>CM038675.1:778049769-778735948 GCA_021605145.1 Aegilops bicornis
AATCCCGATTTCACCCGGAACACTTGTGATATCCAAACATAGGCTTCCAATATATCAATCTTTATGTCACGACCATTTCGAGACTCCTCATCATGTCCGTGATCACATCCGGGACTCCGAACAATCTTCGGTACATCAAAACATATAAACTCATAATATAACTGTCGTCGTAACGTTAAGCGTGCGGACCCTACGGGTTCGAGAACTATATAGACATGACCGAGACACGTCTCCGGTTAATAACCAATAGAGAAACCTGGATGCTCATATTGGCTCCCACATATTCTACGAAGATCTTTATCGGTCAGACCGCATAACAATATACGTTGTTCCCTTTGTCATCGGTATGTTACTTGCCCAAGATTCGATCGTCGTTATCTCAATACCTAGTTCAATCTCGTTACCGGCAAGTCTCTTTACTCGTACTGTAATACATCATCCCGCAACTAACTCATTAGTTGCAATGCTTGCAAGGCTTAAGTGATGTGCATTACCGAGAGGGCAAAGAGATACCTCTCCGACAATCGGAGTGACAAAACCTAATCTCGAAATACGCCAACCCAACAAGTACCTTCGGAGACACCTGTAGAGCTCCTTTATAATCACCCAGTTACGTTGTGACGTTTGGTAGCACACAAAGTGTTCCTCCGGTAAACGGGAGTTGCATAATCTCATAGTCATAGGTACATGTATAAGTCATGAAGAAAGCAATAGCAACATACTAAACGATCGTGTGCTAAGCTACCGGAATGGGTCATGTCAAGCACATCATTCTCCTAATGATGTGATCCCGTTAATCAAATGACAACTCATGTCTATGGCTAGGAAACATAACCATCTTTGATCAATGAGCTAGTCAAGTAGAGGCATACTAGTGACAATCTGTTTGTCTATGTATTCACACATGTATTATGTTTCCGGTTAATACAATTCTAGCATGAATAATAAACATTTATCATGATATAAGGAAATAAATAATAACTTTATTATTGCCTCTAGGGCATATTTCCTTTAGTCTCCCACTTGCACTAGAGTCAATAATCTAGATTACACAGTAATGATTCTAACACCCATGGAGTCTTGGTGCTGATCATGTTTTGCTCGTGGAAGAGGCTTAGTCAACGGGTCTGCAACATTCAGATCCGTATCTATCTTGCAAATTTCTATGTCTCCCACCTGGACTAGATCCCGGATGGAATTGAAGCGTCTCTTGATGTGCTTGGTTCTCTTGTGAAATCTGGACTCCTTCGCCAAGGCAATTGCACCAGTATTGTCACAAAAGATTTTCATTGGACCCGATGCACTAGGTATGACACCTAGCTCGGATATGAACTCCTTCATCCAGACTCCTTCATTTGCTGATTCCGAAGCAGCTATGTACTCCGCTTCACACATAGATCCCGCCACGACGCTTTGTTTAGAACTGCACCAACTGACAGCTCCACCGTTCAATGTAAACACGTATCTGGTTTGCGATTTAGAATCGTCCGGATCAGTGTCAAAGCTTGCATCAACACAACCATTTACGATGAGCTCTTTGTCACCTCCATAAACGAGAAACATATCCTTAGTCCTTTTCAGGTATTTCAGGATGTTCTTGACCGCTGTCTAGTGATCCACTCCTGGATTACTTTGGTACCTCCCTGCTAGACTTATAGCAATGCACACATCAGGTCTGTTACACAGCATTGCATACATGATAGAGCCTATGGCTGAAGCATAGGGAACATCTTTCATCTTCTCTCTATCTTCTGCAGTGGTCGGGCATTGAGTCTTACTCAACTTCACACCTTGTAACACAGGCAAGAACCCTTTCTTTGCTTGATCCATTTTGAACTTCTTCAAAACTTTGTCAAGGTATGTTCTTTGTGAAAGTCCAATTAAGCGTCTTGATCTATCTCTATAGATCTTGATGCCCAATATGTAAGCAGCTTCACCAAGGTCTTTCATTGAATTTTTTATATTCAAGTATCCCTTTATGCTATCCAGAAATTCTATATCATTTCCAATCAACAATATGTCATCCACATATAATATCAGAAATGCTACAGAGCTCCCACTCACTTTCTTGTAAATACATGCTTCTCCAAAAGTGCATACAAAACCAAATGCTTTGATCACACTATCAAAGCGTTTATTCCAACTCCGAGAGGCTTGCACCAGTCCATAAATGGATCGCTGGAGCTTGCACACTTTGTTAGCTCCCTTTGGATCGATAAAACCTTCCGGTTGCATCATATACAACTCTTCTTCCAGAAATCCATTCAGGAATGCAGTTTTGACATCCATTTGCCAAATTTCATAATCATAAAATGCGGCAATTACCAACATGATTCGGACAGACTTAATCATCGCTACGGGTGAGAAGGTCTCATCGTAGTCAATCCCTTGAACTTGTCGAAAACCTTTTGCGACAAGTCGAGCTTTGTAGACGATAACATTACCGTCGTCGGGTCTTCTTCTTGAAGATACAATTATTCTCAATTTCTTGCCGATCATCGGGCAAGTCAATCGGCAAGTCAACCAAATTCCACACTTTGTTCTCATACATGGATCCCATCTCAGATTTCATGGCCTCAAGCCATTTTGCGGAATCTGGGCTCACCATCGCTTCTTCATAGTTCGTAGGTTCATCATGGTCTAGTAACATAACTTCTAGAACAGGATTACCGTACCACTCTGGTGTGGATCTTATTCTGGTTGACCTACAAAGTTTAGTAACAACTTGATCTGAAGTTTATGATCATCATCATTAACTTCCTCACTAATTGGTGTAGGTGTCTCACAAACCGGTTTATGTGATGAACTATTTTCCAATAAGGGAGTAAGTACAGTTACCTCATCAAGTTCTACTTTCCTCCCACTCACTTCTTTCGAGAGAAACTCCTTCTCTAGAAAAACTCCGAATTTAGCAACAAAAGTCTTGCCTTCAGATTTGTGATAGAAGGTGTACCCAACAGTCTCCTTTGGGTATCCTATGAAGACACATTTCTCCGATTTGGGTTCGAACTTATCGGGTTGAAGCTTTTTCACATAAGCATCGCAGCCCCAAACTTTAAGAAACGGCAACTTTGGTTTCTTGCCAAACCATAGTTCATAAGGCGTCATCTCAACGGATTTTGATGGTGTCCTATTTAACGTGAATGCACCATCTCTAAAGCATAACCCCAAACTACAGCGGTAAATCAGTAAGAGACATCATAGATCGCACCATATCAAGTAAAGTACGATTACGACGTTCGGACACACCATTACGCTGTGGTGTTCCGGGTGGTGTGAGTTGCAAAACTATTCCGCTTTGTTTCAAATGTAGACCAAACTCGTAACTCAAATATTATCCTCCACGATCAGATCGTAGAAACTTTATTTTCTTGTTACGATGATTTTCAACTTCACTCTGAAATTCTTTGAACTTTTCAAAAGTTTCAGACTTATGTTTCATTAAGTAGATATACCCATATCTCGCTTAAATCATCTGTGAAGGTGATAAAATAACGATACCCGCCGCGAGCCTCAACATTCATCGGACCACATACATCAATATGTATGATTTCCAACAAATCTGTTGCTCGCTCCATAGTTCCGGAGAACGGCGTTTTAGTCATCTTGCCCATGAGGCACGGTTACGCAAGTACCAAGTGATTCATAATCAAGTGGTTCCAAAAGTCCATCAGTATGGAGTTTCTTCATGCGATTTACACCGATATGACCTAAACGGCATTGCCACAAATAAGTTGCACTATCATTATCAACTCTGCATCTTTTGGCTTCAACATTATGAATATGTGTATCACTACTATCGAGATTCAATAAAAATAGACCACTCTTCAAGGGTGCATGACCATAAAAGATATTACTCATATAAATAGAACAACCAATATTCTCTGATTTAAATGAATAATCGTCTCGCATAAAACAAGATCCAGATATAATGTTCATGCTCAACGTTGGCACCAAATAACAATTATTTAGGTCTAATACTAATCCCGAAGGTAGATGTAGAGGTAGCGTGCCGACCGCGATCACATCGACTTTGGAACCATTTCCCACGCGCATCGTCACCTCGTCCTTAGCTAAGCTCCGCTTAATCCGTAGCCCCTGTTTCGAGTTGCAAATATTAGCAACAGAACCAGTATCAAATACCAGTGCTCTGCGAGCATTAGTAAGGTACACATCAATAACATGTATATCACATATACCTTTGTTCACCTTGCCATCCTTCTTATCCGCCAAATACTTGGGGCAGTTTAAACTACGGTGACCATGCTTGCTTGAGAAGCACTCAGTTTCAGGCTTAGGTCCAGACTTGGGTTTCTTCTCCTGAGCAGCAACTTGCTTGCTGTTCTTCTTGAAGTTCCCCTTATTCTTCCCTATGCCCTTTTTCTTGAAACTAGTGGTCGTGTTGACCATCAACACTTGATGCTCCTTCTTGATTTCTACCTCCGCAGCCTTTAGCATTGCGAAGAGCTCGGGAATCGTCTTTTCCATCCCTTGCATGTTATAGTTCATCACGAAGCTTTTGTAGCTTGGTGGCGGTGATTGGAGAATTACATCAATGACGCTATCATCCGGAAGATTAACTCCCAATTGAATCAAGTGATTATTATACCCGGACATCTTGAGTATATGCTCACCGATGTAACTATTCTCCTCCATCTTGCAGCTATAGAACTTATTGGAGACTTCATATCTCTCAATCCGGGCATTTGCTTGAAATATTAACTTCAACTCTGGAACATCTCATATGCTCCATGACGTTCAAAACGTTGTTGAAGTCCCGGTTCTAAGCCGTAAAGCATTTCACATCGAACTATCGAGTAGTCATCGACTTTGCTCGCCAGACGTTCATAACATCTGGTGTTGCTCCTGCAGCAGGCCTGGCACCCAGCGGTGCTTCCAGGACGTAAGTCTTCTGTGCAGCAATGAGGATAATCCTCAAGTTATGGACCCAGCCCGTGTAATTGCTACCATCATCTTTCAACTTTGATTTCTCACGGAACGCATTAAAATTCAATGGAACAATAGCACGGGCCATCTATCTACAATCAAACATAGACAAGCAAGATACTATCAGGTACTAAGTTCATGATAAATTTAAGTTCAATTAATCATATTACTTAAGAACTCCCACTTAGATAGACATCCTCTAATCCTCTAAGTGATCACGTGATCCAAATCAACTAAACCATGTCCGATCATCACGTGAGATGGAGTAGTTTCAATGGTGAACATCACTATGTTTATCATATCTACTATATGATTCACGTTCGACCTTTCGTTCTCCGTGTTCCGAGGCCATATCTGTTATATGCTAGGCTCGTCAAGTTTAACCTGAGTATTCCGCGTGTGCAACTGTTTTGCACCCGTTGTATTTGAACGTAGAGCCTATCACACCCAATCATCACGTGGTGTCTCAGCACGAAGAACTTTCGCAATGGCGCATACTCAGGGAGAACACTTATACTTTGATAATTTAGTGAGGGATCATCTTATAATGCTACCGTCAATCAAAGCAAGATAAGATGCATAAAAGATAAACATCACATGCAATCAATATAAGTGATATGATATGGCCATCATCATCTTGTGCTTGTGATTTCCATCTCCGAAGCACCGTCATGATCACCATCGTCACCGGCGTGACACCTTGATCTCCATCGTAGCATTGTTGTCGTCTAGCCAATCTTATGCTTCTACGACTATCGCTACCGCTTAGTGATAAAGTAAAGCATTACAGGGCGATTGCATTGCATACAATAAAGCGACAACCATATGGCTCCTGCCCGTTGCCGATAACTCGGTTACAAAACATGATCATCTCATACAATAAAATATAGCATCACGTCTTAACCATATCACATCACAACATGCCCTGCAAAAACAAGTTAGACGTCCTCTACTTTGTTTTTGCAAGTTTTACGTGGCTGCTACGAGCTTAGCAAGAACCGTTCTTACCTACGCATCAAAACCACAACGATAATTTGTCAAGTTGGTGCTGTTTTAACCTTCGCAAGGACCGGGCGTAGCCACACTCGGTTCAACTAAAGTTGGAGAAACTGACACCAGCTAGCCACCTTTGTGCAAAGCACGTCGGGAGAACCGGTCTCACGTAAGTGTACGCGTAATGTCAGTCTGGGCCGCTTCGTCCAACAATACCGCTGGTAAGCAGTATGACTTATATCTGTCAGGATCCCGATTCTAAGTCACACCGATCTAGCATGTAACACCTCATATCACTTTGCGGCCTCACGCATGGTATTCCCACGGGTGCCGCCTTACCATGGCAGGGACCGTTTAGCCTTTTGGCTCATGTATATGATAGTGTCGCTAGCGTCCATATGACAGAGAACCCGGGCCGACATGACTAGTCGTGAACCCAAAGTGGCACTAACTTACGAGGACAGGCATACATGAAACAACATCGAGCATGTCGGTCAGAGTGTGTGAATCTGGCTGTAAAGTAACTGGGCTAACAGGACTCCGGGAACCCGGGCTGTAGCAGGCTAGGCAGGACTCCGGATGTCATCGCGTGACATTTCCCCGAAGGGACAGACATAGGAACGAAGTGAATCACATGCCGGCCAGTCTAAGTGTTCCGGAGCAGTAGTGCTGGGCTAGTAGGACTACGGTAAACCGGGCTGTAGCGGACTACCATGGCTCGGTGGAAGCACTAACTACATTTCCCCATAAGAGAGGCTACCAAGGATAGACAACTAGGTTGTCGGATCCCACACATAGCAATACACGTTACACGTACGCATAACATGCAAGTATGTGTTGTACAACATGGCATCACAACATAACGCAAACTCATATAGATAAAGGCCCAGAAGGGCCACAAAGCATTTAATACAAACAAGGGTCTCATGACCCATCATTCAGAGCATACAAGCATCAGCAGCATTACATGTCTGAGTACAGACAACTACAAAAGAAAAAGGCTGAGAAGCCCAACTATCTACAACATCTGATCAAGATCGTAGCTGAGGTACAAGCTAATTGTCGAAGTCCATGTAAACTAGTAAGACCGAAGTCTTCGCTGCAAAAACATAAATAAAGCAACATGAGTACAAAGGTACTCAACAAGACTTACATCAGGTCCTATTATACATGCATTAGTATCAAGAAGGTAATGTGGGGTTTAGTTGCAGCAAGCCAGCTTTGACTCAGTGGCTATCCTGTTCTACGACTACAAGAACTTCTTTGAGGTGATATGGTGCACACGAGTCCACTAGTCACCACACAGTACACTACTATGGATTCATCCCCATCACCCTACGAGAAGGCCATCCATAGCACTCACACTTGTCTTGAACATTTTAGAGTATCCACTTCAAGTTGTCTATGTACCACGTAAGCATCCAAGAAGTCCATAACCGTGGACCCGGCTATTCAAATAGATCATGTTAACCCTGCAGGGGTGTATTTCTTCACACACGCTCTCGCCACTTACCGCCATGTACACGTCATGTATCTCGGCAACCTAAAAGCGAAAGCCTGGTGAGGGTGTCGGCCACGACCTGACTAACCACACAAGACTCTAGTCCAGGTTTATCGCCTATTCGGGTTCCATCCGCAAGGAGATCCGGCCGGGGTGTCGCTCACGGCCCCAAATGATGTGTGCAGGGTTCCCAAGCCCACCTCCGTGTGCCACTTGGTACACCGTGCCACTGTGCCTAGTCTGTCCCAAGCCCACCTGGCCGGGTGCCACTTGGTAGACTACTAACACTACCTACAAACACCAGAAACTAGTTGCGACTCCTGGACAGAGATCAAGTTGGTTAATAAGTCGAGAGGGGTCGAGTTACCGGAACCCAACGTGTGGTAGTATCTAGTCATTGGACAACATACACAAAACTCAGTGCTTAAGGATGGTTCCAGTGAGACAACCCACCATGTACTCCTACATTGCCTCTCACCGCTACCTTTACCAAATCGTGTTCCCACGTTCACTCTCAGCATCAGAACATAGAGCACTGTACTCCAAATCATTCCCAATGAATCAGACCTGACACACTCTAAGCAATAGCAGGCATGGCATGGAAGGAACACAACAATGGCTTCAATCAACTCCTACACATGCTAGTGCGTTTCAACTATTTACTGTGGCAATGACAGGTCATGCAGAGGAATGGGTTCAACTACCGCAGCACAAAGTAGCAGTTGAATGGTTATTGTCCTAATGCAATAACTGAGAGCAGGAGCGAGAGAGTAGGATTGTATCGGAATGAACAAGGGGGTTTGCTTGCCTGGTAGATCAACAGGGGGGCACTGCTCCTCAGACAGGTACTCTGGAACGGTCTCCGGAGCAGGACCTATCGAGAAGGAACGGTGTCGACAATCAATACACAAGCATATGCAACAATATGATGCATGAACATGGCATGTAGATGTGATGCTGTTTGAGCTAATGCAACTAGCATTCTATTTGGATGAAGTCCATTTGAACCAAAGGTTCAAATGCAACTCCAAAATAAGCTCTTATAAATGCCATTTATATGTTTTCACTTATATAGTAGATATAAGTTGGTTTTCCATGCATGAAACTTGTACAGATGGATAGATTGAATTTTTCTGATAATTTTTCATATATAAATTATTTCAATCTGAGCTAGGATTGAATTTCTATGAATTTTAGAAGTTTATAGCATTTTCTGGAATTTCCTGATTTAATTTAAATCCAGAAAATAAATAACTGCATCAGCACTGCGTCACTGTGACGTCAGCAAGTCAACTGCGGCTGACCAGGTCAAACCTGACGTGTGGGGTCCACACGTCAGTGACACGGGTTAAACCGGGGGGGTTAGTTTTATCTTAGTTAAAGGATTAGTGCACTGGGCACACTGGTCAGTGTCAGGGGGGTTAGTTAACAGTGATTAGCCTTAAGCTAATCACCTGACCCACGGGGCCCACCTGACGGGCCGGCGAGGTCAAAGGGTCAAACCCCACCGGCGTTTAGCCGCCGGCGAGGCCGAACACGGCGGAGGGGCTCGGGGTCGCATCTCCGGCGTCCAAATGGCCCGCGGAGACCACCGGGGCGTAGCCCGGGCTCGTCCGCATCCAGCGGAGGCGACGGGAGGACGCAGGGTGGCCGGAGCTCGCCGGAGCAGAGCTCGCGGCGGCGGCCGGAGCTCGGCTCGAGCGGCAGAGGGGCTAGAGGGCGCCAGAAGAGCAGGGGAGAGGGGGGTTCGACGGCGGGGCTCACAGCGGTCTCGATGGCGTCGTCAGCGAGCTCGGGGAAGGCCGGACAGCGGCGTGCGGGCAAGGACGATCTCCGGTGGCCGGAGGCGAAGATGGTGATGTTGATGGCGTTCCAGGGCTTCCCGCGTCACGTGGCTCGACGGAGAGGTGGACGGCGATGTGGCGGAGCTTCTGAGCTGGTCGGAGAGGCGAGGGGGAGGCGGTGGCTATGGTAACAACGAACGGCAACGACGGCTGTGCTCGGGCGGTCGCGCAGGAGAGAACCAGGGGAGGAGGGAGAGCGAGGGAGAGGGAGATTGGTGCGGGGCGTCGTGGCGACGTCCAGGGAGGCCAGAGCGACGAGGAGGGGAAGCAGGAGGTGGCGGGGAGACGTGGCCACGGCCGGCTGTGGCGCGGCCACGCAGCAGCTTCTACTGGCAGGAGCTTGAAGAAGCTCTTGGCAGTTGGGCTGGCCGGCCTGCTAGGCCGCATGGCCAGGCCAGGCTGCACAGGTGAGTTAGCCTAGGTAGGTTCCCTTTTTCCTATTTGTTTTTATTTTCTACTTTCTGACATTTGTTTTGATTTAATAAAAATACTAAATCATTTATTATTCTTATGCCAATTTTATTAGGGGCTAGTGGTATTATTCCAGAGCTCCTCAACAAATGGCATAAATCCTGGACAACATTGTGTATATATAACAATATTTATCCAAAGCAAATATTTATTGCATTAATTCAAATGGCCAAAAATAAATACTTCTGAGCTCCCAAAAATATTGGTTGGAATTTTACCTCTGACCAATATTTTTAGAGAAAAACAGGAACATTTACTTGGGCCAAATTGAAGCAATTTTTATCTGGGTAATTTCCAGAAATGATTCTGAGGGTTTCACAAATCCCCATTTCAAATTTAAATGGAATTTAAACATGATGCACACATGACTAGCTAGTCTAGGTCATACCAGAACTACAGATGTGACAACTCGCCCCCACTCGAAATAATCTCGTCCCGAGATTCAGGGGTCGACGGAAAGAAAGTGGGGTACTCCAGTCGAAGACGATCTTCTCGCTCCCAAGTAGCTTCTCTCTCGGAATGATGAGACCACTGAACCTTGAGAAACTTGATATTATGACGTCGAGTTACATGCTCTGCTTGATCCAGAATGCGAACTGGATACTCTCGATATGTGAGGTTATCTTGGAGATCAAGAGTTTCGTGGTCCACTCCGCGGATAGGATCCGAGAAGCAACGCCTGAGTTGAGAGACGTGGAAGACATCATGCACTCTGGAAAGATGTGGGGGTAGTTCCAACTGGTAGGCAACCTCTCCTCGTTTAGCGAGAATGTGAAAAGGACCAATGTAACAAGGAGCCAACTTGCCCTTGATACGAAGCGATGGGTACCCTTCAAAGGAGTAACCCGAAGGTAAGCTTTGTCGCCAACTTCATAAGTCATATCCTTATGATGACGATCATACTGGCTCTTTTGACGAGACTGGGCTGTTGTCAAATTCCTGGATCATGTCAGGTCCAAAGAATTGTCTTTCACCAGTTTCTGACCAGCTCAAGGGTGTTCGACATCTTCGTCCATAGAGAATCTCAAAAGGAGCTTTCTTGAGGCTGGATTGATAGATATTGTTATAAGCAAACTCAGCAAAAGGAATACATTTCTCCCAATCCATACCGAATGAGATAACGCAAGCTCTAAGAATGTCTTCGAGAATTTGGTTGACCCTTTCCACGACCACTCATTGAGGGTGGAAAGCAGATCTTGAAGGAAAGATGGGTTCCCATGGCAGTTTGGAAACCTTCCCAGAAATGAGAAGTGAAAAGACTACCACGGTCTGAATTGATCTCTAGTGGAACACCATGAAGTGACACTATTCGAGAAATATATAAGTCAGCGAGCTGACTAGCTTGATACTCTCTCGAACAGGGAAGGAAGTGAGCCACTTTGGAAAGGCGATCAGCGACTACGAAGATAGCGTTATTCCCTTTCTTGGTCTGGGAAAGCCGGTGATGAAGTCCATACCAACTTTATCCCATTTCCACTCAGGAATAGCTAAAGGCTGAAGGGTGCCAGCAGGCCTTTGATGCTCTGCCTTAACGCGACGACAAACGTCACAATTAGCAACGAAGTCGGCGATTTCTCTCTTCATCCTAGTCCACCAGAACCTCTGGCGTAGGTCCTGATACATCTTAGTACTACCGGGATGAATCGTGAGAGGAGATTCATGCGCCTCCTTAAGAATCAGTTGCTGCATCTGCTGACTCTTGGGAACCACCAAGCGGTTCCCAAAGTAAACAACACCTCGTTCATCCATAGAGAAACAACCAGCTACTCCCTTGGAGATATTTTTCTTGATTCGGGAGATTCTCGTATCATGCTTCTGGACTTCTATGATGTGATCCACAATAGTAGGTTTCGCCACCAAGGTAGAAAGGAATCCGTGAGGAGCAATGTGAAGGTTAAGCTTACAGAATTTCTCATGGAGAAGTGGTTGACCCTGCTGCAACATGAGATTGTTGCAATAGGATTTACGGCTTAGCGCATCAGCCATGACATTTCCCTTGCCTGGGGTGTAGGTAATCCCTAAGTCGTAATCTGAGATCAACTCCAACCAACGTCTTTGCCTAAGGTTCAAATCTGGTTGGGTGAAGATATACTTGAGACTCTGGTGGTCGGTGTAAATGTTGCAACATTTACCAAGAAGGTAATGTCGCCATGTCTTAAGTGCATAGACTACGGCTGCAAGCTCAAGATCATGTGTAGGATAATTCTCCTCATGTGGATGCAACTGTCGAGATGCATAGGCAATCACATGACGATCTTTCATAAGAATGCAACCTAGTCCCTGTCGTGAAGCGTCGTAGTAGATAACAAAGTCCTTAGTGAAATCCGATGGCACAAGTATGGGAGCAGAAGTCAGGCGTCTTTTCAGTTCCTGAAAACTGTACTCATACTGTGGGGACCACTCAAACTTTTTATCTTTCTTGAGAAGTTCCGTGAGAGGTTTGGCCACTTTGGAGAAGTTCTCAACGAAGCGGCGACAATAACTGGCTAGACCAAGGAAACTCCTAACTTGTTCGGTTTCAGGTGGAGTCCAATCAAGAACGGCCTTAACTCTCAGGATTGATAGTAATGCCCTTACCAGAGATTACGTGGCCTAGATAGGTCACTTCTGGCAACCAAAATTCACACTTGGAGAACTTGGCATAAAGGCGGTGCTCTCTGAGTTTTCCTAACACAAGTCTAAGATGTTCGGCATGCTCTTCCTCGTTCTTTGAGTAAATAAGAATATCATCGAGGTAAACCACGACGAACTTATCTAAGTACTCCATGAAGATCGAGTTCATCAAGCGGGAGAATGTAGCTGGGGCGTTGGTTAGACCGAAGGACATGACGGTGTACTCATACTGGCCATAACGAATGACAAAGGCTGTCTTAGGAATGTCCCCGTTTCTGATCTTGATTTGGTGGTAACCTAACCTCAAATCCATCTTGGAAAAGACTGAGGATCCAGCGAGCTGATCATACAGGTCGTTGATCCTGGGAAGCGGATATTTGTTCTTTATCGTGACCAAATTAACGGGACGATAATCTACAACCATCCGGTCCGTACCATCCTTCTTCTTGACGAAGAGGACAGGGCAAGCCCAAGGAGAAGAACTAGGACGGATGAAACCCTTTTGCAAGGACTCATCAAGTTGTTTCTTAAGCTCGGCTAGTTCTAAGGGTTCCATCTTGTAAGGTCTCCTAGAGATTGGAGCAGTTCCTGGGATAAGATCTATGACAAACTCTACATCTCTGTCAGGTGGAACACCTGGCAGTTCCTCTGGAAAGACATCCGGGAAGTCACGGACTACGGGGATATCTTCAAGGTCTGGAAGAGGGCTGGCATTAAGAGAATAGAGCTGACGCCTTGCAACTCTAGTGGAGGCGGTGACTATCTTGCCAGATGGGTGTGTAAGCTGAGCGTGCACGGTGTAACAATCAATCTTGGCATAATGAGCTTTCATCCAGTCCATACCCAAGATGATGTTAATATCTGTAGACTTGAGGGCTACAAGTGAGGCAAGGAATACAAGTCTGTCAACAAGGATTTCGTTACCATGGCTTACACTAGAAGTTTGCCATTTGGATCCAGGAGTTTGAATGAGTAGCGGGGAGCGCATATCACAAAATGACATGTTGTGCAAGCGGGCATAGCTTTCAGAAATGAAGGAATGAGACGCTCGATGTCGAAACAGAACCGAAAATTTGGATGACAGTTGACAAGGAGTGTACCAAGAACAACATCCGGATCATCATGAGCGTCTTTAGCTGAGGCGTGATGCACACGTCCATGTTCGGTGGGAGCTGACTTGGCGCGATCATCTTGCGTGATGGCTTACTACCACGGCCAGCAGACTTCTCGGGCTGGGGTGGAGCAACACCGGTGCGAGTGCAAATACGGGAAATGTGGCCTGGCTCTCCGCACTTGTAACAAATCTTGGAGGTAGGACGTGGACCCGCATTGGCAGGTGGTCCACCAATAGGCTTGGGTGGTGCATATAAGTGAACCGGGTGAGGCGCCACATAAGATGGCGTCGGTGTGTAGCCGGGTGGAAGAGCAGAGTTCGGAACCCAAATCCAGCGCTTCTAAGAACTAGAATCGGAGGAAGAAACCAAATCACGGGTGTGCTTACGAGACTCCTCGTAGGTGAGCTGGGCTGTCTCTGCATTAATGGCCTTGTTCACAAGAGCTTGGAATGTATCACAATGATGCAGGTGGAGATCACGACGCAACTTGGGGTTGAGACCCTTCCGGAACCTAGCCTGCTTCTTGGCGTCCGTGGACACCTCTTCTGAAGCATAGCGGGCAAGGTTCTCAAACTCTACTGTAAGCATCAACAACCATCTTACTCTGGGTGAAACTACAGAAACAATCGATGAGGGCCTGAGGTATGTGATGCTCGCGAAAAGCCTCAGTGAAATCCCTCCAGGTAGGAATCTGGCCAGCTGGAAGCATAGCCTCATAGTTCTGCCACCAAATGCTAGCAGGACCTTCCAGATGGTATGTTGCGTAGGTGACCTTGTCATCTTCAGCTACGTTCGCGGAACGCAGCTTATGAGTGATGCTACAGAGCCAGTCATCTGCATCGAGTGGCTCAATGGAATGATGGAAGTAGGGATGAAAACGGAGCGAAAACGGACGGAACTGAGTGCTATCATATTTGTTTTCATATTTTTTTTGCAGAAGCAGAAATGAATACGGAAACAACGGAAATGAATACGGAAACATATACTATCGGAAACGGACATGGAGCGAATACAAAGCGGATACGGAAACAGAAATAGGCATTGATCGGAACTTAAAAACCCTTGAATCATAGAGAAATACACACAAAACAAACAAATTTAATGAGTTGTTAACATGGCTACAAAATAATATCATTATGTTAGCAACCTAGCGTAGTATTGTAGTAATCCGGGACAATTGCGTATAGGGTCAAGATGAGTACATGTGTGGTAGTAGAAGTTGGGCCTTAGATCCATTCTACTAATTGTGTCATTGTGTTCTCTTTGGTGGTTGGGCTACAAAGCAGCTATAGGTCTATAGTAAAAACAGAAATTCCATATTCACGGAAACGGAAAGTTCCATTTCCATGCATGTTCCACCGGAAAACACCGTTCCGTTTTTGTTTCCGTTTCCGCATAAAAAATTCCATTTCCACTTCCGTTTTGCAAATTTCCATTTACGTTTTCATATTTCCTCTCCATTTCCATTTTTCCTCCGGAAAAACGGAAAGTTTCCACTCCATTTTCATCCCTAGATGGAAGGTGGGTGGTTTCAGACCAATGAAATCATGGATGGTCGCTGACTCTTTGCACTAGGGTGCGGTGTTCTCCTCGATACGTGCTAACAAGCGGTTAGACTCACGCTTGTTCCTCTCCATCTCTAACAAGAACTCTGCCAACAAAGACTGGTCGGGAGGATCCTCATCCCTACCATCTCCGTGGTTCCGGTTACGAGCAATAGAACTTCGGTTAACCGGCAACATCCTGAAGAACGAAACCAAGGAAACAAGGATGGATTCAGCATCAACTATAGGATGCAGAAGGTAGCACAAGAAAATTAGTAACTCTCAGACTCCTAGGGCAATTCCGGTAGCATAACGGCAATAAAATGCTCAGAATGAGACATCCTGCTAAAATGGGGTAGTACCATACTCAACATCATCACTCGAGGTTCTGAGATCATACTAAACAGACTACACCGGAAGTGCTCGAAAACTGGAATATGACTCCGATCAACCAATCCTATGGGACTACGGAGTAGTAACACGTGATCCTGATAGACGGAAGAGAAAGCCTAATTCCTTAACCCCATAGGAAAGATAGGATGACTCAGATCAGAAGGCCATGAGGTAAAGGAGTAAAAAGAGCCTTACGTTCCTTCCCACAATCAATTCCCTTACATAACTAAAGAATTTCTAGACTCAACTTCGACCAGTTTGGCTTGGTAATCCTCTGAGCGATCAAAGCTCGATACCAACGCTGTCAGGACCCTGATTCTAAGTCACACCGATCTAGCATGTAACACCTCATATCACTTTGTGGCCTCACGCACGGTATTCCCACGGGTGTCGCCTTACCATGGCCCGGGACCGTTTGCTCCTTTTGGCTCACGTATATGATAGTGTCGCTAGCATCCATATGACAGAGAACCCGGGCCAACATGACTAGTCATGAACATAAAGTGGCACTAACTTACGGGGACAGGCATACATGAAACAACATCGAGCATGTCGGTCAACAGCGTGTGAATCCGGGATGTAGCAACTGGGCTAACATGACTCCGGGAACTCGGGCTGTAGCAGGCTAGGCAGGACTCCGGATGTCATCGCGTGACATTTCCCCGAAGGGACAGACACAGGAACGAAGTGAATCACATGCCGGCCAGTCTAAGTGTTCCGGAGCAGTAGTCTTTGGGCTAGTAGGACTCTGATGTAAACCGGGTGTAGCGGACTACCATGGCTCGGTGGAAGCACTAACTACATTTCCCCATAAGAGAGGCTACCAAGGATAGACAACTAGGTTGTCGGATCCCACACATAGCAATACACGTTACACGTACGCATAACATGCAAGTATGTGTTGTACAACATGGCATCACAACATAACGCAAACTCATATAGATAAAGGCCCAGAAGGGCCACATAGCATTTAATACAAACAGGGGTCTCAAGACCCATCATTCAGAGCATACAAGCAACGGAAGCATTGCATGTCTGAGTACAGACAACTACAAAAGAAAAAGGCTAAGAAGCCCAACTATCTACAACATCTGATCAAGATCGTAGATGAGGTACAAGCTACTTGTCGAAGTCCACGTAAACTAGTAAGACCGAAGTCTTCGCTACAAAAACATAAATAAAGCAACATGAGTACAAAGGTACTCAGCAAGACTTACATCAGGTCCTATTATACATGCATTAGTATCAAGAAGGTAATGTGGGGTTTAGTTGCAGCAAGCCAGCTTTGACTTAGTGGCTATCCTGTTCTACGACTACAAGAACTTCTTTGAGGTGATATGGTGCACATGAGTCCACTAGTCACCACACAATACACTACTATGGATTCATCCCCGTCACCCTACGAGAAGGCCATCCATAGAACTCACACTTGTCTTGAACATTTTAGAGTATCCACTTCAAGTTGTCTATGTACCACGTAAGCATCCAAGAAGTCCATAACAGCGGACCCGACTATTCGAATAGATCATGTTAACCCTGCAGGGGTGTACTTCTTCACACACGCTCTCGCCACTTACCGCCGTATACACGTCATGTATCTCGGCAACCTTCAAGCGGCTTTGGCGAGGGTGTCGGCCACGACCTGACTAACCACACAAGACTCTAGTACAGGTTTATCGCCTATTCCGGTTCAATCCGCAAGGAGATCCGGCCGGGGTGTCGCTCACGGCCCCAAATGATGTGTGCAGGGTTCCCAAGCCCACCTCCGGGTGCCACTTGGTACACCGTGCCACTGTGCCTAGTCTGTCCCAAGCCCACCTAGCCGGGTGCCACTTTTAGACTACTAACACTACCTACAAACACCAGAAACTAGTTGCGACTCCTGGACAGAGATCAAGTTGGTTAATAAGTCGAGAGGGGTCGAGTTACCGAACCCAATGTGTGGTAGTATCTAGTCATTGGACAACATACATAGAACTTCGATTGCTTAAGGGCCGGTTCGGTGAGACAACCCACGGTACTCCTACATGGCCTCTCACCGCTACCTTTACCAAATCGTGTTCACACGTTCACTCTCAGCATCAGAACATAGAGCACTGTACTCCAATTCATTCCCAATGTATCAGACCTGACACACTCTAAGCAATAGCAGGCATGGCATGGTAGGAATACAACAATGGCTTCAATCAACTCCTACACATGCTAGTGGGTTTCAACTATTTACTGTGGCAATGACAGGTCATGCAGAGGAATGAGTTCAACTACCGCAACACAAAGTAGTAGTTGAATCGTTGTTGTCCTAATGCAATAAGTAAGAGCAGGAGCGAGAGAGTAGGATTGTATTAGAATGAACAAGGGGGTTTGCTTTCCTGGTAGATCAACAGGGGGCCTTTGCTCCTCGGGCAGTACTACTGGAACGGTCTCGAGGCGGGACCTATCGAGAAGGAACGGTGTCGACAATCAATACACAAGCATATGCAACAATATGATGCATGAACATGGCATGTAGATGTGATGCTGTTTGAGATAATGCAACTAGAATTCTATTTGGATGAAGTCCATTTGAACCAAAGGTTCAAATGCAACTCCAAAATAAGCTCTTATAAATGCCATTTATATGTTTTCACTTATATAGTAGGTATAAGTTGGCTTGCCATGCATGAAACTAGTACAGATGGATAGATTGAATTTTTCTGATAATTTTTCATATATAAATTATTTCAATCTGAGCTACGGTTGAATTTCTATGAATTTTAGAAGTTTATAGCATTTTCTGGAATTTCCTGATTTAATTTAAATCCAGAAAATAAATAACTGCGTCAGCACTGCGTCACTGTGAGTCAGCAAGTCAACTGCGGCTGACCAGGTCAAACCTGACGTGTGGGGTCCACACGTCAGTGACACGGGTTAAACATGGGGTTAGTTTTATCTTAATTAAAGGATTAGTGCACTGGGCCCACTGGTCAGTGTGAGGGGGGTTAGTTAACGGTGATTAGCCTTAAGCTAATCACCTGACCCAAGGGGCCCACCTGACGGGCCGGCGAGGTCAAAGGGTCAAATCCCACCGGCGTTTAGCCGCCGGCGAGGCCGAACACGGCGGAGGGGCTCGGGGTCACATCTCCGGCGTCCAAATGGCCCGCGGGGACCACCGGGGCGTAGCCCGGGCTCGTCCGCATCCAGCGGAGGCGACGGGAGGATGCAGGGTGGAGCTCACGGAGCAGAAGCTCATGGGCGGCGGCCGGAGCTCGGATCGAGCGGCAGAGGGGCTAGAGGGCGCCAGAAGAGCAGGGGAGAGGGGGGGGGGGGTTCGACGGCGGGGCTCACAGCGGTCTCGATGGCGTCGTCGGCGAGCTCGGGGAAGGCCGGACGGCGGCGTGGCGGCGAGGACGATCTCCGACGGCCGGAGGCGAAGATGGTGATGTTGACGGCGTTCCAGGGCTTCCCGCGTCGCGTGGCTCGACGGAGAGGTGGACGGCGACGTGGCGGAGCTTCTGAGCTGGTCGGAGAGGCGAGGGGGAGGCGGTGGCTACGGTAACAGCGAACGGCAACGACGGCTGTGCTCGGGCGGTTGGGCTGGCCGGCCTGCTGGGCCGCAGGGCCAGGCCAGGCTGCACAGGTGAGTTGGCCCAGGTAGGTTCCCTTTTTCCTATTTGTTTTTCTTTTCTACTTTCTGACATTTGTTTTGATTTAATAAAAATACTAAATCATTTATTTTTCTTATGCCAATTTTTGTAGGGGCTAGTGGTATTATTCCAGAGCTCCTCAACAAATGGCATAAATCCTGGACAACATTGTATATATATAACAATATTTATCCAAGCAAATATTTACTGCATTAATTCAAATGGCCAAAAATAAATACTTCTGAGCTCCCAAAAATATTGGTTGGAATTTTACCTCTGACCAATATTTTTAGAGAAAAACAGGAACATTTACTTGGGCCAAATTGAAGCAATTTTTATCTCGGTAATTTCCATAAATGATTCTGAGGGTTTCACAAATCCCCATTTCAAATTTAAATGGAATTTAAACATGATGCACACATGACTAGCTAGTCTAGGTCATACCAGAACTACGGATGTGACAATATCGCCCACAACTCACTTGTGTTCTACTCGTGCATGTGACATCTACGCATAAAACCATGCTCGGATGCCACTGTTGGGGAACGTAGTAGTTTCAAAAAATTTCCTATGCACACGCAAGATCATGGTGATGCATAGCAACAAGAGGGGAGAGTGTTGTCTACATACCCTCGTAGACCGAAAGCAGAAGCGTTAGCACAACGCGGTTGATGTAGTCGTACGTCTTCACGATCCGACCGATCAAGTACTGAACGTACGTCACTTCTGAGTTTAGCACACGTTCAGCCCGATGACGTCCCTCGAACTTCGATCCAGCCAAGTGTTGAGGGAGAGTTTCGTCAGCACGACGGCATGGTGACGATGTTGATGTTCTACCGACGCAGGGCTTCGCCTAAGCACTGCTACAGTATTATCGAGGTGGACTATGGTGGAGGGGGGGCACCGCACACGGTTGGGAGAGATCAACTGATCAACTTGTGTGTCTAGACGTGCCCCCCTGCCCCCGTATATAAAGGAGCAAGGGGGGTGCAGCCGGCCAAGGGGAGGGCGCGCCAGGAGGAGTCCTACTCCCACCGGGGGTAGGACTCCCCCCTTTCCTAGTTGGAATAGGATTCAGGAGGGGGAAAGCGGAGGGAGAGAAGGAGGGGGGGGGGGGGCGCCGCCCCCCCTTTCCTTATCCTATTCGGACTAGGGGGGGAGGGGCGCGCGGCCCAGCCCTGGCCGCCTCTCCTCTTCTCCGTAAAGGCCCACTAAGGCCCATTTACCTCCCGGGGGGTTCCGGTAACCTCCCAGTACTCCGGTAAAATCCCGATTTCACCCGGAACACTTCCGATATCCAAACATAGGCTTCCAATATATCAATCTTTATGTCTCAACCATTTTGAGACTCCTCGTCATGTCCGTGATCACATCCGGGACTCCGAACAATCTTCAGTACATCAAAGCATAAACTAATAATATAACTCTTATCGTAACGTTAAGCGTGCGGACCCTACGGGTTCGAGAACTATGTAGACATGACCAAGACACGTCTCCGGTCAATAACCAATAGCGGAACCTGGATGCTCATATTGGCTCCCACATATTCTACGAAGATCTTTATCGGTCAGACCGCATAACAACATACGTTGTTCCCTTTGTCATCGGTATGTTACTTGCCCGAGATTTGATCGTCGGTATCTCAATACCTAGTTCAATTTCGTTACCGGCAAGTCTCTTTACTCGTACTGTAATACATCATCCCGCAACCAACTCATTAGTTGCAATGATTGCAAGGCTTAAGTGATGTGCATTACCGAGAGGGCCCAGAGATACCTCTCCGACAATCGGAGTGACAAATCCTAATCTCGAAATACGCCAACCCAACAAGTACCTTCGGAGACACCTGTAGAGCTCCTTTATAATCACCCTATTACGTTGTGACATTTTGTAGCACACAAAGTGTTCCTCCGTAAACGGGAGTTGCATAATCTCATAGTCATAGGAACATGTATAAGTCATGAAGAAAGCAATAGCAACATACTAAGCGATCGTGTGCTAAGCTAACGGAATGGGTCATGTCAATCACATCATTCTCCTAATGATGTGATCCCGTTAATCAAATGACAACTCATGTCTATGGCTAGGAAACATAACCATCTTTGATCAATGAGCTAGTCAAGTAGAGGCATACTAGTGACAATCTGTTTGTCTATGTATTCACACATGTATTATGTTTCCGGTTAATACAATTATAGCATGAATAATAAACATTTATCATGATAGAAGGAAATAAATAATAACTTTATTATTGCCTCTAGGGCATATTTCCTTCAGATTCATTTCCGTTCCGGCAAATTTCAGGTTCTCGATTTGTCCACTTTTTAGCAAAAGTCATGCCGAAATTTTTCATGAATTTGGCATGACTTGTGCTACAAACTCGGACATATCGAGTGCCCGGGATTTGCCGCACCGTGAAGGAGTTAACGTTCCTGCATGTCATTATTCATTTTATTAGGTCTAGAATTAATTACTAGATTTAATCGTAGGAAACATGGCTAGCAACGATGAAGGACAGGGTTCTGGTGACTGCGACAACGTCTACCGGGCGGCAGAAGAATTTTTGAGGGACGCCGATGATCAAGAGTTGATGTTGGTGGGTCCACCTGTCACATCGGAGATTGAGACTGACATCAAGACCGGCGCTGAGACTGAGACCGGCGCTGAGATTGAGACCGGCATCGAGACTGGCGCTGAGACTGAGACCGGTGCCGAGACTAGCAGAGCCGGTATAGAACCGAAAGCAAAGAGGCAGCAGCTTCCTAACAAGCTCAGGACTAATAGACTGGTGGTCACGGAGGTGGACGACGGCAATTTGAGCCAACCGCGCCCTAGGAAGCGCGCGCGTGCTACGACAATCAAGTAGGCTGCATCATACGGACAACCGCCACCATCAATGATGCAGAACTAAAGAAGATACTCCCTCCGTTCTGAATTACTTGTCTTGGATTTGTCTAGATACAGATGTATCTAGACTCATTTTAGTGCTAGATACATCCATATCTAGACAAATCTAAGACAAGTAATTTGGTACGGAGGGAGTAGATAATATGAGGCTCTCTCTCCTAAAGAAGCTACACCAGATATTGTTGTTCCCGGGCCGGAATGAAAAGGATTATAAAGATCTAGATAAGGACCCGGCAATGAAGAAGATAAACAAACACGCCATGACCAAGTTTAGCGACGCATTGGCCGCCTGGAAAACAAGGGTGAAATATCGGATCATCGTCAAAAAGGAACCCTACTCCGAGATTGTAAAGGATAATTAATCCGACAATCACGGAAGAGCACTTTCAAATATTTAAGGCGGCTTGCGAGGCCGAAGCTGCCAAAAAAAAGTCGAAGTACATGAAGGGGCTTCAACAGAGGAACATTGGGAGCCAGCACCTCGGAAGCCCTGGTTATGGTGGGAAGAGGTCCATATGGGCCAAGGAGGACGCAGAAGCTGCGAGTCTGGGCATCCAGACCCCTTGGCAGAGTTCACCGTCCCGCAGGAGCGTGACGTCCTCAGGGCCCGGCACCATTGGGACCCAATGAAGAAGGTTTTTGAGACGAACAGGGTCACAACAGAGTTCATGAGACTGCTGGTAATTTTAGTTTCTGATCAATTCGACTGCATGTTAGTCATATTTGTAAACGATCCTTGTGCATTTTGCAGAGAGAGCATCACAGGATTGCGGCTGAAAGCGACTCGCCGTCTGAGGCGTTGGCGAGGCCCAAGTGGGACACTCCATTCAACCGGGCGTTGAACATATTGAAAGGACTCCCGGTGGAGACTCGACCGTCGTATGGACGCGTGCACGGTGTCGGAGATGGCGCCACATGGAAGAAGTACTACCGTGAGACCACGGAGGAGAGAAAGGAAAGACGGATGTTAACTGAAGAAAACATCGACAAGAAGGTTGAGATTGCGGTTGAGAAGAAATCATACGAGGCGATCATAGCAGTTGTAGCTGCTGCAAAACAGGTGGTTGTAGATATGTCTACTACCTTGGTTCCGACCGTTTTCAATTGGACCAGGCAAAATCCAGGAAAAAGTGCAGTGGACTTTCCCCTTGCTGACATCTTGGGGAGCAGCTTGACTAGCGTTGCACCAGCACCTACAGCTGCACCTGCTCCCGCACTGGCTCCTGCACCTGCTCCCGCACCGGCTCCGGTATCGGACATGCTCGGCGGTGCTTCGTCTTTGGCTGAGCTCAAGCTCTCATGGTATCTGTCACACTGGACCTCTTCAATAAATGTATAATCTCCTGATTTCGTTGCCTTTCGGATGTCTCACATCACAGACTTCTCTTTGCAGGCCGACGAAACCCCGTGCACCTTATTGTACACCATCGGCGACCAGAAGGTGGACGTGGGGAAGGCGACGGCAATGGAGCCGAAGGAACCATTGTTCCATAGCCGGCGATCCCCCCGGACGTCTTCAAGGTTTTCGTGGCCAGTGTCAAACCGGGCCACGAAAATTTGGCTCCTCTGGTACTAGTGGGGGATGACGACAAGACCCCGCGGCAGCTTGGTGATTGTTGCAATGGGTGGGTCCTGTTGTGGCCAAAGAGTCTGCTTCGTCTGGAGGCGGCCGGGAGCACACGCACGAGCAGTTAGGTATGAACATCAACACCTCACCTACTCAATTAGCGTCGGCTATCGTGCTGGGTGATAGCGGAGGGGGTGAGGAAGAGGCTCCATTAGTCATTGGTGATGTCGCCTGATACGTCTCCATCGTATCTATAATTTTTGATTGTTCCATGCCAATATTATTCACTTTCATATACTTTTTGGCAACTTTTTATATTAATTTTGGGACTAACATATTGATCCGATTGCCGGTGCGGTTCTGTCATTGCATGTTTTATGTTTCGCAGAATATCCATATCAAACGGAATCCAAACGGGATAAAAACGGACGGAGCTTATTTTTGGAAAATATGGAAAATTCCAGAAGAAAAATCCACGCGAGACGGTGCCCGAAGTGGTCACGAGGCAGGGGGGCACGCCCCTCCCCCTGGGCGCGCCGCCTACCCTCGTGAGCCCACCGTAAGGCGGTTGATGCTCTTCTTTGCCGCAAGAAAGATAATATTCGGAAAAAAAATCTGGGCGAAGGTTTCAGGCCAATCGAGATTCTGGATCTCCATATATACATGAAACGGTGAAAGCAGAGCGAGCGAGCGAAGCAGAGATAGATTCAATCTCGGAGGGCTCTCGCCCTTCCCAAGCCATGGGAGCCAAGGAACAGAGGGGAAACCCTCCTCCCATCTAGGGAGGAGGTCAAGGAAGAAGAAGAAGAAGGGGGGCTCTCTCCCCCTTGCTTCTGGTGGCGCCGGAACGCCGCCGGGGGCCATCATCATCACCGCGATCTACACCAACACCGCCGTCATCTTCACCAACATCTCCATCACCTTCCCCCTTCTATCTACAATGGTCCACTCTCCCGCAACCCGCTGTACCCTTTACTTGAACATGGTGCTTTATGCTTCATATTATTATCCAATGATGTGTTTCCATCCTATGATGTCTGAGTAGATTTTCGTTGTCCTATCAGTGATTGATGAATTGCTATGATTGATTTGAGTTGCATGTTTTATTATTGGTGCTGTCCTATGGTGCCCTCCGTGTCGCACAAGCGTGAGGGGTTCCCGTTGTAGGGTTTGCAATATGTTTATGATTTGCTTATGGTGGGTGGCATGAGTGACAGAAGCACATACCCGAGTAAGTAGGCTGTTTGCGTATGGGATAAAGGGGACTTGATGCTTTAATGCTATGGTTGGGTTTTACCTTAATGAATCTTTAGTAGTTGCGGAAACTTGCTAGAGTTCCAATCATAAGTGCATATGATCCAAGTAGAGAAAGTATGTTAGCTTATGCCTCTCCCTCAAATAGAATTGCAATAACGATTATCGGTCTAGTAACATAGTCAGTTGCCTAGGGACAATTCCACAACTCCTACCACCACTTTTCCACACTCGCCATATTTACTTTAGTTGTGTCTTTACCTTAGCAGCCCCTAGTTTTATTTTCGTGCTCTTTACTTTCTTGCAAGCCTATCCAAAAACACCTACAAAGTACTTCTAGTTTCATACTTGTTTTAGGTAAAGCGAACGTCAAGCGTGCGTAGAGTTGTATCGGTGGTCGATAGAACTTGAGGAATATTTGTTCTACCTTTAGCTCCTCGTTGGGTTCGACACTCTTACTTATCGAAAACTGTTGCGATCCCCTATACTTGTGGGTTATCAAGACCTTTTCTCGGCGCCGCTGCGGTGAGTCATAGCGTGGGGTGAATATTCTCGTGTGCTTGTTTGCTTTATCACTAAGTAATTTTATTTGATGTTCTAACTTGTTCTCTATCTTTAGTTATGGATATGGAACACAAAATACCAAAAAAATTAGAGGTACTTGCTACTCATGTAGATGGGGTAACTCCTAAAACCCCCGATTCTCATTATGTGAGAGATATTATGTACTACTTTGATAATCCTGAGAAAACCCCATTCAACTTTATAATGGGAGACACGTTGGATCAACCTGAATACTTTAGGGATTATCGCTCGACACAAAAAGGGAAACTATTATGGGATCAATTTATTATGTTGCGTTGGTATGCCTGGAATCTATGCTTGAGATATGATATTACTTGTTGCTCTAGGATGGAGGCTCCACACCTCCCCTTTTCATGCAAATTTAACAATAATGAAACCTTAGCTTCTTATGCTAATGGTATATATGATTACTATGATGTGGAACAAATAGAAGAATTTGTTGCTTTTAAGGCTGCCTATGATATTGAAGCTTTGTTCGAAAAGTATGAAGCTTTTGATGATGATGGTTATAGGCCGGAAAATCTTGCTATACTTAG
The DNA here is from genome assembly GCA_021605145.1 of Aegilops bicornis. Taxonomy (NCBI): domain Eukaryota; kingdom Viridiplantae; phylum Streptophyta; class Magnoliopsida; order Poales; family Poaceae; genus Aegilops; species Aegilops bicornis. The sequence goes on from CM038675.1 coordinate 778,075,663, forward strand.
ATATTGCTATGAAAATTATGAATACAATTACTATATTAATACTTTTATGAAGAAAGTCAACTCTGTCCAAGAAGAGATTAATATTTTGCAGGAAGCTATGGAAGAAGAAATTGATGAAACTATGAGCTCATTGGATGAAAAATATGGTGAGAAGAGCGAAGAACAAAAGGAGGAAGAGCGGATTGATCACCCGTGCCCACCTTCTAATGAGAGTAACTCTTCAACTCATACATTGTTTAATTCCCCTTCGTGCTTACCGAAGGATGATTGCTATGATGATTGCTATGATCCTGTTGATTCTCTTGAAATATCCCTTTTTGATGATGCTTGCTATGCTTGTGGCCAAGATGCCAATATAAATTATGCTTATGGAGATGAACTTGCTATAGTTCCTTATGTTAAACATGAAATTGTTGCTATTGCACCCACGCATGATAGTCCTATTATCTTTTTGAATTCTCCAAACTACACTATTTCGGAGAAGTTTGTGCTTAGTAAGGATTATATTGATGGGTTGCCTTTTATTACTACACATGATGATTTTGATGAATATAATATGCATGTGCTTGCTGCTCCTACTTGCAATTATTATGAGAGAGGAACTATATCTCCACCTCTCTATGTTTCCCACACGATAAAATTGCAAGAAATTATTTATACTATGCATTGGCCTTTACTTTGTGTGCATGAATTGTTCTTTTATGACACGCCGATGCATAGGAAGAGAGTTAGACTTCGTCATTGCTTGATATATGTTACTTTGTGCTCACTACTAAATTACAAATCATTGTTAATTAAAATTGGCTTTGATATACCTTGGGATCCAGGTGGATCCATTACTTGAGCACAATATGCCTAGCTTAAGGGCTTTAAAGAAAGCGCTGCCAGGGAGACAACCCGGAAGTTTTAGAGAGTCATTTATTTCTGTTGAGTGCTTTCATATAGTTTAAAAACAACAAAAATAAAGAGGGGAACCCAAAACTTTTTCAGAAAGAAAAGCAAAAGTGAGAAAGACAAGCATTGTTGAAGTGGGAGTGTCGGTGTACTAAAGTAGGGGTACCTTAGTACCCCGAACTTGTGCACGGGCAGTCGCAGCGTCCCCGTGGCAAGCCTCGCCGGGCGTCCGCCAAGACCCTCCGCAGCCATTCAAGAACAAAGTATTAGATTGAGAAGACAAGGCCACGACAAGAGGAGCTTGCCGGTAAGGCCACTCCAGCCACTCAGAAGACAAGGCCCCGGCAGGAGGAGCTTGCCGGGAAGGCTCGGAGCGCGACAAGTCTCTGGGCGCGACAAGGATTCGGCCGCGGCAAGGCGCTTGCCGCGGCATGCAACTCCTCTCCGTCTCCGCTCCAGCTCACCCAACGACGTGTCGCCATGGGACCGTTCCATGGGCGCGTGTCGAGCAGCTGTGCAGCCAGCGGAGAGCAGCGATGGCGGCGGCGACAGGCTCGCCATCGTGGCGAAGCGGAGGCGCACTGACGGTCTCTGTTACCTTTGTTTAGGCGACAACAACAGGCATTTATTGCTTTTGTCCCTTGCCGTCGAGTTAGGTATTTTTACCGCATAATCGTTCAAGTAGGTGTACCAACTCCTGTTTTACATTCGTACCCCGCCTATGTTGCCACCTGTCGGAGACCCCTTGAGCATATAAAAGGAGGCCCGAGTGCAACGTGAAGGGGGGTTCGGTTCGCGTCTTCGCAAGGTTCAGTTCATTCGACCGCCATAGACTAGACACACTCACGTTAGGTTTTGTAGCTCTCATTGCTCCCTAGCAAGAACACAATAGATCAAACAAGCAGCAGTAGGAGTTTTATCTCTTCGGAGAGCTCCGAAGCTGGGTAAACCGCCCGTGTGCATCGCCTCGATCCGCTCTTCGTGCGACCTCCGCCCCCCTCCGAACCACAAGGGGCCTGCTCCGCCGGCCCCATAGGTGTTCGTGGGTACGATCAGCCTCCCCGACATCTCTGGCGCGCCAGGTAGGGGACGTCGAGGCCGTGTGAATCCGATCTGGCGTTCACGCGGGCAGCGTCATCAACATCTTCCTCAACATGCCACCGAAGAAGAAGGCTTCGGCGGCAGCAGAGTCGTCCGCATCGTACCCACCCTCACCGCAGCAAACGGGTGGTGGTGCAGATGCTGGCAGAGGAACGGGCACCGACGAAGGTGCTCGCGACGTTGCCAAGTCCAAGGACAAGGCACCGCAAACCTCGGCGTCCGCGCATCCCCCGCGCCCATCTCAGGAGATGCGGGACCAACAACGTCATGGCGTTCACAACGCCATACATTCGTTGGATCGAGACCCTCAAGACCAGCATGCGCGCCAACATGCTGGCACTAGTGAGATACGGTCGCCCGGACGGGGCGCTACTCCTTCTAACGTGGTTAGAAGTCCGAGCGTGTCCCGCTCCTCGCACCGTTCTCCAATGCCGCCTACTACTCCAGCAGAAGCTCTGGCGAGAGCTCAGCTGCTCCTCGACTACCCCCCAACGGCCGACAAGGTCAACGAGTGGAGGGCCACTATCCAGAGCCTCATCAGCTTTGCCAACGGCGACGCCCCGCGGCAACCAACGCCATCGTTGCCGCGGCGAGACGACAAGGCACGAGCCGGCGGCGACGAGACTGTCGGAGGTGCAACCACCGTGCACTCTCCGCCAAAAGGGCCAAGATCGCCGACTCGCCGGATCTACCTCGACAGCGACTCCACTGCGTCGTCGGATCCGCGAGTTCGCCGCGATCAGCGCCAAGTTCTTCATGAGCGACAACAAGAGGACGCTCGAACTCGCATCGAGCGCCGAAGAGAAGTGCGACGTCAGTCCGACAAGCGCGCTGGGCCTTCTGTTGACATGCACGCGCCGGAGGGGCCAGGCGACTTGCCGTACGCGGTAGGTTGTCCTGCGTTCACTCGTGAGCTGCGGCAAGTCCAGTGGCCCAGCCAGAAAAACTTCAAACCAGACGTGCCGGAGAAGTATGATGGCAGGACGCATCCGTTGGAGTTCCTCAGCATCTACACCATCGCGGTGCAGGCTGCGGGGGACGGGACGACAAGATCCTCGCCAACTACTTCGCTTCGTGCTCAAGCCCAACGTCGAGATCTTGGCTCATGCACTTGCCGGACAGCTCCATATCCTCTTGGGAGGATCTGTGCCATCAGTTTGTTGGCGCCTTCACAGGTGGCCACAAACCTCATGGCCAAGAGAGCGACCTTCACTTGCTCGCCCAGAAGGAAGGAGAGTCCCTGCGCAAGTTCATTCAGAGATTCAGCCGTGTGCACTACAACATCGAGACGTCCACCCTGCCGCGGTAATCAGCGCATTTCATCGTAATGTGCGGAACCGCAGGATGAGGAGGAGATGGCGATGTGCAAAGTCAAGGACGCCAATGAGCTGTACGCCTTGGCCGACAAGTGTCTTGTAGCGTTGAGGAAGGAGGAGACTCGGGAGAGAATGCTGAAGCAGGATCGGCGGTGATGACACCGCCCGGCAAAGAAGGGCGGCGGCGAGGCAACAGGAAGAAGAAAAGCAGAGAAGTGCTAGCTGTCGAGCAGTCCGCAACGGAGGCGGCGACAAGAACGCCAAGGCTGGTGGCTCCGCAAGGAGGTTGCCACGACGCCAACCACCGGTCCGGTGGCGGCCGCCGACAAGCAGTGACAACTCGCAAGCGATCTTGCAAGATCCACCGCACCAAGGGCCACGACCTCCAGAGCTGCAAGAAAGTTGAGCAGCTTGTCGAGCAGCGGAGAGCTGAGTACGAGCGGCGCGACAAGGAGAAGGCCAAGGAAGGTGCTGGGGGAGCAAGCAAGAAACGTCCCGGCCGGGGAGGACGCCGCGGCAAAGTCAAGCAGCGACAAGGAGATAGACCTCCCCGCGGCCGCGACAAGGATGAAGATGATGACGACGATGAAGATATGGAGGACGACGACGCCGACGAGCAGGAGTTTCAGAAAGCCACAGAGGTTCTCTGCGTTGACGGAGGTGCTTCCCTGCATACCTCCCACCGCCAACTCAAGCAATGGATGCGGGAGGTCAATGCAGCGGAACCATCCATAGAGTCACGCAAGCCTCGAAGTGGTCCAAGACGCCAATCATTTTTGATATTGAGGACCACCGATTGCATAACTGCGGTCGGGTGCTTGCCGATGTTGGTCTCTCCAACCATCCGCAACCTCAAGGTCACAAAAATGTTAGTTGATGGCGGGGCCGGCTTGAATCTGATCTCCTCCGCGGTGCTCCAGAAGCTTCAAATCCCTGACAGCGAGCTCGAAGAGACCGGAACCTTCCAAGGAATCAATCCGGGAAGGAGCAAGCCGAAGGGGAAGATTACGTTGCCGGTCACGTTTGGCAGCGAGCTGAACTTCAGGACTGAGAGGGTTACATTTGACGTTGCCGATTTCCCATTGCCTTACAATGGGATACTTGGTCGTCCAGCACTCGCCAAGTTCATGGCGGCCTCTCACTACGCCTACAACCTTCTCAAGATGCCAGGCCCGATAAGCGTCATCTCTGTCCATGGCGACAAGAAGGATGCCCTTATCTGTGCCGACAAGATCTTCCAGGATGCAGCCGTGACAGACTGCCCAACACTTGCGGCTGAAGCTCCGGGGAAGAAGACCAAGTCCAAGTCCGCAAGGGCTCGATGCTCACTCCGCAAGCGCACCTCTTCGGAGTGCTGCGCTACCGTTGAGGACGCACCATCGAGCTCCACCGGCAAGTGCAAGAAGATGGTGGCTCCGCCGAAGACCAAGAAGGTGCCCGCCGAGGAGGACGGCGCTGGTGGTACCTTCACCATCAGTGCCTCCCTCGACCCCAAATAGGAAGGCGCTCGTTGCTTTCCTGCGGGCGAATGTCGACGTGTTTGCATGGCAACCGTCTGACATCCCCGGTGTTCCCAGGAAAGTAATTGAGCACCGCCTGGCCGTTTGTCCTCATGCGCGGCCCGTCAAGCAAAAAGTCAGGAAACAAGCAGTGGAGCGCCAAGAATTCATAGCAGAAGAGATCAAGAAACTGGAAGCAGCAGGCCTTGTCAGAGGAGTGCTCCATCCTACGTGGTTGGCCAATCCTGTAGTCGTGCAAAAGGCAAATGGGAAATGGAGACTTTGTATTGACTTCACGGATGTTAATAAAGCTTGTCCCAAAGATCCATTTCCCTTGCCGCGCATTGACCAGATTGTTGACTCCACGGCCGGATGTGATTTGCTTTCGTTTCTTGATGCATACTCAGGATACCGTCAGATCTTCATGGCTGAAGAGGATGAAGAGAAGACCGCATTCATCACACCATGTGGCACATACTGTTTCATACGGATGCCTTTCGGTTTGAAGAATGCTGGTTCAACATTTGCAAGGGTAGTCCATGACGCTTTTGAGCCGCAAATGCACGTAAATGTAGAAGCCTACATGGATGACATAGTGGTCAAGAGCAAGGACAAAGCAACTTTGGTTCAAGATTTGGACAAGACCTTTGCAAATCTGCGCAAGATCAACCTCAAGCTCAACCCGAGAAGTGCGTGTTTGGAGTCCCTTCCGCGAGCTTCTCGTGTTCTTCGTGTCTCGGCGGGGATTGAAGCTAATCCCGACAAGATCAAGGCCATTGAGCAGATTGAAGCACCAAAGCACGTCAAGGATGTACGAAGACTTGCGGTTGCGTGGCTGCCCTCAAAGAGGTTTATTTCTAGGTCTGCTGAGCGCGCCCTGCCATTTTTCAAGATTTTGAAAAAGGCAGGTCCAGTAAAATGGACTCCCGAAGCGGAGGCTGCGCTGCAGGACTTAAAGAGATACCTATCCTCCACTCCAACACTTGTCGCGCCTAAGCCACAAGAGAAGTTGCTGCTGTATATAGCGGCGACCAATCAAGTGGTTAGTGCTGCGTTAGTGGCGGAGAGGGAGGCGGATGACGAGCCAGCAACCACGACAAACGCATCCAGCGACAAGCAGGGGGCTTCGCCGACAAGCTCTGGTCCCGACAAGGACGAGTCCGCGAAGACGCATGAGCAGATGCAGAAAAGGATGGTGCAGCGCCCGGTCTACTTTGTCAGTTCCCTTCTGCAGGGGGCTAGGTCAAGGTACTCTGGTGTGCAGAAATTGCTTTTCGGCCTCCTCATGGCCTCGAGAAAGCTGCGCCATTACTTCCAAGCACATGAGATCACAGTTGTCACTCGCTTTCCCCTGAAGAGGATACTGCAGAATCTAGAAGTGACAGGCAGGATTGCCGAGTGGGCACTGGAGCTGTCAAGCTTCGGTCTTAAGTTTGAAAGCACATCAACTATCCAAAGCAGAGCCTTGGCAGAGTTCATAGCAGAATGGACACCAACGCCAGATGAAGAGATTCCGGAGACGAGCATTCCCGTCAAAGAAGCAAGCAAAGAGTGGCTGATGTACTTTGATGGTGCCTTCTCGCTGCAAGGCGCCGGTGCCGGCGTGCTGCTTATCGCATCCACCGGAGAGCACCTCAAGTACGTCGTCCAGATGCACTTTCCCAAGGAGCAAGCGACAAACAATACTGCAGAGTATGAAGGTTTGCTTGCCGGTCTCAGGATCGCCGTGGACCTTGGGATCAAGAAGCTTATTGTCAGGGGTGACTCGCAACTCGTCGTCCGACAAGTGAACAAAGATTACCAGAGTCCGTTGATGGAAGCCTACGTTGATGAAGTGAGGAAGCTAGAAGAGCACTTTGACGGCCTGCAAATGGAACATGTTCCAAGAGCTCAGAATGATATTGCTGACGGCCTGTCAAAGTGCATCGCGCTTAAGTTACACAATGGAACCAGGGATTTTCGTGCTCAAGCTGACTCAACCAACCGTAACACCATCAACCGGACAGAGCAAGAAGAGGAAGTTGGCCTCTGGTGACTACTTTCCGACAGAGCTTCCCGAAGCCGTCGTTGCAAAGGTCCCCAAGATCAACACCAACAGTCTTGAGGCGATGCGCTCCGGCAGACTCGAGGTTTGTTTCGTTGAAGAACGCTCCCGACAAGTCTTGCTCCGGCAAGCTTGTCGGGAACATCTAACTCGGCAGAGCCACGTGTTCTTGCCGTAGAAGCTGATGTTCCGCAGCAGCAGAGATGTGCCTTTAGTCCTTGTTGTCGAGCCACAAGCTCCAACATGGGCGCAGCAGATTGTCCATTTCCTTGAGACGGGGAACTTCCCGAAGAGCAAGAAGAAGCGGAAAGAGTAGCCCGGCAGTCAAGTATGTACCAGTTTGTCGACAACATACTGTACAGAAGAAGACTCAACGGTGTGAAATTGAAGTGTTGGCAGAGATACATGGAGGCATATGTGGTCACCACATTGGCGCAAGAGCACTTGCCGGCAAAGCTTTCCGGCAAGGTTTCTTCTGGCCGACAGCCCTCCAGGATGCAACTACACAAGTAACCAAGTGTGAAGCGTGCCAGTTCCATTCCAAGCAGATACACCAGCCAGCTCAAGCTCTCCAGACGATCCCTTTATCCTGGCCATTTTCGATGCAGGGGCTCGACATCCTCGGCCCCTTCCCCGAAGCTGTCGGGGCTTTGAGTACTTATGCGCCGCCATCGACAAGTTCACAAAGTGGCCGGAAGTGGAAGCAGTGAGGAAGTGACAAAGACGGTCAGCAGTCAAGTTCTTCAGGTCGATTGTTTGCCGTTTCGGAATCCCTAACAGGATCATCACCGACAACGGCACACAATTTATGAGTCGCACCTTCATGCAGTACGTCCAAGACCTTGGCGCCAAGGTCTGCTTCGCTTCCGTTGCTCACCCGAGAAGCAACGGTCAAGCAGAGAGGGCAAATGCTGAAGTGCTGCGCGGGCTCAAGACCAGAACTTTCGACAGGCTGCACAAGTGCGGAAGAAACTGGATCGAGGAGCTGCCGGTGGTTCTTTGGTCGATCAGAACGATGCCAAATCGAGCCACTGGCCAGGCACCCTTTGCTCTAGTCTATGGAGCAGAGGCAGTTCTCCCCACGGAACTCGTATACGGATCGCCTCGAGTGCTCGCTTATGATGAGCTTGAGCAAGAGCAGCTGCGACAAGATGACGCGCTGCTCCTTGAGGAGGATCGTCTTCAGTCATTGGCGAGCTGCTCGCTTCTGACAAGCTCTGCTTCGCTACCATAGCCGCAGGGTTAATGCCAGAAGTCTCGAGGAAGGCGACCTTGTTCTTCGGCGTGTTCAGTCCGCCAAGAATTCAAACAAGTTGACGCCGAAGTGGGAAGGCCCTTATCGGGTGAAACGAGTCATTAGGCTGGCGCTGTCCGCTGGAGACCGAAGATGGCATTCGGTGAGCAACTCCGGAACATTGAGCATCTTCGTAAGTTTTACCCATAGAGGCGCGGTTGTCGGAATCCGTTCCCAAACCAACCACCTTTTGTACACGCATCTTGTCATTGTTGCATGTAATCCTTCAGACGGCCGGGCGCAGAACCCGTGCATCGATAAAGCCCATATGTTGCGCAGCTTGTCAAGTTCATGCTTTCATCAATTTATTGCATGCTTTGGCTAACACTTTGTGCAGCAACCACAGCCGATGGCAGAATCGAGCCGCTAGGCTCCATAACATTATTTCCTCTTCTTTCTCTTCTCTCAAAGAAAGGAAGGCTCCCTCGCGCACAAGTTAACCAGGGGGGAGGAGGAGATAATACTATGGACCAGGCGCCGCTCGAGGAAGTTTCGCCTCATCGGGAAGCAAGAAACAGAAAAGCTAAGTTGCCAAAGTTTGAGCAATCGATTTTTAAATTTTCGTTATCTTCCTCGAACGATAGTACTTTGTATGGAAAACCTGTGCGCAGAGGAACCGAATCGTGACTGGTCGCGCCCTTACTTTGTTTCGAGTCCGCTCAACAACTTAAGTGAGCTGCGGCTAGTCCGCGACAAGGTTGCTTGTCGGTAGCGACCCCGCCAGCAGGCTGTTGAAGTTCCGCACTCGGCGCCAGGCAAGGGTGCTGCACCGGCAAGTTTCCCTGAAAAGCGTAGGGCAATAACGTACAAAGGAAGGAATCAAGTAGAGGAAATAACGTTGCATTGATCGATTCACCTAAGATAGAGTATATTACAGAATAACTTGTCGCTGATCTAACAAAGTTTTCTAAACATGATCAACAGCGACAAGGGAAAGATAAGGGCGGCGGCCTAGTCCACGCGGTCGCCCTCGATCCGCTTGATCTTGTTCACCTTGTCCACAATGGGTGCGACAAGGGCTTCGAAACTCCTCCACGTTGGCTTCGGATGGCAAGGATCCGAGGACGCCGTTAAGGTTGAGGCCGGGTTGCGGAAGGCCACCTTCATCAACACCTTCTCGAGGGCCCCGCACAAACTTGGCGCGATTCCTCGGCCAGCTGCTTCGGGACCTCTTCCCGGAGTCGCCGGAGACCCGTCACCACGCCTTTGAAGAACAGGCTGAGCTTGACGCTGGGCTGGAGATGCTCGTCGGAGGAGTACGCGAGGTCCCCCATCCCCAGCTCCATCAGCTCGTTGTGGATGTCGGCAGCAGTGTCCACAAGACCTTCGGTCTAGTGCTCCACGCTCTCCCTCAAGGTGTTCTGGACGGAGACAGCATCCGCCAGCAGCTCCTCCTTGGCCGTGATCGCCTCCAACAAGCCCGCCCCCCGTTTTCTGGCACCATCCAACGTCTGCGTCAGAGTGGTCAGTTTCAGCTCCAGATCCGCCTTGGAGTCCTTGGCGGCGTCGAGCTCCTTGGCCCTGTCAGCGAGACGGACCTGTAGCTCGCCCAGCGTGTGGGCACCCTTCTCACGCTCACGCTTGAGCACGGCAAGCTCTTCGCCGCTCTTCGTGAGGGTGGCCTCCAGCTGTGCCACCTTCGCCTTCAACTCTTCCTTGGCGGCCTCGGCGGCTGCGGCAGCGTCCTTCGCTTCCTGAAGCGCCCCGCCAAGCGACTCCTCACGCGCGGCAAGGTCCTCCTCGTGGCTGTCCAGGTTTACCTTCCGCTGCGCCAACTCGCTTTCCTGCGCGGCGAGCTTCTCGGCAGCCAGCCGCTGCTCCTCATCAGCTGCGGCCTTCTCAAGGATGAAGGCCGTGCGCTCTTGACTGCGCCAGCGCGTCTGCCACGTCGCGGGCGCTTCTTTGTTGGCGCCCGGAGCTCCTCGCTGGCGCTTCTCTATGTCCGCTCCCGCCCTCGCGACAAGGGCTTCCCGGGTCTCCAACTTGGCCTGACGGGTGCGGTAGAGGGACAGCAGCTTCTTCAGCAGCTGCTCCTCCTCGGACTCGCCGCTGCTGCTGCTTGGCGCATCCACCAGCGTCAACCCAGCGGACGCGAGTAGCTCGCCGTCGAAGGTCTCGCCGACCGGGCGCCTGAGCTCGGCTCCTGGGGAGCTTGATGAAACGCCTTCGCCGGCCTTGGTAGGCACGGGCTGGGGCTCCTCGAACTGGCGCCATGGCGGCGTGAAGTCGGTTTGTCGGTGTAGCGCTTGCCGCTCCTGCGGCCTCAGGGCCGTCAGTACGACTGTCCGACCCCTCGCCGGCCTCTGCATCGGCAGCCTCGGTGGCCTCCTCGCCAACAGGCTCGTCGGCGGCGGCCTCTTCTTCCACGACGATGACCTCTTCTTCCTCGACGGCAGCCTCGTCGGTGTTGCCGCGCGTTTCCTCCGCGCCGGCGGCCTCGACCTCCATCGGGTCTGCGTCGGACGAAGAAGGGGCAATCAAGCAGATGTCCAAAAAGAGAAACAAAAGAAAGCAAGCCCAAGGGAGATTTTCGTGTAAGGGAGTTACCTGCAACGGGATCCGCAGCCATGGCCTCGACCACTGGAGGGTCGCCGGGCGCCGCCCCTTGCCGGGTAGCCTCCCTTGCCGGAGTGGCCTCCCTTGCCGGGGTGGCCTCCCTTGTCGAAGGGAGCTCCCTTGCCGGGGAGTCCTCCCTTGGCGGCGCAGTGGCAGCAGGCAGGATATCGGAGGCAGCTTCCGAGCCCTCCTGATGAGACTGCTCTGCTCCTGCACAAGCACACGGTCAGATATCAACAAAGAAGGGGCACCCCCGCACGCCTAATAGCAAGAAGAAAACTGCACACTTACTCTGGGGCTGTCTTTGGGGGCTGCTCTGGGAAAAGGTTGCCGGGTCCGGCAAGGCGGTCTCGGGCGCGTCCCCCGTCGCCACGGGAGAATCATCCTCAACGACGACCGTCGGGATCTTGGCCCTGTTCGCCGCTCTTTGGGCCAGCGTCCTGAAAAGGAAAGAGTCCAGAACGAAGCAAATCAGATTCAAGATGAAGCAATAAAATTGAAGACATACAAGCACAATCTCGAGCAGCTTACTCTTCGCCTTCCTCCTCGGAGCTGAGCGCGGAGAAGTCGAACTCAGCCCGCCTCCGGTGCGATGAGGCGGGGAGGGTCTCTTGGCCGCTTATGGGCGCTGGCGGCGGCTCGAGAAGAATCTGCCCCGCTTGTCGCTGCAGTTTGGGGCGCTCATGCAACCTCGCTTGCCGCGGTGGAGCGTTGCCGAGCGCGCTGCAGCTGTGGGCCGATCTGTCGCCCGGCTCGTCTCCAGCCTCGCGGAGACGCCTCCTCGGCGGAGCCGGGGCTCTGGTGGCAAGTCGCTTGGCGGCGGGAAGAAGCGCCCTCGGCGGGTCCACTCGTCCCGGCCTCGAGCTCGACAAGCTCGTCCTCGCGGCGACCTCCCTCGCTCAGCAGCGCTTGCCGCGCCTTCGCGCGTCCGCCTCCTCCACCGTGAACCCGAAGGCTCCGGCGGCAGCGGCTGCCGCCTCCTCCGCTCGGTGGCGATCCACGCCATCTCCTCGCCGGTGGTGTCTCGGGTGAGCCTCTTCTACTCGTTGGAGCGGATCGGCACCTCTTGCAAGTTGTCGAAGAATTGCTGCACGACCTCGTCGGGGGCTCCTGCCAGGTCGGGACGATCCCATGGGAGTCGCACAGTGGCATCATGGCGCGGATGCGGTCGAGCGCTGAGTTGTTGCACAGTGGGACGACCCATCGCGGCAACCTGAACCACTCTGGGTGTTTGGGGTCGTTCTTGAACAGCTCGAGCAGCACTGAATCCAGCTCCATGACGGTGAAGTTCCAATTCAGGCCCGGGCGCAGCCTCATGATGTCCGCCGCATTCTGGAACTCCCAAGCAGGCCTCCTCCTTTCCTGCAAGGGAGCGATGCGGCGGCGAATGAAGTCTGCGCCAACTGCGCCAATAGTTAATCCGGCAAGCCTGAGGCGCAGAATTCGGGTCACGGCTATCTTCAGCCTCGCATCCTCCGGCGCCAAGTTACTCCAATCCTTGCCGCAAGAATTGGGGTTTGGCGCCTGGCGGTGAAGGGCTGTGGGTCCTCCTCTACAACCTAGCACCAGTTGGCTCTCCACTCCTCCCACTTGTTCCGGAACTCCCCCTCTAGGTAGGCCTCTTTCTTGCCGATCCTAGAGACCCAGGCTATCCCTCCGGCAAGGGGCTCTCCTCTCTCGACGCGTGCCGTTACGGGGGGACGCGGCGGATACGGAGTGAGTTTGGTTTGGACCCAGGCCGCGCGTGCCCGTGCCCTGTTTTGGGCCTGGCCCAACAGCGCTCGGCACTGCAGTATGGCCTGCACCGGGGCTCCTGTCGGTGTACTAAAGTAGGGGTACCTTAGTACCCCGAACTTGTGCACGGGCAGTCGCAGCGTCCCCGTGGCAAGCCTCGCCGGGCGTCCGCCAAGACCCTCCGCAGCCATTCAAGAACAAAGTATTAGATTGAGAAGACAAGGCCCCGACAAGAGGAGCTTGTTGGGAAGGCCACTCCAGGCACACAGAAGACAAGGCCCCGGCAAGAGGAGCTTGCCGGGAAGGCTCGGAGCGCGATAAGTCTCCAGGCGTGACAAGGATTCGGCCGCGGCAAGGCGCTTGCCGCGGCATGCAACTCCTCTCCGTCTCCGCTCCAGCTCACCCAGCGACGTGTCGCCATGGGACCGTTCCATGGGCGCGTGTCGAGCAGCTGTGCAGCCAGCGGAGAGCAGCGATGAGCGGCGTTGACAGGCTCGCCATCGTGGCGAGCGGAGGCGCACCTGACGGTCTCTGTTACACTGTTTGGGCGACAATGACAGGCATTTATTGCTTTTGTCCCTTGCCGCCGAGTTAGGTATTTTTGCACTGCATATGTTCAAGTAGGTGTACCAACTCCTGTTTTTACATTCGTACCCCCGCCTATGTTGCCAACTGTCGGAGACCCCTTGAGCATATAAAAGGAGGCCCGAGTGCAACGTAGAGGGGGGTTCGGTTCGCGTCTTTTGCAAGGTTCAGTTCATTCGACTGGCCATAGACTAGATACACTCACGCTAGGTTTTGTAGCTCGCATTGCTCCCTAGCAAGAACACAATAGATCAAACAAGCAGCAGTAGGAGTTTTATCTCTCCGGAGAGCTCCGAAGCTGGGTAAACCGCCCGTGTGCATCGCCTCGATCCGCTCTTCGTGCGACCTCCGCCCCCCTTCGAACCACAAGGGGCGTGCTCCGCCGGCCCCATAGGTGTTCGTGGGTACGATCAGCCTCCCCGACAGGGAGCTAGCCTTGAACTTTGTTCATGCTCACGAAAACTTTGTGAATCTTGATTACAGAAACTTTTCAACAAAAATAATTATCCCCTTGTACAATTCCATTTTATTATAAAAATAATGTGCCAAGGTTTGCCTTTAGGATGTTTACAATACTTGTTGGTTTGTGCGGTGCAGGACAGAAACTTTGGCTGTAGTGCGTGAATTTGTTTTTTTACTGGAACGTCAAATGGTTCTGATTATTATTGCACTGTCTTTCTGTACAAATGTTTTATTTTTCCTAATTTTGGCAGAATTTTTCAAGTATCAGAAGTATGGTGAATGTTCAGATTATTACAGACTGTTCTTTTTTAGACAGATTCTGTTTTTGATGCATAGTTTGCTTGTTTTGATGAAACTATCAATTTATATCAGTGGATTAAGCCATGAAAAAGTTATATTACAGTAGACACAATGCAAAAATAAAATATGAATTGGTTTTCAACAGTACTTAGAGTAGTGATTTGCTTTGTTATACTAACGGATCTTACCGAGTTTTCTGTTGAAGTTTTGTGTGGATGAAGTGTTTAATTGAGAAGGTTTTGATGTGAGAAGAAGGCAGAGAGGCAAGAGCTCAAGCTTGGGGATGCCCGAGGCACCCCAAGTAAATATTCAAGGAGACTCAAGCGTCTAAGCTTGGGGATGCTGGGGAGGCATCCCCTCTTTCTTCAACAAGTATCGGTATGTTTTCGGATTCGTTTCGTTCATGCGATATGTGCAAGTCTTGGAGCGTCTTTTGCAATTAGGTTTTTTTTTATTTTATGCACCATGATGATATGAGATAGTCCTTGGTTGATTTATAGAATTCTCATTGCACTTCACTTATATCTTTTGACTATGGCTTTATAGAATGCTTCATGTGCTTCACTTATATCATTTGAAGTTTGGATTGCCTGTTTCCCTTTACATAGACAACCGCCATTTGTAGAATGCTCTTTTGATTCACTTATATTTGTTAGAGCATGGGCACATCTTTTGTAGAAAGAATGAAACTCTCTTGCTTCACTTATATCTATTTATAGAGATTACATGAACTGGTCATTCACATGGTTAGTCATAAAATCCTACATAAACTTGTAGATCGCTGAATATGATATGTTTGATTCCTTGCAATAGTTTTGCGATATAAAGGTGGTGATATTAGAGTTGTGCTAGTTGAGTAATTGTGAAATTGAGAAATACTTGTGTTGAGGTTTGCAAGTCCCGTAGCATGCACGTATGGTGAACCGTTATGTAACGAAGTCGGAGCATGAGGTGTTTATTGATTGCTTTCCTTATGAGTGGCAGTCGGGGACGAGCGATGGTCTTTTCCTACCAATCTATCCCCCTAGGAGCATGCGCGTAGTACCTTGATTCGATGACTAATAGATTTTTGCGATAAGTATGTGAGTTCTTTATGACTAATGTTGAGTCCATGGATTATACGCACTTTTACCTTTCCATCATTGCTAGCCTCTTCGGTACCGTGCATTGCCCTTTCTCACCTCGAGAGTTGGTGCAAACTTCGCCGGTGCATCCAAACCCCGTGATAGGATACACTCTGTCACACATAAGCCTCATTATATCTTCCACAAAACAGCCACCTCATGGCATTTCCATAGCCATTCCGAGATATATTGCCATGCAACTTCCATCATCATCATATACATGACTTGAGCATTCATTGTCATATTGCTTTCCATGATCGTAAGATAGCTAGCATGATGTTTTCATGGCTTGTCCGTTTTTTGATGTCATTGCTACGCTAGATCATTGCACATCCCGATACACCACCGGAGGCATTCATATAGAGTCATATCTTTGTTCTAGTATCGAGTTGTAATATCGAGTTGTAAGTAAATAAAAGTGTGATGATCATCATTATTAGAGCACTGCCCAAAAAAAGGAGAGGCCAAAGAAGCCTAAATGAAAAAATGGGGCCAAAGAAGCCCGCAAAAAAGGGGGCAATGTTACTATCTCTTTTTCCACACTTGTGCTTCAAAGTAGCACCATGTTCTTCATATAGAGAGTCTCTTGAGTTATCACTTTCATATACTAGTGGGAATTTTCATTATAGAACTTGGCTTGTATATTCCAACAATGGGCTTCCTCAAATGCCCTAGGTCTTCATGAGCAAGCAAGTTGGATGCACACCCACTTAGTTTCAGTTTGAGCTTTCATACACTTATAGCTCTAGTGCATCCGTTGCATGGCAATCCCTACTCCTCGCATTGACATCAATTGATGGGCATCTCCATAGCCCGCTGATTAGCAGCGTTGATGTGAGACTTTCTTTTTTTGTCTTCTCCACATAACCCCCACCATCATATTCTATTCCACCTATAGTGCTATGTCCATGGCTCACGCTCATGTATTGCGTGAAAGTTGAAAAGGTTTGAGAACGTCAAAAGTATGAAACAATTGCTTGGCTTGTCATCGGGGTTGTGCATGATGTGAATGCTTTGTGTGGTGAAGATGGAGCATAGCCAGACTATATGATTTTGTAGGGACGAGCTTTCTTTGGCTTTGTTATTTCAATAAGACATAATTGCTTGGTTGGCATGCTTGAAGTATTATTGTTTTTATGTCAAAGGATAGACTATTGCTTTGAATCACTCGTGTCTTAATATTCATGCCCTGATTAGACATATGATCAAGATTATGCTAGGTAGCATTCCACATCAAAAATTATTCTTTTTTTATCATTTACCTACTCGAGGACGAGTAGGAATTAAGCTTGGGGATGCTGATACGTCTCCATCGTACCTATAATTTTTGATTGTTCCATGCCAATATTATTCACTTTCATATACTTTTTGGCAACTTTTTATATTATTTTTGGGACTAACATATTGATCCGATTGCCCAAAGTGCGGTTCCTGTCATTGCATGTTTTATGTTTCGCAGAATATCCATATCAACGGAATCCAAACGGGATAAAAAGCGGACGGAGCTTATTTTTGGAAAATATGGAAAATTCGGAAGAAAAATCCACGTGAGACGGTGCCGAGGTGGTCACGCAGGGGCAGGCGCGCCCTCCCCGGCGCGCCTACCCTCGTGAGCCCACCATAAGGCGGTTGATGCTCTTCTTTTGCCGCAAGAAAGATAATATTCGGAAAAAATCTGGGCGAAGGTTTCAGGCCAATCGGAGTTACCGGTCTCCATATATACGCGAAACGGTGAAACAGAGCCGTAATGTAACGCAGAAGCAGAGAGATAGATCCAATCTCGGAGGGCTATCGCCCTCCCAAGCCATGGGAGCCAAGGAGAGGGGGAAACTCTCCTCCCATCTAGGGAGGAGGTTAAGGAAGAAGAAGAAGGGGGGCTCTCTCCCCCTTGCTTCCGGTGGCGCCGAACGCCGCCGGGGGCCATCATCATGACCGCGATCTACACCAACACCGCCGTCATCTTCACCAACATCTCCATCACCTTCCCCCTTCTATCTACAGCGGTCCACTCTCCCGCAATCCGCTGTACCCTCTACTTGAACATGGTGCTTTATGCTTCATATTATTATCCAATGATGTGTTGCCATCCTATGATGTCTGAGTAGATTTTCGTTGTCCTATCGGTGATTGATGAATTGCATGATTGATTTGAATTGCATGTTTTATTATTGGTGCTGTCCTATGGTGCCCTCCGTGTCGCGCAAGCGTGAGGGGTTCCCGCTGTAGGGTTTGCAATATGTTTATGATTTGCTTATGGTGGGTGGCGTGAGTGACAGAAGCACAAACCCGAGTGAGTAGGTTGTTTGCATATGGGATAAAGGGGACTTGATGCTTTAATGCTATGGTTGGGTTTTACCTTAATGAATCTTTAGTAGTTGCAGATGCTTGCTAGGTTTCCAATCATAAGTCCATATGATCCAAGTAGAGAAAGTATGTTAGCTTATGCCTCTCCCTCAAATAGAATTGCAATAACGATTATCGATCTAGTAACATAGTCAGTTGCCTAGGGACAATTCCACAACTCCTACCACCACTTTTCCACACTCGCCATATTTACTTTAGTTGTGTCTTTACCTTAGCAGCCCCTAGTTTTATTTTCACGCTCTTTACTTTCTTGCAAGCCTATCCAAAAACACCTACAAAGTACTTCTAGTTTCATACTTGTTTTAGGTAAAGCGAACGTCAAGCGTGCGTAGAGTTGTATCGGTGGTCGATAGAACTTGAGGGAATATTTGTTCTACCTTTAGCTCCTCGTTGGGTTCGACACTCTTACTTATCAAAAACTGTTGCGATCCCCTATACTTGTGGGTTATCATCGCCATAGATGAGGATGAGGATGACGATGGCACTCAACAATATGTCAATATTGGTGTCTACTTAGGGTTTGAGCGTCATGAGTCGGTGCCTGAATCGTCGCCTCCGGAGTCTGAACGTATTATGGACAACCTTCCGGTACCAAAGAAGTCTAGGAAGAGACAGAGGAAAGGCAAAAAACCTGATTCTATGGTCCAGCCGCCTCAGCAGCCTCGGGTTCAAGACCTTATAGATATCCCCGGTGCGGCAAAATGGCATATCGCCAGTGAACCAATCCTACCTGAAGCAGCGATAGGGGCCAGATTCGGCGATGTAAGGAGACTTCATGACGATGTGCTGCGGAGAGAGAAAGGCCTCATCGCCTCGAAAAATCTAAGATACCCACTCTACATGGTTAACGTGCCGCGGCAATTGTCGTACATCGACACATTCCCCGCGGACAAGTTCTTACTTCGATTCGATTACATCTTTGACATGTATCACTGGAAGAAGCTGGATTTTTCGTTTGTCCACCTTTATGCCTTGCACATGAACTACCTCATCGGAGTTGAGCAGATACCTTTTATCTGTGTCGCTGACCCGCACTTCATGCATGAGAGCTTCTTGGCAGTCTGCGCAAAGCACCAAGAATTCACGAGGGAGTACCTCGTCAATTTCATGCTCGCCAATAAGGACAAGGAGGCGATTCTCGTTCCTTATCATCCCCTATAAGTCATCCGCGCGGATACCCTTCCTTTGATTTCAATAATTCATTTGCACGGTGGAGGCTAATTAATTTGAGGTGTACTTATTTTGCGCAGCGGCGGGTGTCGGTGTCAAAACCGGCGGATCTCAGGTATGGGGTCCCGATCTGTGCGTCAAGGCTGATGGTAACAGGAAGCAAGGGACACAGATGTTTACCCAGGTTCGGGACCTCTCGATGGAGGTAAAACCCTACTTCCTGCTTGATTAATATTGATGATATGGGTAGTACAAGAGTAGATCTACCACGAGATCGTAGAGGCTAAACCCTAAGAGCTAGCCTATGATGGTATGATTGTAATTGTGATCGGCCTTCTAAGGACCATCCTCTCCGGTTTATATAGGCACTTGAGAGGGCTAGGGTTTACATGGAGTCGGTTACAAGGAAGGAAATATAATATCCGGATCGCCAAGCTTGCCTTCCACGCCAAGGAAAGTCCCATCCAGACATGGGCCGAAGTCTTGAGTCTTGTATCTTCACGCTTCAATAGTCCGGACGTTGTACACAGTCCGGCTGTCCGGGTACCCCCTAATCTAGGACTCCCTCAGTAGCCCCTGAACCAGACTTCAATGACGATGTGTCCGGCGCGCAGCTTTGTCTTCGGCATTGCAGGGCGGGTTCCTCCTCCGAATACCCCAAAATGGCCATCAAACACGTAGACCATGTCCGGATCTGCAAGATGATCTTCGTATGGTATAGATCTGATTTGCTGGCAATTTTCTTGCGTCGTGCCCTTGCATCGGGGCTTGGTCCAACGCAAACCGACGTTTCCTGCCCCGAAACAACTCGTGTTGCGAGGCAGTTTTATTGGCACGTCCCGTCGAGGAAGAGATCGTGTTCCTCTTATTACGGGATTTTCCATCAATATGAGCACGCGTGACCCCACGATGGCTGTTGGTATAGCCCGTGTGTTTTTTAGACAAGCCTCAAACGGTCACACCGGTGACTCTTGATATTCACCCTCTTTATAAAGGGGTCGAGACCTATGCCACCTTTTTCACCATCATCGTGCCTTCTCGCACCTCGAGTTCTAACACCCAAAACCTAAGCTCCACCCCTCCGAAATCCTTCAGTATGTCCGGATCTGACCCTCAAGGCCGGTGGGTGGCCTCCTCGATTGAAGAGAAGGATATTGCAAAGCTTAGGGAGGTCGGATACTTGACCGCAGATATCCAGCACAGGCTCCCTGCTCCAGGGAAGGTCATCCCTATGCCGGAGACCAACGAGTGTGTCGTTTTCGTCCCACACTTCCTCCGTGGTCTGGGTTTCGCCCTCGATCCCTTCGTGAGGGGGCTCATGTTCTATTATGGGCTGGATTTTCACGATCTGGCTCCCGACGCTATCCTCCATATCTCGTCGTTTTTATCGTGTGTGAGGCTTTTCTCCATGTCACCCCACACTTCGGCTTATGGCTCAAGACCTTCAAAGTGACGCCGAAGATGATCGAGGGGCGACATGTGGAGTGCGGTGGTGCCGTAATAAGTAGAAACGGAGATGCCCCGTGGCCAAAGGGTTCTTTCCCAGAAGTATCCGATGTATGGCAGCGGAGGTGGTTCTATGTCACGGCTCCCAGAGGCACAAAGTGGGCGGCTTCCCCCGAGTTTAGCTCGGGCCCTCCGTCATAGTTGGCGTCTTGGACAGACGTAGGACGGAATTGGGGACCCGCTGGTGATATACCAAGATCTTGCAGAATCGCATCCGGAGCTTCTTGCAAGGGACATTAATCTTGTTAGCATAATGCAAGTGATGTTGATCCGGCGGATGTTGCCGTTAACGCCGGCCTCTCCGGATGTGGGAGTTCAATCCGGAGGGTCCACGGACCGTCAAGCACTTCTTCGGCCTGAAGCTCGAAGAGATGTGCAAATTATTCTTCGGACGGAAAGTAAAGTGTCCAGACGCCCTCGAGGATGCGGGCCTAAGCTATAATCGCCTAGATACCCAAGTAAGTAGCTTTGATGCCGGACACCGTGTTTTGTATTTGTTATGATTGCTTGTTCTAAAAAACATCCGTGGCCAGGAATGGCTCAGCAAGGCAGAGAGAATCAGGTGTCCGGCGCCACTTCCCGAAGGCTCGCTTGGTCCCACCATGGCCAAGATGCTTGACTGGGTGCTCAGCAAAATGCACTCAGGGGAAGACGAGCGGAAGAATGAAGAAACCGAACTTCACATGCTACGCATCCGAACCGGGGGAATTTTTGCCTCCCCTAGGGAGGATAGTCGGGAAGGGGAGGCTAAGGCCTCCTCCCCGCGCGGGAAGAAGAGGACCGCCCCCGACCACTCGGAGATGGAGATGCCCACACCCGGGAAAAAGATAACACCAGGGGGCTCTACCCCAACGGGCACCCTCACCGCATCGTGCCCACCAACGGGCCAGCCCTCCACCGAGCTGTAAGTTAATTTTTAATTCGAAAGTACTGCGTTCCTCCTAGATTAATAACCAGGATTCGTCTTTCACAGTCCAGCTAGCATCCCTTCTCAACAAAGTTCGTCTTCGGGGGACCTCCCTCCAAAAATGATGGAGAGCGAGACCCCAGCTACCTCTCCGCTCATGGCAGCGGCCAAGTGTAAATCACGGAGGAGTCCGGATCTGTTGAAGCCGGAGGCCAACGCGTCAGCCGCCCTGAGCTCGGAGCGTTTGGCTCCCGCGAGGGGCGATGGGAAGGGTCCGACACAGTTCGATGTCCGGCCGGACGTACTGACGGGCTTACTGGAGCAAGCTGCGCTCTCGGAGGAGCACCGCTCATTGATGAGCGCGGTGCTCAAGAAGATTTCGTCCGCTACAAGTGGTTTGAATGAAGCATTTGCAAGTCTGCTCAGAGGCTTTGAGGTATGTAGTGAAGAATACACTGTTTTTGGCTGTGAGGCACGTGTTAGGTGTGCTCCATATAGATAAGCCCACGAGACTTCGGTTTGCCGCCCTAGGGGCAAACGGGGATCATAAATCAATGATTGCACTATAAATATGTGCAGGTACCTGTGAGTCCGGCCGCCGACCAGTCCGTGGAAGTTTCCGAACTGGCCAGGAAGATTCGATCGATTGATGCCGATATCACGCTGGTGAACGAGCGGCTAGACAAGTCACAAGGTATGTGCTCTGCCTTCCTTTGTATAGGAAAATATGGAGGCGGCATGATATTAATGTAATATGTTCGGACTGCAGATGGTGCTGCTGCCGTGGAGGCCCTGAGGGCAGAACTCGTCCAATACAAGGAACAAGCTCGGGTTAGCAATGCGGCTGCCCTAAAGGCGGTTGAGGAACTCAGAGCCGAACAGGCTGCTCATCGTCGAAGCGAGAAAAAGATGGCCATAATGGCGATTGAGTTAAAAAATGCCGCTGACCGGTATGAGCTCCTTGAAAAGGAGCATAAGGATAGCTTGGCCGAGCTGGACAAGGCACGCAATGCCACCAAGGAAATACGGACCGAGCTCAGGGGTGCGCGGGAGGAGCTTCAACAGGCCGGTAAGATCGTGGCTGGAGGTTCCTACTTGCTGCGGACGAAGTTTTTCGATCCGAAGTACGCTCCCCTGGATGGGCGCTGGAGTCCTGCGGACGCGTATGCGCGGATTTGGCGAAGAGTACGGCTGACGCTGCCAAGTTCTTCGAGAGTCAGGGTGATAAGGAGGTGGGGAAGCTTTTCTGGTTGCAATTCAATGCTCCCACTCGCTCGCTGCCATTAAATGACAAGATGGCTGCTGTAGCGGAGCTTCACAGGCTGTCCGGTCTTGCATGCGGCCTGTGATAGACCATCTTTAGCCGGAAGGGCTTAAGCCGGACAGTTACTTTGGCGTGGTGTAGCAATTCCTTGGGGCCGTGCCTCGGATCGATGCCATGAGGAGGTCGGCGTGCATAGAGGGTGCACGGATGGCTCTTGCCCGCGTTAAAGCCTATTGGACGGATATGGAGGCCAATATTATAGCAACCCAAGATCCGGCGGGGGGCCAGTATCCGGCCGAGCACTACTTGGCGCAGGTCACAGAAGGTGCCCGCCTAATAGAAGCGCTGTCGGGGAGGCTGATCGTACCCACGAACACCTATGGGGCCGGCGGACCAGGCCCCTTTGTGGTTCGGAGGGGGGCGGAGATCGCACTAAGAGCGGATCGAGGCGAGGCACACGAGCAGTTTACCCAGCTTCGGAGCTCTCCGGAGAGATAAAACTCCTACTGCTGCTTGTTTGATGTATTGTGTTCTTGCTAGGGAGCGATGCGAGCTACGAAACCTAGCGTGAGTGTATCTGGTCTCTAGTGAGTCGAATGAACCGAACCTCGAACCCCTCCTACGTTGCGCATGGGCCTCCTTTTATATGCTCAAGGGGTCTCCGACAGGTGGCAACATAGGCGAGGGTACACATGTAAAAACAGGAGTTGGTACACCTACTCGAACAGTGTACAGTGCAAAATACCTAACTCTGACGGCAAGGGACAAAAGCAATAAATGCCCGTCAGTGTCGCCCAAACAGTGCAATAGAGACCGTCAGGTGCGCCACCGCTCGCCACGATGGCAAGCTTGTCAGCGCCGCTTATCGCTGCTCTCCGCTGGCTGTCTGACCTCTCGACACGCAGCGGCGCATGGAATGGTCCCATGGCGACACGTTGCTTGGATGAGCTGGAGCGGAGATGGAGAGAGGTTGCTTGCCGCGGCAAAGCGCCTTTGCCGCGGCCGAATCCTTGTCGCGTCTGGAGGCTTGTCGCGGCGCTCGAGCCTTCCGGCAAGCTCCTCTTGCCGGGGCCTTGTCTTCTGCATGCCTTGAGTGGCCTTCCCGGCAAGCTCCTCTTGCCGGGGCCTTGTCTTCTTAATCAAATACTTTGTTCTTGAATGGCTCCAAAGGAGCCACGGAGGATCTTGGCGGTGACGAGGCAAACCCCGCCGCGGGGTGCTGCAACTGTCCGTGCACGAGTACGGGATACTAGGGTACCCCTACTCTAGTACACCGACAGAGCCCCGGCCTGGGCCAGACATGGTGCCGAGCTGTCGGGCCAGGCTCAAAACAAAGGTACGGTCACACGCGGCCTCGACCACGCCGCCTTCGCCCGGACCCACCACGACCCCCACTAACGGCACGCACCGGACGTGGCGTCGTGCGAGAGATCGTGGGCGTGGTCGTGGGGGTTTCTTTATTAGGAAAAGCGGAACGTCCGCCCCCTCCCCCTCTTTATAAGCGGAGGAAACAGGGGCAGGCCGTCCACTCCGCCATTGTTGTCTTGTCAAGAAAACCACCGCCGCTCCCCCTTCCTCTCCAGCGAAGAGAGCAGCGCCCGCCCCTTTCGCCTGGCGCTCACCACCGTCGGCCTCCTCCGCCGCCCTTGCCATAGGCTCCGAAAGCCGACAAGGACAACGGCGTCCAATCGGCCGAGGCGCATCGGCTCATGGGCGTTGCACAAGGAGCGGGCCATCTCCCCAGCTCGGCGCAAGGGAGCTGCGGGATGTCTTCTATCTCTTTTGGTCGACGGAGACGCAGCGTGCGCATCCGCGCACGAAGGTACTCCCCGCCTCCGCTTCTGATTTGGCCCCAACTGGGTACCCCTTTTTGCCCTTTTCTTCTATTGCGGGCTTTGCCCGCCCTTTTCCGAGTTCTTCTGCGATATCATGAACACATATGGCCTCCGCCTCCTTGATTTCATCCCCAACGCCATCTTGACCATGGCAGTTTTCGCGCATCTTTGCGAAAACTTTGTCGGAGTCCACCCAAATGTGGCACTCTTCCGCCACTTCTTCGTGCCCCGCGTCGAGAGAGGAGAGCCACTTGCCGGAGGGATAGCGTGGGTCTCCAGGATCGGCAAGAAAGAAGCCTATATGGAAGGAGAGTTCCACAACAAGTGGGAGGAGTGGAGAGCCAATTGGTGTTGGGTCGAGAGGAGAACCCGCAGCCCTTCATCGCAGGCGCCAAACCCCAATAGTGCGCGGCCGAGATTGGAGTAACTTGGTGGAGGATGCTAGGTTGAAGATAGCTGTGACCGGATTTTGCGCCTCGGGCTTGCCGGACTAATCAGAGTAGCGGTTGGCGCAGACTTCCTTCGCCGCCGCATCGGTCCCTTGCAGGAGTGGTGGAGGCCTGCTTGGGAGTTCAAAAATGCGGCATACTTTATGTGGTTGCGCCCGGGCCTGATCTGGATTTTCACCGTCTTGGAGTTGGATGCTTTGCTGCTCGAGGTGTTCAAGAACGACCCGATCATCTTGAGTGGTTTAGGTTGCCGAGGGGGTCGTCCCATTGTGCAACAACTTCGGCGCTCGACCGCATCCGCGCCATGATGCCGTTGTGCGATTCCCATGGGATCGTTCCAACCTGGCAGGAGCCCCCCGATGAGGTCGTGCAGCAGTTCTTCGACAACTTGGAAGAAGTGCCGATCCGCTCCGACGAGAAGAAAAGGCTCACTCGCGACACCACTGACGAGGAGATGGCGCGTATTGCCACCAGGGTGGAGGAGGCGGTAGCAGCCGCTGCCGCTGGAGCCTTCGGGTATACCGTGGAGGAGGCGGACGCTGCGAAGGCGGCAAGCCTTGCCGCGCCACGGTAGAGCGCCGCAAAGGATGCGCTTGCCGCGCCCGCGGCGGGGTCTCGTGGACCCGCCGTGGGCGCTTCTTCTCCACCACCCAGCGACTTCCCGGTGAGCCCCCCGGTTCCGCTGAAGAGGCGTCTCCGCAAGGCCGGAGACGAGTCAAGGCGGCAGATCGCCCACAGAAGAGCGGCGACGCGCTTCTACCGCTGCAAGCGATGTTGCCGCTGAGGCGCCACATTACTGCGACAACCGGGCGGGATCTTCTCAGGCCACCGCCGACGCCTCCGCCAAGCGGCCAAGAGAGCCCACTCCCCCGCCTCGTTGCACCGGAGGCGAGCCGGAGTTTGACTTCTCCGCGCTCAGTTCCGAGGAGGAAAACGAAGAGTAAGCTCTTGAGGTTGTGCTTGTATTTCTTCAATTTTATTGCTTCATCTTGAATCTGATTTGCTTCATTCTGGGGTCTTTCCTTTTCAGGACGCTGGCCCAGAGAGCGTCGAAGAGGGCCAAGATCCCGACGGTCGTCGTTGAGGACGATTCTCCGTGGCAACAGGGACGCGTCCGAGACCCCCTTTGCCGGACCCGGCAACCCTTCCTCGAGCAGCCCCCAACACAACCCCCAAAGTAAGTGTGCGGTTTTCTCCTTACTATTAGGTGTGCAGGGTGCTCCTTCTTCGATGATACCCGATTGTTTGCTTGTGTAGGAGCAGAGCAGCCTCATCGGGAGGGCTCGGAAGCCGCCTCAAATCCTCTCGCTGCCACTACGCCGCCAAGGGAGGATTCTCCGGCAAGGGAGCACCCTCCGACAAGGGAGGCCACTCCGGCAAGGGAGGCTACCCCGGCAAGGGATAGCGCCAGTGACCCTCCAGTGGTCGAGGCCATGGCTGCGGATCCCATTGCAGGTAATTTTCTTACACGAAAATTTCCCTTGGGCTTGTTTTCTTTTGTTTCTCTTTTTGAACATTTGCTTGACTGCTCCTTCTTCGTCTGACGCAGAGCCGATGGAGGTCGAGGCTGCCGGCGAGGAGGAGGCGCGCGGCAACACCGACGAGGCCGCCGTCGTGGAAGAAGAGGTCGTTGCTGTCGAAGAAGAGGCCGTCGCTGATGAGCCTGTTGGCGAGAAGGCCACCGAGGCTGCCGACGCAGAAGCTGGCGAGGGGTCGGGCGATCATACTGACGGCCCTGAGGCCGCAGGAGCGCCAGGCGCTACACCGACAAATGACTTCGGCCGCTGCAGCTGCCAGTTCGAGGAGCCCCAGCCGGCGCCTACCACCAAGGCCGGGCGAGGGTGTCTTCATCAAACTCCCCGGGAACCAAGCTCAGGCGCCGGTCGAAGGAGAGACCTTTGACGGCGAAGCTAGCCTTCTGCTGGCCGACGCTGGTGGACGCCAAGCAGCAATGGGAAGTTCGAGGAGGAGCAGCTGCTGAAGAAGCTGCTGTCGCTCTACCGCGCCCGGCAAGCCAAGTTGGAGTCTCGGGAAGCACTTGTCGCGAGGGCAGGAGAGGACATGGAGAAGCTCGCAGAAGAGCTCCGGAGCGCCAACCAAGAAACTCTCCGCGACGTAGCAGAAGCGCGGGGGCAACTTGCAGAAGAGCGCACGACCTTCATCCTTGAGAAGCCGCAGCTGAGGAGGAGCAGCGGCTGGCTGCCGAGAAGCTCTCCGCGCAGGAAAGCGAGCTGGCGCAGCGGAAGGTCAACCTGGACAGCCATGAAGAAGACCTTGCCGCGCGCGAGGAGTCACTTGGCGGGGCGCTTAAGGAAGCGGGCGATGCCGCCGCAGCCACCGAGGCCGCCAAGGAAGAGTTGAAGGCGAAGGTGGCACACCGAGGCCAGCCTCAAGAAGAGCGGCGAAGAGCTTGCCATGCTCAAGCATGAGCGCGAGAAGGACGCCTACACTCTTGGCGAGCTGCAGAGTCGTCTCGCTGATAGGGGCAAGGAGCTCGACGCCGCCAAGGATTCCAAGGTGGATCTTGAGCTGAAGCTGACCACTCTGACGCATAAGCGTTGGGCGGGCGCCCGGAGAGCGGGAGGTGGGCTTGTTGGAGACGATCAAGGCCAAGGAAGAGCTGCTAGTGAATGCTGCCTCAACCCAGAGCACCTTGAGGGAGAGCGTGGAGCACTGGATGAAGGTCTTGTGGACACCGCCACGACATCCACAACGAGTGATGGAGCTGGGGATGGCGGACCTTGCATACTCCTCCGACTAGCATCTCCAACCCAGCGCCAAACTCAGTCTATTCTTCAAAGGCGTGGTGACGGGTCTCCAGCGACTCCGGGAAGAGGTCCCAAAGCAGCTGGCCGAGGAATCACGCCAGATCTGTGCAGGAGCCCTCGAGAAGGTGTTGATAAAGGTGGCCTTCCACAATCCGGGCCTCAACCTTAACGGCGTCCTCAGATCCTTGCCGCCAGATGCCAACGTGGAGGAGCTCAAAGACCTTGTCGCACCCATTGTGGACAAGGTGAACAAGATCAGCGGATTGATGGCGACCGCAGAGACTAGGCCGCCAATTTTATCTTTCCTTGTCACCGCTGATCATGTTTAGAACACTTTGTTAGATCAGCGACAAGTTATTTTGTAATATACTCTATCTTAGGCGATCAATGCAACGTTATTTCCTTTACTTGATTCCTTCCTTTGCACGTTCCTGCCCTACGCAATTGGGGGACTTGTCGGTGCGGGCACCTTTGTCATGAGCGCCGAAAAGCGAACGTCAAGAGCCGCCGGGCAAGGTCAGCCTCCGACAAGCAACCTTGTCGCGACTAGCCGCAGCTCACTTAAGTTGTTGAGCGGACTCGAAACAAAGTAAGGGCGCGACTAGCCTACGAGTTGGTTCCTCTGCGCACAGGTTTTCCATACAAAGTACTATCGTTCGAGGAAGATAACTTAAAAATTTAAAAATTGATTGCTCAAACTTTGGCAACTTAGCTTTTTTGTCTCTTGCTTCCCGATGAGACGAAACTTCCTCGAGCGGTGCCTGGTCCATAGTATTATCTCCTCCTTCCCCCCTGGTTAACTTGTGCGCGAGGGAGCCTTCCTTTCTTGGAGAAAAGAGAAAGAAGAGGAAATAAATTTATGGAGCCCAGCGGCTCGATTTTGCTTACCGGGTGTGGTTGCTGCACAAAGTGTTAGCTAAAACATGCAATAAAATGATGAAAGCATGAATTTGACAAGTTGTGCGCAACACATGAGCTTTATCTTGATGCATCGGGTCTGCGCCCGGCTTTGTACAAAGGATTACATGCAACAGCGGCAAGACTTGTACAAAAGGTGGTTGCCGAGCAGGTTCCGCAACCGCGCTCTATGGGTAAAACTTACGAAGATGCTCAATGTTCCAGGAGTTGCTCACCGGGATGCCATCTTCGGTCTCAAAGCGGACGATGCCGAGCCTAGTGACTCGTTTCACCCGATAAAGGGCCTTCCCACTTCAAGGCGTCAACTTGTTTGAATTCTTGGTGGACTGAGCAGCGCGAAGAACAAGGTCGCCTTCCTCGAGACTTCGGCACTAACTCTGCGGCTATGGTAGCGACGCAAAGCTTGCTGGTGAAGTAGCAGCTTCGCCTGACGGCGTCAAGGCGATCCTCCTCAAGGAGCAGCGCGTCATCTTGTCGCAGCTGCTCTTGCTCAAGCTCATCATAAGCGAGCACCCGAGGCGATCCATTATCTGAGTTCCGTGGGGAGAACTGCCTCTGCTCCATAGACTAGAGCAAAGGTGTCTGGCGGTGGCTCGATTTGGCGTCGTCTGATCGACCAAAGAACCACCGGCAGCTCCTCGATCCAGTTTCTTCCGCACTTGTGCAGCACAGCCGAAAGTTCTAGTCTTGAGCCCGCGCAGCACTTCAGCATTTGCCCTCTCGCTTGACCGTTGCTTCTCGGGTGAGCAACGGAAGGCTCGCAGACCTTGGCGCCAAGATCTTGGACGTCTTGCATGAAGGTGCGACTCGTAAATTGTGTGCCGTTGTCGGTGGTGATCCTGTTAGGGATTCCAAGCGGCAAACAATCGATCCAAGAACTTGATCGCTGATCGTGCTGTCACCTTCCTCATCGCTTCCACTTCCGGCCACTTTGTAAACTTGTCGATGGCGACGTACAAGTATTCAAAGCCCCGACAGCTCGGGGAAGGGGCCGAGGATGTCGAGCCCCTGCACCGAAAATGGCCAGGATAAAGGGATCGCCCGGAGAGCCTGAGCTGGTTGGTGTATCTGCTTGGAATGGAACCGCACGCTTCACACTTGGTTACTTGTGCAGTTGCATCTGGAGGGCTGTCGGCCAAAAGAAACCTTGCTTAACGCTTTGCGGCAAGTGCTCGGTGCCAATGTGGTGACCACATATGCCTCCATGTATCTTCGCCAACAGCTTTTGTCCGTCTTCCCCGGAATACACTTCAATTTCACACCGTTGAGTCTTCTTACATGCAGTATGCTGTCGACAAACTGGTACATACTTTCATTGCCGGGCTACTCTTTCGCTTCTTCTAAGCTCTTGGGAAGTTCTCCTGTCTGAAGGAAATGGACAATCTGCTGCGCCCATGCTGGAGCTTGCGGCTCAACAACAAGGACCAAAGGCACATCTGCTGCTGCGGGAACATCAGCTTCTACGGCAAGAACCTGCGGCTCTGCCGGATCTTGATGCTCCCCGGCAAGCTTGCCGGAGCAAACCTTGTCGGAAGCGTCTGCTTCAACGAAACAAACCCTGGGGTTTGTCGGAGCAGACTGCCCCTCAAAGACCTTGTTGGTGTTGATCACAGGGACCTTCATAGCAGCGGCTTCGGGAAGCTCTGCCGGAAAGTAGTCACCAGAGATCAACTTCCTCTTCTTGCTTTGTCTAGTTGATGGTGTTACGGTTGGCTGAGTCAGCTTGAGCACGAAAATCCCTGGTTCCACAGGCAACTTAAGTGCAGCGCACTTTGACAGGCCGTCAGCAATATCATTCTGAGCTCTTGGAACATGTTCCATTTGCAGGCCGTCAAAGTGCTCTTCTAGCTTCCTCACTTCATCAACGTAGGCTTCCATCAACGGACTCTGGTAATCTTTGTTCACTCTGCGGTATTGTTTGTTGCTCATGAAGAACTTGGCGCTGATCGCGGTGAGCTCGCGGATCCGATGACGCGGTGGAGTCGCTGTCGAGGTGGATCCTGTGAGTCGGCGATCTTGGCCTTCGTGGCGGAGAGTGCATGGTGGTTGCACCTCCGACAGTTGCCGCCACCGGCTCGTGCCTTGTCGTCTTGCCGCGGCAATGATGGCGTTAGTTGCCGTGGAGCGTCGCCATTGGCAAAGCCGATGAGGCTACGGATAGTGGCCCTCCACTCGTCGACCTTGTTGGCCGTTGGAGGGTAGTCGAGAAGCGGTGAGCTCTCGCCAGAGCTTCTACCGGAGTAGTGGGTGGCATTGGCGAGCGGTGCGAGGAGCGGATATGCTCGGACTTCTAACCACGTTAGAAGGAGCAGCACCCGCCCAGCGACCGTATCTCACCCGTGCCAGCATGTTGGCGCGCATGCTGGTCTTGATGGTCTCGATCCAACGAACGTATGGCATTGTGAACGCCATGACGTTGTTGGTCCCGCGTCTCCTGAGATGGGCGCGGGGGATGCGCGGACGCCGAGGTTTGCGGGGCCTTGTCCTTGGACTTGGCAACGTCGCGAACACCCTCGTCGGCGCCCGTTCCTCCGCCAGCGTCTGCCCCACCACCCGTTTGCTGCGGTGAGGGTGGAGTGCAGCAGCAGACTGCTCTGCTGCCGCCCGAAGCCTTCTTCTTGGTGGCATGTTGGGGAAGATGTTGTGGACGCTGCTCATGTGAACGTCGGATCAGATTCACACGGCCTCGACGCCTCTACTGGCGCGCCAAAGATGTCGGGAGGCTGATCGTACCCACGAACACCTATGGGGCCGGCGGACCAGGCCCCTTTGTGGTTTGGAGGGGGGCTGAGATCGCACGAAGAGCGGATCGAGGCGAGGCACACGAGCAGTTTACCCAGCTTCGGAGCTCTCCGAAGAGATAAAACTCCTACTGCTGCTTGTTTGATGTATTGTGTTCTTGCTAGGGAGCGATGCGAGCTACAAAACCTAGCGTGAGCGTATCTGGTCTCTAGTGAGTCGAATGAACCGAACCTCGAACCCCTCCTACGTTGCGCATGGGCCTCCTTTTATATGCTCAAGGGGTCTCCGACAGGTGGCAACATAGGCGAGGGTACAAATGTAAAAACAGGAGTTGGTACACCTACTTGAACAGTGTCTGATGCAAAATACCTAACTCGACGGCAAGGGACAAAAGCAATAAATGCCCGTCGGTGTCGCCCAAATAGTGCAACAGAGATCGTCAGTGCGCCACCGCCGCCACGATGGCAAGCTTGTCAGCCGCTTATCGTGCTCTCCGGCTGGCCAGCCTCTCGACACGCCGCATGGAATGGTCCCATGGCGACACGTTGCTGGATGAGTTGGAGCGGAGATGGAGAGAGGTTGCTTGCGCGGCAAGCGCCTTGCCGTGACGAATCCTTGTCGCGTCCGGAGGCTTGTCGCGCTCGAGCCTTTCTGCAAGCTCCTCTTGCCGGGCCTTGCCTTCTGCATGCCTTGAGTGGCCTTCCGGCAAGCTCCTCTTGCCGGGCCTTGTCTTCTTAATCAAATACTTTGTTCTTGAATGGCTCCAAAGGAGCCACGGAGGATCTTGGCGGTGACGAGGCAAACCCTTCCAGCTGGTGTCTGCAATCGTCTGCGTGCAGCACGGGATACTAGGGTACCCCTACTCTAGTACACCGACAGGCGCAGTGCTCGAAGAATGTCTTATTCGAGTGATGAGTCGAATCATTGTAAAAAAACAATGTTAGTTTGGTTATAAGGCTATATTTATACTTTTTGCCCAAAAGTATTAATGTGTCCCCTGTGTGGCTGTTTACACACACACACACACACACACACACACACACACACACACACACACACACACATATATATATATATGTATATATATATATATGAATGTTTAATCCGAAAGATAGCAGTCGTTGGCTTCATCCCCCACGCAGGCAATGCGGGGGTGTTCGCAAAAAATATGCTTAATCACACTTGATCCAACGTCTTGGTCCATGAAGGAGGTGATCGCATGTCGAACTAGGCAACCGGACTATATAGCTGTAACACTTTCGCTTAGCCATGGGAGTCTAATGTTGGGGCTACTATGTAGCCCCTGGTACCTTCGCGTGCATCCAAATACGGGCGCGTGTGTACATGACCGGGAAACGGTCCTTCGTTAATGCGGAGGGATCCTAAAGATTCCGATAAGTCTTCGAGTGGTTGAAAAGTCTCTCGTTGTATCATGACACTCATTTTTCGGCTTTCTCTACTGAGGTGCTCGTCCGGAATAACCAGGGCACAATCACAGTAGTTCTCCTTTGGCCACCTTAGCCGATAGTAACGGAACGTAAGGCGGCGAACCCAGGAGTCGGGCAAACCCAACATTTGACCAAAGACATGATTCAGCTTACGGATATAAGGCCAAACTTCGTGACGCGAACACTCCAGGGTATTCGGACTTTATAATAGTCGATGGGCTCAAGAATACCCATTCGTTATAAACCCTGTTTTTCCAGGTACGTGCATTAATCTGCCGTGGCGAGATGCCAAAAACTGTAGTATCCTCTATGGCTAGGAACCCATGGGATTGTTAAACAAGAAGAGGCAATAAAAAAGGTTTACACAGGGGCTTAATCTGAAAAGAAACCTGTTGAACGGGGCCCTGCTGCACGTCTGCGCCTTTATCTTCGTTGTGCCGTATCCTGGAAGGGTATCGCGCGAACGTTGTTTGTGGAAAAAGGGAAAACTCGTAGAAGAGTACAACGTAAGTACGCGGTGGATAATAAAAGTGTAAGATGTTGGCCTGCCCATAAGGTTGAGCCAACTGTGGAACTGTGTTAAGAATTTATAGCCCCTGGTGTCCACCATGGGATTATATATACGGTGCCCTGGTTCAATTTTATCCGGGCGACCGGACTCGTCTAGCCGAGTCTGTGGCCTTTAATGACCAGTCATGTTTTCTTGTGTTGGAGGCCGCTTATAGTCCGGCCACGAGGGCCGTCGTGTGTTCCTCTGCGCGTGACGAGCACTCTGTTAGTCCTCTAACAGTGATGACGCCACATGGACCGGGCATCTTAAGTGTAAGGTAGCCATAGTGCGGCAATGCATTGAAGCGGGCGAAGGCCGTTCTTCTGAGCACTACGTGATAGTCGCTTTGGAAGGGTGCAATGATGAAGAGTAGTTCTTCACTTCTGGAGTTGCCTTGCGGGCCGAATATTACCTCCAGTGCGACGGAGCCCCTGCTATGGGCTTCAATGCCTGGTATCACCCCTTCAAAGGTGGTGTTGCTTTGGTTAATTCTGGATGGGTCTATCCCCATCCTATGGACAGTGTCCTTATATATTAAATTGAGACTGCTGCCGCCGTCCATAAGGACGCGGGTGAGACGGTACCCGTCGATTATCGGGCCAAGCACCAAGGCCTTTGATCCTCCGCGCCGAATACTAGTTCGGTCATCCAAGTTATCGAAAGTGATCGGATAAGGCATCCAGTGGTTAGGCGTGAGTATGATGGGCTCTATATCGAGCGCGTCTCTATGCGCGCGTTCGTGCCTCCTCATGGATGTGTGAGTCGCGTGGATCATGTTCACCGTTTTAACCTCTAGCGGGAATTTTTCTGTCCTTCAGTGTTCGGCTGGCGAGGTTCATCCTTGTCTTCACTTGGTGTTTCCCTTTCCTTGTGTTCGGCATTTAATTTGCTGGCCTGCTTGAAGACCCAGCACTCTCTGTGCGTGTGGTTTGCAGGTTTGTCAGGGGTGCCATGAATTTGGCATAGTCTATCTAGGACTCTATTCAGACCGGACGGTCCCTCTTTGCTGCCTTTAGATGGCTTGTTTTGCTGATTAGGTCGAGAGCCCCTGAATCCGGCATTAACCGTCGTGTTATCCGGGCTTTCTTCCTTGTTTTGGCGTTTGTTTTTATGACGCCTTGGCTTCCCGTTGCCATCCCTTATTTTGGATGTGCTGGGGTCGCTGGTGCCTTTACGGGCTAGCCAGCTATCTTCTCTCGCGCAAAAGCGGGTCATAAGGCTTGTTAGGGCTGCCATTGTCCTTGGTTTTTCTTGGCCGAGGTTTCTGGCGAGCCACTCGTCACGGATGCTGTGTTTGAATGCTGCTAAGGCTTCGGCATCCGGACAGTCAACAATTTGATTCTTCTTAGTGAGGAATCTGTTCTAAAACTTCTTGGGGCGGATTCTCGGGCTGTTGGACTATGTGACTTAAGTCGTCAAGACATCCCGAGGCCGGACATAGGTCCCTTGAAAGTTGGCCTGAAAGCATCCTCAAGTTCCTCCCAGCTCCCAATTGAATTTTCGGGGAGGCCTTTCAACCAGTGCCGAGCTGGTCCCTTCAGCTTGAGGGGGAGGTATTTGATGGCGTGAAGGTCATCCCCACGAGCCATATGTATGTGCAGGATAAAGTCCTCGATCCAGACCCCTGGGTCTGTCGTTCCGTCGTATGCCTCTATGTTCACAGGTTTAAAGCCCTGTGGGAATTCGTGGTCCAGTACTTCATCGGTAAAGCACAGGGGGTGAGCAGCCCCTCTGTATCTGGACGTGCTGTGGCATGTCGTCGGCTGTTGTTGTGTCCGGTCTTTATTCCGGACTGGTATTCGATTGGCGTAATCGTTTTGGCGACCATAGTCCTTCACCGGGGTGCGTCCTTTGGGTCCATAGATGGACCTGGCCACGCCAGCTTTCTTATTCAGGTGTTCATGTGGATCGGTAGCCGCTTTGTTGAGGTTATGAAGTGGTACAGCTTAAATCGCCGAATTCAGCGGTAGCTTGCGTTTTGGATAGCTCTTTGTATGGCGATCATCGCCGTATCTTTCTTCAGTGTCTAGCACTTTATTCCATCTACGGTTGAGCATTTCCTGTGCGGCCTTGAGCCGTTGCTTCTGCTTCTTTAGACTTCTTGCGGTGGCTGTAAGCTTTCTGTGGAGGTTATCTCGTTCCACGTGTTTTTCCGGGATTGCATCATTACCCGGATTGTTTTCCTGTGCTGGTTCTTTTTGATGACCTTGTCTGTCGGGATCGTTGTCCTCGGGCGTCTGCTCCGAACTGTGTTCAGGGTGACCTGGTTCGTCCTGCTCCATCGCTGGGTCCGTATGGTCGTTGTTGCCTTCAGAGTTAATTGTAGTATCGACCCCTCTGGCGCTCTTGTCACTATTTTTACTGTTGCTGGACTTAGAGTGGCGTCTGCGCCGTCGCTTTGGCTTTTGTCCGGGGTTTTTATCGTCCGGATTGTCGCCTTTGTCCTCTTTGGGCGTGTCCACCATGTATACATCGTGTGATGAGGGGGAAGTCCAGCGCCCCGTAGATTCCGCATCTTCTCCTGCATCGTCGTCCATACCGTCGATGTCTTCGGATTCGAAGTCTGGTACGTCGGTTAAATCATCGACCGTGGCTATGAAGTGGGTGGTGGGTGGGCAACGAATTTCTCCATCGCCTGCTTCCCACTCGAACCGAACATAGTTTGGCCCAGAAATTTCTGTCAAAGAGAGAGTTTCAACGAGTTCAGCATGTCGCCAAAGGGCGAGTGCCAAAAAATGTCCGGGGCGGTGAACTCCATTACCGGAGCCCAACCTGGCTCGACCGGAGTGCGCGGAACAGACTCAACATCCAGATACGAATCCGAGGGTCCGGAGTCATAGGCCACCCTAGAGGTAAGGCCTGTGTTTGGCTCCAACGCCGATGAGTGCGCGACCTGCGGGACGGGGTCCAGCCCTCCGTCCTTAGGCAGCGCAGCTTGCTCCGGATTTAGGTCCGAGGCTAATGTGGGGGTGACACCCCGAGCTTCATCCGACAGCAGGTCTAAGCCATGCTCGTCATGACTGTACGATATCGTGTTATTGGCGATGGTTGAAGGAGCCATCGAGCCCAGTAGCGACGACACAGAGGAACTCTCAATGAAAGCACCAATGTCGGTGTCAAAATCGGCGGATCTCGGGTAGGGGGTCCCGATCTATGCGTCAAGGCTGATGGTAACAGGAAGCAAGGGACACAGATGTTTACCCTGGTTCGGGCCCTCTCGATGGAGGTAAAACCCTACTTCCTGCTTGATTAATATTGATGATATGGGTAGTACAAGAGTAGATCTACCACGAGATCGTAGAGGCTAAACCCTAAGATCTAGCCTATGATGGTATGATTGTAATCATGATCGGCCTTCTAAGGACCATCCTCTCCAGTTTATATAGGCACCGGAGAGGGCTAGGGTTTACATGGAGTCCGTTACAAGGAAGGAAATATAATATCCGGATCGCCAAGCTTGCCTTCCACGCCAAGGAAAGTCCCATCCGGACACGAGCCAAAGTCTTGAGTCTTGTATCTTCACGCTTCAATAGTCCGGACGTTGTACACAGTCGGGCTGTCCGGATACCCCCTAATCCAAGACTCCCTCAGCGGGCGCGCCGTCCTCATCATCCTCTACCCCTAATACTCCCACGCTCTTTACTTGGACTCGTCGAAGAACATTACCAAAAAGGATTACACCCACATCAAGTCTGTTCTCGACAGTGCTCTCTTTTACTACGGCAAAGGGGGTGGAGAGGTCAACGACAAGAAGACAAGGCACGACAGTTCCTCCTTCAGCCATAAGACCGACTTCTGCTGCATCCAGCAACCAAGTGATTCTCTTAATGATGGATTATATGTCCTACACCAGATGCTGGAGTACAGACGGGATCACCAGAAACTTCGCATGTCACCTAAATCCGGCGATGCCCATATTCTGCAATGGGCAAATCACATAGGAGATATTGAGGATCATCGACTTCGAGCTGAGTTCTATCACATCCAGCACGAACTTGCCCAAATAATCATGAAGGAGGTCCTCGAAAAAATAGGGATGTACTACGAAGAAGGAGAAATGTCGCGGGAAGACTTCCGAACACGCGTAGCCTCTCAGCGTCTCGACATGAAGCCTTTCACTAAGCTCGGGGACTTTCTCCCTGACGCGGGAAGTCTTTCTCTTTCTGTTGCTCAACTATATATATTGCATATCATTGACTCATGGGACGATGCAGGTGCATAGATCATTGATGGCGAAGAAGTGCTACGCCAGGAGTATATGACGAGTGGCCGGAGTGTCGGCCCACGTGTACCGGTTTCCGGTTTCCGAGCGACAGCCAGTAGTTAGTTTAGGTTCACGCTAATGCGAGAGAGGGATACAAACTCATGTACTTCATAGTTCCGCTCTCACTCATAGTGTAGCTCTTCTCGCGTATATCATTGTTTAGATGGGTGACGATGTAGTTGCAAGTAATCTACACTTGTATCGCTACTTTCGAGATGATGACGAGAGACCACTTTGTGTTGGATGATGATTATGATGATGACATGATTTGATGAGACTATTTTGTGTGTATATGCTATGATTACATTTGTATGTGTATGATATGCTAAAGATTATTGTATAAAGCCTGTTCAAATACAAAACAAATATGCATAAAAAATAGAAACTAATAAAACTAGCAGTAGCGAGGGAACAAAGTTAGCGATGGCGCTCCCTTACGATGGCGCTTACTTCTAAAAAGCGCTGCAGATATTAGCAGCAATGCTCTTACATAAAGCGCTACTGCTAGCCATGTATAGCAGATGGCGTGGAGACGATATGCGCCATCGCTACATCGTTAGTCATGGCGCCTTATCAAGAGCTGACGTCCAGCCATCTTGATAGGCAAAATACCCGCGCTACTGCTAGGGTTTTCCCTAGTAGTGAAATGATAAAAACAGAATTTTTGATGTGGAATGCTACCTAACATATTTATCAATGTAATTCTTTTTATTGTGGCATGAATGTTCAGATCCAAAAGATTCAAGACAAAAGTTTAATATTGACATAAAAACACTAATACTTCAAGCATACTAACAAAGCAATAATGTCTTCTCAAAATAACATGGCCAAAGAAAGCTATCCCTACAAAATCATATAGTCTGGCTATGCTCTATCTTCATCACACAAAGTATTTAATCATGCACAACCCCGATGACAAGCCAAGCAATTGTTTCATACTTTTTATGTTCTCAAACTTTTTCAATCTTCACGCAATACATGAGCGTGAGCCATGGACATAGCACTATAGGTGGAATAGAATGGTGGTTGTGGAGAATACAAAAAGGAGAAGATAGTCTCACATCAACTAGGCGTATCAACGGGCTATGGAGATGCCCATCAATAGATATCAATGTGAGTGAGTTGGGATTGCCATGCAACGGATGCACTAGAGTTATAAGTGTATGAAAGCTCAAAAGGAAACTAAGTGGGTGTGCATCCAACTTGCCTGCTCATGAAGACCTAGGGCACTTTTGAGGAAGCCCATTATTGGAATATACAAGCCAAGTTCTATAATGAAAAAATCCCACTAATATATGAAAGTGACAACATAGGAGACTCTCTATCATGTAGATCATGGTGCTACTTTGAAGCACAAGTGTGGTAAAAGGATAATAGCATTGCCCCTTCTATATTTTTCTCTCATTTTTTTATTTGGGCCTTTTCTCTTTTTTTATAGCCCCCTTTTTTTCTTTTAGTTTTATTTTTCGTCCAGAGTCTCATCCCGACTTGTGGGGGAATCATAGTCTCCATCATCCTTTCCTCACTGGGACAATGCTCTAGGAATGAAGATTATCACACTTTTATTTACTTACAACTCAAGAATTACAACTCGATACTTAGAACAAAATATGACTCTATGTGAATGCCTCCGGTGGTGTACCAGGATGTGCAATGATTCAAGAGTGACATGTATGAAAAAAATTATGAACGGTGGCTTTGCCACAAATACGATGTCAACTACATGATCATGCAAAGCAATATGACAATGATGGAGGTGTCATAATAAACGGAACGGTGGAAAGTTGCATGGCAATATATCTCGAAATGGCTATGGAAATGCCATAATAGGTAGGTATGGTGGCTGTTTTGAGGAAGGTATATGGCGGGTGTATGGTACCGACGAAAGTTGTGCGGTACTAGAGAGGCTAGCAATGGTGGAAGGGTGAGAGTGCGTATAATCCATGGACTCAGCATTAGTCATACATAACTCACATACTTATTGCAAAAATCTATTAGTTATCGAAACGAAGTACTACGCGCATGCTCCTAGGGGGGTATATTGGTAGGTAAAGACCATCGCTTGTCCTCGACCGCCACTCATAAGGAAGACAATCAATAAATAAATCATGCTCCAATTCATCACATAACGGTTCACCATACGTGCATGCTACGGGAATCACAAACTTTAACACAAGTATCTCTCAAATTCACAACTACTCTACTAGCAAGACTCTAATATCACTTCATATCTCAAAACAATCATAAAGAATCAAACTTCTCAAAGTATCCAGTGCACTTTATATGAAAGTTTTTATTATAGCCATCTTGGATGCCCATCATATTAGGACTAATTTTATAACCAAAGCAAATTACCATGTTGTTCTAAAAAACTCTCAAAATAATTCTTGATAATAAATCCATAATTCATCGGATCTCGGCAAACACACCGCAAAAGAGTATTACATTGAATAGATCTCCAAGAACATCGAGGAGAACTTTGTATTGAGAATCAAAGAGAGAGAAGAAGCCATCTAGCTAATAATTATGGACCCGAAGGTCCGTGGTAAACTACTCAAGCTTCATCGAGAGGTAATGGTGTTGATGTAGAAGCCCTCCATGATCGAATCCCCCTCCGGTAGATCGCCGGAAAAGGCCCCAAGATGGGATCTCATGGGTACAGAAGGTTGCGGCGGTGGAAAAGTGGTTTCGTGCCCCCTAATGTTTTTAGGGTATAAGAGTATATATAGGTGAAAGAACTAGGTCGGTGGAGCTACGAGGGGCCCATGATGGTGGGGGGCGTGCCTACCCCCTGGGCGCGCCCTCCTGCCTCATGGCCTCCTTGTTACGTTTTCGACTTCCACTACAACAAAAAGACACATCCTTGACATTTTGGGCCGAACGAATTTTTTTCCTGTCATACTTATGACACTTCTATGATGATAATTGTGACAAAACCTGGTATCATCATAGATGTGGTGGGCTCCTACTTCTATGACAAAAAATCATGACAGAAAATGGGCTTTTCGTCTTGGGCGGGCCGGAGACGCAGCTGCATGACATTCCTTGGGCCATCCATAATGGAAAAAACCATGGTAGAAGCGAGGGCGAGGAAAATTTCGGCGAGTTCGATTCATCATGGGTGGTCGGGGTCGAAAGCGGCGCGCTGCTTTCACTCAGACACGTGACGCACGCGTGTGCGAGGCGTTGAGCTCTAATCGAACCCGGCGGGCGCTCCTAATCGAACCCGAGCGACAGCCGCAGTTACGCTGCTATCGAACCCGAGCGATCGATCGATGGCTAACTGAACCCGATCGATCGATTCATTCGCCACTGCTGCTAACTGAAGCCGATCGATGCTGCCTCTGGATGAACAGTGAGCAT
This sequence comes from Aegilops bicornis, assembly GCA_021605145.1. Lineage (NCBI taxonomy): Eukaryota > Viridiplantae > Streptophyta > Magnoliopsida > Poales > Poaceae > Aegilops > Aegilops bicornis. The sequence continues at coordinate 778,116,120 of CM038675.1, forward strand.
TGCACGAGGGGGGGGGGGAGGGTTGGATGAACAGTGAGCGGTGGGGGTGGATGAACAGGACCCCGTGGCGTTGCCTCTGGATGAACAAGACCCCGATCGATCGAACCGGTTGGGGCTGGATGAACAGGACCCCGTGGAGGGCTGGATGAACAGGACGACCCCGTGGAGGGCTGGATGAACAGGACGACCCCGTGGAGGGCTGGATGAACAGTAGACAGTGGAGGGGTGGTTGAACAGGAGCCCGTGGAGAGGGGTGGTTAAACATAGCTGGTGGAGTAGCGCGCGATGGAGGCTAGATGAACAGGGGGCCCGTGGATGAATAGGAGCCCGTGGAGGCTGGAGGAGGTCGGCGGTGGACGAACAGTAGCCCTTGGAGGCTGGAGGAGGTCGACGGTGGAGATGAACAGTATCCCGTGGAGTCCCGTTTTGCGGTATGCCACACCCCTCCCGATGAAAAGGACCCCCATTTCAACCGCAGCGCTCCAACACAAGTCCGTTTCGTCTGCTTTTGCGATCGCCACACCCCTCCTGATCAACAGGACCCTGTTTCGACCGTAGGAGGTCCAACACAAGTCCGTTTCCTCCATTTTGCGGTACGCCAAACCCCTCCCGATGAACAGGATCCCGTTTCGAACATGGCCAGTCGAACACAAGGCCGTTTCCTCCGTTCTGCGGTATGCAAGGCCTCGTTTCCATCGCCTGTTCCGTCCAAGCCCTCCCGATGAACACGACGACGCATTCCGTTCTGACCCAGCCGGTTGGCTCCCCATGAACACGACGACGACGATGTTTCTCCATACCGACCCAGCCATGTACACGAGCCCTGGCCGTACGTATGCGCGAGTAGGCGTTCGAGACCCCGCCTGTATGTACACGTACGTGGCCGTATTTTCTTTCTTGCACACTGGCCATTGTACGTACGTGTACATGCTACGTGCGCGCCTCTAATATGACACGTGCGCGTCTCTACATCCACCAGTATGTACGTACACGTTCGCGACCAGAATGACAACGCTACGTACGCTTCGACCAGGTGGGTCCCGACTGTCAGGCACTTCCTTGCGTGCGAAGATGTAGCTGGTGGGTCCCAACAGTTAGGGGTGCGAATCGGTTTTTTTTGCCCGGACGCACTTCCTTGCGTGCGAAGATGTAGCTGGTGGGTCCCAGCAGTCAGGGGGAACGTTTTTTTGTGAAATACAATGGCCCGTCCGGTGGGTCCCTGCTGTCAGGTGGAGGTATCATTATTTTCCGCGTAATAAGGAGGCACTTCCTTGCTGCGGCCATGGACCGGTATCGGCCTCTCTCCACGTACAATCCACGTCCGATGGAAGTCGTTCCTTGACCACGTTGACCACGCCGTGCCGAGAGCACCACGGCGGTGGACGACGGCGAGGCCTAGGAAGGGGACGACGTGGATCTGGGGAAGACGCGGCAGTGGATTCCCACGCGGAGAGGAGTACGAGGGTTCACTGGTTTGGCTGTGGTGTGAGGCTGCCGTCGCCGCAGAATAACATGGGGTGTGGGTGAGTAGAGGGATGGCCTGGCCAGCGGTGGGAGTAGTATGGGGGTGGTAAGGCCTTCGCGGCAGCACAGCCGGCCACGAGAGGCAGGAGCAGGCGGCACGACCGGCGATGCGTTGGGCGGCTGGAGCAAGAAGACCAGAGGTTGAAGAAGAACTATGGCCGTTGGATGGACATCATACGGTCACTGGAGTATTGACTAAGTTGACAAAGCCCTCCATCCCCGTCAACTTAGTAGGCCCACAAGACAGCCACCCACTATGGTGGGTCCCAGCTAGTAGGGGGCTATTCATTTTTTTGTGCGTAATAAGGAGACACTTCCTTGCGTGCGAAGATATTGCTGGTGGGTCCGACCTGTCAGCGGGGGGAACGTTTTTTCGCAAAATACAGAGGCCCTTCCAGTGGGTCCCAGATGTCAGCTGGAGGAATCATTATTTTGCACGTAATAAGGAGGCATTTCCTTGTGTGCGGCCGTGGAGCCAGCTGTCAGCCTCTCCACGTACAGTCCATGTCCGATGGAAGTCGTTCCATGACCACTTTGACCACGCCACGCCGAGGGCGCCAGGGTGGTGGACGGCGGGGAGGCCTAGGAAGGGGACGACGCAGAGTCGGGGAAGACGCGACAGTGGATGCCCACGCGGAGAGGAGTACGAGGGTTCACTGGTTCGGCTGCGGTGTAAGGCTTCCATCGCCGCAGGGCCTGGCTAGCGGTGGGAGTAGTAAGGGGCGGTGAGGCCTCAACGGCAGGACAACCGGCCACTGGAGGCAGGAGCAGGCGGTCTCGCTAGTGCTGGTTTGGGCAGCTGGTGCAAGAAGAGCAGCACTTGAAGAAGCAGCAGGACCGTTCGATTCAAATCCAACGGTTACTGCTGCTACAATCGTTTGTTAACTAAGTTGACAAGCCCTGCGTACGTGTCAACTTAGTAGGCCCACCGGTCAGCCTCCCAACCGGTGCGCCCCAGATGTCCGTGGGAGGAATAAATTTTTTTTGCGTAATAAGGAGGCCGTTGATTGCGTGTGGCCAGGCTAGCAGAGGGAGTAGGGTGGGTCGGGGAAGCCTGCGCGGCATCACAGCAGGCCCCAAGAGGAGGGAGCAGGCAGTCCCGCCGGCGCTAGTTTAGGCAGCTGGAGCAGGAAGATCAGAGATTGAAGAAGCACGTCGGCCGTTGGATGGACACACTACAAAAAAAATACACTTCCGTGATGATACGTGTTTGTCACAGTAGGTCGCATTTTTTGTCATGCATGTACATCCATGACAATTTTATGACAGAATCAAGATAGTCATACATGTCTTTGTCGTAGAAGTGTTCCATGACATTACCAAAATTATCATCACGGAAGTGTCCACTTCCATGATGATAAATCGCGCGTCCTGTAAGTGCTTTTCGTCAAGGGTGACCGACACGTGGCATCCACCGTAACGGAACGCCGTTAGGGTCGGGTTTTGGATCCGATAACCCGTTAATAGCCCCGACCAACGGGGATTTTCCACGTGTAAAATTATCATTGGCTGGAGGAAACACGTGTCTGCTCATCGTTGGGACAGATGTCATCCACTCATTGGACGTAAGGCGCCTATGATACGTCGACACGTGGCACGGCCCAACAAAGGCCCATTCCTGTGAAAAGGCCGGCCCGTATGACTTGGTCAAAAGGTGGCGGGCCGGCCCATGGAAAGCCTGTTAAGGCCTATTCGCATATAGCCCATTTACATCCCGCTAACCCAAGGCCCGTTACGCCCTATCCGAATTAGGCCCAGTAGCGTCATCTGGGCCATCCAATATGATTCCAGCCCGTTTTCACTTCTGGCGCTTGTATGGCCCATGACGTCTTTCGGCCCATATGAGGCCCTATGTAACTCTTGGCCTATTAACTGCCCGTGGTGAAACTGGCCCGTAATGAACAGTGTGTCACTTTAGACCCATTAACGGCCCGTGGTGAAACTGGCCCGTAATGAATAGTGTATCACTTTATACCCATTAACGCCCCGTTATTCCGTTGGGCCGTTTCCAGCCCATGTTATCTTTTGGCCTTCTCGAGCCCATTTATTCTTGGGCTCATTTCAAAGATTCGTTTACTTACGGCCCGTTCTTTGTCATTTTCTGCTTGTGGGCCAAATTCAGCCCGTGGTTACAGTCGGCCCGTTTGTGGTCCGTTAATACGTTGGGCCGTTTTCATAGCGTCATCAAATACGGCCATAATGCGGTCTGTTTACGGCCATAATGCGGTCTGTTTGGCCCATGTTTGGCCAATCGATCATACGGCCCGTATAAGGCCCATTGATGATACGTCCCGTAGAAAGCCCATTGTTTCTACGGCCCGTAGAAGGCCCACTATTTCTACGGCCAGTAGGAGGCCCAGTGTCACTACAGTAAATATTAACCCATGGTTATTGTGGCCTAGTTTTAAAAAATAGGTTATTGCAGCCACTAGCAAACCGCGGAAAAAGAACTGCAATGACTACAAGCAAACCGCGGAAAAAGAACTGCAATGACTACAAGCAAACAAATAAACAAGACAACAAGGAAATAAATAAGCAAGCAACTAACACTAGGCTATCATGGCTATTACACATATTACATCCACTGGGCATCAAAGTTCGCCACCAGTGCAAATATAGGGAACAAAGCGACATATCATATACACTTGTTGTCAAAGTTGGCGACCAAGCGCAAATAAACGCCGACAAAACAAATCGAACTCAAACCACTTGAAGATCTCAAGAAACAATATTCTGGGTACCCATAATCTTTGGCAAGATGCTTAGCAAGCTTATTAACTTTCTCTTGTTTGGCGCTTAAATCCTCCAGTAACTTCTTTGTTGCACCAGAAAATATGCATCTGAATTCTGCAGGGACTTCCTCAGTCCTTCAGCTTCCTATCGCAGCACATTTGGTCGATGTCTTTCAACTTGAAGTTGAGACTCAAGAAGACAAACTGATTCAGGCAGCGAGATCGAAGAGCTTGTGCCAGCAGTAGTGGCCAGTAACTCGAACACTACATCAAGACAGGACTTTTGGGTTCCCTCACTGTCGTTAAGATAGTTTTTATCAGCTTTCTTAGAGACCAATAGGGATGTCTCACTATCTTGAACCTTATCTGCATTACTTCCTTTATCATTGGATAACGCGATACTGTTCTCCAATATTTTGTCCGCATTCTAAAAGAGAAACAAGCAGACACATCACATGTTTACCATGTTGTATATGAAACACATTTTGGTAAATGAGTTCAGTAGTAAAGTGGACAGGATAACAGCATGAAACAAACATATATATATCTATGTACCATGGTCACTTTATGGTCTATATACACTACTAGGGAAAAAGCTAGCAGCAGCGCGGGTTTTAGGTGTATCAGTAGCGCGAGGAGTGGCGCTACTAATAAGGCGCTACAGCTAACACATATCGATGAGCGTGCTCACCAGTATCTTGCTACACAAGTGTAGCAGCAGCGGCGCTTAGTGGAAGCTTCGCTCGGTAGTAGCTCTAAGCGGCGCTTTGCACAGACGCCTCTTTGCTATCGCGGCGCTGCTGCTAACTTTTATACACTCGCTACTACTAATTTTAGTAGTTTTTTGTTTTTTTTCCAGCATATTTGTTTTTTATTTGAACAGGCTTTATTGAAGAATCTTTAGCACATACAAATGTCATCATGATACACATACAAATGCCTGCGAGACCACAAATGTAATCATAGCATATACATACAAATAGTCTCATCATACTCATCATCCAACACAAAGTGGTATCTTGTCATCATCTCGAAAATAGCGATACATGCAAGTCTCGAATACTTGGAACTACAACAACGTCATCCATCTAAACAAAAGGTATACGCAAGAATTGTTGGGGAACGTAGCAGAAATTCAAAATTTTCCTACATGTCACCAAGATCTATCTATGGAGAAACTAGCAACGAGGGGAAGGAGAGTGCATCTACATACCCTTGTAGATCGCTAAGCGGAAGCGTTCAAGAGAACGGGGTTGAAGGAGTCGTACTCGTCGTGATCCAAATCACCGGAGATCCTAGTGCCGAACAGACGGCACTCTGCGTTCAACACATGTACAGACCGGTGACGTCTCCCATGTCTTGATCCAGCAAGGAGAGAGGGAGAGGTTGGGGAAGACTCCATCCAGCAGCAGCACGACGGTGTGGTGGTGATGGAGGAGCGTGACAATCCTTCAGGGCTTCGCCAAGCACCGCGGGAGAGGAGGAGGACTTGGGAGAGGGGAGGGCTGCGCCAGGGCAAGGGTGCAGCTCCCATGCGCCTCCCCACTATATATAGGGGTGGAGGGATTATTTCTTGCCCTCCAAGTCCATTGGGGCGTTGGCAAGGTGGGAGGAAAGAAATCCCATCCTTTCCTTTCCCCACCGATTGTTATCCCCTTTTTTAGGGATCTTGATCTTATCCCTTCGGGATATGATCTTATTCCTTCTAAGGGGGGATCTTGGTGCGCCTTGTCCAGGGGTGTGGGGCCTTGCCCCCACTACCCACGTTCATGTGGGTCCCCCATGCAGGTGAGCCCCACTCAGGAACCTTCTAGAACCTTCCCGGTACAATACCAAAAAATCCTGAACATTTTCCGGTGGCCAAAATAGGACTTCCCATATATAAATCCTTACCTCCGGACCATTCCGCAACTCCTCGTGACGTCTGGGATCTCATTCGGGACTCCGAACAACATTCGGTAACCACGTATATCTATTCCCTATAACCCTAGTGTCATCGAACCTTAAGTGTGTAGACCCTACGGGTTCGGGAACCATGCTTGAACATGACCGAGGCGTTCTCCGGTCAATAACCAATAGCGGGATCTGGATACCCATGTTGGCTCCCACATGTTCCACGATGATCTCATCGGATGAACCACGATGTCAAGGACTCAATCGATCCCGTATACAATTCCCTTTGTCTAACGGTATTGTACTTGCCCGAGATTCGGTTGTTGGTATACCGATACCTTGTTCAATCTCGTTACCGGCAAGTCTCTTTACTCGTTCCGTAACACATCATCCCGTGATCAACCTCTTGGTCACATTGTGCACATTATGACGATGTCCTACCGAGTGGGCCGGAGATACCTCTCCGTTTACACAGTGACAAACCCCAGTCTCGATTCGTGCCAACCCAATGACACTTTCGGAGATACCTGTAGTGCACCTTTATAGCCACCCGATTACGTTGTGACGTTTGGTACACCCAAAGCATTCCTACGGTATCCGGAGTTGCACAATCTCATGGTCTAAGGAAAAGATACTTGACACTAGAAAAGCTTTAGCATACGAACTACACGATCTTTGTGCTAGGCTTAGGATTGGGTCTTGTCCATCACATCATTCTCCAAATGATGTGATCCCGTTATCAACGACATCCAATGTCCATGGTCAGGAAACCGTAACCATCTGTTGATCAACGAGCTAGTCAACTAGAGGCTTACTAGGGACATGGTGTTGTCTATGTATCCACACATGTATCTGAGTTTCCTATCAATACAATTATAGCATGGATAATAAACGATTATCATGAACAAGGAAATATAATAATAACCAATTTATTATTGCCTCTAGGGCATATTTCCAACAAGAAGAGCTATCACTATGAGTGAGAGCGGAACTATGCAGTACATGAGGTGGCGGTTACGAGTCCTTTCTCGCGCTAGCGTGAACCTCAAGTAACTAGCTTCTCCTTCTTGTCTGCTTTTGAAGCCTTTATGGCTGGCGCATGTGAACCCATTCATTTGCGCCTGACACTCATGCCACTCGTTGTACACCCCCGGAACCTTCCCTTTGTACACGACATAGCAATTCCATCTCGCCATCAAGAAACTAGGTACCTGTTAGAGATGCATGTTCATGAAGAGGATGTACAATCATATATATGCAACAAAATATACTAGACCAACACCGAAAAAGAAAGGGTTAGCAATTAGATGCAACATACAGTATGCAAATTAATTAACTAGAGGTACGCAGGTCATCGTACGCAAACTAACAAAGTAGCGTTACGCAAGTTCGGCAGGGACCGTGGACATCACAAAGTTTCATCGCTACAAAAAGTATACAAGTTCAACAGACACTTATCATCATCATCGGCACCATAAATCACTAGAAGTTCCATCCTTCCATATCATCGAGGATGGACCCTAGCTTCTTGAATGGCGTGAGGTCTAGACGTTGCATGCCTATGCGAGTTCGGACGTCAGCTCGCGATATAGGGCCGTGGTGGAACATCCCCGACTTCTTTCATGATGATCGTCGCAATGTCGCTTTGGATGCGAAAGAAGTCATCTCTAAGTTTATAATCCGCTTCTCCATGAGATTCTAGCCACTTGTGATATGATCATCATTTTTGCTTCTCATGCGAAGCTTTTGGTGATCCGTGTTGAACTGAATCATGAGATGGACGATGTAGAATCCATCCTTCTTGCTTGGTTTTGGGACATGGATGCAGGAGAAGTTAGTTTTATCGTGAAACCCATCTTCTTGTTCCTTTGTTTCCTGATGCACTTGCGTGGCCACCTCTAAAGCTGAAGCCTTGGAGAGCATCATCTAGAATATTCATTATGTGGGTGTAGTCTTTTTTCTCGTAGTCTCTGGAAGGGTCAAAATACACGGCGTGGGAGACTTGCGGGTAAAGAACGATAAGTACGACACGCCCGTTGCTGTGGGGAAAAGACACCTTAAATTATTCCCCATATGAGAGAGAAGGAATGATTGAAATGTACGAAAGGGTTGTCCAAAACTGACTTACTTTGGATGATAAGGCACGAGGACAATTTCCCGGTCCTTATTATGCACCATGAAGTTTTGGAGGTACTCCCTAGCAGTTTCACGCTCAAAGTCGCCGAGACTCAAGAAAGAGTCGTGCATGTAGTACGGATCCGCCACACAGATTTGCGAGACTTCTTCACTCTTCATGACGGAGCTCATATGTAGCGCAAAAAAGCGGACGATTGTAAAATCGAGCCGCCTTGTCAGAAACATCTCAAAGATATGGTCAAACCGTAGGAAGAACACCTCCGCGGGTCGTGTCTCGACGTAGCACTTCCCCTCAGGCACACGAGCCGCGTATGTCGGATATCCTGGATCCTTTGAGGCTAGTAGGCTTTTCTCAGTCGACAGCACATGGTCGTGCAGTCTCCTGAGATCCCCTGATAGTGCATCCAGCGGTTTCGGCGGTAGCATTGGCTTGCCCGTGAGATGTAACATGACCGCACCTTTCACGGGTACACGCTCTTCAGAATGCATCGTCTGGCTGCTATGTGCTCTGGCTTGTTTGGAGGCAGCTATCTTCCCCGATCTCTTCCTCTCCTTTTTCTTGGGCACACCTTCCAGACCCTTCCTTAACCCCTACCCCAGTGTTCCTGGGCTAAATCAGTATGACCCTCGCGCCGGCTAGTTGAGCCTGTGTTGAGGCGGCATCTTCAGCGTGTCCTGTGAGGATTTCATGAAGAGAGACTTTTGCAATCCTCGCTACGACCTGCCGGGCATATCATCCATATCCTCATTAGCAAGTTGATAGCCCGATTAAGTCATATGGTTGACTCATCATATCTATGTCACAGTCATACGCGTTTGTATTGAGGAAATCCATAGGGTCGACCTCCGTCTCATCATCCATTCTCTATTCTACAGGACAAATTACATCAGCCAGTACTATTGCAACCCCTTCATCATGTCGTCCGCCGTTCTCACCCGGCACTACAGGAGCTGGCAATTGCGTAGGCGGGGTGGTGGTCTCCGAAAGTGCTTGTTGATGTGTGGTTATTGGTGTGCTCTCGGCCGGCTCCAGACGAATAAGATTCTTCGGCCATAGCAGCACCCAACCCTTGCAGCTTCCAATCCGCGGCGGGGTCTCGTCGTCCGCTCCCACATGCTGTACTGGAGGAGGCAAATCCTCGTGCCCCGATTTCACACTGGTCAAGCTAACCCTAAAGTGCCCAGCGGGGATCGGCTGGTTGTGGAACATGGGTTGCGAGGGGTCCATTATCATCCCCTTTCCCACGTCCACCTTCTGGCCTTTGATCAAGTAGAGTATGGTGCACGGGGTTTCTTTCGCCTGCAAACACATATGTCTGTGTCGTAAAACAACCGGAAGGCAACAAAATTGTAATATTATATATATATATATATATATATATATATATATATATGTTGGTGCGACATGTAATTACCGTGACGGCGTCGAGCTCAGCCAAAGACGAAGGCCCACCTAGCACGCATGAGACTGAGGACGGGCTGCTATGAGCGGCAGCGGCTGCGAGAGGAGGCCCGGTTGCGTGAGCAAGTGATGGTGCGATGGTGTTGTTGTTCATGGAGTTGCTCCCGACGAAACTGGGCAACGGGAAATCATGTACCATCTTATGCAGATTTTCCTTCGTCCGATTGATGATAATCTGGAACCAAGTTAGTAGCAAAATCATTTCTGCGGCGATTACAGCTGCATTGATTTTCTTTGTAGCAAATCATATTTGTCCTTGGCTGCTTTTTTCGCATCCTCAGCTGCTTTTTTCTCGATCGCAAGCTTCACCTTCGCGTCGATGTCCGCCTGACTAAACTTCTTTTTCTGCTTCTTGGCCTCCGGGCCCTCGTTGTAAAACACCTTCCAGGTGGCGCCGTCTCCAGCGCCGTGCACACGACCATATTGCGTCCGCTGGCCCAAAGGGAGTCCCTTAAGTTCGTTCAAGGCCCGGTTGAGAGGGGTGTCCGACTTGGGCCTCATCGGAGAAGTAGGGCTTTCGGCTGCAAGCTGGTGTTGCTTCTCCAGTAGTCTAATCATTTTCCTCGTGATCTTGTCTGTGTAAAAAACCCTTTTCTCCTTGTCCCACTTGTAGCGGGCCCTGATATAGTCACGCTCCAAGGGGTTGATGAACTTCGCGAAGGGGTCTGGGAGACCCGCGGCTTCACGTTCCACGTCCTCCTTATCTCATATGGGCCTTTTACCGAGGTAGCCACGGCTTCCGAGGCGATGCTTCCCCGTGTTCCTTTGCTGAAGGCTCTTGAATTTCGCAGCCTTAGCCTTGGCTGCCTCGGTAACACAAGTGTCCTTGAACTTTTCGAACTCCTCTTCCGTAAGTGTCGGATTTTCCTCCAGAATCTTGGACAGGGGTTCATCAGCCTGAATAGCTCGTTTCACCCTCCCTTTCCAGGAGGCCAAATCATTGCTGAACATGCCCATGGCGTGATTATTAATCTTTTTCATCTTCGGACATCCCACGGTTGTTCTATGTTATCATCCCGGTCGAGGAACTTGAATCTCTTGTGCAACTTCGTTAGGAGCAACTGCGTCAAATTTTCTTTACTCCTTAAGTCATCGTCGTTGATGCTCGCGCTTTCTCGTAGGATGCATCCTACTTGGTTCCCATAGCACTTGCGAGGTTCTTCCGGCTCTAACGGCTTAAACTTGCCAGGTGCCATCTTTGTGATCACAAGTCGTCCAATCCCTAGTTTGTTAGGTTTTCGTATCCTCTGCTTCTTATGATTCCTCTTTTCGGTAGCGGCATCGGGGCCGGTACCTTCCCCGCCGGTATCTTCCCCGCCGGTACCTTCCCCACCGGTCTCGGTGCCGCCATCGGTGTCGGCGCCGTCGGTGTCGATGTCGGCGTCAGTACCATCATCGAGGCCGACCTGCAAACCTTGCTTAGCAGTCAAATAGTCGAGGTACTCTTGTTCACCCTCATAATCCATCTCGTCTGCATCTTGGTGAAGCCCAGTTTCTTCGTTGTTCGACATGTTTCCTATGATTAAGTGTCCTCATTTATTTCTAAAAGTATGAATAAATGAGAAATGACATAAAAAAGAAATCTATGTGCGAGCACTCGATATGCCAACTATGTAGCACAAATCATGCCTTTATTCACGGGAAATTTCGGCATGACCTTTGCTAAAAAATGGACATATCGAGCGCCTGAAATTCACCGGAACGGAATTGAATCAACATCCCGACGTAACATAGGCCACTCGGATCATTTTCCAAACATGACATGTCCAAAACATGACATATCCACATATCACATGTCCAGTTCAAATTTGCATTTAAATTCAGCTAATTTTGAAACCTAGCTAAATTCATAACTAAATAGATAACCTAATTAACATACTGCCCTAACTAAAACCTCAGTAAATTAACCGAAGAACCCTAGCAGAGAGAGAGGGGGGTTTACAGAGGGTGCAGGGCGAGGCAGGCCCGACAACAGCCAAGGTTGGGAGGAGGAAGCAGAGGAGGGAGGCGAGGGCCGACGGTCGGGCGAGTGCACTGGTCGGGCAAGCGCCAGCGGCGGCCGGGTCGAGGCGAGGCCGGTCGGGCGGCCTGGTCGAGTCGAGGCGAGGCAGGTCGAGGCGGCCGGGCTGGTCGGGCGTGGCTGTCTGACGGGGAAGAGAGAGTGGGGATTTGGGGGGAAAGGCGGGATGAAGCAGGGAGAGTGAGAATTTTGGGTTAAGTGGACGTAGCAGTAGCGCGTTTGCACAAAACGCGCTGCTACTACCTTCAGTAGCTGTAGCGGTTTATACGAAATGCGCTACTACTACCTTCAGTAGCTGTAGCGGTTTAGACAAAACGCGCTGCTACTACCTTCGCTGCTGCTAGTTTCCCTTTTTCTTTTCCTTTATTTTCTCACACTTTTATTTCCCGTGAGTAGTGAACGAAGGGAGGGCGATATATATTGCATCATTTGAAGGTTAAATATGTATGCAAAATAGGAACATATATATTACATCATTGGACCCATGCATAATAATGGCTAAGTGTGTATACAAAATAGGAACATATATATATATATATATATATATATATATATATATATATATATATATATATATATATATATATATAGGAAAAATTCATCCTACCACCTGGGGGTAGTTACCCCACATGTCTCATATACCACCTTATGGTAGTATATATTCTACTTTATCATTTTAAGTATGTTCATATACTATATATAAGATACTCCAAAATGGGTTACATGAAAAAATTGCAAGTTAGCCAATGATTTTTATTATATTTGTGAAATACATATATATTTGTACGTAAAAAAGAGCATACTCAAAATACGATACATACTACCAAAAAAAGTATATATACTACCTAAACATTCTTATATACTACATACTACGCGTACATACTCTCCGATTTGATAGATAGTACATACAACATACAAAACTCAAGTGGTGGTAACTACCACTGGTGGTAGATAAAATTTGTCCTATATATATATATATTACATCATTTGACCGATAACATACGGTTCCTCAGTGCTGACGTTTTCGTTTTTGAGTCAGCTTCTTTCCCTTCTTGTTCATCGAAGAATAATTGAGCCCCTCATTGTGACTTTGCCTTTTCCATGGATTATGATTTTTCTTAGGTAATGTAGTATTGATTCTTCTTTTGACGTATACTTCATCATCATCGTCATCTTCCCTCATTGGGTTGCCGTACTGATCATAGTCTTCCTCGTTGGCGACTCCATCCATTCCAATGATGTTCCTTTTGCCTCTCCTCACGACAACACGACTGGGATTGCATGGGTCGGTTATGAGGAAGCATTGTGTCACGTGCTTAGCGTGTACCCATGGCTCGTTTTTTGCGATAGCGTTCACGGTAGCGCTCTTGGCGTCGGGTATAGTCATGGTAGTGAAAATCCGGTTTTCTCTTTCGACATTCTTAGCCCATCTGACACGGAACATCGTCGTGTTGTGCAGTCCAGAGTAGTCAAGCTCCCAGATCTCCTCGACCCTTGCATAAAATCGTTCAGTTGTGCTGTTGTCGCTGCCGGTCATGCATTCCATCGTCAACCCTGAGTTCTGATCATCACTGTCCATATCTTTGGCCTCCGTGTAGAACGTGTATCCGTTGATATCATATGCCTGATAGGTTACGAGGTTGGACGAGGGGCCATGTGCTAAGGCGTATATGAGCAATCCGTCCTTAGAGCCCTCCTCCGGGGGATTAGCAATAATATGCTCTTTGAACCAATGCAGGAAAGTGGAGTTGTGCTCTCTAGTAACTTCTGCGTTCGTCCTGCATACCCCCCGGTCACGATACTTCTTTGCGATAATTTCTTTTTGCAGTGCCACGAAAGGATCTACCTCGTCTAGGTGTTGTAGCACTACCAAGTTTGCTCTGTCAAAGTCGCTGCGTCGATCTGAGTATGCCACGTGCAGTTCCCTGCGACCGTTGCAGTGACCATCTCCTTCGAGCCTCCCATCATGCTTGTTAACGGGCAAACCAACACTAACAAAGAAGCGGCTGGTCTGCGCCATATAGAAAATTCTCACAGAAAGAGATGCACTCTTGTGTCAAATAGCCCTGGACGATGCTTCCATTCGGACGGGACATGTTATGAACGAATCCTTTGATGATCCCATTCATTCTCTCAAACGGCATCATGTTGTGCAGGAATGACGGCCCCATGTCTATTATGTCAACCACAATATGGACACACAGATGCACCATCATGTCAAAGAACGCGGGCGGGAAGTACATCTCAAGATCATTCAGTATCACAACGATCTCTTCCTGTAGCCTTCGGAGCTGCTTCACACTGAACGACTTTTGAGAGATGACGTCGAAAAAGTTGCAGAGACCAATAAGCGTGTCACGGACGTGCTTGTCCATTATCCCTCTAAGGGCAACAGCTAGTATCTGCGTCATCATCACATGACAGTCATGAGTCTTCATCCTGCTGAACCTTTTCTTGTCCGTGTCTAGATATCTGCTTATCTTGACACAGTAACCGGAACTAACTTTGAATCCGGTAAGGCACTTAAAGAATGGATTGATCTTAGTCTGGCTTAAGGTGAAGCAAGAAGGGGGGCAATAATCCTTAGTCTTCCCTGATTTTCAAATCTTGCAAGTCTTTTCTTGCCTTCGGCCCATCCTTGGTCTTATCCGGCATGTTCATTAGTGTTGCGAGCAAGCTCTCAAGGACATTCTTACAGATATGCATTTGATCAAGCCAATGAGGTGTATCGAGTTTGTGACAATACTCCAAGTCCCAGAACACAGACCTCGTCTTCCATACCTTCAAAGAGCGGCTCGGCGCCTTTCTCATCGTCTTTCCCGGGGCGGGGCACTCCTTCCAGTTTTTCAACAGCTCATCGATTTCGGCACCGCTTCGCTTACGTGGAGGTCCTTGATGCTCAGCGTGACCATTGAATAGATCTCCACGGTTTCTCCACGGGTTGTCCTGTTCAAGCCATCTTCGATGCCCCATGTACACAATTTTCCCAGACCCGCCATCTTTCCTTGACGTTAGCTGCTGAGACGTCGTATCATCCATGCACCATGTGCATCCGCAATATCCATGGCACACCTGGCCTGCCACATATCCGTAACTGAGATAGTCATGCACTGTCGTGATCAGCGCGGCTCTCATGTTGAAATACTCGCCTTTGCTGGCGTCCTATATCTTGGCCGGTGTTTTCCATAATGTGTCTATCTCCTCTTGAAGTAGCCCCAGATACAAATTAATATTATTTCCTGGTTGTTTCGGCCCTTGAATAAGCATGCTCATGTGAATGTACTTTGATTTCATACACAACCAGGGGGGAGGTTGTACATCCATACAAACATGGGCCATGCGCTATGGTTGGTGTTCTGGTTGCCAAACGGAATCATGCCATCGGTACACGCGCCGAGCACGATGTTCCTTGCATCACATTCAAAATACCGATAGAAGCTGTTCAACGCTCTCCACCGGCTTCCATCCTTCACGTGTCTCAGCTTCGGATCATCTCCATCGTCGGGCTTCTTCCTCTCCGCGTGCCAAGCATTAGCTTTGCTTCCTTGGGATCTACAAAATACCTCTGGAGACGGGAGTGATCGGTAAGTACCATACAACTTTACGGGGACATTTCTTCCAGGCCTTCTTGTATCGAGAAGCATTGCACACCGGACAACTTGTTTTTTCCGCGTGCTCCTTCCGATAAATTATGCAATCGTTGATGCATGCATGGTATCTAACGTGTGGCAGATCAAGAGGGCACACGATCTTCTTGGCCTCATCAACACTAGTAGGACATCCTTTAGGTACTAGTGTCGGTCCATTTGTTTTTAGCCTTCGTCTTCAGGAGTTGGAGCGTGAAACTCAAGAGGGTCACCTCAGGATTGAAACCATCATACAATGGAGTGTTCGAGTCTACCACCAGTTGCTCTAGCTTAGCCTCCTCTCTAGAAGCAGCTCTCTCAGTACTCGTCTCCTTGCGAAGCAATGCTTGAACATGAGGGTCCCGCACGATTGAACTTAGTACCGACGAACTCTGCTGCGTGGAGTCCATGTCGTTCTCTCCGCCGCCATGTCCGGCCCCTTCTCCTCCGCCATGCCTGGCCCCTTCTCCGTCGCCATGTTCGGCCTCTTCCCCGCCGCCATTATCGATCATCTCTTCGTCTTGCCCTGTGTCATCACTGCCTGCCCCGTCGGCATCCTTAACATCATCATCCTCATCTTCAATTATCCACCGAGTATAGCCATCCATGAAACCAGTCATGAGCAGGTGCGCTTCGACACGACCATCGTCATAGGGGTCGAGCCAAACTATTCCTTTGCATTTTTGACACGGACATAAAACCTCTATCAGGTTATTTTCTTTCATGTCCTGCACCGCCGACCGCAACCACCTGTCCACCATCGTTCCACTGACCATCATGAAAGTCTGCATGGTAATAATAAAACAAATTGATTATAAAAATGTGTGCATGCATCAAAGTCATACAAAAATTTGTCATGACCTTCCCTAAAAATAGGACATATATGGATCTAGAGTTTGCCCGGAATTTGCCGAAACGGAAATAAATCAACATTTCAGAAAAACATAGGCAACTCAAAAGCACAATTGGCATCAACTCATGCCACACACACAATTTCCATAAACATATCACACACACATAAACATATTTCCATTTTGCAAAAGCATGAAATTTTAATCACCTCTATCTCGAGATCGAGCACACGGTGGAGATGATGATGTAGGGAGATCAAAGTGCACAAAGCTCTTCTTGACAAAGATAGATCTAGTTAGGGGCAAATAGGTCACTTAACTAAATCCTACATCTACCTAGCTACCTAATTTGGGAGGAGACAACTTCAACTAGTGGAGGGGGAAGGAAAAAGAGAACGGAGATGCATTAATGGAGGTGGTGTAGTTAGGCAGGGGTAATGAAGAGAGAGAAAGGTAGATAGAAGAGGGAGAGTAATGGGGAGAAGGAGTGAGGAAGAAGAAGAGGGAGAGTGGGAGCATGTGGGAGGTAGGGGAAAGGGAAGAGAGGAGGGGGAGGGGAAGGGACGGGTGGGGAAAAGGTGGTGGGTTGGTGCGGATTAGCAGTAGCGCAGGAGTTAAAACGTGCTGCTGCCACGGAAGTAGCAGCAGCGCGCTTTGGGCAACGGCGCTACCGCTAAAAGGGACCAAAAAGTGTGCCAATTTGAAATTTAGCAGAATGACCTCGTAAAAAGCGCTACTACTACATCCATAGCAGTAGCGCTGCTCATGCGGCACGCCGCTGTTGCTAAATAGAGTTTGGCGGACACCGCCGGTCCGATATTTGTAGCAGCTGTTTACACCGAAAGCGCCATCGCTAAAAACTTGTCAGTAGTGAGTTTCCCGCACACACGCTACTACTAATTAGCAGCAGCGCTCCTTTTTGAGCCGCGCTGCTGCTAAGATTCTGTGTATAGGCTTTTCCCTAGTAGTGTCATTCTAGTTTTTGTTGCCACATCAAGATAGAGACACAGTTCAAATAATATTTGTTCAAGACAAAGCAGAATAGACAGAATATAAGTGTGGGTAACTATAGAGCAATAACAACACTTGTAATGTGCATGACATGAGAACATAACTGTTTATTCAATTGAAACTGAAATCAACATAGAGCAGGTTACAACAGCAAACCAGTTAAAGAAACAGGTTTAAAACATACCTCTTGCGCCATTGGAGTTTCAATTCCATCCTTCAAATTTGAAAATAGTTGGTATGAGTAAATACAGTAATGCAACAAAGAAAGGAGTATGAACCATAGCTCTGAACCTGACACGAGAACAAATCTTCTTCTCCTTTAAGCGTTGAGTTGGGATTCGAGTGGTGGTCCCGTGCTTGGGCAATGCAGTTCCCTTTACTAACTTCTCGTGTTTGGGTGCTCTGTGGTGGAGTCGGTGCTTTGTGTCAACTGGAACTGGTTACTATCTGCTGGGGTTGGGGTTAGAAGGGGTGTAGCTGGTTCTCTGTCCAAGCGGGTAGGGGTACAATCTGTAGATTCGGGTTATGTGTGGTGGATCTGGTCCTTGGGCAAGTACAACCGTGGTTCTATCTGCATCAACTGGTAGCACTATCTTTTACGAAGACCGTGTTGTTACTCCCTTAGATATCGCCATCATGCTCTCCAATTCAAATGGCTGATAAACAAAAAAGTAATTGAAAGTATAGACATTGTATGATAGACAGTGCAATGGATAGTGGGGAATAAAAGAGGGCATGAAATAATTCATATTTATGTTGTCTAACCAAACAGGATAGCATGACACAATTTCACATATATGATGGCTAACTAAACAGGATAGCATGACACAATTTCACATTATGATGGCTAACTAAAAAATATGGAAAGACATATATAGTTCAAAATATGAGACTATGTAAACATGATGACATGACATAAATATATAATGTGTTTATTAAATAGGTTGGCTTGCCATAATTCACATACATTCACGGATAGAATGCCATAATTGAAAATATGATGACTGTAAACACTAAACAGGATGAGATGATATAACTATATGATGTCTTTATTAAATGGGTTGCCATGCCATAATTCAGATAGATGATGTGTATGTACTATGTAAACATGATGGCATGATATAATTCAAATATATGATTTATATAGTAAGCAAGTAAGCAGATGGCAATCCATATATGATGTAAAAACTAAGCAATGCAAGACAACATGCATGACATGGGTAATATAACCCTGCCAAGTTTGAGAATAGACCTCAGGGGGGAAATAGGACTGGTAATCAGTCTCGGAATCCTCCTCTGAGGAGCTCTCTGTAACCAGCAAGATGTCTGCTTCAGCAGGTAGCATTGTCTACTCTGAATACCTTGTTTTCACTCCGGATACTTCCATCACCGCTTTAAATGGCTGATGCACAGGAAGAGTACTTGAATATACAAACGTTGTCGACAAATGGAACACGTAATACAAAAAAATGATAGCATGATATAATTCACATACATGATGATTGGCTAAACAGCATGGCATTGCATAATTCACATATATAATGCCATTGCAACAAGATAGCATTGTATAATTCACATATATAATGTCTTGCAACAAGATGGCAATGCATAATTCACATATATGGTAATTAGACACTGAACAGGTGGCATCACACAAAGCATGTCTAAACTAATCAAATGACATAGCAATGCGAGACACCATACGCACGATATGATAGCAACATAGCCCTGCCAAGTTAGAGCATACACCTCGGGGGGGGGGGGATAGGACTGGTCATCTGTCTTTGAATCCTCCTCTGAGGAGCTATCCGTAACCAGCGAGATATGCGCTTCGTCAGATAGCATAGTCTGCTCAGAAGACCTTGTTTTCACTCCAGAATTTGCCATCACCGTGTCAAATGGCTGATGCAATACGAAGAGCAGTTGAATGTACTAACATTGTTGACAAATGTAATATGTAACGCAAAAAAGGATGGCCTGATATAATTTACATATAAGATGGTGGCTAAGCAGGATGGCATTGCAAAATTCACATATATGATGCCTGGCTAAACAAGATGGCGTTGCATAATTCACATAAACGATGAATAAACTAAATAGATGGCATTCACACAAAGGATGTCTAAACTAAGAAGATGACATATTTGATGTATAAAGTAAGCAATGCAAGACACCATATGCATGATATAACCAACATCAGCATGCCAAGTTAGAGCGAAGACCTCACGGGGTAAATAGGAGTTGTCTTCTCCTTCTGAATCCCCCTCATAACAGATATCTTCCTCTCGATTAAAATCCGAAATGCGTGGAGGGGGGCTGCCTTTGCGCCTACCATGGAGCGACATCTGCATGAAATTTTATTGCCATGCAAGGCTCATCTCTTTTGCTCTACATGTTCAGTTCGATTGTTTACAATAACTGTCATGCATAGGAATAAAACATAGTGAGATTATGTAAGGAGTGCATGCAGAAATCCAGAGTGATGGTAGCAACCTATGGATAGACCCAAAGCCAATAATAGCAGGCAGATAATGGCTTGATTAAAAAATACAGATAATGGCTTTTTCTTTGTTTGTTTCCCACCCAACATGAAACTCATAGTAGACACCGGAGATTAACCAAATAGTAGATAGATACTATTGATAGCGGCCCCGATATGTACCGCACAACCATATAAAAACTCAAGTTTGGCCATTAGTTTGGAGCTGACTCAGAGTCTAATCGGTGAACATGACGATAAAGTAGCATGTAATATTAAGCGATGCATAACGTAAGAAGACACGAAAGAGTGCGACCTCTCTTGCGGACCCATGTAGTCCTCGAGGTCATCTGCTCGGTTGATGATGGTAATGCAGTTTTCATGGCTGCCAAAGCGGGAAGAAGATCCGAGACAGCGAAAAGACAGTCGAGGCCGGATCCCTGCTGTCTGGACCCTTACATCGTTGGAGCAAATGAGCTGGGGTGGACGACGGCAGCAGGAGCGGGACAAACCACGCAAGGTTTTCTTTGACAACTATCTGTAAGAGAAGTAATTCTGTAAGGGCTCGTTTGAATTGGAGGATTCCAACAATGCAGGGATAGGAAATAGACAGGAATAGGATAGGAATGCACGTGCAAACAGAGAATTTAAAAACACAGGATTTCTGCCAATCTGGGTGTTTGATTCACAACAAATGGAAGATCACAGGATGCAAAGAAGCATGTTGAGATTAAGTCAAACCACAAGAAAATGTATGGTTATAATGCTATTATGCTACTATCTCTTAGTCTTCTGCTTCATGAATAGGAATTTGAAAAGTAGGACACGTGAAAATTAAAATTCCTATGGCTCTCCCACCCCTCCCACTTCCCCCACCCACCTCTCCCACCACCAACAATGGAGATCACTAGACTACGACGATGGAAGGTCTACTACACTGGGATTTCTCCCCTGACCTCGCGGTGGAGACACAGGTGCGCAAAAGGTTTGGTTCCACGGTCCATTTCCCCCCCCCCCCATGGAGGTACAAAGGAATTCTTCCTTGTGGTGGCTTTCTCCTCTGCCTCATTTCTTCTCACGACTGAATTGGTGGGTCTTGCGCTTCAATGCTGTATTGGTGGATCCGCCTCTGGTTTCAATGTAAAAACACCTGGTTGGTCGTCAATTCCGTTTTTCAGTGGCCTCAAATAAAGTTGGTCATTTCATTTACGGCCTTAAGGACCGAGTTTGGCCCGATTTTGTCTGCCATTTCAATCTTTATCGCCATTTGGCTTGGTCAACTCATAGTAATGACCATTCTTGGCATTTTGATCAAGAGCTTACTGAAGTGGTTATTCGTTCTCCTGTGGGTATCAAAACAAATCTCAAGTTTTTAATTAGAGATGACGATCAACAAGTTGCGTCCTCGAAAGAACTGACAAAATTTGGTTTAGAGCCTTCTTCTCCAAGTAAGGATTCATATCATGATGTTCATAACCAGGATTCAATTGTTCATGATGATCAAGCTTTGGTTCATTGTTCAACCATTTCTTTTGGAAGCTTTCATTCGAATGTTCCTAGGCATAACGAAGGCAACAATTTTATCCGTTTTGGCAACTTCCAATCAGTCATTAAACCAGATTTTCAAGGACAGCAATCCCATTTATTGGCAATAACTACCGGTCCACTTATTGGGATTCTATTCCTACTTTTACTCTTCTACATATTATGGACTTCCGACATGTGGGTTATGATGATGCACACATTGCCAAAATTTGGGCCCTGGACTCGGTCCCGACGGATGATTATATTTTCAAAAGAGTCAACAAATGTTCTCACTGCTATGAATTGGGCCATCTGGGCCCAAACTGCTCAAGCTTACAAAACAAGGAACCGGGCCAGGCCAAGTGTTCTGCCACGGTGCAGGATTCTTCTGATGACAGGCTTGGTATGGACAAATTAAGATTTTCTTGCAACATCTGCAATTCCATGGAGCATCTTTCGGATTTTTGTCCTTCTAAATTACATTGTAAATACTGCCATCTCTTAGGGCACTTGACTACTAATTGTGGAACAAGAAATTGATTATATCTTTGGTGGCAACCCAAAGTGGACACACCGGAAAATATTGTTCATTTGGCCAGAGATAATCACTTGGATAACATTCCTTCTCGAGTACCGCTAGCAAGGCAACCGGTCACCGATTGTGTTATCAAATCGCCATCACATCAAAGTCGGATATCCACTTGCCCCAGCCCATCGATTACCTTCCCTGACTGTAATAAATCACTACACGAATCTGTAGCCACCCGATGCAGCATCTGCGGCCGGTATGGACACATGGCATCTACCTGTTGGAGGGAGAGAGAGGCACAAAGATTAGTATGGAAGCCTAAATCAATTTCCGCTGTCGTTCCACATTCCACCTCCCCTCCCCTGCCTGCCTCAAGAGCTTCGAACCTTGCAACAATGGCAAACTATCCCGTCATTGTCGTCCCCTACATCCCCACGGGGATGACCATCGAGCTCGGGCCGCAGGATCGGATTGTGCGTAGCGACATGGCGGTGCATCCGGTCCCTCCTCTCAACCACGACTTCCTTGCCATTGCTGAGGTGAATCGCCATGTACCGTTCCATCATAAAGCTTCTTTGAGGCAAGTAATCACTGGTCTTCTACATGAGTCCAACTTTGTCCCCACTGAAGTAGATGACCACCCGTTAGGTATTGCTATTTATGGATTTCCCTCGCCTCTGATGCGTGACAATGTCGTCGGCACTACTTTTGAGATTGATGCTGAGGAAGATGGTGACATGAACACCATAGTCTCTTTTGTACCGCATTATGAGGCACTCAATATGAGGCTCACAACCTATGGCACAGATGTGTGGATTCTGTATATTGGCTTTCCGCAAGACTATCAGACTTATCACTATTTGCATAGATCTGTTGATGGCTTTGGTAGCTTGACTCATTGGCACAACCCCAGAGGAGATAGGAAATATGTCTTGATCAGGGTTAAGGTTATTCATCTCAGATTGGTCCCAAAGAGTCTAGTTATCAGACAGCTTGGTGGCAATCGTCGCTGTTGGACAGTGTGTGTTACAATGCTGCGTAGCTCGGACTAGAATGCGCATTTGCCTGAGGTTCCGCCTACTGGGGAGGATCCACCACCTCAGGATGGAATCCCGCACCCCCTTTATGGGGATGGCCTTAATGCAGAGCAGCTCTACCAGTTGCAACTTAATAACTGGATGGCTCAACAAGGAGCTGGCAACAATGTTGCAGAAGAGGTGGGTGAAAATGCTGCAGTTCAAGTGGACATTGAGATTCAGCCTCAGTGGGGAAAGTGGCCTCCATCTCCACCTCCTGCCCCACCGGCTCTCTACAACTTCCAAGAATGGCTGGCAAACGAAGGATTACAGGTCCAAGATGGTATCCTACCCAGTAATAATCTGCAGGATAGTCCTTTTGCAGCTTGGAATGACTCAATCTCTCAAAGTAGCTCAGCCACAAGTTCAGATTCTGAGGCACTTGTGCTTGTGCCAGTTAACATTCTGCAGGCCCTTCAGAGGAATGGAGCTCTCAACCATACTGCCAATGTTCCAAATAACCCAGATGTGCAAGCAAATGAGTTGATGCTGCCACACAACTCTCATGTGCAGAGCCCACAAGTCCAGATCAGAATTTCTGTTACAAATGCTGGTATGCACATCAACTTTTCTACTGATAATGAGTTCATGAACTCCACGCTTCTTGCTGCACCATTATCATTTGTGCCCATAACAAACTTTCTCTCAAGCTCCATTATTCCAACTCTGGCAACTTTTGGGCCTTGGGCACATGGCTATGGCATTCGGCCGATCAACTTGGACATTCACCTAGCTCTTTCTGAATCCTTCGATGGATCTGTCCAAGTGATCTCCTTTATCTCAAGGCTGATGGCTCTGTCACTTCAACTGCTCAAACCTGGTCGATGAATAGAGAGGATCTCGTTGGTTCTGTTGTGGTTGCCCAACACAGTTCAGTTACATTATGTGAAATTTCTGAAGTGCAGGAAAGGGATACTGGTTCTGTTGTTTCTGAACTTTCTGAAATGCAGGAAAGGGACACTTCTGAGATTACACCTATCATGCAAACTGAGGCTTCTATGGGTGGCAGTCATGGCAGACACCGCAAAAATAAAGCTCCGGCCTCTGTACTTAGTGTGCGTAGGAGTGCTCAATCCAACAAATACGATGGGTTCAAAGTGCCTTCTATTACTGACAGCAAGCAGAAAGTTTCCAAGGTCAAACCTAGAGTGATACCGTCTGCTGTAGTCATTACTGAGCTCACTGAAGAACAGATAGAAGCTGAAGAACTCCCTCCTCCGATGACTGTGCCTCAAATTCAGGAAATTGCTGTGCAAAAGTGTGCTGTCCCCCCTGATGAAGTGACTGAATAAATGCTCTTTGCTGACAAGGGGGAGGGCCCTTCCTCATCTTAGTTTACTTTCTATTTATTTATCTAAATGGTACTTCTTTCGAACTTGAAAGTTTTATGTTGGAATATCCGGGGTATGAACTCTGGCCCCAAGCTTTTGGCTCTATCAAATGCTATTGCTTCTAGTGGTTGCTCGGTTATTTGCTTATAGGAGACCAAAAAGCCTACTTTTGATAACTCTTACATTAGAATCTGTTTCCCTAAACGGTTTGATAAGTTTGCATTAATTCCTTCAAGAGGTGCATCTGGGGGTATTGCGACCATTTGGAATAGTGCTATTTTTACTGGCACTGTGTTAATTGAAGAAGAATTTGCCCTAGTCACCAAATTTAAATCACATCAATCTTCCCAAGAATGGACTCAAGTAAACATATATGGGCCTTGCCAGGGTGATACAAGAGTGGACTACACAACCTGGCTACTTAGTCTTCACATACCTCACAATGAAGACTGGCTGCTTGTTGGGGATTTTAATTATATTCGTAGCCCTAATAATAGAAATAAACCAGGTGGTAATATTAATGACATGATCACATTTAATGACTTCATTCGCACACAAGGTCTGATTGAATTACCACTTAAGGGTCGATCATACACATGGAGCAACATGCAGGAGGACCCACTACTTGAACAACTAGATTGGTTTTTCACCTCGAACAATTGGACCACCTCCTATCCTAATACCACCGTAAAGCCTCTTTCTAAACCAGCCTCTGACCATATTCCCTATGTGATCTCCATTGAAACTAACATCCCTAAAAGTAATCTCTTTCGGTTTGAATCATACTGGATTCATCATCCTGGCTTCATGGAGGTGGTGGAATCCTCCTGGAAAAAAACAATCCCCTCAAATAATTATGCCACGATTATCTGCCGAAAATTTAAGGCTCTCAGATATGAGCCCAAGCGATGGAGTAAACGGATATCCAAGCTGGCCACTGCTATAGCTAACTCCAATTCTGCACTTTCTGATCTGGACTCGTTGGAAAATAAAAGGGCCCTCACAACACCTGAAAGTAACTTCAGAAGAATTCTCAACAAACATCTGCTTAGACTCCTAGATTACCAAAAACAATATTGGAGGAAAATATGTACCATAAGATGGGCCACTTTTGGGGATGAGGACCCAAAATTCTTCAAAGCAATGGCCTCTGAACGATATCGTTGGAACAATATTTCATCTCTGCAGCTAGACAATGGCACCATAATTGAGGATCATATTGGTAAAGAAGCACTAATTTACCAAAGCTTTAAAAAAAGATTGGGAACATCAAGAGAATTTCAAATGAAATTTGACCTAGCCAATATTATCAAAAAACGAAATGATATCGACCAGCTGACAGTCCCATTCACTAAAGAAGAAATTGATGATGTCATTAAAGAAATGCCTGCGGATCGAGCACCAGGACCGGATGGTTTCACTGGACTTTTTCTTAAATCATGTTGGCACATTATTAAAGAAGATTTCTACAAAATGTGCGACCAGTTTCATGTAGGGACTCTAAACCTTGAGAGCATCAACGATGGGTACATAACCTTAATACCTAAAATTTCCTCTCCGGCCACTGTCAATGATTTCAGGCCCATCACACTTCTCAATTGTTGCCTAAAGGTCGTCACTAAACTGCTTACCAACCGCCTACAAAAACTCATTCTGAAGATCATGCATAGAAACCAATATGGTTTCATTAAGGGGAGAGCAATACAATGCATGGGCGTTTGAATATATACATCAATGCCAAATATCTAAGAACAAAATTGTCCTCCTTAAATTGGATTTTGCAAAAGAATTTGACACCATTGAGCATGATGCAATGTTGGACATAATGAAGCACATGGGTTTCAATGATAAATGGATCCAATGGATTAAAACTATATTTTCCATGGGCAAATCTTCAGTTCTTCTTAACGGAGTTCCTGGCAGACAATTTCTTTGCAAAAGTGGTGTTCGTCAGGGAGACCCCCTCTCTCCACTTATCTTCGTTCTTGCTGCGGATCTTCTACAAGCGGCAATTAATGATGCCTTCAGACATGGTATCCTACATTTCCCCTTCCCAAGACCAAACCAAACAGATTACCCTGTCATACAATACGCGGATGACACCATAATCATCATGCCGACATGTCATGACCAAGCACAATTAATGAAAGGGATCCTCACAGATTATGCCACCTCCATTGGCCTCAAAATAAACTTCCACAAATCAACCTTGATTCCTATGAATTGTGATGAGGATTTAAGCAAAAACATTGCACAAATATTTGGATGCACAATAGGGAAAATGCCCTTCACATACCTTGGTTTACCTCTTGGCACTTCTAAACCCTCTGTACAAGATCTAATGCCAATTGTTTGCAATATGGAAAGAAGACTCACTTCCACTCTGTCAATGATTCCTATGGCTCCAAACTGTCTCTCCTAAACACAGTCATTACCTCATTGACAATTTTTGCACTCTGCACTCTTCGTTTTCCACCGAAAATACTTGAGCTGTTGGACAAATTGAGAAGGAAATGTCTTTGGACAAAAAAAAACAGAGCAAGGTGAAAAATGTAATTCTTTAGCTGCATGGGACAGAGTATGTAGACCAAAACAGTGTGGAGGACTCGGGATAATAAATCTCAGGATACAAAGTGATGCGTTGCTGCTAAAATACTTACATAAATTCTACAATAGATATGGGATCTCCCTTGGGTTGAGCTGCTATGGTCCACTTATTACACCGATAAAACTCCACATGCCTTTGACCCATGTGGATCATTTTGGTGGAGAGACATACTTAAATTAACTCCTTTTTTTAGAGGGATCGCAAGGGTTCAAATGCATGCTGGTGACAATGTACTATTCTGGAAAGACTTTTGGCTTGACGAAATCCTCACAGACACACATCCTAGGGCATTCTCATATGCAAGAAACGAAGATTGTTCGGTCAAGGACTTCCTAACCATCAACTCCCTTGAGGAACAATTCTACCTGCCACTCTCCAGTCAAGCTCTAGATGAGGTGCAAGATATGCAAGGCCTCATGGCACATATAACATTTGACAACAATCAAAATGCAAAGGATGTTTGGTCTTACACTTGGAGGAGCAGATAATTCTCTGTGAAAAAATATTATATTTTCTACTTCAGAGACATGAGGGCCCACAAAACATACCAGTGGTACAACATTGGTACCAACCTTACCTGCTTGCTGTGTGGACAAAAAGAAGAAGATATTGATCACATGATCCTCACATGCCCATTTAGTAGAAGTTGTTGGGCCACTTTTGGTTTGGACCCTGGACCCCAAGCCAACCAATTATCTTGGATGGAACAAGCAAAAACTAGCTGGAGTCGACCTCTCTTCATGGAAATCATCCTGCAAGCTTCCTGGAGCATATGGAAAGAGAGGAATAACAAGCTGTTCAGAAATATTCAACCTACACACAACTCCTGGCTGAATAGATTCAAGGAAGATTTTAGCCTCTTACAGTACAGGGTTAAAGATAATAAGGAATACTTTATCTTCTTACTTTTAGAATCTTTACCCTCTGATTAGAATACACCTTACTTCCCTTTACCCCATCACCACAAAGTGGGATGGGTACAATGTACATGATGTAACCACACTATGTAAATGTGTTTTGATAATTAATATATGACAGTGGGGGCCTCCCCCACTGTCTCAGTTCCTCAAAAAAATTAAATTTCCTATGTTTTTTATTTCAAGGAGACACTAAAGGAACAAATCCGTGTGCTCAGTGGACAATATATATAACATGTAGAGCAAAAAAGAGATGCAACAAGTGTACAACCTCTTTGGCGAGGCCATGTCGATCTCAGCGTGATTGGGTTGGCCGGTGAGGATGCTCCGGCTGACTTTGCTGTTGGAGGAGGGGAAGAAGATCTTAGGCGTCTGGAGATGGAGCCCGAGGTACTGCTCCGCTGTGATGGAGGGTTTCGTCGTTGGAGCAGCTCCGGTGAGTTGTACGACGCCGAGGCTGAAGCAGGACAAGAGAGACAACGAACAACGTTAACCTGAGTGGAATTCTAATAGCATCTCCAATACATGACGTAAAATACATAACCACAAAGTGCTAGATGTAAAATACATCAGCCGCTCATCTCTGAACTTAATCGTCAAAACTGAACTTAACTGTCAAACTGAACTTAGCGCCGAAACTGAATTTTGTTGTCGAAACTGAATTAGGCCGTCAAACTGAACGCACTAGCAAGGTGAGGCTACACGTCGGTCGACTGACTTCTTCATCTCTGGTCGGGTCGATTTTGCAGCCGTTGGATACGAAATCGGGGCTGCGGTTCATCTTCAACCTCCACCCTCCCGAGCCGCCACCACCACCGGCCAAATAGCAGCCCCGCCGGCTGACGGCGCGCCACCCGCCCGCCAAAAACACTCCCCACCGCCGGTCCGCCGCCGCCCCGACCATCCCTCTAGGCCCCCCGTGCCGAGCTTTTTCTCCGGCGATCCCCACGCCAAAGGCCCGCCAACGCCCTGCCACCGCCGGCGACCATCGCCCCCATCCGGAACCCTAAGATAGATAGTGGTGTACCCCTCCGAGCCCCCTCCCGTTCTTTGGTTCTTCCTTCACCCCGTGAGCCCCCCACTTCTGAAAATCGACCGCCCAAAAGTGGATTCATCCGATCAAGTGAAGCAATCGGAGCAGCATCGCAAGCAAGAGCTAGAGCTAGAGCAGCGCGAGCAAGAGCAATAGCAAGAGCAGACCAGGCAGGGGACCAAGAGCAAGAGCAGAGCAGCAGCGCGAGCGAGAGCTAAAGCAGCAGCAACTCCTACTGATGTGGACGTCGCCGCCGAGGGAGCGACGTCGTGGAGGAAGTGGCCGGCGACGCTGCCGTGGATGGAGCCGCGCCGTGTCGGCTCGGGACCGAGCGCCGGCAGCACCGTGAGATCGAATCAAGAAGAAAACGCGGCGATTAGTGTACAACCTCTTTGGTGGCGCCGATTAGGCCGCAGCTTCATCCAAGGAAACGGTGATGATGATGCTCTTCCGGTGGTGCAGGTGAAGACGGCGGTGTGGGAATGGAGGTGGCGCGAAAGACGAGGGGAATGTCGGGGCAGCTCCTTGGAGGTGGAGGACGGGGTGGCTGAACCGGCGGGACGATGAGATCGACGACGGATCCTCATCTGGTACGGTGGATGAGGGACGTCGAGGTGTTGCTGTGGACGACGTCGTCGGGGAAGAGGCTCCGGCTGGGTGGCGGACAGAGCAGGGTGCGGGGTTTCGTCGCGGGTTTCGCAGCCTCGGTGTACGAATGGGTGGGCGGATGGGATGGCAGTGGGGAACCATGGCTTAGAGACGCGCTTGTCCGAAATGTGGGGTAAGTTACGAAAGTACCCACCACCGATTTGAGGCGGTTCTTTTGGTTCAGGGGTACCACGGGCATTTCGCGTGTCGGGATTTCACAGGAGGTGGGAGTTTTCGCGCGCGTTGTAATTTGGGAATAGCAAGGCGCGGGTTGAGATGGAGGGAGTTGTCGGAGCACAACGAGACAAAGATATATCTTAAATATTTCGGGCTAACAAGGCACCGGTTGAAATTTCCGGACAAGCCTAACGTGTACTGTACCAAATCAATGTGCAGTACAAATGTCATTCAAAACTTTGAAGTCATGTTATGTTCAATTAAAATATTCCGCTACGTGTATAATGCATGCAACCTACTACTCAAATGAACGTTTTAGTGCATTCCAAACGTATATACTACCGCTTCAATATGAACTAAATTTGAATTCGTTTCTCTATTAGAATAAGATTTACAGTAATGATTGTTGTGAAGTCAAAGCATTTGAATTTGTTTCTCTGTTTTAATAAGATCAACAATCATCATTATTGTCAAGTTAAACCATCGTTTGTGTATTATCTTCACAGAACACCACATTATTAGTCTCGAGTTACATATGAACTATGTGTACTATATGAACTCGAACTAGATTTTTTGAATCCACTTTATTTCGATTTCAAATCACATTACATTTCTAGCTCTAGATAGATCTTCATAATCTAAACCATGTCTCATATGTATAATGTGTTTATCACATTATGTATGGTGCCCCGTCCCCTACGCCTACAAGTATTTAGATGTGAGTTGCAAACACCACGCATTACCACAAATTCAAATAAAATGTGAGAATGTTCAATATATAGTATTGTTTAGATTGTTCGATATTTAGTTGTAAGCTGCAAACGCCACACATTATCACAAATTCAAATAAAATGTGAGATTGTTTGATGTATAGTATGGTTTAGATTGTTCGGCATTTAGTCGTGAGTTGCAAACGCCATGCATTATCACATTATGGTATAACATGTGCACAACACGTGTATCACCGCTATATTCATGCATGCAATGTTTAAAACACTATGATCTCCTGTTCAAATATATGAATCCGCTTTCATATCAAATTATGATCTTTGTTAATCTCTTACACCCACACAATCCTCTAACCTTTGTAGCTACCACTAACTTTCTCTCGTGCATGCACACGCCCTCCTCTCCGTCCCCCTCCCTCGGCATTCTATCCACCAGGCACATTCATTTTTTTAGGTCGTTCTCCCAGAGTCTCCACAACTCCTTTCCGACACACACACCGATCGATAAACCTCTCCAGCGATGCCTGCCTACAACATACACACACACCTTCAATCTCCTCCTTTATGTGTCCTTGCCTCGTGTCTCTCATACGGTCAGACACACGTGTAAACTCTCGCCCCTCTTTTCATCGATCTCACAACCGCACACTCCTCCCCCTATCTAGCTAGTAGTTGGGCCTCTCGCACCACCTCCTAGCTCCATTCTCTCTGTCTATCCGTCTCGTTGGGCCTTATTTTCCTCTAACAAATGGACGTACACCGATCGGTCTCTCGCTATACATATAGCTAGCTAGGTCCTTATAACTCGTTTTTACCCACACGTCGATCGATCTACCTCATTAGTTGTGTCTCTCCCTTCCTCCGACAAACAACAATTGATCTATCGATCTAGTTAGGTTTGGTTACCAAACACATGGTTCCCCTTCATCATCCATGGATGCGTCCCGACAGATCTATCACGCACAGGCACACACGGAAACACATCCCCACTCTTATTGATAACATTGCAGTTCCACCCTCAGTTTGTCTAGTCGGCCTCTCCCACCATCTCCGAGAAGCAACTCCATCACCCATCCAGCACTCTACCCCTCTCCCTCCCTCTCCCTCCCTCTCTCTCCCCTCTCTCTCTCTCTCTCTGTCCCATCATATTTCCCGTCCTTCAGTTATGTATGGATGTCGACCGATCTCCCTCAAGACATAGCTGGGTCTCTCCTTCTCAACACATATACGAGTCGTTCTTCCTCTATAGTTAGGCCTCTCCCTACCCCTCCACCCACCCCACTCCCCTCCCACACACACAGATACATCAAGCATTCTAGTCATGTGTCCCTGCCACACACAAACTTTACATGTTCCCTCTAACATTCCGGTAGGCCAGTCGCCCTATATCTTTGACTTGCACACACGCACAATTTCAATGGCTCTCTTCATCGATCTCGCACCCACCCACTTGATCCTCTCTTCGACCCTATCGATAGCTATGACCCCTCCCTCTCTTCTCGTGGATTGCCCGACCCTCTATGTATGATATGGATAGGCCTCCATTTCACACACATTGCATGCAAAATTTTGTTTGAGATGTCATCAACACATATTCCCACAAATAATTCACGAAACCAACCCCCACCCCACCCCCACCCCCACCCCAAAACAAAAAACATTCACGAACGCGGTTTGTATCTCTCACACACACCCACGTAGGTGGGGGACGTGCAGGAAGAGAAGAGGTGCATGCACGGCGCACGTACTCCCGTATCTTTCCCAACCACACCCGCGCGGGTACACGGTGGAGCTCAATTCTGTACGAAAAAGGCAGCCCACGTGGTAATTTGGCACGTGTACTGGTTGTCCACTTGGTGGAGGGAGGATCGTCTACCACGGGTGAACAAACAAATTGCGACTTGACGTGTTATGTTAAAAAAGAGGCAAACCATGTGGGGCCTACCTTAGAGGCAAGACTTTTGATGTGTCCCGTCAACTCGCAGTAACGAGGAGAAGCTTGCTTAGTACGCCGTCTCCCCATGCAGGCGCGGTGGCTAAATAGGATGAGGTGAAGCTTGCTCGCCTTTACGCCCGCTCCCTCGCCCATGCGTGGTGGCTCGCAGGACGAGGATAAAATTTACTACTCCCTCCGTTTACTCCTCGTCCCTACTACCTTGGTTATAGAGATTATATCATATTGTTTGGAATATATATGTCCTTTAGTAGATTTCAATATGAACTACTAGTACATACTCCAAACACCGATGCATATAGGCGTATTTTAGAGTGTAGATTCACTCATTTTGCTCGTATGTAGCACTCTCCTCGCCCTCGACCCTCGCCCACTGGTGGGCGTGCAGCAATTCATTCGGTCTCATATAGCCGAGCGATATATACTGCACTACCATTATTGCTCGACTTCAAGAGGCGAAGAGCCAATCGCAAGGTTAATATTTTGGAGATGCCAAGCGCAAGGTTATAGGAGAATGAGTAGTAGGTGCCGCGTCATTTATAAATAAAGTTTTTTTCTTGATGGCACGACGCAATATGATAGGTTCGTATGGAGAGAAAAAGGAAACCGCTCCACTATATACATAGTCGACGGGCCAGCCTACACGGTTGCTGTTTGGGTTGCTCTCTTCACACTCTCTCGCACAAAAGCGTTGTGGCCACATCTCTAACATCCCGGCGGATCACATCCGCTTGGGGAAGGGGTGGATGCTTAGTGTAGATGCGGTGGCCGTCGCCGACGGTGAAAACCCACTGCCGGCACGTCCCGATCAGGGGTCCCCGCTTTTCTCTCTCACAAAGCCAGGGAGGTTGCCTTCGTCCCTTGCTCACTGCCACGACGTGGGCAGTTGCCGCCTCCCGCCGCCCTCCTCAAGGTCGAGCTACGTCCCTCAGGTACAACTCCCTTTACAGCCGGCTTGCACCACTGCTCCAGCTGCCCACATCACTCCCTGTGGATATTTCTCTACTTCTTTGCCCGCACATACCTCTCTCGGCTTCTACGTCTGTATTTGTGATGAGTTTATGTCTCATCAACTAGTCCCAGTAATCTTATTCTAATCACGCTTCTTCAATTTCTTTGCCACAGGGATGCTCATCTCGATTGTGGTGAAACTGCACAAAATGACCGATGGTCAAAAGGTTGCAAACTTCATTTATTAGGAAGCTCGAACGTTGCCAGCAAATTGAAGGCTGGTCAGGGTTCACGGTTCAAGGGCTAGGGACTGCATGGATCGTTTTTTTTAGCTGCCTCTGTTCCAAGATAAGTGTCAACTTTAGTAGTAGTACAACTTTGTACTAAAGTTTGCACAAAGTCGAGTCACTTATTTTGGAACAGAGGGAGTACATATTTGCTATGATCTGTCAATCATTGAGATGCAATAGCATGCATGTTAGTCTCCTTTGTATTTGATGAAATGTTGCAACGGGCAACCTTGGACGCAAGATACATGTAATGTAAGCTGGAAGCTTCATAGCATTGTACAAATTTATCTCGCTGATAAATTACAGTACGTACTATAGTAGTACTCCCTCCGTTCCTAAATATAAGTCTTTGTAGAGATTTCACCATGAACCACATGCGGATGTATATAGATGCATTTTAAGTGTAGATTCATTCATTTGGTTCCGTATGTAGTTCACCTAGTGGAATCTCTACAAAGACTTATCTACTAGTAATAGCTAGCCCCCACTACTAGGAATTCTCTGTCCTCTCCTTGAGCCACATCATCAAAATTGATGTAGCCATTAGATGAAGTAAATCAGTCCATAATAGCCATCTGATCTAGACGTTGAGAGGCTCCGACTAAGCCACATGCAAGCATGCAGAAATACCATGGCACATGCATGTGAGTGGGTTTTAAATCACATCAACATGTTCGCATGCAAGCATGCACCGGTAGCATGCATGTAAGTGAGCTTTTAAGTCCCATTAACATGTCAAAAAGAAAAATATAATCCCATTATGTAGTAGGAGTTGGCTGATCTTTTTTCCTTACGTGGGATGATCGAAATGATGATGGGAGTTTATTTAGTTTGGTTACCACATTTGTGATGCGGTTATAGAGTTTTTTTAGTTCTATGAAATCGATAATTTTGCGCAGAGAGATATACCGCTGTTCCGCAGCAACGCACGGGGACTCATCTAGTAATATTTAGGAACGGAGGGAGTACTATGTAAAGAGTTAGGTGTCGCACGGTGATAGTGTGAGGTGGGCCATGTAATCACTGAGCCTGCGTGTTTTCACTGCTCTTGCACTCCTCCGCTGTAAGAATGGAGAAAATTGCAATCTAGTAGTAGTAGTACCTCCTTTTGCCGAAAGCGTGGGACATCCAGCAATCCTACCACCTCAGTAATAAAGACCAATGAGCCGTCAAATCACATAGACCCAACAGTAAGTTGGACGGACGAAGCAACCATCACTCTTGCGCCAGTGAAAGGTCGCGTCCGCTCTGCCCGGGCATGAATGTGGCACCGATTCTTTAGAGCGGCGCTGACCCTTTCGGGCGGGAAGTGCGGCAAGGCGATGGAGGGCTTTGGGTGGGCCAGGCTGGTCGAGGCAGGCGTGGCAGCTGTCTGCATGTCCCTACGGACACGCCCGGAAGCGAGAGGATGCACCGACTCGCGGCTAAAATCGTACACTACACACCATCTCTCTATAGGAGTAGGTCGATCTGTCGCACTCTCTAACACACACATGCTGTTAAACACACACCTGAGCCTTACGCACCTTGGTCCCGTTGCACCTTCTAACGTGACTTATTACACCAAGACGGAGGGAGTAGTAAGTATCACGAGATCACGGTGGCTGCTTGACTTAAGTCGAATACAAGTGCCCAAAATTTGTGTGCATATTATAATAAGGATTCGCTTAAAATAGTACGTGAGCGAACAGAGGGATCAATTGGACAGTGTTCCCGAGCAGTAGTGAGATGTGTGAGGTAAGATACACGCTGGCGCTTTTAATTTTTCTTATTAATTTGTTTGTTTCACCCTCTGACTGTGGGACCCAACGTACTACGTGGAGAGAGGTAAGGTGACTAAGGCTGCATTATTTCTGCACCACTGTGTATAGTCTTACTACCAAAGCCACATGACACGATTATGATTGAAATCCCAATGACTCCCACACACACACAAAAAACACGGCATGCTTGTCACATGAATGCAGGAATGGATAAAAGGTTATTTTCCTCTCGTTGAACATAAGGGGAGGGTTGTGTAGCTGGTTAGCCTGTTCGCTCATCAAACTTGAGGTCTTGGGTTCGATAACTACACTTGAGCATAATTTTTGCCACGAGGATTCTTTGACTGGTCAAAATGTTTTCTAGGGTTTGCACGCTTCACACTCTCTCTCCAGTATATATATACACGCTGGAGCCTCAGCGCTTGTAGTTGCTCTCTTCACACTCTCTTGCCCTCTCCCACTGGAGCCTCAGCGCTTGTAGTTGCTCTCTTCACACTCTCTCGCCCTCTCCAAATCTAAACAAGACTTCGTTGGCCTCTCTCTCTCCCTCACTGCTGCTCAAAGAGCCGGCAGGATCAAATCCGCCAGGAAGGGAAGGAGGCTTAACGTCGCCGTCGGCGAGGGAGGGAATCCACTATCAAGCCTTGATTGTTCACTTTCCACCCAGTGACGGCCTTGGGAGGGCCTCCGACCCCTTCTTCTTCGCCGCCGTCCCATCACCCACCGAACCACACCCCAAAAACCTTAAGGTATAATTTACTTACTCCACATGCATTGCTCTAGCTGCATGTATACCATGAATCTAGGACGTGGTTCAAAGAGGAAAGGAGTGGGGGAAAGTAGTGGGAAAAGTTGTACTCCCTCCGTTCCTAAATATAAGTCTTTGTAGAGATTTTACTAGGACTACATACAGAGCAAAACGAATGAATCTACACTCTAAAATGCATCTATATACATCCGTATGTGGTTCATAGTGGAATCTTTACAAAGACTTATATTTAGGAAGGGAGGAAGTATATAGCATGAATCTAGGACGTGGTTCAAAGAGGAAATGAAGGGGAAAGTTGTATAGCATGAATCTAGGACGTGGTTCAAAGAGCGAAAGGAATGTGGGAAAGTAGTGGGGAAAGTTGTATCGCATAAATCTAGGACGTGGTTCAAAGAGGAAAGGAAGGGGCGAAAGTACTAGTTCAAAAAGGAAAGGAAGGGACAAGGCTGTAGAGTTTGAGCAGGACTAGATTTGCT
Organism: Aegilops bicornis; assembly: GCA_021605145.1. Lineage (NCBI taxonomy): Eukaryota > Viridiplantae > Streptophyta > Magnoliopsida > Poales > Poaceae > Aegilops > Aegilops bicornis. The sequence continues at coordinate 778,152,628 of CM038675.1, forward strand.
GCGCAAGTATAGGGAAAGGTGTCTAAAGATAACAAAACTGGGACCAACACAAATATGCTCCTTGGTTGTTTGTTCCTTGTTGCAATAGACTGTGCATGACCACGGTACATCGGTAGATGCACATGGTGCTGGTGCGTCCACTGTCCCGTGCAACTCTTTAGTTGTTGTTAATCTAAGGCCGTGTTTGGTTAAAAAAAACCTAGTCCCTACCTGCTTGGTTCCAGGGACTAAACATGGACTAGAGGTTATTAAATGACATGCTAAAAGACCATGTTACCCTAGTAATGAACTAATAGAAACAAGGTGCGATGCGTGGCAGGGGCAACTCTTGGAAAAAGTCCCAAAAAGACTCCCTCGGGGTCTTCTTTCTTTAGTCCCAAATGCCCACTTTTAGTCCCTAAAAGTCCCTCCTGTTTGGTTTAGATGGGACTGACACGGAGTTTTTTAAGTCCCTACACCAAAATGTCCCTGTAAACAAACACCCTCTAATAATGCCGCTGGAAAATTGATGCAATACACAGTTAAAAGCAAATTACATGTTTAACGAATTTTATTGTTAATATAATCTCTATGTTAATATTAATCAATGCCCCCGTTTGAGAAATGCTATTGTCTTGGTTTCTTTCCCATTTAGATAAGGTAGATGCTTCTTTTGTTGGCTTACATGTCATCCACCGTTATTGACCACTAATCGTTTCCTTTGCACCTCTGTGTAAATAGGGTTATCTACTTCACCTCGTTGCCATTGTGACCTTTTGTTGCACTGCACAAAACACTTTTGTTTTAAGAGTGTTTTGTGCAGTTCAACCAAAATGTCACACCGACAACGTTGCCTGATTGCTTGATCTTAGTGGAACTGCACAAGAGGAGATCTTACTTTTTTTTGAAAGAACAGTAGGAGAGGCTCCTACTGGTTGTATATATTACTTTCCTTTGTAACTAGTTACAATGTTACATAGAAGAATACATGGTGGTGTATCATCATCCTTCCACCCCCAGGTGGGAGTGGAGTTATAGATGAACAATCAGAACGAGAGCTGGCTATACAAGGATCAGGGGGGGTAGTTGAGGCTAGTGAGTCACAGAAATTAGTTACAAAAGATCTTTGTGTCTCCTTTACCCTGTATTGGAGTAGGCCAAAGTCAGTCTTGAGACGTGTCAACCAGGAATCAGTGCTTGGGTTGACCCCTCTGAAGTGTTTATTATTGCGCTCCTTCCATAAACTCCAAGCTGCTGTGAGAAAAATTTCCATGAAGAGATGTCGACGGTCAGACTCATATATTTGTGTGAGCATATAAAGCCGGGAGTCAAAATCCGGCCATTTAATATCAATTTTCTCCCAGCAAGCTTTACTAAAAGGGCATGTGAAGATCATATGGTCCACCGTCTCTTCAATTTGTTGTCCACAGAGGAGGCAGTCAAAAACCTCACCAATGGTGTAGTGACGACGCTTCAGCATGTTCCTTGTGTTCAGGCAGTCAGGAAGTAACAGCCAGCCGAAAACTTTGATTTTCGTGGTGTTTTTAGACCGCCAAAGGAGCCCAAAGGTGGGGTGTCTCGGCGCCAGCCTAAAGCAAAATTTGTAGTAATCGGCAGCTTTGAACGCAGATCGTCCCGAGATATAGTGCCACACGTGATTTGTAGACGTGGATGGGCGCATGTGTGTGGTTAGAGATTGCATATCCCGGACTTCCAATAGGGCCTCAGGAGAGAGCAGCAGGTGGAAAAGGCCATGCAGCGACGTGCTCTCCAAGAAATCCTTGACGGACGCGTCTTCGTGCAGGGCAAAGGAAAAGGCCCGGGGGTGCGAGGACTCCAGTGTGTTATCAAGCCAGAGATCTTTCCATACGAGAGCAGCTGTCCCGTCCACCACTTGGACGCACGAAACGCCGCGGTATTTAGGGGTAAGTTTGAGCACGTCACGCTACCAGAATGAGCCCACTGCGTCCACGGCGTGCGGAACCTTGCCTGCGTAATAGGTGTCCCAAAGCAGGTGCACCCAAGAGGAGATCTTACTTCCTATCCGTTAAGGCGAATTTGGTTCAGGTCTTCTTCTTGTGAGTTGTTTGAATTCCGCATCATGAGAGGTCAGTACTAGCTTTATTTCACATGATTCTGCAGTGTGCTTTCATATGTTGTGCTACTTGTACGATAATGTTGCTTGATTTTAGTGAACTGCACAAATGGAGACAAGACTTCCAATCTGTATGTGCACCATAATATCCCATTGAGGTAAGATAAGGATATTTCACAACTGCTGGCCTGTATTTTGCCACTTTCATCAGAAAATTAAGTTTAGTACTATACTTGTGCTCCCTAATTGACATGCCAAATCTTACATTGAAGGCGAAGCTTATGCATTATTGAACCAAGTGATGAAGGGGAAGAACAAGTGGCGAGAAAAACAAAAATCAACTCCGGTCTTTGTAATGAAGCACTGGAACTGTAATGACACAAGTAATGATATAGTTTTGCATCTTAATTTATTGCTATGGCTGGAATGAGCAATTGTTTTGCCACTGATTTGATGCCATACGTAATTATCTCTACTTGTGCAAACATGGATCTTCTTTGAAGATACCATATATTTTAGTGGAACTGCACAAGAAGATGTTGGAAACATTAAACTAATCGAGGAGTATATAGTAAGCATGGCCACCCCCATAGATAGCAACAGATGGCTCCGGAGAAGTGCTTCATCTATATGCTCTACACAATCAGCCTCCTCACAAAGGTTGGTACTCGCCCACTGATTTCATCCATATGATTGAGCTTTGTCATCTCTATTGGTGTTGTGCTACTGTTTAGATACTGTCATGAAAAAGTGGTATTGTCCTTGAGAAGTGCTTCATCTATGCTATTTTAAATATTTCCTTTCCTTTTTTTTCGAGCAAACATGGATGCTAGCATTTAGTAGTCCTCTTGTCTTTGCACAACAGGATCATCTTCCTCTGAAGAAGAATATGGAGATGCGTGAAGTGACTAGTTCCGATTATGCCGGGATGAAGAAGCCCTGTCTATCTTCTCATCGGAAGGGCAGTTGAAGGATGGTTACATTACTCCCCACAAGACCAAACTAACTTCAACTCAGAAGGTGACAAATCTCCATTTTTTGCTGTGATCTTGCGAGTACAGTGTTGTTCTAGGATTCTTTCTGGTGAGTTCCATTTTTCTAAAAGTGTGCTCTACATGGACCATGTATGTGCCTGTTGAAACTGTCAAATCATAGTACAGTTTGCTTTATACTAATTAATTTTTTTGTATTTGTGCAAACAGGGGTGCTCAGCTTGATTTCAATGGGAACTGCACAAAATATTCATGAATACATCGAATCATTCATTTCCACCACAAGAAAGGAGGTGCCGATAAGTTCAAGGCGTTGCAACATATAAGGGCGAAATCATACAAGCTACGCGCGAATTTGGTTCATTTTGGTGGAACTGCACAAAAAGAACAGCTGGTTTATTTAGCACGAGGTGCCATGTCAATTTCCGAACTGATGGCAAACCCTGGCCATTCCACAATCGTAGGCATTTGATATTTTGGAATGGGACAACCTTGTCAAATTTTGCTCATTGATTTTAGCAAGACATGCGTTTGATATTTTCGAATGGGACGCCCTTTCTTTGTCGTGAGCGTCGATCAATTTTTTCTTTATTCTTTAGTTGTGAAGTAAATATTGCCTCTGACATGTGAGTCGCTAAGATGCATAATCATCGATTGTTTTGAATGTTCTCTATGAATTGTCAGGCATGTGTGTTTGATTGCAATGTACAGAAATGCTAAAAAGCTGCTCAAACTCTTTGTACTCATACATTCCTTTTTACTTCGCACATTGTGAAAGTGCATACTTTTTTGTATAAGATTGGTCAAAGTAGAGATACTTTGACTGCAGACAAAACTTGTATGCAGACTAGAAAGGACCGAAGGGAGTACATGTGAAACTGCTGCAAACGAGGTGATCACCATGGGAATAATGCTAGTACGTATTGTTTTGCATGTTCATCCAATGCCAGTGATACAGGAACTCAAACTAATGAAAATAAATTCATTAATACACGGTCGGATTTCATATAAACATGCCGGATTTCATTACATTTCATACATTCTTCAACTAAAAAGGGGTGCGCTGGAGGTATAATTAATTAACCGAAGCTACCCACATGTGTCCCAGGCCGAGCAGAAGCTTGGTGACTTAATCAGAAGTGCAGTTGCGAATCGACATGTGGCCTGTTGGGCCAGCGTGTCGATCAGCCAGCACACCAGCGGTTAAGTAGAAGCAGCGTTCTTCTCAGCCTGACTCTCCGACTCCACGTCGCTGCCAAGAAGCTAACCGGCCGTCAATCGTCAACCCGCCTAGCTTGGCTTCAACCGGAGGGTAGCAGCGGTGGCCTTACTTGGACCCGAGCGGCGGTGACCTACCGTGTTCTACTCTTCCTCATTTCCTATGTGGCGCGGCCTCATTGGCAGCGGGGAGGGGCCTCGGCGGAGCCGGAGATGTCCTCTGTCTCGTTGCCGGTGGGTGGCGCCTCAGCGGAGCGGTGGAAATCCTCCCCCACGTTGCCGGCAGGGTGGGGCCTCGGCTGAGCCGGCGATGTCCTCTGCCTCATCGACGCCAGCGGAGCGGGGACTCGTCGGAGCCGGCATCGTCCTCTGCCTCGTCCTCGCCAAACATCGCCTCGCCCGCTTCATCGCCCTCTTTGCTAGCCTCTTTGTAGGTGGCCGCAGCCTCCGCCACCCGCATGCGGTACCGCCAGCGCTCGAGGCGGCCCTTGCGGGCCGAGCGGTACGAGTCGAGCAGCGCCTCCTGCCCACCGGCTCCGCGGCAATCTGCTCCTCCGCTTTGCAGGTGCTCCTGGAGGAGATGGTGGTTGTAGGGGGCGTCAGCCTGCGCCTCCCGGAACTGCTCCTCATGCATCTGCCTCACCCTGTCCATATATTGGGCACGGGCCTCGCCTATGGTCATGGTGCAATGCTGCCGGCGAGATGGCGCGGAGGAGGGGTTGGCGCTGGATCGTCGACTACCATGTTCTCCATTCTTGACGTCGTCGTCCGCCCGGCTACTGCCCGGCCCGGCCGGTCGGCAGCAATGGCTGCCATCTCCTTGTGGTCCGTCGTCCGCCCGTTCCAAAGAGCGCTGGAGCGCGAGGAAGCCATGGTGGGCAGTAGTGGTGTGGACAGGAGAAAGGGAACGGATGCGGATGACTGCGGCTATGGCCGGCGCAACAGTTTATATAGCAATGGTGGGCGGGAGGAGGGACGGAGGTGTGGCACCGGAGTAGCCGGCTTGGCAACCGCGTAACATTAATGTGGGCGGCAGATGGACAGACGGATGGCACTTGTGTCGTTTGAAGGCGGAGCAATCGCCTGCACCGGGAAGCGGGGCGGGCGGCACCAAGCTGTTTGAGGCGGAAGCGCAAGGGCGAGGAGATGACTTTACTTGGAGAGGATGACAATGGGGACCCACCAGGTCCATAGCCTCACATACGCAAGTGCCTCCTTATTATATATATATATATATATATATATATATATATAACTATAATTTATTTTGCTTCCTCCTGGTTTCCTGACATCACGGTCCCACACCATTGTCAACCTCCTGGAGTAGTCAATAAACGAGAGAATTGCACAAGAAGCGGGCGACAGCTGGGACCAAGCAGCTCGAGCAGTATTTGTGCAGAGTTTTTTGATGTTTAGCCCAGATATTAATTTTTCTCCTCTGAAAAACAACGAAAACATCGATGCAGGTATTAACTTGGCGGGTTGTGGCCCGTCTAGCCCAAGCCACATATCTAGCCCAGCTATACTTTTTTTAGGAATACCCAGGCAAGGTCAAGTTGTTATTCTCCGCCCCGCTGGGCTGCAAATCTTTCCTAGGAGGGATGCATTAGGCTTAACAAGAAAATGGGCTTTAAGAAATAATAAATGGGATGTAATTGTAAAAACTGGGCAGTAACTATAAAAATGCACCAAACACGTGATTACTTTATAAATTATTATTTTTGGATATTGAAAATTTAAATTTCATTAATTGTTGCGCACGCAATGTTCCGTTGGATTTTTACGTAATACAAATTTATATTGAAATTGTATTTAATCTGACTAGAAATTTCGGGATAAAAATATTTCGGATCCCATCAAAATGTGGGAAATTTTATTGAATTTTGTTTTGAACGGTTGGTTGAAATGGGCTGTACTTTTAACAAACTGTAAATGGGTTGTAGTAAATTCCATTAGAATTCAAAAATGGGCTACACATTCTTACAAATCTCAAATGGGCTATAAGTTCTCTGCCACACACTTACGGCCTTACTAAGTTGACGCGTCCCCTAAAAAAACAGAGTTGACGCGTATGCAAGGCTTTGTGAACTTATAGTCAACACACGGTTCTAGCAGCAGTGGCTGTTGGATGTCCATCCAACGGATGCCGTGCTTCTTCAATCTCGGATATTCTAGCTTCACCCGCCCAAAAAATGATTCCTCCCCCTGACATCTGGGGCGCACCGTTTCGGAAGCTGACCTGTGGGCCTACTAAGTCGATGTACCAAGGGATTTTTCAACTTAGTCAATATAAACGATTCTAGCTGCAGTGACCTTACGATGTCCATCCAACGGCCGTCGTGCTTCTTCAACCTCTGGTCTTCTTGCTCCAGCCGCCCAAAGCAGCGCCGATCATGCCGCCTGCTCCTGCCTCTCGTGGCCGGCTGTGCTGCCGCGGAGGCCTCACCGCCCCCTACTACTCCCACCGCTGGCCAGGCCATCCCTCCACTCACCCACACCCCCTGTTATTATGCGGCAACGGCAGCGTAGCTGAACCAGTGAACCCTCGTACTCCTCTCCGTGTGTACATCCACTTCCGCGTCTTCCCCGGCTCCGCGTCGTCCCCTTCCTAGGCCTCGCCGTCGTCCACCACCGTGGTGCTCTCGGCGCGGCATGGTCAACGTGGTCAAGGAACGACTTCCATCAGATGTGGACTGTACGTGGAGAGGCTAACAGCTGGGTCCACAGCAGCCGCAAGGAAGTGCCTCCTTATTACGCGCAAAATAATTATTCCTCCACCTGATAGCGGAGACCCACCGGACGGGCCACCGTATTTCATGAAAAAAATGATTCGCCCCCTGATACGTCTCCGTCGTATCTACTTTTCCAAACACTTTTGCCCTTGTTTTGGACTCTAACTTGTATGATTTGAATGAAACTAACCCGGACTGACGCTGTTTTCAGCAGAATTGCCATGGTGTTGTTTTATGTGCAGAAAATAAAAGTTCTCGGAATGACCTGAAACTCCACGGGATGTCTTATAAAAAATAATAAAAAATCCTCGCCAAAGATGAAGACCAGGGGGCCCACACCCTGTCCACGAGGGTGGGGGGCGCCCCCCCCTAGGGTGCGCCCCCCTACCTCGTGGGCCCCCTGGAGCCCCTCCGACGCCAACTCCAACTCTATTTATTGGCTTTCAGTGAGAAAAAATCAGAGAAAGTTTCATCGTGTTTTACGATACGGAGCCGCCACCAAGCCCTAATCTCTCTCGGGAGGGTTGATCTGGAGTCCGTTCGGGGCTCCGGAGAGGGGGATTCGTCGCCGTCGTCATCATCAACCATCCTCCATCGCCAATTTCATGATGCTCACCGCCGTGCTTGAGTAATTCCATCGTAGGCTTGCTGGACGGTGATGGGTTGGATGAGATTTATCATGTAATCGAGTTAGTTTTGTTAGGGTTTGATCCCTAGTATCCACTATGTTACGAGATTGATGTTGCTATGACTTTGCTATGCTTAATGCTTGTCACTAGGGCCCGAGTGCCATGATTTCAGATCTGAACCTATTATGTTTTCATGAATATATTTGTGTTCTTGATCCTATCTTGCAAGTCTATAGTCACCTACTATGTGTTATGATCCGCCAACCCGAAGTGACAATAATCGGGACCACTCGGTGATGACCATAGATTGAGGAGTTCATGTATTCACTATGTGCTAATGCTTTGTTCCGGTTCTCTATTAAAAGGAGGCCTTAATATCCCTTAGTTTCCAATAGGACCCCGCTGCCCCGGGAGGGTAGGACAAAAGATGTCATGCAAGTTCTTTTCCATAAGCACGTAAATTGTTGAAGTGGCTCTTATATGCATTATTGTTGATTTAACCAAGAGCCCATATTGCCTTATCTTCTCCTGATTATTGAATGCTCGCAGATTCCAGCTTAGTCCAATGCACGTGCACTCTTATTATTATTCACATCGTTCGGTCGTGCAAGTGAAAGGCAATTATGATGACATATATGATGGACTGACTGAGATGGGAAAAACTGGTATTAACTCAACCTCTTTTGTTTTTGTAAATATGATGAGTCCATCGTTCTTGATTCAGCTTATTATGAGTAAACATGTTTGCAATGACAATTAGAGACCATAGTTGCTTGTGCCATGCTTGATTAGCTATGAGTTATAATGGTTTACCTTGCGTGCCAACATGCTATTAAAATGGTTATGATGTGGTATGATGGGTTGGTATCCTCCTTTGAATGATTTAAGTGACTTGACTTGGCACATGTTCATGCATGTAGTTGAAACAAATCAACATAGCCTTCACGATATTTATGTTCACGGTGGATTATATCCTACTCATGCTTGTATTCAACGTTTATTAATTTTAATGCATGTTCATGACTGTTGTCGCTCTCTAGTTGGTCGCTTCCCAGTCTTTTGCTAGCCTTCACTTGTACTAAGCGGGAATACTGCTTCTGCATCCAATCCCTTAAACCCCAAAGTTATTCCATATGAGTCCACTATACCTTCCTATATGCGGTACCTACCTACCATTCCAAGTAAATTTGTATGTGCCAAACTCTAAACCTTCAAATAATCATTCTGTTTTGCATGCTCAAATAGCTCATGTATCAACTAGTGCTGCCATTATCTTCCGTGTTAGGCGGGTTATTCTCAAGAGGAGTGGACTCGCTCCTCACTCACGAGAAAATGGCTGGTCACCGGGATGCCCAGTCCCATGCTTTATGCAAACTAAATCAAAATAATTGCAAACAAAACTCCCCACAGGACCCGTTGAATGTTAGAGGCACTCGTTGTTTCGAGCGAGCCATGGATTGATGCTTGTGGAGGAGGGGAGTATAAACTTTACCATTCTGTTTGGGAACCGCCTATAATTTGTTTAGCATGGAAGATATCGTCATCTCTTAGTTGTTATGTTGACAATGAAAGTATGCCGCTCAAAATATAATTATCTCTATTTCAAAACCGAGCTCTGGCACCTCTACAAATCCATGCTTCCCTACTGCGAAGGGCCTACTATTTACTTTTATATTGAGTCATCACCCTCTTATTAAAAAGCACTAATTGGAGAGCACAGCTGTCATCATCTGCATTCATTCTTGTTAATTTGTATCGGGTATGACTATGATTGGATCTCTTTTACCATGAATTACAATGTCTAGTCAATCCTTGATCTTTAAAGGTGCTTTCTGCATTTATGTTTTGCGGTCTCAGAAAGGGCTAGCGAGATACCATCTTGTTATATCATATTACGATTGTTTCGAGAAGTGTTGTCATCCGAGATATATTATTATGGCTTGCTAGCTGATTATGTTATTGATTTGAGTAAACATGAGACCTAGGAGTTATTGCAAATGTGGTTAGTTATGATCTTTGCTGAAAACCTGAATGCTGGCTTGACATAGGTACAACAACAAGAGCAAGCGAGTTTGTAAAAGTTTTCTTTTTCTCTTGGTTTGTCAACTGAATTGCTTGAGGACAAGCAAGGGTTTAAGCTTGGGGGAGTTGATACGTCTCCGTCGTATCTACTTTTCCAAACACTTATGCCCTTGTTTTGGACTCTAACTTGTATAATTTGAATGGAACTACTGTTTTCAGCAGAATTGCCATGGTGTTGTTTTATGTGCAGAAAACAAAAGTTCTCTGAATGACCTGAAACTCCACGGGATGTCTTATAAAAAATAATAAAAAATCCTCGCCAAAGATGAAGACCAGGGGTCCCACACCCTGTCCACGAGGGTGGGGGGCGCCCCCTACCTCGTGGGCCCCCTGGAGGCCCTCCGACGCCAACTCCAACTCTATTTATTGGCTTTCGGTGAGAAAAAAATCAGAGAGAAAGTTTCATCGCGTTTTACGATACGGAGCCGCCACCAAGCCCTAATCTCTCTTGGGAGGGCTGATCTGGAGTCCGTTTGGGGCTCCGGAGAGGGGGATTCGTCGCCGTCGTCATCATCAACCATCCTCCATCACCAATTTCATGATGCTCACCGCCGTGCGTGAGTAATTCCATCGTAGGCTTGCTGGACGGTGATGGGTTGGATGAGATTTATCATGTAATCGAGTTAGTTTTGTTAGGGTTTGATCCCTAGTATCCACTATGTTACGAGATTGATGTTGCTATGACTTTGCTATGCTTAATGCTTGTCACTAGGGCCCGAGTGCCATGATTTCAGATCTGAACCTATTATGTTTTCATGAATATATGTGTGTTCTTGACCCTATCTTGCAAGTCTATAGTCACCTACTATTGTTATGATCCGCCAACCCCGAAGGGACAATAATCGGGACGACTCCCGGTGATGACCATAGTTTGAGGAGTTCATGTATTCACTATGTGCTAATGCTTTGTTCCGGTTCTCTATTAAAAGGAGGTCTTAATATCCTTTAATTTCCAATAGGACCCCCACTGCCCCGGGAGGGTAGGACAAAAGATGTCATGCAAGTTCTTTTCCATAAGCACGTATGACTATTTACGGAATACATGCCTACATTACATTGATGAATTGGAGCTAGTTCTGTGTCACCCTATGTTATGACTGTTACATGACGAACCACATCCGGCATAATTATCCATCACTGATCCGGTGCCTACGAGCTTTCCATATACTGGTTTACGCTTATTTACTTTTCCGTTGCTATTGCTATAATCACTACAAAATACCAAAAATATTACTTTTGCTGTCTTTACTTTTGTTACCGTTACCACCACTATCATATAACTTTGCTACTAAAAACTTTGCTGCAGATACTAAGTTTCCAGGTGTGGTTGAATTGACAACTCAGCTGCTAATACTTGAGAATATTCTTTGGATCCCCTTGTGTCGAATCTATAAATTTGGGTTGAATACTCTACCCTCGGAAATTGTTGCGATCCCCTATACTTGTGGGTTATCAAGACCTTTTTAAAGGCTATGTTGCCGGGAGCATAGCTCTATTCTTTGAGTCACTTGGGATTTATATCTGCTGGACACTATGAAGAACTTGAAAGGCGCTAAGACAACAATTTATCCCTCAACTACGAGGGGAGGTAAGGAACTGCCATCTAGCTCTGCACTTGATTCACCTTACGTTATGAGTAAGCTAGCGACACCTAAACCTGCTTACGCTATTCGTTACGATATATGTCGCATGTTATTGATGATGCCACTTCTGCTATGCACGATACTTATGATGAAACTACTTCTATGCTTGATACTACTGTGCCTCTTGGTGAATTTCTAGACGAACAAATTTCTAGGTCTAGAGAAAGAGATATTATTGAAACCGAATACAATGATGAAAGTGATGATGAAAATATGCCTGCTATGCCCGAGGGTTATATTTTTGATGCTGAATCTTCTGCAGCTATTTTTGCTTGTAAGGATAGATATGAACTTAAGAGGCTGCTAGTTAAATGGAGTAAAGAATCTCTTAGATATAGGATGAGACCCGACCCTGCTTTTGCTACTTCACCTATCCGTGTTCCTGATAAGGATTATTATGAATTCTCTGTTGATCCTGATATAATTACTTTGGTTGAATCTGATCCTTTTTATGGCTATGAATCTGAAACTGTTGTGGCACATCTTACTAAGTTAAATGATATAGCTGCCCTATTTACTAATGATGAGAGATCGTGCTACTTTTATATACACAAAATATGTCCGTTCTCATTAAAGGGTGATGCTAAGATATGGTTTAATTCTCTTGATCCTGGTTGTGTGCGTAGTCCCCAGGATACGATTTATTACTTCTCTGCTAAATATTTCCCTGCTCATAAGAAACAAGCTGCTTTGAGGGATATATACAATTTTGTGCAAATTGAAGAAAAGAGTCTCCCACAAGCTTGGGGGAGGCTTCTCAAGTTACTTAATGCTTTGCCTGGTCATCCTCTTAAGAAACCTGAAATACTTGATATCTTTTATAATGGACTAACCGATGCTTCCAGAGATTACCTGGATAGTTGTGCTGGTTCTCTTTTCAGGGAAAGAACACCGGATGAAGTTGAAATTTTATTGAATAATATGTTGACAAATGAAAATAATTGTGCACATCCTAAGCCAACTCCCGAGCTAGCTCCTGAGCCAATTACTGAGCCTATTCCTAAACCAACTCCGAAGAAGAGAGGTGTTCTATTTCTCAGTCCTGAAGATATGCAAGAGGCAAAGAAATCTATGAAAGAAAAAGGTATTAAAGCTGAAGATGTTAAGAATTTACCTCCTATTGAAGAAATACATGGTATTAATTTACTGCATGTTGAAGAAGTATATGATCTCAATTCTTTATTCACTGAAGAACCTCCTGATCCCGATATCCCGACACAGGTAGTAAAGGTAAATTCTCTCTACAGATATGATAAGGCTGAAGTCCCTCCTACTAAAATTGCTAGTCAGTGCTTGGATGAGTTTGATAACTTTATGTTTAAGCAAGATGACTTTAATGCTTATTTTGGTAGACTATTGAAACAGAATACCTTTATGATTAAACGCTTGAGTGATTATATGGCTAATATTAGAGGTGAACTTAAAATTGTTAGCAAACATGCTTCTATGGTTACCACTCAAGTAGAACAAGTACTTAAAGCTCAGAAAGAAGTGCTTGATGAAATGAATAGTAAGAAATATGATTATGCTGTAAGAGTGGCTACTAGAACTGGTAGAATGACTCAGGAACCTTTGTATCACGAATGCCTCCCTAAGAGAATCGAGCAAGATTCTCAGAGAAATAATATTGATGTACCTAGTTCTTCTAAAAGGAAGAAAAGAAAAATGATAGAACTGTGCAAACTTCTAGTGAACCTGTTGCTGAATCACCTGATAATCCAAATGATATCTCTATGTCTGATGCTGAAACACAATCTGGTAATGAACATGAACCTAGTGGAAATGTTAATGATAATGTTCATGATGATGCTCAACCTAGTAATGATAATGATGTAGAAGTTGAACCTGCTGTTGATCTTGATAACCCACAATCAAAGAATCAACATTATGATAACATAGACTTCGTTGCTAGGAAACATGGTAAAGAAAGAGAACCAAGGGTTCAGAAACCCATGCCCTTTCCTCCCAAACCATCCAAGAAAAAGGATGATGAGGATTTTGAGCGCTTTGCTGAAATGATTAGACCCATCTTTTTGTGTATGCGATTGACTGATATGCTCAAAATGAATCCTTATCCTAAATATATGAAAGATATTGTTACAAATAAAAGAAAGATACCGGAAGCTGAAATTTCCACCATGCTAGCTAATTATACTTTTAAGGGTGGAATACCAAAGAAACTTGGAGATCCTGGAGTACCTACTATACCATGCTCCATTAAAAGAAATTATGTTAAAACTGCTTTATGTGATCTTGGAGCCTGTGTTAGTGTTATGCCTCTCTCTTTATATCGTAGACTTGACTTGAATAAGTTGACACCTACTGAAATATCTTTGCAAATGGCTGATAAATCAACTGCTATACCTGTCGGTATTTGTGCGGATATGCCTGTTGTAGTTGCAAATGTTAATATTTTAACGGACTTTGTTATTCTTGATATTCCCGAGGATGATAGTATGTATATTATTCTTGGAAGACCTTTCCTTAATACTGCAGGGGCTGTTATTGATTGCAACAAAGGCAATGTCACTTTTCATGTTAATGGTAATGAGCACACGGTACATTTTCCGAGGAAACAACCTCAAGTTCATAGTATCAACTCTATTGGAAAAATTCCATCGATTATATTTGGAGGTTTTGAATTTCCTCTTCCTACTGCCAAGAAGAAATATGATATTCTTATTATTGGGGATGTCCATATCCCCGTTGAGGTAACATAGTGTTATTCGAAATTTCTCCGGTTCCATGATTATCGGAATGAGTTTGTTAACAAGACTTGATCAACCTTGTTAGTGGATTCTTTTTGATGAGCATGAGATGGATGAAACTAGAAGCACAACCTTCTGTACCCTCTTTATATTTTCTGCTATTTAGTAGAAATAAAGTAAAATAGTATTTTTCTGTCTGTCTCCCGACTTATCCATGCAATATAAAAATATCCCGAAAATAAAAGTCATCGGAATGCCATGCCAATTTAATATGATTTTTTTTGGGAATATTTGAGGATTTTTAGTGCAAAAATTACCGCGGGGGGAGCTGCCACCTGGCCACGAGGGTGGAGGGCGCGCCCTACCCCCCTGGGCGCGCCCCCCTGCCACATGGGCCCACGTTGGCCCTCCTCCACTTGTCCCTGCACCCATTTTCTTCCTCTGCCTCACACAAACCCGAAAAACCAACTCAAGCTCGTGTTCCAGCCACTTTTGCTGTGATTTTCGATCTCCTTGCTCAAAGCACCTCTCGCAAAACTGCTTGGGGAGATTGTTCCTTGGTATGTGACTCCTCCATTGGTCCAATTAGTTTTTGTTCTAGTGCTTTATTCTTTGCAAATTTGTGCTGCATAGGTGACCATGTTCTTGAGCTTGCATGTCAAATTTATATGGTTCCAAGTAGTTCTAATGCTTGATGTATGCTCTAGGCACTTGTATGAGTAGTTGCTATCAGTTTTATTGAAGTTGGTTCACTTTTGTTTGAAGTTACTAAAAAATTCAGAATTATTTTTCAGAGAAAACAATATGCTTAGGAAGATGTTCCAAGGTGGTTCTTCAAGGAAGCAAGGTCCCAGGCTTGCAATGCGTGATGCTGACGAGGAACCACCAAGAGACGCTCTTGTGAGGCCTTGTGAATGGCCTTCTGAAAATTTTATGGATCAAGCGGGAATTAAAGAAGAATTTAACGCATATTTGCATACTGCCGGTCTTGAGGACGCTGACAAATGCCCCCAGTATCGTGATCTCACAAGTTCATTTGTGGGGAGGTTTGAGTTTTCATCTTCACGTAATTCTCCTTCAGTCATGTTTGACCTTTATGACAAATCTTATACCATGGACTTAGAGGATTTCACTCTTGCATGCAAACTTCCATCTTGGGGTAGTATCAGGGATCCCCCTAAATTTGAATATAGAGACTTTCTTGCTAGAATAACTGTGTGGGGATCTAGGGATATAACGTAAGCCACTATAGGGAGCATTCACTTTCCTGCTATACATTATTTTGCTCTCTTCATAGGTAGATGCATAAATGCTAATGATGAAGCATGTCACATGTGTGCCCCTGATCTCAGCATTCTCAGAAGTGCTGTGTTAGGGGACCAATCTTATCATATGGGAGCCATTGTAGCTCGTAGGTTGCATCTTAATAGACATAACGGAGATTTCTTTCGAGGAATCTATGCAACCCGCTTAGCTAATTTTCTTGAGATAGACATTTGTGAGGGTGATATGGAGTTACCCCCTACTTATTTAGATTTTGATTCTATGGTTTGCCACCAGTTTGTTGCGAGGACTGAACCACCTCTCCAGTATCGACTAATCTTTAACAAACGGCATGTTGTCCATGTTACTCTTCCTGCTCCTGCCTTCTTTGATTTTCAGACTAGAGGAAGATATATTATTACCAGAGAGGAGGCAGATGAGTATGAGAGGAGAGCGGAGGCGGCTCGACGCCACTCTGCAGCTCAGGAGGCGATAGCCGCTGCATCGCAGTACGAACCCAGCTACACCTACGGGTATCAGCCGGGCTATCCCTGGCAATAGACCAACTTAGGCCAAAAGCCTAAGCTTGGGGGAGTACGTATTTCCCACCGACATTACATTCATGTTCACACACACTCATTTCTAGATGTCGGTGCTCATACTCTTTCGCTGTAATATCCATGCTAGTTTATTTCCTTTTTCCTACTTTCTTCTTGTGTGTTTAATAAACCTTAGAAAAAAACCAATAAATTTAGTAGTAGTTTATTTTTCCTGCTGTAGTAGTAATAATTAAAAAGAAAACCCAAAAATATTTCCCGTTCTTCTTTTGCTTGTTGGGAGCTTTCTCGTGTAAATAGTTTTTATTTCTTTTCTTTTCTTTGGGGGTCGGTAGGAGAAGACCATGATTAAATTGTTGAAGTGGCTCTTATATGCATTATTGTTGATTTAACCAAGAGCCCATATTGCCTTATCTTCTCCTGATTATTGAATGCTCGCAGATTCCAGCTTAGTCCAATGCACGTGCACTCTTATTATTATTCACATCGTTCGGTCGTGCAAGTGAAAGGCAATTATGATGACATATATGATGGACTAACTGAGATGGGAAAAACTGGTATTAACTCAACCTCTTTTGTTTTTGTAAATATGATGAGTCCATCGTTCTTGATTCAGCTTATTATGAGTAAACATGTTTGCAATGACAATTAGAGACCATAGTTGCTTGTGCCATGCTTGATTAGCTATGAGTTATAATGGTTTACCTTGCGTGCCAACATGCTATTAAAATGGTTATGATGTGGTATGATGGGTTGGTATCCTCCTTTGAATGATTTAAGTGACTTGACTTGGCACATGTTCATGCATGTAGTTGAAACAAATCAACATAGCCTTCACGATATTTATGTTCACGGTGGATTATATCCTACTCATGCTTGTATTCAATGTTTATTAATTTTAATGCATGTTCATGACTGTTGTCGCTCTCTAGTTGGTCGCTTCCGGTCTTTTGCTAGCCTTCACTTGTACTAAGCGGGAATACTGCTTGTGCATCCAATCCCTTAAACCCCAAAGTTATTCCATATGAGTCCACTATACCTTCCTATATGCGGTACCTACCTGCCATTCCAAGTAAATTTGTATGTGCCAAACTCTAAACCTTCAAATAATCATTCTGTTTTGCATGCTCAAATAGCTCGTGTATCAACTAGTGCTGCCATTATCTTCCGTGTTAGGTGGGTTATTCTCAAGAGGAGTGGACTCCGCTCCTCACTCACGAGAAAATGGCTGGTCACCGGGATGCCCAGTCCCATGCTTTATGCAAACTAAATCAAAATAATTGCAAACAAAACTCCCCCTAGGACCCGTTGAATGTTGGAGGCACTCGTTGTTTCGAGCGAGCCATGGATTGATGCTTGTGGAGGAGGGGGAGTATAAACTTTACCATTCTGTTTGGGAACCGCCTATAATTTGTTTAGCATGGAAGATATCGTCATCTCTTAGTTGTTATGTTGACAATGAAAGTATGCCGCTCAAAATATAATTATCTCTATTTCAAAACCGAGCTCTGGCACCTCTACAAATCCATGCTTCCCTCTGCGAAGGGCCTACTATTTACTTTTATATTGAGTCATCACCCTCTTATTAAAAAGCACTAGCTGGAGAGCACAGCTGTCATCTGCATTCATTACTGTTAATTTGTATCGGGTATGACTATGATTGGATCTCTTTTACCATGAATTACAATGTCTAGTCAATCCTTGATCTTTAAAGGTGCTCTGCATTTATGTTTTGCGGTCTCAGAAAGGGCTAGCGAGATACCATCTTGTTATATCATATTACGATTGTTTCGAGAAGTGTTGTCATCCGAGATATATTATTATGGCTTGCTAGCTGATTATGTTATTGATTTGAGTAAACATGAGACCTAGGAGTTATTGCAAATGTGGTTAGTTATGATCTTTGCTGAAAACCTGAATCCGGCTTGACATAGGTACAACAACAAGAGCAAACAGAGTTTGTAAAAGTTTTTCTTTTTCTCTTTCAGTTTGTCAACTGAATTGCTTGAGGACAAGCAAGGGTTTAAGCTTGGGGGAGTTGATACGTCTCCGTCGTATCTACTTTTCCAAACACTTATGCCCTTGTTTTGGACTCTAACTTGTATAATTTGAATGGAACTAACCCGGACTGACGCTGTTTTCAGCAGAATTGCCATGGTGTTGTTTTATGTGCAGAAAACAAAAGTTCTCTGAATGACCTGAAACTCCACGGGATGTCTTATAAAAAATAATAAAAAATCCTAGCCAAAGATGAAGACCAGGGGGCCCACACCTGTCCCACGAGGGTGGGGCGCCTCACCTCGTGGGCCCTCGAGGCCCTCCGACGCCAACTCCAACTCTATTTATTGGCTTTCGGTGAGAAAAAATCAGAGAGAAAGTTTCATCGCGTTTTACGATACGGAGCCGCCACCAAGCCCTAATCTCTCTTGGGAGGGCTGATCTGGAGTCCGTTTGGGGCTCCGGGAGAGGGGATTCGCCGTCGTCATCATCAACCATCCTCCATCACCAATTTCATGATGCTCACCGCCGATGCGTGAGTAATTCCATCGTAGGCTTGCTGGACGGTGATGGGTTGGATGAGATTTATCATGTAATCGAGTTAGTTTTGTTAGGGTTTGATCCCTAGTATCCACTATGTTACGAGATTGATGTTGCTATGACTTTGCTATGCTTAATGCTTGTCACTAGGGCCCGAAAGTGCCATGATTTCAGATCTGAACCTATTATGTTTTCATGAATATATGTGTGTTCTTGACCCTATCTTGCAAGTCTATAGTCACCTACTATTGTTATGATCCGCCAACCCAAGTGACAATAATCGGACGACTCGGTGATGACCATAGTTTGAGGAGTTCATGTATTCACTATGTGCTAATGCTTTGTTCGGTTCTCTATTAAAAGGAGGTCTTAATATCCTTTAATTTCCAATAGGACCCCTAACGCCCGGAGGGTAGGACAAAAGATGTCATGCAAGTTCTTTTCCATAAGCACGTATGACTATTTACGGAATACATGCCTACATTACATTGATGAATTGGAGCTAGTTCTGTGTCACCCTATGTTATGACTGTTACATGACGAACCACATCCGGCATAATTATCCATCACTGATCCGGTGCCTACGAGCTTTCCATATACTGGTTTACGCTTATTTACTTTTCCGTTGCTACTGCTATAATCACTACAAAATAACAAAAACATTACTTTTGCTGTCTTTACTTTTGTAACCGTTACCACCACTATCATATTACTTTGCTACTAAACAATTTGCTGCAGATACTAAGTTTCCAGGTGTGGTTGAATTGACAACTCAGCTGCTAATACTTGAGAATATTCTTTGGCTCCCCTTCTGTCGAATCTATAAATTTGGGTTGAATACTCTACCCTCGAAAACTGTTGTGATCCCCTATACTTGTGGGTTATCACCCCCTGACTGCTGGGACCCACGAGCTACATCTTCGCACGCAAGAAAGTGCGTCCGGGAAAAAAAACGATTCGCCCCCTGACTCTTGGGACCCGCCAGCTACATCTTCGCACGCAAGGAAGTGCGTCCGAAAAAATAACGATTCGCCCCCCGACTGCTAGGACCCACCTGCTACACCATCGCACGCAAGGAAGTGCGTCCGGGCAAAAACGATTCGCTTCGACTGGGACCCAGCAGCTACACCTTCGCACGCAATGAAGTGCGTCCGGGCAAAAAAAACCAAAACGATTTGCCCCCTGACTGCTGTGACCCACCAGCTACATCTTCACACGCAAGGAAGTGCGTCCGGGCAAAAAAAATGATTCGCCCCCCTGACTGCTGGCACCCACCTGTTGGGGAACGTAGCACACGCAAGATCATGGTGATGCATAGCAACGAGAGGGTAGAGTGTTGTCTACGAACCCTCATAGACCGAAAGCGGAAGCGTTAGCACAACGCGGTTGATGTAGTTGTACGTCTTCACGATCCGACCGATCTAGTATCGAACGTACGACACCTCCGAGTTCAGCACACGTTCAGCCCGATGACATCCCTCGAACTCCGGTCCAGCCGAGTGTTGAGGGAGAGTTTCGTCAGCACGACGGCATGGTGACGATGTTGATGTTCTACCGACGCAGGGCTTTGCCTAAGCACCACTACAGTATTATCAAGGTGGACTATGGTGGAGAGGGGCACCGCTCACGGCTAAGAGATCAAATAGATCAATCGTTGTGTCCATGGGGTGCCCCCCCCCCTCCCTTGTCCAATTCGGACTAGTCCATGGGGAGGGGTGCGGCCACCCTTTGGGGCCTTTCTCTCCTTTCCCGTATGGCCCATTAAGGCCCAACACGAATTCCCGTAACTCTCCGGTACTCCGAAAAATACCCGAATCACTCGGAACCTTTCCGATGTCTGAATATAGTCGTCCAATATATCGATCTTTACGTCTCGACCATTTCGAGACTCCTCGTCATGTCCCAGAACTCATCTGGGACTCCGAACTCCTTCGGTACATCAAAACATATAAACTCATAATATAACTGCCATCGAAACTTTAAGCGTGCGGACCCTACGGGTTCGAGAACTATGTAAACATGACCAAGACACGTCTCCGGTCAATAACCAATAGGGGAACCTGGATGCTCATATTGGCTCCCACATATTCTACGAAGATCTTTATCAGTCAGACCGCATAACAACATACGTTGTTCCTTTTGTCATCCATATGTTACTTGCCCGAGATTCGATCGTCGGTATCTCAATATCTAGTTCAATCTCATTACCGGCAAGTCTCTTTAATCGTTCCGTAATACATCATCCTGCAACTAACTCATTAGTTGCAACGCTTGCAAGGCTTAAGTGATGTGCATTACCGAGAGGGCCTAGAGATACCTCTCCGACGATCGGAGTGACAAATCTTAATCTCGAAATACGCCAACCCAACAAGTACCTTCGGAGACACCTGTAGAGCACCTTTAAAATCACCCAGTTACGTTGTGACGTTTGATAGCACACAAAGTGTTCCTCCGGTAAACGGGAGCTACATAATCTCATAGTCATAGGAACATGTATAAGTCATGAAGAAAGCAACAGCAACATACTAAACGATCGTGTGCTAAGCTAACGGAATGGGTCAAGTCAATCACATCATTCTCCTAATGATGTGATCCCCTTAATCAAATGACAACTCATGTCTATGGTTAGGAAACATAACCATCTTCGATTAACGAGCAAGTCAAGTAGAGGCATACTAGTGACACTCTGTTTGTCAATGTATTCACACATGTATTATGTTTCCGGTTAATACAATTCTAGCATGAATAATAAACATTTATCATGATATAAGGAAATAAATAATAACTTTATTATTGCCTCTAGGGCATATTTCCTTCAGTCTCCCACTTGCACTAGAGTCAATAATCTAGTTCACATCGCCATGTGATTTAACATCAATAGTTCACATCTTTATGTGGTTAACACCCATAGTTCACATCAACATGTGACCAACACCCAAAGGGTTTAATAGAGTCAGTAATCTAGTTCACATCTCTATGTGATTAACACCCAAAGAGTACTAAGGTGTGATCATGTTTTGCTTGTGAGATAATTTTAGTCAACAGGTCTGTCACATTCGGATCCGTAAGTATTTTGCATATTTCTATGTCTACAATGCTCTGCACGGAGCTACTCTAGCTAATTGCTCCCACTTTCAATATGAATCTAGACCAAGACTTAGAGTCATCTAGATTAGTGTCAAAACTTCCATCGACATAACCCTTTACGACGAACCTTTTGTCACTTCCATAATCGAGAAACATATCCTTATTCCACTAAGGATAATTTTGACCGATGTCCGTTGATCTACTCCTAGATCACTATTGCACTCCCTTGCCAAACTTAGTGGTAGGGTATGCAATAGATCTGGTACACAGCATGGCATACTTTATAGAACCTATGGCTGAGGCATAGGGAATGACTTTCATTCCCTTTCTATCTTCTGCCGTGGTCGGGCTTTGAGTCTTACTCAATTTCACACCTTGTAATACAGGCAAGAACTCTTTCTTTGACTGTTCCATTTTGAACTACTTCAAAATCTTGTCAAGGTATGTACTCATTGAAAAACTTATCAAGCATCTTGATATATCTCTACAGATCTTGATGCTCAATATGTAAGCAGCTTCACCGAGGTCTTTCTTTGAAAAACTCCTTTCAAACACTCCTTTATGCTTTGCAGAATAATTCTACATTATTTCCGATCAACAATATGTCATTCACATATACTTATCGTAAATGTTGTAGTGCTCCCACTCACTTTCTTGTAAATACGGGCTTCACCGCAAGTGCAGATAAAACTATATCCTTTGATCAACTTATCAAAGCGTATATTCCAACTCTGAGATGCTTGCACCAGTCCATAGATGGATCGTTGGAGCTTCCATATTTTTTTAGCACCTTTAGGATTGACAAAACCTTCTGGTTGCATCATATACAACTCTTTTTTAATAAATCCATTAAGGAATGTAGTTTTGTTTATCCATTTGCTAGATTTCATAAAATGCAGCAATTGCTAACATGATTTGGACAGACTTAAGCATAGATACGAGTGAGAAACTCTCATCGTAGTCAACACCTTGAACTTGTCGAAAACCTTTTGCGAAAATTCTAGCTTTCTAGATAGTAACACTACTATCAGCGTCCGTCTTCCTCTCTTGAAGATCCATTTAATCTCAATGGCTCGCCGATCATTGGGCAAGTCAATCAAAGTCCATACTTTGTTCTCATACATGGATCTCATCTCAGATTTCATGGCCTCAAGCCATCTCGTGGAATCTGGGCTTACCATCGCTTCTTCATAGTTCGTAGGTTTGTCATGGTCAAGTAATATGACCTCCAGAACAGGATTACCGTACTACTCTAGTGCGGATCATGCTCTGGTTGATCTACGAAGTTCTGTAGTAACTTGATCCGAAGTTTCATGATCATCATCATTAACTTCCTCTCTTGTTGGTGTAGACATCACTGGAACTGATTTATGTGATGAACTATTTTCCAATTCGGGAGAAGGAACAATTACCTTATCAAGTTCCACTTTCCTCCCACTCACTTCTTTTGAGAGAAACTCCTTCTCTAGAAAGGATCCATTCTTAGCAACGAATTTGCCTTCGGATCTGTGATAGAAGGTGTACCCAACAGTCTCCTTTGGGTATCCTATGAAGACGCATTTCTCCGATTTGGGTTCAAGCTTATCATGTTGAAACTTTTTCACATAAGCATCGCAACCCCAAACTTTAAGAAACGACAACTTTCGTTTCTTGCCAAACCACAGTTCATAAGGTGTCATCTCAACGGATTTAGATGGTGCCCTTTTTAATGTGAATGCAGCTGTCTCTAATGCATAACCCCAAAACGATAGTGGTCGATTGGTAAGAAACATCATAGATCGCACCATATCTAGTAAAGTACGATTACAACGTTCGGACACACCATTACGCTGTGGTGTTCCGGGTGACGTGAGTTGCGAAACTATTCCGCATTGTTTCAAATGAAGACCAAACTCGTAACTCAAATATTATCCTCCACGATCAGATCGTAGAAACTTTATTTTCCTATTATGATGATTTTCAACTTCACTCTAAAATTCTTTGAACTTTTCAAATGTTTCAGACTTATGTTTCATTAAGTAGATATACCCATATCTGCTTAAATCATATGTGAAGGTGAGAAAATAACGATACCCGCCGCGAGCCTCAATATTCATCGGACCACATACATCTGTATGTATGATTTCCAACAAATCTGTTTCTCGCTCCATAGTCCCGGAGAACAGCGTTTTAGTCACCTTGCCCATGAGGCACGGTTCGCAAGCATCAAGTGATTCCAAAAGCCCATCGGCATGGAGTTTCTCCATGCGCTTTATACCAATACGACCTAAACGGTAGTGCCACAAATAAGTTGCACTATCATTATTAACTTTGCATCTTTTGGTTTCAATATTATGAAAACGTGTATCACCACAATCGAGATCCAACAAACCATTTTCATTGGGTATATGACCATAGAAGGTTTTATTCATGTAAACAGAACAACAATTATTCTCTAACTTAAATGAATAACCGTATTGCAATAAACATGATCAAATCATATTCATGTTCAACGCAAACACCAAATAACACTTATTTAGGTTCAACACTAATCCCAAAAATATAGGGAGTGTGCGATGATGATCATATCAATCTTGGAACTACTTCCAACACACATCGTCACCTCGCCCTTAACAAGTTTCTGTTCATTCTGCAACTCCCATTTCGATTTACTACTCTTAGCAACTGAACCAGTATCAAATACCGAGGGGTTGCTACGAACACTAGTAAAATACACATCAATAATTTGTATATCAAATATACCTTTGTTCACTTTGCCATCCTTCTTATCCGCCAAATACTTTGGGCAGTTCTTCTTCTAGTGACCAGTCCCTTTGCAGTAGAAGCACTTAGTCTCAGGCTTAGGTCCAGACTTGGGCTTCTTCATTTGAGTAGCAACTTGCTTGCCGTTCTTTTTGAACTTCCCCTTTCTTCCCTTTGTCCCTTTACTTGAACTAGTGGTCTTGTTAACCATCAACACTTTTATGCTCTTTCTTGATTTCTTCCTTCGTCGATTTCAGCATCGCGAAGAGCTCGGGAATTACTTTCGTCATCCCATGCATACTATAGTTCATCACGAAGTTCTACTAACTTGGTGATGGTGACTAGAGAATTTTGTCAATCACTATTTTATCTGGAAGATTAACTCCCACTTGATTCAAGCGATTGTAGTACCCAGACAATCTGAGCACATGCTCACTGCTTGAGCTATTCTCCTCCATCTTTTAGCTATAGAACTTGTGGAAGACTTCATATCTCTCAACTCGGGTATTTGTTTGAAATATTAACTTCAACTTCTGGAACATCTCATATGGTCCATGACGTTCAAAACGTCTTTGAAGTCCCGATTCTAAGCCTTTACGCATGGTGCACTAAACTATCAAGTAGTCATCATATTGAGCTAGCCAAACGTTCATAACGTCTACACCTGCTCCTGCAATAGGTCCGTCAACTAGCGGTGCATCAAGGACATAATTCTTCTGTGCAGCAATGAGGATAATCCTCAGACCACGGATCCAATCCGTATCATTGCTACTAACATCTTCCAATACAGTTTTTCTCTAGGAACATATCAAAAATAAAACAGGGGAGCTAAACGCGAGCTATTGATCTACAACATAGATATGCTAATACTACCAGGACTAAGTTCATGATAAATTTAAGTTCAATTAATCATATTACTTAAGAACTCCCACTTAGATAGACATCCCTCTAATCCTCTAAGTGATCACGTGATCCATATCAACTAAACCATAACCGATCATCACGTGAGATGGAGTAGTTTCAATGGTGAACATCACTATGTTGATCATATCTACTATATGATTCACGCTCGACCTTCGGTCTCCGTGTTCCGAGGCCATATCTGCATATGCTAGGCTCGTCAAGTTTAACCTGAGTATTCCGCCTGTGCAAAACTGGCTTGCACCCGTTGTAGATGGACGTAGAGCTTATCACACCCGATCATCACGTGGTGTCTGGGCACAACAAACTTTGGCAACGGTGCATACTCAGGGAGAACACTTTTATCTTGAAATTTAGTGAGAGATCATCTTATAATGCTACCGTCAATCAAAACAAAATAAGATGTATAAAAAATAAACATCATATGCAATCAAAAATATATGACATGATATGGCCATCGTCATCTTGTGCCTTTGATCTCCATCTCCAAAGCATCATCAGGATCTCCATCGTCACCGACATGACACCATGATCTCCATCATCTTGATCTATATCAATGTGTCGTCACATGGTCGTCTCGCCAACCATTGCTCTTGCAACTATTGCTATCGAATAGCGATAAAGTAAACCAATTATTTGGCTCTTGCATCTTATGCAATAAAGAGAAAACCATAAGGCTTCTGCCAGTTGCCGATAACTTCAACAAAACATGATCATCTCATACAACAACTTATATCTCATCACATCTTGACCATATCACATCACAACATGCCCTGCAAAAACAAGTTAGACGTCCTCTACTTTGTTGTTGCATGTTTTATGTGGCTGCTACGGGCTTAGCAAGAACTGTTCTTACCTACGCATCAAAAACCACAACGATAGTTTGTCAAGTTGGTGTTGTTTTAACCTTCGCAAGGACCGGGCGTAGCCACACTCGGTTCAACTAAAGTTGGAGAAACTGACACCCGCCAGCCACCTGTGTGCAAAGCACGTCGGCAGAATCCGGTCTCGCGTAAGCGTCTGGCGTAACGTCGGTCCGGGCCGCTTCATCCAACAATACCGCCGAACCAAAGTATGACATGCTGGTAAGCAGTATGACTTATATTGCCGACAACTCACTTGTGTTCTACTCATGCACATGACATCTACGCATAAAACCTGGCTCTGATACCACTGTTGGTGTGACGCCCCCGATTCAATCGTACACTAATCATACACGCAAACGTGTACGATCAAGATCAGGGACTCACGGGAAGATATCACAACACAACTCTAAAACAGAAATAAGTCATACAAGCAGCATAATAAGAGCCAGGGGCCTCGAGGACTCGAATACAAGTGCTCGATCATAGACGAGTCAGCGGAAGCAACAATATCTGAGTACAGACATAAGTTAAACAAGTTTGCCTTAAGGAGGCTAGCACAAACTAGGATACAGATCGAAAGGGGCGCAGGCCTCTGCCCGCATCCTCCTAACTACTCACAGTCGTCCGCCGGGGCTGCACGTCGTAGTAGGCACCTCCGGGGTAGTAGTCGTCATCGACGGTGGTGTCTGGCTCCTGGGCTCCATCGGCTAGTTGCAGCAATCGGGTAAAGAAAGGGGGAAAAGGGGGAACAAGGCAACCGTGAGTACTCATCCAAAGTACTCGCAAGCAAGGAGCTACACTACATATGCATGGATATATGTGTAAAGGGCCATATCAGTGGGTGAAGCTGCAGAATGCCAGAATAAGAGGGGATAGCTAATCCCGTCAAGACTATGCTTGGCAGCCTCCATCTTGCAACATGTAGAAGAGAGTAGATCAAGTCCTCCAAGTAGCATCGCTTAGCATAATCCTACACGGCGATCCCTCCTCATTGCCTGTTAGAGAGCGATCACCGGGTTATATCCGCACTTGGAAGGTGTGTGTTTATTAAGTATCCAGTTCTAGTTTTCATAAGGTCAAGGTACAACTCCAATTCGTCACATTACCGAAGATCACGGCTATTCAATAGATTAACTTCCTGAGGGGTGCACCACATAACCCAACACGCTTGATCCCATTTGGCGGACACACTTTTCGGGTCATGCCCGGCATGAAGATCAACACGTCAGCCCCACCTCATAACAGAGAGGTCAACACGCGGTCTAAACCTAAGCACATTGTGGGTCCGGGCCCATCGCCCATAGCACACCAAGACGCTATGTAGGGCGGCGGAAGCAAAACTAGCCCCCATAATACAAGAGCAGGCTTACGCTTCCAAACCGGCGCACACCGCCAGCTTGTCGACGCCACGGCTTTCGGCCGATACCACGGCGTCGAGTGCCCATAATTGTTCTGCCAGTAGTTGGTTAGTGCGTATAGACCAAATGGCCAGACTCAGATCAAATACCAAGATCTCGTTAAGCGTGTTAAGTATCCGCGAACGGCGACTAGGGCCAGACCCACCTCTCTCCTAGGTGGCCACAACCTGCCCTGTCGCTCCGCCACAAAGTAATAGTCGGGGGCCGTCGGAAACCCAGGCCCACCTCTACCAGGATGGAGCCACCTGTCCTTTCAGCCCCCATCTCCGAACAGTATCACAGGTAATGTAATAGTGAAAAGTATATAGTATATGCCCGTGTCACCTCCCGAAGTGATCACAGCCCAAAGAGTATAGCATGGCGGGGCGGACAAGAGTGTAGGGCCACCGATGGAACACTAGCATCCTATACTAAGCAGTAGGATAGCGGTAAAGGTAACAACAAGAGTAGCAAGGGCAGGCTATGCAAAGAAGTATAGGATTAATCGAAAGCGGTAACATGCTACACTACTCTAATGCAAGCAGTATAGAGAAGAATAGGCGATATCTGGTGATCAAGGGGGGGGGCTTCCCTGATTGCTCAGACAAGAAGGAGGGGTCGTTGGGGACGTAGTCGACCACATGGGCATCAGCATCGTCACGGGGTCTACCGAAGAGAAGAGGGGGGAGAAACAGTAAATACATAGCAAGCAAGTGCATAACAGGATAACAAGCAGAGCTAGACGTGTTCTAATGCGGTATGAGGTGATACCGGTGAAGGGGGAAATCATCCGGGAAAGTATTCCCGGTGTTTCATGTTTTCGGGCAGAGGAGCCGGGGGGAAAGTTGCGGGTTCTATAGGTTAGGGATGCGTGAAGGACGAACGGGCTGCGTCTCCGGATTCGGCTCGTCGTTCTGAGCAACTTTCATGTTGAAAATAATATAATCCGAGTAACGGATTAAAAGATATGATTTTCTAAATTTTTTATTAATTTCCAGAATTTAATTAATTATATAATTAATTTGAAAATGATTTAATGACATCAGCATGATGTCATGCTGACAGCAGCAGTCAACAGAGTTGACGGGTCAACCTGACATGTGGGTCCCAGCTGTCATTGGGTGCTAATTAACCTAACAGATTAATTAACTAACCTAAGTGGTTAGGTTAATCAAGTTTAATTAGTTCAACTAAACAAGATTAATTAAGTTAATTATTTAGTTAATTAATTAATTTTAATATTAATTATTTATCTATTATATATTATTATTATTATTATTATTTATTCATTTATTTATTTTTTAAATTCTTTTTTTTTCTAAAAACCGTTCTGGGGCGGGGCCCCTAGTCGATGTCTGAGGGCCTAGCGGGTCTTGGCACGGGCATCGGGCGCAAAATGGGCGCTGGTGTGACAAGGAGCACCCGACTTCGGCCAGCGGCCCACGGCATGGCGCCGGAATAGGGAGGCCGGTGGCTGAGGCGGCCCGGGTGGACGCAGTCACGGCGATGGTGGCAGGGAGGCTGCGATGGAGGAGGGAGGCAAGGGGGCGGGGCGAGGCGAGGCATGCGAGTGGGAGCGGTCGAGCTAACGCCAGGCTCCAGCGTACACGCGCGGGAGGTGATGGTGGGCGCGGCGGACTCGGCAGGTCGCCAAGGCAGGGGAGGCTGGTGGCCACGGCGAGCGCGGGCCCGGGCGTGGTGAAGCTCGACGGAGTCCGGTGGTGGAGCCGGTCGGGGAAGGAGAGGCAGGGGCGGGACGGTCCGGCGCGGCAGGGCGCCTCCGGGGCGAGGTGCAGCTAGGTGAGGCTTGGTCGCGTCTTGGGCGGTGCGTGTGTCTTGTTGTGGAAGGCGCCGACGACAGAGGGGAAGGGAGGGAGCTCACGGTGGTGTGCAGGGACAAGGGCAGCGGTTGTTGAGGGGGAGGACGGGGACGGCGTCCAACGAGGAAGCAGGCCGGCGTGGAAGAGGAGGCAGGCCGGCGGGGCAGCTCCGGCGAGTGCGTCGAGTGGCGGGGGCGAGGCGGTGATGGACGGCGACGGTGATCCAGGCGGCGGCGTACAGGCGCGGCAAGCCCCGATCTGATCTGGATCGGGGGAGGGGAGTGGGCGACGTGGGGGGTGAGTGTGCGGTCTGGGTGGGGCTAGGGTTTGGGTCGTGGGAGATATGGGGAATGGGGGGTGGCCGGTTGGGCCAGGCCTGGTCGGTTGTGGCCTGGTGGGCCGAAGCCCAAGGGGCAGGGGGCTTTCCCCCCTTTTCTCTTTTTTTTGTTTTGATCTTTTACTTTTATTTATTTTGCTTCGGTTTAAAATGTTTTAATATCAAAACAGTTTTATCAAACTATAAAACCCATACCTAAATTAGTAAGGTAGCATAACTCACTGTAATAAAATGTTCACACATTATCTTAACTAGCTTACAATTACCTGTATACATAAAAGCATTTATTAAGTATTTTCAAATATTGTTTTAATTATTTTAGTGCACATAAATATTTTATAAAAGTGTGGTTTCATCACCTACCACTACTTATGGATTAATCGACACACTCCGAGCATTTTAGTTTTAAAGTTTGAAATTTTTGTTGTTTGACATATTTTGAATTTGACTTTTGAACCGGTTTTGAACTAACGAGAGGTTAGTAACAGTAACCGGGGTGACGTGGCATCGTTAACGTGGGATTACTGTAGTCTGATTATCCGGGCGTCACAATTCTCCTCCACTACAAGAAATCTCGACCCGAGATTTAAGCGGTGGAGTAAGGGGGGAAGTTGTTGGTAGCGAAAAACCTTACGAGTCTTCTCGGTCTTGGCTGCCCTTTCGAAGAGGTTGATCCCTTTCGTTGATGTCTTTATTTCTCTGCTTCAAGTCACCATGATCAATTTGTCATCCTTCCTTCGGGATCTCCATCGTCCCATTTAACGCGATCAAGGGGAAAAACTCCGGAAGAATGCATCTCCACAGAGCTGGGCATCTGACGGTGAACTCGATGGGAAATACACAAGGTACCGCACGAGTTGTATTTCAGTGAATTCGTTGAGTGCAATATACGATGGTACCAAAATTTCAAACCGGTAGGAAATCATTCGATGACTAGACAGAAGCTGGAATGGGGGTTTGAACAACGAGAATAACATGATGTCTGATTCCAGAATGAATAATGGTATAGCATTCAGCTCGCGAATCACATACGAAGCCAGGTGCAAATGATACATTAGAATTCGGGTTATAAAGAAGAGTCAGGTTTCAATCCAGTGGAGCTGTGGGTTATGGGCCCACCATGTGGGTTGAAAGAAGGAAGGGTGGTGACATCTTGCACAGCCGCGACAGGGAGGCATGTCAGTGAATAGCTTGTCAGCTATGTTGGCAACAACGTTGATTCCAAGGGCGAGGGACGAAGAGAACCATTTTCCTGCTCGTTGAAACAAGGCGGGCCAAGAGGCAAAGTTCTCATCCATTGGCGGTTACCGAAATGTCATCAACAATAGAAACAGGGTCTCACTGGCAGAGTTGTACACGAGGTGTTTACATAAGCAGTGAATAATTACTGCTTAGATTATATAGATCACAAGAAAGGTCAAACAAACCAATGGAAAGGGAAATGTGATCATCAGGTTAAAGAGAACAATGTAAAGGGAATTTAAACACATAATTCAGGGGTATATCCTTCCCAAGGACAAGCAGAGCATGATATCTGTGACAAGATATAATGTAGAAAACCCTTTAGTTAAGAGGAGAGAAATTTCATGACCTTACCCATACAACGGTGTTTGGATATTTGAGCAGGAAACTTTTAGCATTGGGCTTCAAATGTTCTTGTTGAAGAACGGAGTACCACAGACATGCTTCGAGATAGCATTGACATGGCCGTCAAGTAAGGGTCAGAATTTGGATGCACAAAGGATCCATCAGGAACAACTTATAGAATATGTCTTACGATTTCCTCATGGAAGAATCGCTAACCTTGCTAAGAAGGGAACTATAACAATAGGTCCTCCAGCCAGGTGTGTTGGGCATGACATCCCCTTACCAGGTCATAAAAGACCGGTGTAATAACTCTTGGAAAACGTTCCAACCATAATATCTGACCGAGATTCAGATATGATAGGTGTTAGGATACCTCAGACTCAGGATGCCTGAGAAGAAAAGGTGCAAAACAAAGTGACGAGACGACATTGTAAGTTTCTCGGGAAATTTACTACGGAAGTGAGTTCCAAAACAAAAGCTCATCATTAAACCAATGAAGGGATAAGGAGGTAGCTGTTGAACTCAATGACAATTCATCGAGACTTCCAAAAGATGGGTTTCCACAATTATGTGAACAAGGAGATAACATTAGTGAGATCTAATGATATAATGATGTATGCTTGAGGAAAACATACACAGTTAAACATTGGTTAAAGGTGCAACCAAAATATGGGACTAGGTAGCACGATCAATGATAGAATGGTGATTCAATAATCAATAGTCTAAGAATGAATGGTTGACCATTAACTTCAAAGCAATAGGGTTGCTAGAAGTACAGAATCCAAACAACACCGTTCACTTGTAGGTACCTCGGTTAGAATCAACACGGGAACCAAGAAAGAATGGTGACGATGAGAAGTAACACTATACCAAGAATTCTTAAGAGGTGGAGTAATCCTCATGACATTCTTGTCATAAAAGATGGTAATACTCCAAGCTAAAGAAGAACAAATGTTGGCTAGTAAGGATCTCAAGGTATAACACGAAACACGAACAAGTTTGTGTTGCACGGAAGGCAATAAAGTGGTCGATGATAACACCAATCATCGAGGGCAAGGATGGTATTTCTCATCATGATTTCAATAGATCTCTTGGAAGAGCTCAGAATTTTGATGATATTCACGACACATTTGTCGCGAGAGTTCATGAAGATGTAATCGGTCGGCGACGACATCAAGTCAAAGTAATGATAAAGTGAAAGGTTATTGGAACCAAGGGTACGACACAAACTCGAAACCAATCTTGTTGTTCAAGGCGAAATGATATGACAATGATGATCGACGTAAGGTTAGTTCATCGTCGAAAATTGTGCTCCGGGAAGAAGGACCGGGTAGCACAGTTAAAATTAGCTCGATAATGCTACAGCCGATCAGGCTAGGAATGACTTGAAGGATTAATAAAGTTGTAAGCAGTGAAGGGTACAAATACTTGTTGATTCGCAATGCGAACTCAATTCAGTTATCGGTGTCTTTGAGTTTTTAATAACTCAGAGCCCGTGAAAAATTTGAATCAGTGAGAAGGTAGTACTTGATGAACTCATAAAAAGTTATGCAATTCCATGATAATCTCGAGATACCAGGGGGTAATACTGGATGACAGATCAAAGTAGAGGTTGGACTGGGGCATTGCTCTGCAGAAGACAAGTGCTTAAACTTGCACGAGAAATGGTATTTAAGGGAGAACATGGTCGGAACCACGATTGCAAAAGGCGGATCCGGATATAAGATGACCTTATACCAAGGGAATAATTAATTTAAGAGAAGCTTTTAATGATAAGATCTACATCGTGTCCATGGGCATGAACACAAGGTTCAAGGTCGACTCCCACTTCTTCAATGTATAATCCTTCGTTCACTTCTCACGTTCGATGAAGCTGTAGTGTTGAAATTTTATCTGACATAACATCAGTAGAGAATGACCCGTAGTAGTTTCCGGGTTCACACAGATTAGAAAAGGCATAGGTTCGACCCATCAAGGTCTCTTAGGAACATATACCACAAACTTAAGGAGTAAGTAACACAAGCTCGAAAGTAGAGCATTGTTCAAAGGCAGATGATAAAATTTACCAAAGGCATTATATACCCATGGAAAGGCTCTCAAGGTTATTCAATATGAAGGACACTGTCGGATAAAATCCAACAAAGGAACAGATGGTCCAGAAGGGATCTGATGTGAGCATCGGTACTCAACCAGAGGAAGAAGAATGCACGGGCATCATATTATAGAACCTCTGAATAATTCGATGCTTAGATAACAAAGGAATTTCGATTTCCAAAACAAAGGATCAGAAGCAGTCGATTTGATCAAGGATGGATAAGTTGGATAGACCAGAGGCACAATTGACGTCAAATAGTTTGGTCAAGAACCAGCTCAAGTTCAAAAAAGATGTCTGAGCCGGAATGATAATCCTAGGACTCGATTGATGATTGTGAACATTCACAACTTATTGAACCAATGGACTCAAAAATGATAGTGACAAAGGATGTAAATTAGATTACTAGACTTATGGGATTAACCATATGGAAAGCAAGCAAGAATTTCAAGAGCAATAGGCTGCCGAAGATTTTCGGAAGACCGAATGGTAGTTCAAAGACTTTGTGAAACATATGGAAAACTAGGGATGGGCGGATACTCGGTAAGTGCGAGCAATTTATCCGTAGGGGTGTTTAT
Source organism: Aegilops bicornis (assembly GCA_021605145.1). Lineage (NCBI taxonomy): Eukaryota > Viridiplantae > Streptophyta > Magnoliopsida > Poales > Poaceae > Aegilops > Aegilops bicornis. The sequence goes on from CM038675.1 coordinate 778,186,491, forward strand.
GTGGCAAGGAACTACAAGGCAGTGGTACAAGGGATTCTTAAGAGTCGAAGAGCGATTCGACGCATCTTGTAGTAACAAGAGAAACTCAGAGTAATTGTATGAATAACAAGTGTATGTCGTTATCCATATGGATATATCGGTAATAGAGAATTGAAAAGGCAGAGGCCACAAGGGTCTCGGGAATGATCGAAGAGTATCTTCAAAATCTTCTGGTGCAGTCGGTGATCATCTGGACTGAAGGGCTCTCCGGGAGAAAGTATTTCGAGAACCTAAAGTTAGTCTTTTTAGCAAAATAATTTAACCCGAATAGGGGAGAGATTAGAGTCCTAGAATAAAGATAGAGGAGTAAAAGATCCTAGTACCACCCAATGGCGATGTGGGCCCGTAAGGCACACAGCCATGTTAGTAAAACAGTTTTCATCGGCTAGACTCAACTTCGGCCAAGGAGTGTGGAAGGGGGATTCCTACAGGCAGTCGGCTCTGATAACAACTTGTGACGCCCCCGATTCAATGTACACTAATCATACACGCATAAGCGTGTGCGATCAAGATCGTGGACTCACGGAAGATATCACAACACAACTCTAAAACATAAATAAGTCATACAAGCATCATAATACAAGCCGGGGCCTCGAGGGCTCGAATACAAGTGCTCGATCATAGGCAGTCGATGGAAGCAACAATATCTGAGTACAGACATAAGTTAAACAAGTTTGCCTTAAGGAGGCTAGCACAAAGCTGGGATACAGATCGAAGAGGCGCAGGCCTCCCGCCTCGGGATCCTCCTAACTACTCCCGGTCGTCGCCGGGCTGCACGTCGTAGTAGGCACCTCCGGGGTAGTAGTCGCCATCGACGGTGGCGTCGCTCACAGGCTCCATCGGCTGGTTGCAGCAATCGGGTAAAGAAAGGGGGAAAAGGGGGAACAGGGCAACCGTGAGTACTCATCCAAAGTACTCGCAAGCAAGGAGCTACACTACATATGCATGGATATATGTGTAAAGGGCCATATCAGTGGACTGAACTAAAGAATGCCAGAATAAGAGGGGGATAGCTAATCCTGTCGAAGACTACGCTTCTGGCAGCCTCCGTCTTGCAACATGTAGAAGAGAGTAGACTGAAGTCCTCCAAGTAGCATCGCTTAGCGTAATCCTACCCGGCGATCCCCTCCTCATTGCCCTGTTAGAGAGCGATCACCAGGTTATATATGGCACTTGGAAGGGTGTGTTTTATTAAGTATCCAGTTCTAGTTGTCATAGGGTCAAGGTACAACTCCAAGTCGTCATGTTACCGAAGATCACGGCTATTCGAATAGATTAATTCCCTGCAGGGGTGCACCACATAACCCAACACGCTTGATCCCATCTGGCCGGACACACTTTTCTGGGTCATGCCCGGCCGCGGAAGATCAACACGTCGCAGCCCCACCTAGGCACAACAGAGAGGTCAGACGCCGGTCTAAACCTAAGCGCGACAGGGTCCGGGCCCATCGCCCATAGCACACTGCACGTTGTAGGGCGGCCGGAAGCAGAACTAGCCCCCTTAATACAAGAGCAGGCTTACGTTCCAAACCGGCGCGCGCCGCTCAGTCGCTGACGTCACGAAGTGCTTCGGCTGATACCACGACGTCGAGTGCCCATAACTGTTCCCGCGTAGTTGGTTAGTGCGTATAGACCAAATGGCCAGACTCAGATCAAATACCAAGATCTCGTTAAGCGTGTTAAGTATCCGTGAACGCCGACCAGGGCCAGGCCCACCTCTCTCCTAGGTGGCCACAACCTGCCCTGCCGCCTCCGCCACAAAGTAACGATGGGGACCGTCGGAACCCAGGCCCACCTCTACCGGGATGGAGCCACCGTCCTTTCAAATTTCATCTCCGAACAGTATCACAGGTAATGTAATAGTGTAAAGTATATAGTATATGCCCGTGATCACCTCCCAAAGTGATCACAGCCCAGTAGTATAGCATGGCAAACGGACAAGAGTGTAGGGCCACTGATGGAACACTAGCATCCTATACTAAGCAGTAGGATAGCAGGTAAAGGTAACAACTTGAGTAGCAAGGACAAAGCTATGCAAAGTATAGGATTAACTGAAAGCAGTAACATGCTACACTTCTCTAATGCAAGCAGTATAGAGAAGAATAGGCGATATCTGGTGATCAAGGGGGGGCTTGCCTGGTTGCTCAGACAAGAAGGAGGGGTCATCGGGGACTTAGCCGACCACATGGGCATCAGCATCGTCACGGGGTCTACCAAAGAGAAGAGGGGGGAGAAACAGTAAATACATAGCAAGCAAGTGCATAACAGGATAACAGGCAGAGCTAGACGTGTTCTAACGCGGTATGAGGTGATACCGGTGAAGGGGGAAAACATCCGGGAAAGTATTCCCGGTGTTTCGTGTTTTCGGTCGGAGGAGCCGGAGGGGGAAAGTTGCAGGTTCGATAGGTTAGGGATGCGTGGCGGACGAACGGGCTGCGTCTCCGGATTCATCTCGTCGTTCCGAGCAACTTTCATGTTGAAAATAATTTAATCCGAGTTGCGGATTAAAAGATATGATTTTCTAAAAAAAATATGAATTTCTAGAATTTAATTAATTATTTAATTAATTCGAAAATGATTGAATGACATCAGCATGATGTCATCTTGTGACAGCGATCAACGAGTTGGTGGTCAACCTGACATGTGGGTCCCAGCTGTCATTGGGTGCTAATTAACCTAACAGATTAATTAACTAACCTAAGTGATTAGGTTAATCAAGTTTAATTAGTTCAACTAAACAAGATTAATTAGGTTAATTATTTTGTTAATTAACTAATTTTAATATTAATTATTTATCTATTATATATCATTATTATTATTATTATTTATTCATTATTTTTTTAACTCTTTTTTCTAAAAACAGTTACAGGCGGGGCCCCCTAGTCGATGTTGGGGGCCTAGCAGATCTTGAGCACGGGCATCGGGCGCGGCCAAATGGGCGCCATGGTGTGACCGGCGGGAGCACCCGACTTCAAGGCCGGCCACGGCATGGCGCCGGAATAGGGGGAGGCCGGTGGCCTGAGGCGGCCCGGGTGGACGCAGGCCGGCGACGATGGTGGCAGGGGAGGCTGCGATGGAGGGAGGCAGCACGGAAGGGGGCTGCGGGCGAGGCCAGGGCGAGTGGGAGCGCGGTCGGAGCCGAGGCCAGGGGCTCCAGCGTGGCCACGCGCGGGAGGTGATGGCGGGCGCGGCGGACTCGGCAAGTCGCCAAGGCAGGGGAGGCTGGTGGCCACGGTGAGCGGCGGCTGGCAGTGAAGCTCGACGGAGTCCGGTGGTGGAGCCGGTCGGGGAAGGAGAGGCGGGGGCGGGACGGTCCGGCGCGGTAGGGCGCCTCCGGGGCGAGGTGCAGCTAGGTGAGGCTCGGTCGCGTGCGGGGCGGTGCGTGTGTGCGTTGTGGAAGGCGCCGACGACAGAGGGGAAGGGAGGGAGCTCACGGTGGTGTGCAGGGACAAGGGCAGCGGTTGTTGAGGGGGAGGACGGGGACGGCGTCCAACGAGGAAGCAAGCCAGCGTGGAAGAGGAGGCAGGCCGGCGGGGCAGCTCCGGCGAGTGCGTCGAGTGGCGGGGGCGAGGTGGTGATGGACGGCGACGGCGATCCAGGCGGCGACGTGTCTGGTGCAAGCCCGATCTGATCTGGATCGGGAGGGAGTGGGCGGCGTGGGGGTGAGTGTGCGATGCAGGTGGGGCTAGGGTTTGGGTCGTGGAAGATATGGGGAATGGGGGGTGGCCGGTGGGCCAGGCCTGCTCGGTTGTGGCCTGGTGGGCCAGAGCCCAAGGGGCAGGGGGCTTCCCTCCCCCCCCTCTTTTCTCTTTTTTTTGTTTTGATCTTTTACTTTTATTTATTTTGCTTCGGTTTAAAATGTTTTAATATTAAAACAGTTTTATCAAACTATAAAACCCATACCTAAATTAGTAAGGTAGCATAACTCACTGTAATAAAATGTTCACACATTATCTTAACTAGCTTACAATTACCTGTATACATAAAAGCATTTATTAAGTATTTTCAAATATTGTTTTAATTATTTTAGTGCACATAAATATTTTATAAAAGTGTGGTTTCATCACCTACCACGACTTATGGATTAATCGACACACTCCGAGCATTTTAGTTTTAAAATTTGAAAATTTTTGTTGTTTGACATATTTTGAATTTGACTTTTGAACTGGTTTTGAACTAACGAGAGGTTAGTAACAGTAACCGGGGTGACATGGCATCGTTAACGTGGGATTACTGTAGTCTGATTATCCGGGCGTCACAGTTGGGGAACGTAGTAATTTCAAAAAAATTCCTACGCACACGCAAGATCATGGTGATGCATAGCAACGAGAGGGGATAGTGTTGTCTACGTACCCTCGTAGACCGAAAGCGGAAGCATTAGCACAACGTGGTTGATGTAGTCATACGTCTTCATGATCCGACCGATCAAGTACCGAACGTACGACACCTCCGATTTCAGCACACGTTCAGCCCGACGACGTCCCTCGAACTCCAATCCAGCCGAGTGTTGAGGGAGAGTTTCGTCAGCACGATGGTGTGGTGATGATGTTGATGTTCTACCGACGCAGGGCTTCGCCTAAGCACCGCTACAGTATTATCGAGGTGGACTATGGAGGAGGGGGGCACCGCACACGGCTAAGAGATCAAACAGATCAATTGTTATGTCCACGGGGTGCCCCCCTGCCCCCGTATATAAAGGAGCAAGGGGGAGGCGGCCGGCCAAGGAGGAGGGCGCGCCAAGGGTGGAGTCCTACTCCCACCGGGAGTAGGACTCCTCCTTTCCTTGTGGGAGTAGGAGAAGGGAAGGGAGAAGGAGTAGGAAGGAAGGGGGCGCCCCCCTCCCTAGTCCAATTCGGACTAGTCCATGGGGAGGGGTGCGGCACCCTTTGGGGCCTTTCTCTCCTTTCCCGTATGGCCCATTAAGGCCCAATACGAATTCCCGTAACTCTCCGGTACTCCGAAAAATATCCGAATCACTCGGAACCTTTCCGATGTCCGAATATAGTCGTCCAATATATCGATCTTTACGTCTCGACCATTTCGAGACTCCTCGTCATGTCACTGATCTCATCCGGGACTCCGAACTCCTTCGGTACATCAAAACATATAAACTCATAATATAACTGTCATCGAAACTTTAAGCGTGCGGACCCTACGGGTTCGAGAACTATATAGACATGACCGAGACACGTCTCTCGTCGATAACCAACAGCGGAACCTGGATGCTCATATTGGCTCCCACATATTCTACGGAGATCTTTTTCGGTCAGACCGCATAACAACATACGTTGTTCCTTTTGTCATCGGTATGTTACTTGCCCGAGATTTGATCGTTGGTATCTCAATACCTAGTTCAATCTCGTTACCGGCAAGTCTCTTTACTCGTTCCATAATACATCATCCCGCAACTAACTCATTAGTTGAAATGCTTGCAAGGCTTAAGTGATGTGCATTACCGAGAGGGCCCTGAGATACCTCTCCGACGATCGGAGTGACAAATCCTAATCTCGAAATACGCCAACCCAACAAGTACCTTCGGAGACACCTGTAGAGCACCTTTATAATTACCCAGTTACGTTGTGACGTTTGGTAGCACACAAAGTGTTCCTCTGGTAAACGGGAGTTGCATAATCTCATAGTCATAGGAACATGTATATGTCATGAAGAAAGCAATAGCAACATACTAAACGATCGTGTGCTAAGCTAACGGAATGGGTCAAGTCAATCACATCATTCTCCTAATGATGTGATCCCGTTAATCAAATGACAACTCATGTCTATGGTTAGGAAACATAACCATCTTCGATTAATGAGCTAGTCAAGTAGAGGCATACTAGTGACACTCTGTTTGTCTATGTATTCACACATGTATTATGTTTTCGGTTAATACAATTCTAGCATGAATAATAACATTTATCATGATATAAGGAAATAAATAATAACTTTATTATTGCCTCTAGGGCATATTTCCTTCAGTCTCCCGCTTGCACTAGAGTCATTAATCTAGTTCACATCGCCATGTGATTTAACATTAATAGTTCACATCTTTATGTGGTTAACACCCATAGTTCATATCGACATGTGACCAACACCCAAAGGTTTTACTAGAGTCAGTAATCTAGTTCACATCCCTATGTGATTAACACCCAAAGAGTACTAAGGTGTGATCATGTTTTGCTTGTGAGATAATTTTAGTCAACGGGTCTGTCACATTCAGATCCGTAAGTATTTTGCAAATTTCTATGTCTACAATGCTCCGCACGGAGCTACTCTAGCTAATTGCTCCCACTTTCAATATGTATCTAGACCAATACTTAGAGTCATCTAGATTAGTGTCAAAACTTGCATCGACGTAACCCTTTACGACGAACCTTTTGTCACTTCCGTAATCGAGAAACATATCCTTATTCCACTAAGGAAAATTTTGACCGCTGTCCATTGATCTGCTCCTAGATCACTATTGCACTCCCTTGCCAAACTTAGTGGTAGGGTATGCAATAGATCTGGTACACAACATGGCATACTTTATAGAACCTATGGCTGAGGCATAGGGAATGACTTTCATTCTCTTTCTATCTTCTGCCGTGGTCGGGCTTTGAGTCTTACTCAACTTCACACCTTATGTCTGAGGCAAGAACTCTTTCTTTGACTGTTCCATTTTGAACTACTTCAAAATCTTGTCAAGGTATGTACTCATTGAAAAACTTATCAAGCGTCTTGATATATCTTTATAGATCTTGATGCTCAATATGTAAGCAGCTTCACCGAAGTCTTTCTTTGAAAAACTCCTTTCAAACACTCCTTTATGCTTTGCAGAATAATTCTACATTATTTCCGATCAACAATATGTCATTCACATATACTTATCAGAAATGTTGTAGTGCTCCCACTCACTTTCTTGTAAATACAGGCTTCACCGCAAGTCTGTATAAAACTACATCCTTTGATCAACTTATCAAAGTGTATATTCCAACTCTGAGATGCTTGCACCAGTCCATAGATGGATCGTTGGAGCTTGCATATTTTGTTAGCACCTTTAGTATTGACAAAACCTTCTGGTTGCATCATATACAACTCTTCTTTAATAAATCCATTAAGGAATGTAGTTTTGTTTATCCATTTGCTAGATTTCATAAAATGCAGCAATTGCTAACATGATTTGGACAGACTTAAGCATAGATACGAGTGAGAAACTCTCATCGTAGTCAACACCTTGAACTTGTCGAAAACCTTTTGCAACAATTCTAGCTTTCTAGATAGTAACACTACTATCAGCGTCCGTCTTCCTCTCTTGAAGATCCATTTAATCTCAATGGCTCGCCGATCATTGGGCAAGTCAATCAAAGTCCATACTTTGTTCTCATACATGGATCTCATCTCAGATTTCATGGCCTCAAGCCATTTCGCGGAATCTGGGCTCACCATCGCTTCTTCATAGTTCGTAGGTTCGTCATGGTCAAGTAACATGACCTCCAGAACAGGATTACCATACTACTCTGGTGCGGATCATGCTCTAGTTGATCTATGAAGTTCTGTAGTAACTTGATCCGAAGTTTCATGATCATCATCATTAACTTCCTCTCTTGCTGGTGTAGACATCACTGGAACTGATTTCTGTGATGAACTATTTTCCAATTCGGGAGAAGGAACAATTACCTTGTCAAGTTCCACTTTCCTCCCACTCACTTCTTTCGAGAGAAACTCCTTCTCTAGAAAGGATCCATTCTTAGAAACGAATTTGCCTTCGGATCTGTGATAGAAGGTGTACCCAACAGTCTCCTTTGGGATCCTATGAAGACGCATTTCTCTGATTTGGGTTCAAGCTTATCATGTTGAAACTTTTTCACATAAGCATCGCAACCCCAAACTTTAAGAAACGACAACTTTGGTTTCTTGCCAAACCACAGTTCATAAGGTGTCATCTCAACGGATTTAGATGGTGCCCTTTTTAACGTGAATGCAGCTGTCTCTAATGCATAACCCCAAAACGATAGTGGTGGATTGGTAAGAAACATCATAGATCGCACCATATCTAGTAAAGTACGACTACGACGTTTGGACACACCATTACGATGTGGTGTTCCGGGTGGCATGAGTTACGAAACTATTCTGCATTGTTTCAAATGAAGACCAAACTCGTAACTCAAATATTCTCCTCCACGATCAGATCGTAGAAACTTTATTTTCTTATTACGATGATTTTCAACTTCACTCTAAAATTCTTTGAACATTTCAAATGTTTCAGACTTATGTTTCATTAAGTAGATATACCCATATCTTCTTAAATCATCTGTAAAGGTGAGAAAATAACGATACCCGCCGCTAGCCTCAATATTCATCGGACCACATACATCTGTATGTATGATTTCCAACAAATCTGTTGCTCGCTCCATAGTTCCGGAGAACGGCGTTTTAGTCATCTTGCCCATGAGGCACGGTTCGCAAGCATCAAGTGATTCATAATCAAGTGATTCCAAAAGCCCATCGGCATGGAGTTTCTCCATGCCCTTTATACCAATATGACCTAAACGGCAGTGCCACAAATAAGTTGCACTATCATTATTAACTTTGCATCTTTTGGTTTCAATATTATGAAAATGTGTATAACCACGATCGAGATCCAACAAACCATTTTCATTGGGTGTATGACCATAGAAGGTTTATTCATGTAAACAGAACAACAATAATTCTCTAACTTAAATGAATAACCATATTGCAATAAACATGATCAAATCATATTCATGTTCAACGCAAACACCAAATAACACTTATTTAGATTCAACACTAATCCCAAAAATATAGGGAGTGTGCGATGATGATCATATCAATCTTGGAACTACTTCCAACACACATCGTCACCTTGCCCTAAACTAGTTTCTGTTCATTCTGCAACTCCCTTTTCGAGTTACTACACTTAGCAACTGAACCAGTATCAAATACCGAGGGGTTGCTACGAACACTAGTGAAATACACATCAATAATTTGTATATCAATTATACCTTTGTTCACTTTGCCATCCTTCTTATCCGCCAAATACTTTGGGCAGTTCTGCTTTCAGTGATCAGTCCCATTGCAGTAGAAGCACTTAGTCTCAGGCTTAGGTCCAGACTTGGGCTTCTTCATTTGAGCAGCAACTTGCTTGCCGTTCTTTTTGAAGATCCCCTTTCTTCCCTTTGTCCCTTAATTTACTTGAAACTAGTGGTCTTGTTAACCATCAACACTTTTATGCTCTTTCTTGATTTCTTCCTTCGTCGATTTCAGCATCGCGAAGAGCTCGGGAATTACTTTCGTCATCCCATGCATACTATAGTTCATCACAGTTCTACTAACTTGGTGATGGTGACTAGAGAATTCTGTCAATCACTATTTTATCTGGAAGATTAACTCCCACTTGATTCAAGCGATTGTAGTACCCAGACAATCTAAGCACATGCTCACTGCTTGAGCTATTCTCCTCCATCTTTTAGCTATAGAACTTGTTGGAGACTTCATATCTCTCAACTCGGGTATTTGCTTGAAATATTAACTTCAACTTCTGGAACATCTCATATGGTCCATGACGTTCAAAACGTCTTTGATGTCCCGATTCTAAGCTGTTAAGCATGGTGCACTAAACTATCAAGTAGTCATCATATTGAGCTTGCCAAACGTTCATAACGTCTACACCTGCTCCCGCAATAGGTCCGTCACCTAGCAGTGCATCAAGGGCATAATTCTTCTGTGCAGCAATGAGGATAATCCTCAGACCACGGATCCAATCCGTATCATTGCTACTAACATCTGTCAATACAGTTTTTCTCTAGGAACATATCAAAAATAAAACAGGGGAGCTAAACGCGAGCTATTGACTACAACATAGATATACTAATACTACCAGGACTAAGTTCATGATAAATTTAAGTTCAGTTAATCATATTACTTAGAAATCCCACTTAGATAGACATCCCTCTAATCCTCTAAGTGATCACGTGATCCATATCAACTAAACCATAACCGATCATCACGTGAGATGGAGTAGTTTCAATGGTGAACATCACTATGTTGATCATATCTACTATATGATTCACGCTCGACCTTTCGGTCTCCGTGTTCCGAGGCCATATCTGCATATGCTAGGCTCGTCAAGTTTAACCCGAGTATTCCGCTTTGTGCAAAACTGGCTTGCACCCGTTGTAGATGGACGTAGAGCTTATCACACCCGATCATCACGTGGTGTGCAGGCACGACGAACTTTGGCAACGGTGCATACTCAGGGAGAACACTTTTATCTTTAAATTTAGTGAGAGATCATCTTATAATGCTACCGTCAATCAAAACAAAATAAGATGTATAAAAAATAAACATCATATATGGCCATCATCATCGTGTGCCTTTGATCTCCATCTCCAAAGCATCGTCATGATCTCCATCGTCACCGGCATGACACCATGATCTCCATCATCTTGATCTATATCAATGTGTCGTCACATGGTCGTCTCGCCAACTATTGCTCTTGCAACTATTGCTATCGCATAGCGATAAAGTAAAGCAATTATTTGGCGCTTGCATCTTATGCAATAAAGAGACAACCAGAAGGCTTACGCGATTGCCGATAACTTCAACAAAACATGATCATCTCATACAACAACTTATCTCTCATCACGTCTTGACCATATCACATCACAATATGCCCTGCAAAACAAGTTAGACGTCCTCTACTTTGTTGTTGCAAGTTTTACGTGGCTGCTACGGGCTTAGCAAGAACCGTTCTTACCTACGCATCAAGAACTACAACGATAGTTTGTCAAGTTGGTGCTGTTTAACCTTCGCAAGGGCCGGGCGTAGCCACACTCGGTTCAAGTAAAGTTGGAGAAACTGACACCCGCCAGCCACCTGTGTGCAAAGCACGTCGGTAGAACCAGTCTCGCGTAAGCGAACGCGTAATGTCGGTCCGGGCCGCTTCATCCAACAATACCGCCGAACCAAAGTATGACATGCTTTGGTAAGCGGTATGACTTATATCGCCCACAACTCACTTGTGTTCTACTCGTGCACATGACATCTACGCATAAAACCTGGCTCGATACCCTTTGTTGGGGAGCGTAGTAATTTCAAAAAATTCCTACGCACACGCAAGATCATGGTGATGCATAGCAACGACAGGGGAGAGTGTTGTCTACATACCCTCGTAGACCGAAAGCGGAAGCGTTAGCACAACGCGGTTGATGTAGTCGTACGTCTTCACGATCCGACCGATCAAGTACCGAACATACGGCACCTCCGAGTTTAGCACACGTTCAGCCTGATGACGTCCCTTAAACTCCGATCCAGCCGAGTGTTGAGGGAGAGTTTCGTCAGCATTACGGCGTGGTGACGATGTTGATGTTCTACCGACGCAGGGCTTCGCCTAAGCACCGCTACGGTATTATCGAGGTGGACTATGGTGAAGGGGGGCACCGCACACGGCTAAGATATCAAACAGATCAATTGTTGTGTCCATGGGGTGCCCCCTGCCCCCGTATATAAAGGAGCAAGGGGAAGGCGGCCGGCCAAGGAGGAGGGCGCGCCAAGGGTGGAGTCCTACTCCCACCGGGAGTAGGACTCCTCCTTTCCTTGTGGGAGTAGGAGAAGGGAAGGGAGAAGGAGTAGGAAGGAAGGGAGCCCCCCTTCCCTAGTCCAATTCGGACTAGTCCATGGGGAGGGGTGCGGCCACCCTTTGGGGGCTTTCTCTCCTTTCCCGTATAGCCCATTAAGGCCCAATACGAATTCCCGTAACTATGTGGTACTCCGAAAGATACCCGAATCACTCGGAACCTTTCCAATGTCCGAATATAGTCGTCCAATATATCAATCTTTACGTCTCGACCATTTCGAGACACCTCGTCATGTCCCCGATCTTATCCGGGACTCCGAACTCCTTCGGTACATCAAAACATATAAACTCATAATATAACTGTCATCGAAACTTTAAGCGTGCGGACCCTACGGGTTCGAGAACTATGTAGACATGACCGAGACACGTCTCCAGTCAATAACCAATAGCGGAACCTGGATGCTCATATTGGCTCCCACATATTCTTCGGAGATCTTTATCGGTCAGACCGCATAACAACATACGTTGTTCCTTTTGTCATCGGTATGTTACTTGCCCGAGATTCGATCGTCGGTATCTCAATACCTAGTTCAATCTTGTTACCGGCAAGTCTCTTTAATCGTACCGTAATACATCATCCATAACTAACTCATTAGTTGCAATGCTTGCAAGGCTTAAGTGATGTGCACTACCGAGAGGGCCCAAGAGATACCTCTCCGACGATCGGAGTGACAAATCCTAATCTCGAAATACGCCAACCCAACAAGTACCTTCGGAGACACCTGTAGAGCACCTTTATAATCACCCAGTTACGTTGTGACGTTTGGTAGCACACAAAGTGTTCCTCCAGTAAACGGAGTTGCATAATCTCATAGTCATAGGAACATGTATAAGTCATGAAGAAAGCAATAGCAACATACTAAACGATCGTGTGCTAAGCTAACAGAATGGGTCAAGTCAATCACATCATTCTCCTAATGATATGATCTCGTTAATCAAATGACAACTCATGTCTATGGTTAGGACACATAACCATCTTCGATTAACGAGCTAGTCAATTAGAGCCATACTAGTGACACTCTGTTTGTCTATGTATTCACACATGTATTATATTTCCGGTTAATACAATTGTAGCATGAATAATAAACATTTATCATGATATAAGGAAATAAATAATAACTTTATTGTTGCCTCTAGGGCATATTTCCTTCACCACCGGATACATCTTCACACGCAAGGAAGTGCGTCTGGGAAAAAAACGATTTGCCCCCTGACTGCTGGGACATACCAGCTACATCTTCGCACGCAAGGAAGTGTCTGACAATCGGGACCCACCTGGTCGAATCATATGTAGCTTTGTCATTCTGGTCGCGAACGTGTACGTACATACTGGTCGTTGTAGAGGCGCGCACGTGTTGTAGTAGAGGCGCGCACGTAGCATGTACACGTACGTACAGCGGCCAGGGTGCAAGAAAGAAAATACGGCCACGTATGTGTACATACGGGCGGGATCACGAACGCCTACTCGCGCATACGTATGGCCAGGGCTCGTGTACATGGCTGGGTTGGAACGGAGAAACAGCGGCGTCGTCGTGTTCATGGGAAGGCAACGGAGTGCGTCGTGTTCATGGGGAGGCAACGGAATGTGTCGTGTTCATCGGGAGGCAACGGAACGCGTGAGAGCCAACCGGCTGGGTCGGAACAGAATGCGTGGTCGTGTTCATCAGGAGGGCTTGGACGGAATAGGCGATGGAAACAAGGCCTGGCGTATCGCTGGCGGAGGAAGCGGACCTCCTACATTGGAACAGGGTCCTGTTGATCGGGAGGGTGTGGCGTACCGCAAAAGCGGAGGAAACGGACCTCCCTACGGTGAAACAGGGTCCTGTTGATCGGGAGGGTGTGGCGTACCGCAAAAGCAGAGAAGCGGACCTCCTCTGGCCAAAACGGGGTGGAGGGGTGTGGCGTCTTGTAAAAGCAGATGAAACGGACTTGTGTTGGAGCGCCACGGTCGAAAGCGGTGGTCATGTTCATCGGGAGGTGTGGCGTACCGCAAAACAGGACTCCACGGGATACTGTTCATCTCCACCGTCGACCTCCTCCAGCCTCCACGGGCTACCGTCGACCTCCTCCAGCCTCCACGGGCTCCTGTTCATCCAGCCTCCACCGCGCGCTACTCCACCGGCTACTGTTCAACCACCCCTCCACCGTCTACTGTTCATCCAGCCCTCCACACCACGGGGTCCTGTTCAACCACCCCTCCATGGGCACCCCTCCACCGTCTACTGTTCATCCAGCCCTCCACCACACCACGGGGTCCTGTTCATCCAGAGGCAACGCTACCACTCACTATTCATCCAAACCCCCCCCCCTCCCCCGCAACGCTCACTGTTCATCCCAGAGGCAGCATCGATCGGCTTGATTAGCAGCAGATGGCGACGAATTGCTCGATCGGGTTCAAGAACGCGTAGCTTTGTAGTGCAATCGCCGGGTTCGATTAGAGCCAACGCCTCGCATACACGCAGCGTCGTGTCACGAGAAAGCAGCATCGCTTCGGCCCCGATCTCCCACCGTGTAGGAACTCCCCGAAATTTTCCTCCCCCTCGCTTCTACCACGGTTTTTTCCGTCATGGATGGCCCAAAGAATGTCATGCAGCTGCGTCTCCGGCCCGCCCAGGATGAAAAGCCCATTTTCTGTCATGATTTTTTGTCATAGAATTAGGAGCCCACCACATCTATGATGATACCGGGTTTTGTCACAATTATCGTCATAGAAGTGTCATATGTATGACAGAAAAAAAAATCGTTCGGCCCAAAATGTCACGGATGTGTCTTTTTTTTGTAGTGACATCAAACAGTCACTGTTGATAGAATCGTGTGTTGACTGACAAAGCCTTGCGTAAACAAGTCAGCCTCGAAATCTGTGGCGTGTACAGCCCATTTGCTGTTATTTTTATAAGTTTTACTCATTTTCTAATTCATATGGAAATTATTGCAGCCCGTTTTCCATTTTTAGAATTGCTGCCCATTTTCTGGTCAGTACCAGGGTTAAAAAAATTAACTAAATATGTGCGAAATTTTGAAAATTCGCAAATTTTGGCAGGGGAACAAAATATTCTTAATCCAAAAATTAGTAGTCATACTAAAACAAATTTAAAAATAAATTAGTACTATGTCATGTTAAATCCAATGAAATACTATGAAATATCAGTGAAGAACAAAAACAAAAGAAGAAACTAATATCCCATTTGCTATAATTTTTTTGGAATTTTGAACCCCTTTGATATTACTTTTAACAGACAATGATCATACTCTTTGGCCAGACCGGAATGCATCCCTCCTCGTCTTGAAAGATTTGCAGCCCAGTAAGTCGAAGAAAACAAATAGGCCTAGCTTGGGTATTCTTCAAAAAGAAATATTGGGCTACCTATTTCCCCAAAGAAAAACCTGCTGGGCTGTTCATGTTGTTAGACGGGCCACAGAGACCGCACAACCCCGTTTATAGCCTGCTCCTCCAAATTACAACTAAAAAAAGTCGTGCAATCCTGTCGTTAATTGACTATACGTTAAAAATTATGTGGGTCCCGGATATCAGCAGGGTGGATTAGAGTAAAAAAACGAGGGGTGCATCTGAGTAGTAAAAGAGGCGCTTGCTTGTGTTCGGGAGTGGACCCAGTGGGTCTGTACTGTCATACTACACAACTACAGTTCTCTCCCGATTCACTATGTTGACAGGGACAGTTTCGAAAAAAACTATGTTGACAGGGTCGGACAGCGGCGCCGCGGCGAGCGCACCAAGGCGGAGGATAAAGTGTTGTCACCAATGTGCTGGGCTGGGTTGGACATTCCTATTGAAAAATAAAAATGGACCGGAACTATTTATGACATTGACTACGATTTGCATGGGTCCGCTGGTTGCAGGAAGAAAATGCTGGGAGAAAGAAGACTGGTCGCCATCGTTGCCTAAGAATATTATTTACTGAATGTAACGACACTATCATAGGAAATAATATCCTCATGTTAAATCATGAATTTAAAGAACTGATGCATGAGCATTTAGCTTTATTTATTTATTTACTTATTTATGTTTAGGGAACCATGAGCATGTACCTGGGCCAGATTCATGTAAGAGCCTCCCTTCCAGTTAATTATGGGATCCTCTATTGGGCCTTCATCAGTGGGCTGCATGTTATCAACAAGTGGAAAATGTGTTCCGTACGAAAAATAGTATGCGTTACGTACGGTACGGGGCACTAAGGATCGAACTGCAACGACTTACAAAACATTGTGTTTGTCGTTCTAACAACACATTTATTCAACCAATGGACAAAATATACTACTGATTGTACATTGAAAACAGCAGCAGCAAAGAACCAGGGCTGGGGGTGCAGAAGCGATAAGCAGGCGGTGAAGACGCAGCTCTCTCTTCCAAACCAAACATCAGCCATTATTACAAAAGGGCTACCAAAAAAGAACAAGTGTATGCATCAAACTAAATAAAGATCCTACTACACCAAGTGTACGCATCTAACTAACTGGCTCAGTTAGATGTTACTATTTATTAAGCTATGGAGATTGGCTGACGGCTTGAACCAGATGGGTGCCTGACGGGGGAAACTCCGGCCAGCAGGTCGAAGTCTGATACTTGCGACCCTCTCTCCTACTTTGGGCTGCAGAGCGTGGCGGCACATATCAGGGTATGGTGCATGCAGAGACGCATGGTACGCTATGTACACATAATTTTGCCTGATGAACGAAACCGCGCTGCCCTCATGATCCTTGCCGTTGGTTATCTCCTAGTTAATCGGATAATTCAGTCCGACAAACAGAGAGCGTGTACCAAGGCTACTTACCAGCCTCCAGTCAAAAATTCCTGAAGGCCCAGAGAAGCTGGGATCCTGCTCAAAAACCTTGCAGTGACTGTGATTGTATTCCGCGAAACAACACGCCCGGTACGTGCGAACGATCATCAATCGTTCATCATCGTCTGATCGAGCCAGGAACCACCTGCAACTGCCATGCCGCTTTTCTTTGAAAGGTTCTGGGATTAGGAAGGGTAGGGACACCAGGCGGCCTACAACATCATATCAAGTTGGAGTCAAATAAAAAAGGGCTCTTGATGTAGTCAATCTTAAGAACAGCATGTTATGAGCATGAATATTTTTTCAGTAAATCTTGACAGTAATATAAGCAAGCCATCATGATATCATAGGAAAGTAACATACTGCTGTAACAGCCGATTTTAGCGATGACTGGAGTAGGCCAGCAATATGTCCAGTCATAGTAGGAGACGACAACGTAAATGAAGCCCTTGTGTTCAATGGCATCAGAGAACCATGGAGGATGTATGATCCTGCGATGGACGTGCAGATTTATTCACTTATTGCAGTGACCTGTCAGATAGGCGAGACCGCGGTTGAAGAACGCAATTAGCCTGAAGTCTTTATAATTCGCAGATCTTGTGGGCACTTGGCAGATTACAACCTTGAGAAAATCAAACTTGGTATCATGTTAGCTACTGTAAGATTTCGAGTATTCTGGGCCGCGGTGCCAAAGCAGTGCAGTGTTAATCAAAGGAAGGGGGATCAATCGCCGGTTGTAGACCCCACGAGCATCCAGCTGCCGCGACCGTCGACGAGCACCATCCAAGACGTGTTCATGCCGACCCAATACATACCGTTAATGTAGTTGAGGGTGACGGGGATGAATCATAGTCAAGGGGGTTGATGCTCGCCACCCTACGATCGTTATGCTGCGTGACATGTCGTTTCTGAAGATCAGGCGGCATCAGCAAGCAAGGAGCTGGCTTAAAAAGCTCCGGCCTGAGGGCTTTGAGTAAACGGTACAGCCCCGACGAGCACGCGGCGAGTGGCATGGTACTGAGATTGTCCACACGCGAAACAATGAGCTTGATTACCTCTGTGGGGAGCGAATTCCAGCCACTCTTTCGATGGACGCTGCTCGGTTCTGCCATTGTTAGTGCTTGGGTTTCAGACGAGGGGGGGAGGCACCTTAGCGAGGATGGAAGATTGGACGAGATTATGTGCGGACAAAGATGGAGAAGCGAATATGTCATGCGGGAAGTGGACAGGTGATGATGACTACAGCACGCCGCTTGACTTACGAGACACATACCAGCAGCTAGGGTCATATCGATGCCAGGCAACTTGCTTGAGTGATCACAGTACCGGTACTCCATACAGTACCTACTACTATGCCCTAACTTGCTTGAGTAGAGTGGTAGAGTAGGACTCTGCTCTACTACTAGCACCAGAGGAGTGGTATATTCTAATCTAAAATAGTTACAAACTTCAATGCCCGAGCGTGGAACGACTACGAACCGTCCTCAAAGACTGTGTCTACGTGGTGTTTGGAATTATATGCAAAAAAATAGCAAGATGCTCGTGCATTGCACGGCACACCATCATCACCAACTCGGTTTTTCTCTACTCCTACTCCTATAAAAGACTCAGTTGGTGATGATGGAGGCGAGGAGGCGTGTTCAGCCTGGCATGCAGCGGACAGCGCAGTACTATTCGATTTGTTATAAAAACAAAGAAGAGTAGTAGAGATAGAGATAAGAGTAGAGATAGAGACTCAGGGAGGAGCACGAGGTTGTGGGAGATAAGGATGAACGAGGCAAGGCCTTATCTGTAAATGTGGAGAGAGGTGCGGGTATCTTTTGTAAAATCATCATAGTTGGCTTTCTATCCGTCAGATATAGATCGTACGGTCTATATTATAGGATGGCAGGCACACCATTATCACCAACTCGGTTTTCTATAAGAGTAGATAGATAGAGACTAGGGAGTACTAGAAAGGACACCATCTACTGCTTTGTGTGCTACTCCTGCGCTCCATTCGGCGGTTGCAACGTCCCCTACAGCCACTCCCTCCTGTGCTCCATTCGGCGGGCGCTGTTGAAATTTGGGAAGCGCACTCTCACGACTGCTGGCGGCCATGGCTTCACCGACGACGACTTCTTCCCCGACCTCGGCAACCTCTTCCTCAATGACATGGGCGACAACCTCAACGCCAAGTGCTGCTCCAGTTGCACCGTATGTCTTTCTGTCCTTCCTGTTCGTAATCGTGGTAGAATTCATGTTTCTACTCTATATCCTACTACTATGCTAGTCCACATGATTAGTTTCATCTCTGTTATAGCCATCACGATTTATTTTGTGCTTATACGGATTAAATCTCGTAGTAACTTGCTCATATATTCAACTGGCGCAACGTCCCCTACAGCCACTCCCGTTTCAAGGACGGCCTAGTCGATGCCTCCAAGGAGCCCTTCGTCTACTACTATGAGTGCCCGATGCCGTTTTGGGGCTCGCCGGCGGACATGGTGCATCACCTCACGGATGCATGCGGCGGTCACTACTGGCCTTGGCGGAGAACATCAAGTACGAGACGTGCTACCCGTTCACCATGCCGGAGTCGCTGGAGGATCACCGCCGCCTGCTAGTCTCGGAGGAGGACGGCAGCGTCTTCCTCTTGATCGTGGGCACCGGCGAGGCCCGTGCAGGCCGCCGCCCCGTCTCTGTAGTGTGCGTCAGGGGCGACGCCACTGACACTGACACTGACACGAGGCCGATGTACGGGTGCGTGCTCAATGTTACTACCCCTCCGGGTCACGTGGGCGGCGACACCGGCTACATCGAACGGACTTGGACTCTGCGGAACTGGGACTTTCCCGCTGATGTGGACTTGGAAAACCCATGGTCTTCTTTACCCGCCAACGCGGTGCACGGGGACTCCAAGGAGGTTCACCTGGACATACGCATTATCAAGTTAAATGTTGATCATTAGTCTTCGCTCAATGTAATCCGCTGTTTAATCATGTGGAGACTTCCATGCATGATCTTGCTCTATTGGAGTATCGCGCATGAATAAAAGTGTATCCGTTTATGGTTTAGTCTAGAATCTTCCATGTATGAACTTTTACTACAGTACTGGTGAAAGACTTACTATGAACCATTTCTTACATCTCCTCTGCCCCTTCCAAGTCATCCTGATTTAATCCCTCCGTCTAGGTGTATAAGGGCATGGTTAATACTTGATAGTATAGCCAACGGTTGACTACAAGAAAGTGCCATTAGCCAACATGTATAACAATCGATACTCAAAAACTAATTCTTAAGGCCAACGGTGCTGCTCCCGTTGCACCTTATGTGTTTCTGTCCTTCCTGTTTGAAATCGTGGTAGAATTCATGTTTCTACTCTGTATCCTACTAGATTATATATGTTCATCTACTATGCTAGTCCACATGATTAGTTTAATCTCTGTTACAGCCGTCATGATTTATTTTGTGCTTATTCGGATTAAATCTCGTAGTAACTTGCTCATATATTCAACTGGCGCAACGTCCCCTACAGCCACTCCCGTTTCATGGACGACCTTGTCGATGCCTCCAAGGAGCCCTTCGTCTACTGCTATGAGTGCCCGATGCCGTTTTGGGGCTCGCCGACGGACATGGTGCATCACCTCACGGATGCGTGCAGCGGTCACTACTGGCCCTTGCTGGAGAACATCAAGTACGAGACGTGCTACCCGTTCACCATGCCGGAGTCGCTGGAGGATCACCGCCGCCTGCTAGTCTCGGAGGAGGACGGCAGCGTCTTCCTCTTGATCGTGGGCACCGGCGAGGCCCGCGCAGGCCGCCGCCCTGTCTCTGTAGTGTGCGTCAGGGGCGACGCCGCTGACACTGACACTGACATGAGGCCGATGTACGGGTGCGTGCTCACTGTTACTACCCCTTAGAGGTACGTGGGCGGCGACACCAGATCCATCATGCTGACTAGGACTATGCAGAGCTGGGACCTTCCCGCCGATGTGGACATGGAAGACGCATGGTATGATTTACCCCGCAACGCGGTGCACGGGGACTCCAAGGAGGTTCACCTGGACATATGCATTACCAAGTTAAATGTTGATCATTAGTCTTCGCTCAATGAAATCCGCTGTCTAAGCATGTGGAGACTTCCATGCATGATCTTGCTCTATTGGAGTATCGCACATGAATAAAAGTGTATCCGTTTATGGTTTAGTCTAGAATCTTCCATGTATGAATTTTTAATAAAGTACTGGTGAAAGACTTACGATGAACCATTTCTTACATCTTCTCTGCCCCCTTCCAAGTCATCCTGATTTAATCCCTCCGTCTAGGTGTATAAGGGCATGGTTAATACTTAATAGTATAGCCAACTGTTGACTATAAGAAAGTGCCATGTCATCTGTAGCCAACATGTATAACAATCGATACTCAAAAACTAATTTTTAAAGATCATTTCTTGCAAAGCACAATAAGTTTTGTTTCTTCACAAGTTTTGGATGCAAGTTGAACAGTTGAACGCTTCTGTTTGCAAAAGATACCTTTTTATCTATTTCACCCGGATGTTTGTGAGCTCTAGAGATGAAATAATATCCGAAGAAACCTATCGATACCCGTTACACATGAGATGACCCCCACATCCTTTGTCAAAATAAACAACTCCCTGATCAATGCATTTCACTCTTCGGTGCAACGCACAGGCACCTTACTACTATAGATTAGTACAACCAAAAATTGAACTAACATTATATATAGTACGATAAATGCTAATGCATGTCACCTAAAATTATATCATTCAAAACTATGTTAAAATACGAATCTAATGATATAGTTTTTGTTGACATTCACTAACATTTTGTCAGCTAAATCTTTAGTCAAATTCAATGGGGGACTAATAAACCACGACCGATGTAGTACAAGTGTTGAGGGCGGCACTGCACGGGAGTCTCACCCCGCTTGTGGCGCGGCAATAAAGCCATGATATGACAAAACCCAACCACTATCAGTAATAAGTGGCCTGGTAAAATAAACGGACAAGCAACCATCACATCCCTCCGTCTTTTTTGCATTTCATCTCTCTGCATTTACTTTCTCTGGTTCATCTCGCACACTCAATCCCTAGCTACTACTCCTAGTATCCCTAGCTACTACTCCAAGGGCCAGTTCTTTTGGCGGCTTAAAAAATAAGCTGTCTCTTCCCTAGCTTTTCCCATAAGACTAGTCACAGTGGAGAGTAACATTAAGGCGCCTCACTCATTTATTTGGGCTTCTAAACTACTACTAGTACTCCCTTCATTTTTATATACAAGGCCACAAACTCAAATTACAGGTACCAAGATAAAAATCAATGTGTGCTTTACAAGTCAATTTATTTTCTCGTTTACCGGGTTAATTAATAGGGTGCATGCACATTAGAAGAAACTGAGTGGCCGTGAGAGAGGAAGTAGATGAGTTTGTCAATATCATCCAATACATGCATGCTAGTAATTAAGCCATGGGTTACTAGTACGAGGAAACATCATTAATATTTGTCTAGATTACTGTTGGTGGCCTTGTATATATGCAAATTGTATTTTTTTATAGTGGCCTTGTATACAAAAATGGAGGGAGTACCTCCGTCCTGGTTTATTCGTCACCATTGTAATTTGTGGTAAATTTTGACCAAAGATTTAACTGATAAAATGTTAGTGCATGTGACATCACAAACATTTCATTAGTTAAATTTATGATCAAAATTTGACACAGATTACAATAGGGACCAATAAACCAGGACGGAGCTAGTAGTAAAGGGATTACTACTAATCTAGAAGCCTAAACTAACTGGCCCCTGGTACTCCTACTAGCAGTACTAGTACTCAAGTTGGAATTCCAATTGCACGACACAGCTTGTTAGGCAAAAAAAATCGATACAGGGTGTAGGAAGCGGTTTGGGCATTTGCATGCCTTTCCGACCAGTGAGATACTCCGTACAAAGTACGACAGAGAAATAACCACAGAGAAGGAAGCTAAAAGTAAACAATCAAACGAGCATTTTTGCATTTGTTTTGCATTGAATCGTTTCACAAGCTTGACTAGTGCTGTTTTTCTACTTTTACAAGAACTGCATCATAATGTTAAAACGTGCAGTTGTCTGTACATAAGTAATAGTAGTACTCCCTCCGTCTAGGTGTATAAAATCTTCCCTCCTACTTGGTCATGGTGCACAACCAAAGATGACTTATTCACCTGGACGAAGGGAGTAGCACAGTCTGCAAGCATATATAGAGAGAGACGTGTAGTGCGATAGTATATAGTACTAAAGTTTGTGTTGTATGCACCTACTTACAAAATGCGTACGGATACACAAGGTTTCCAAACTTTCCCTCTTAAATACTTAATTAAGGACGCTAATAATTCCCCAACGTTCGGGATTTATCATTTGCGTCCCAAAACTAATGAGATCACCTTACGAAACTAAATTATACTCCCTACTAAAAGCCACGGCACTTGCAGGAGCGCTTGCGGCGCGCCACGAGTGCCCTGGTGCGCGGCCGTTTCCCAGCGCGGCGACACAACGCCTCTTCCTCAGCCTCGTAACTCGCGAGGTGCTGATTAGCGGCTTGCCGGCGGGCGAGCGCGATCTCACCGGTGTGGTGATCTGGCGCCAGCAGGTATTCCTCCTCGCTGGAAGCGTGCACCCGGTCCACGTACCGCCAAGCTTAGATGAGGCGCATGGGCCCGACTGCGCTCAGGGCTTTGGCACGGGCGTCCTTCGCCACCTCACGGCCCTTGCATGAGCCTTCTGCCAAAGAGCCAATTGTCTGACTCTCTCGGACACGACATAGACCTGCCAGGCAGCTTGCCTGGCGGCGCGCTTCTCTTCCTCGGCCTTCTTCTCCGCCTCTATTTTGGCGTGCTCTGCCGGCGGCAAAGCCTCCCACATGGCGACATCCATTTCTTTCCAAAGCTCCTGAAGGCTGGGGGGCTCGGCGGGCGGCACGGTGTTCTCCTCATAGCGGGGAGCCGACGCATCCTCCGACGTGCGTGCTGGCGAGATTGGGAACACCGACGCGTCCACCTTGGCGCGTAGCAGCGAGGAGTGGAACACCGACGCGTCCTCCTTGTAACATCCCCAACATCATGCTACAGTAATCTCCCCTAATGGTGGCCATGTCATCGTGATTACTATGCAGCTTGCCACTTGTCCAAAAATCAAAGCCTTTTTCAAATTTAAAATAAGTCAAATAAATTATTTCTCCAAACAGTAAAACAAAAATGTTCGCTGGGTTGCAAATTTTCACTAACTAAATGTCATGAGAGATTCAACATCATTTGAGATAGCTAATTTCCCACAGGAATTAAAGCGGTTCCAAATCAGCATTTTTAAATGCTTTTCCATTTGTGAAAAATCCAAATCAATTCAAACTCCTCCCAAACTTTTTGTGGCAGGAGCCAAATATTGTATTGTATTTATTTGGCCAAGTCCCACCTTTTACAGAACCCCTTTTGACACCTCAAATGTTGCAAAGCATTTTCCGTAAAAAGAAATCAGTAAAAGAAAAGGCAAAAAGGGAAAAAGGAGAAAGGCCCCCTACCCCCCTGGGCCTAATCCACCCGAGCCGGCCCATCCAGCTCACTCCCTGCACCGGACACCTCCCTCTCCCTGTTCCTCCGTCTCTGGTCGCCACAGGCTCCGTCCCCGTCGGATCACCTCGCCCGGCATCGCCTTGAGAGAATGGGCTCCCTGACGCCTCGGTCCTCTCCCTGCGCCCCACTCACTCCCTGCTCTCCTCTCGCCGCCCACTCCCCTCCGGGTTCTCCCAGATCCCCTTCCCTCCACCTCCACGACGCGCTCGCCGCCGCCACTTCACCGCCGCGACCACCGCCACCCCCCCCCCCCCGCACCTCATCGACACGTCTACGAGGTCCCTCATCGCGCTCTCCATCGACTAGTGCCGCCCGTTGGAGCTCCTCAACTCTGCACCGCGAGATCGCCGTCGTCTTCTTCCTCTCCGGTTGCCGGGCGTCGTGCCGATTCCGGCGGCTCGCAGCTCCTAACCTTCCAACGAGCCACCGTGAGCTCCTCACGTAAGCTCCTCGACCTTTCCCTATGCTAGCGCCACGACCTCGCCCCTAGTTGTCGCCACCACCGGTGCTGCCCCGCCACCATGGTGAAGCTCGCCGCCGTGGCCACCGCTTCCGCAGTTCGTTCGAGCTCGTGAGACGAGCTCGTGAGGTTCCCAGAGCCCAACGCCGCACGCTACCGCTTTCCCGAGCCCGCTAACGCCGTTTACATCCACACCCGAACACCCCGCCTCCACGGCTTGTCGCCGGCGCCACTCCGCCACCCCGCCTCGCTGCTTGCTCCGTCGGATGCGCCGCATCGCCAGCTAGCTCTAGCCGCAAACCGCACGCGTTTTGGTGCCCCGTAGCACCCGCACAGTGAAGTTCCGCCGTCGGTAGCATCGTCGCCGGCGTAAGTCCGGCGGCGCTGACGTGTCCGTCGTCATTAGGCGCAAGTGACGCTGATTAGGATAGCCTAGAGTGAATGACAACAAGGCCCCACCGTTAAGTAAACTCTGTTTAATTTTCAGGTAGGATTAGATTAATAACCATGGGCCCACGTCGCCTTTGACGCTGGCGATGTGGCGTTTATCCGGGCCCGGTCGATGGCTTTCCGGCCAGATGACATGTGGGCCCTTCGACTTCGTTGACCAGTCAACGGGTCAACGCCGACTGCTGACTGGGCAGTCAACGGGGCCCACTGTCAGCCTCTATGCTGCTTTGCTGTGTACACTTTGTGTGTGCACGTAGCTTTTTAATCTTTATTTTCGAATTAGTTTTAATTCCAGAATATTAATAAAACTTTGAATATTCATAGAATATAAACTGTAACTCGGATGAAAATGTTTTCTATATGAAAGTTGCTCAGAAAAATCCAACGAATCCGAATATGCGGTCCGTTCATCTGTCACATGCCCCTAGCATGCTGAACATGGAACTTTCCCCCTCCGGTCATCTGTCTGACACAGGTCCGGAACCGGGAATACATTCCCGGTTGATTTCCCCCCTTCACCTTTATCGTGTAGCCATACATTAGGTCACTCCCGGCACAGCATATTGCCACGTTCTGCTTTGTGATGCTATGTTTGCTTTATATTTACTGTTTCTTCCCCCTCTTCTCTTCGGTAGACCCCGAGACCGATGCTGCCTCGTGATCGACTACGCCACCGACGACCCTCATTGCCAGAGCAACTGTGCAAGCCCCCTTTGATCATCCCGATATCGCCCATTCCATTCTCTCATTCATGCATTAGATTTTGCTATTGTTATTGTTTGCTCCTATTCTGATGCATAGCCTGCTTTTGTAACCTGCTTATTGTTACCTTACCTGCTTATCCTAAACTGCTTAGTATAGGTTGGTTAGTGATCAGTGACCCCCCCACCTTGTCCTTGTTGCCCCTGCTTCATCATCGAAGACCCGATCAACGGGACCGAAGACCAGGCCCCGGCATCGCACATCACTTCCCCCTTAGTTGCTCGACACTACTGGGTTACTATCGAGTACCGAGGGTGAACCTCTTCAGCACTTCTGATGTTAACCCTGTAGTGTAGTCATTCGGTCATGGTCATCGAGGGTGATTTCCTCCTTAGCCACTTCTGATACGACTCTGTCGTGCAACCCCTCAAGTGTGAACCTCGGGGGTGATTCCTCTTACGTTCATCTTGATGATTACATCTAGTGGAATTCATCGGGGGTGATTCCTCGGGTTTTCCCCTTGATGTTTGGACACACGGATACTTGTACTTTACCACTGTTACTTGGAAAGATGGGTCGGCCCTGAGGGGTACCCGCGCGAGCTTAATTGCGAGTGATGTGGAGTCGGGTTGACCTGGAGGGTGCCCGCGAGATAATTACGAGGCGTGGCCGGGCATTCCTAGCCCTTGCCGCAAGTCCTCGAGACGGGGCAACGGGTCACATCTTTCGTGAGTCTCTGCTTGTTACCGCGCGTTCATAATCCACTATGATTTGGGTATTTGATCCGAGGGGCCTCTGGCCTGATAGCACTAACCATCACGTGGGCATAGTATGGGCGTTCTGCGTCGTATACATCAGCCGAAGCTTAATAGACGTCAGCGACTGAGCGGCGCGTGGCGGGTTGGACTGCGTAAGTGCCTGCCTTGTTGAAGGAGGTAGCTAGGTCTGCTCACCGGCCGCGTACGCAACGTGCAGGAGTTCCCGGGGAGATGGCCCATGACCCCTGGGGGCATAGGTTTAGTCCGGCGTGTTGGCCTCTCTATTAAGCCTAGGTCGGGTTGCGGTGTATTGTTTGGCCGAGGCCGGCATGACCCAGGAAAGTGTGTCCGGCCGGAGTCAGTCGAGCGTGGTGGGTAAGTTGGTGCACCCCTGCAGGGAAGAAAACATCTATCGATAGCCTGTCCTACGGTAATGGACACTTGGAGTTGTATCCCGATCGATACAACTAGAACTGGATACTTGTGATGAGAATTGGATGGTGATGAGAAGTGGATTGTGATGATAACTGGATAGTATGGCTCTGGGATTTCTTTCTCGCAGGGAGTCGAGAAAGGATCTTCAGCCGAGGTTGATAACACTACTTCTACCTTACTTTGCGGTACTCTACTCCCTCCTGTTTGCTGCAAGATGGTGGTTTCCAGAAGATGCTAGTCTTCGATAGGACTAGGCCTTCTCTCTATTCTGGCATTTCTGCAGCCCAGTCCACATATACAGCCTTCCTTTGATAATGTTGCATATGTAGTGTAGATCCTTGCTTGCGAGTACTTCGGATGAGTACTCACGGTTGCTTTGCTCCCCCTTTTCCCCATTTCTTCTTCTTTCCGATTGATGCAACCAGATGACGGATTCCAGGAGCCAGATGCCACCGCCGATTCTTACTACTACGTGGAGGCCGCCGATGACCAGGAGTAGTTAGGAGGCTCCCAGGCAGGAGGCCTTGCCTTTTCGATCGATGTTGCTTTTGTGCTAGCCTTCTTAAGGCAAACTTGTCTAACTTATGTCTGTGCTCGAGATATTGTTGCTTCCTGACTCTTGTGTATTCGAGCTTATGTATTCGAGCCCTCGAGGCCCCTGGCTTGTAACATAAAGCTTGTATTATTTTAATTGTGTCTAGAGTTGTGTTGTGATATCTTCCCGTGAGTCCTTGATCTTGATCGTACACATTTGCGTGTATGATTAGTGTACGATTGAATCGAGGGTGTCACACTCCTCGACTAGTGGCAGCGAGGAACGGAACGGCGACGTGTGACCGTCCGGACGGTGCAGCGAGGGGCGCTTAGGGCTTGGGAGGGGCGATGCCATGGTGGTCGACGTGAGAGGGAGGGGGAGGAGATAGCAATGAACGTGAGCATTCTTCCGAATGCCGTGGGAGGCGCAGTATCTATAGCGAGCAATGGCACACCTACATAAGATATGGACTGAGCTGCACTGACTTAACTGCGGGTCCAGTTGCGTCACTGACATGTGGGCTAGACCCTTGTTGGGCCCATATGTCAGTGACCCAATGCACCTGCAGTTAAGTAACTGAAGCAGCGTCCCGGAAGATATGTTGCGTGATTAACGTAATAGCTAGGTGGGCATATTTGTTGGAGTAAATCACGGGGGAGGGAAGGGGTGGAAATATTGCTGATCACAACGGATTGGGCGAGCGTGGGGGAGGAGAGTCATGCATGCAGATTTTTTCCACACGGGGTGGAGTGGTGGGACCGCCGGAGGGAGAAGGAGAGTCTGGCAGGCATATTGTTTCCACACATGGAGAGGAAAAGATTTCGAGACGAACGGGCTTCTTGCAGGCATGGGGAACGATGCTTAATAAGTCATCTTGCATGCCGGGCTAGGTATAGTCTCAAGTCATTAAAAACATACACGCCCCACACATGCGATGATTAAGGCTGGCCATAATGGTGGTATCTTAGCTGGTATCATGCACACGGGAATAGCAAATATACTGATGTGGCAAAGAATTAAAGAAGAGAGGGGGGTTAGAGTAACTAGTGTTCATGCATGCATTGGTAAACACATTTTTTTGTGAAGAACGACAACATTAGTTGAGTACTTTTGTAGACTTCAAAAACTATTCCACCGCCTCTACTATCTTGCTAAGAGTAGGTGAAATTTTTGAATTGAGCCCTTTAAATACTAGAAGGAAGGTAGTAGTACTCTAATAGCTAACCTTGTTGCGATGACAAGATAGGACATGGCACACACCTGGACGGAGGAACTAGTCTGCATTGTGCATTTAAGTTTTGTCTGAAGTCAATGTACCTCTACTTTGACCAAACTTATAGAAAAATGTATCAACACTCACAATGTCAAATCAATATTTTTACACTCATTATAAAACGCAGTTCTTATACTCATTATAATCAGTATTGTAGATATTGATATTTTTAGTATAAACTTGGTCAAACACTTTGCAAACGGTTGACGGGAGTAAAAAGGACCAGAGGGAGTATCATGCATGCGGAGTAGGCAAAAAAATTGCTCATTTATAGCCGGTCGAAGTCTCAAAGGGCGCGACCGCGCGAGGGAGGCGAAGGTCGTGGGAGGCGCGACGGTTGACGGAATTAAGTGAAGTTACATCCATGCACCGGCATGGCGTGTGAACAGGCAGAAGCTATACCGTCAGGCCTACGATATGGGTCTAGTAGACATGAGCTCCCTTCTTAGGGACACAATGAAAAGGACTTACCCATCTACTATCAGCTATAGGATAGATTATACCTGCTTCTAGAAGTTTCAATATTTCTGTCCTTACCACTTCTTTCATTTTCGGATTTAACCGACATTGGTGATCAACAACGGGTTTAGCATCAGGTTCCATATTAATCTTGTGCTGACATAGAGTGGCACTAATGCCCTTAAGATCATCAAGAGTATATCCAATAGCAGCTCTGTGCTTCCTTAGAACTTTCAATAATCTTTCTTCTTCATGTTGTGAAAGGTTAGCACTAATAATAACAGGATATATCTTCTTTTCATCAAGATAGGCATATTTCAAGGTGCCTGGCAATTGTTTTAATTCGAACACAGGATCACCTTTAGGTGGAGGAGGACCTCCTAGAGTTTCAATAGGCAAATTGTGTTTAAGCAGAGGTTGTTGTTCGAAAAAGATTCTATCTATTTCATTTCTTTCACGCATATGCAAATCATTTTCATGGTCTAGCAAATATTGTTTCAAAGGATTAGTAGGAGGCACAACAATAGAAGCGAGACCAATAATTTCATCCTTACTAGGCAAATATTTCTTATGAGGTTGTTTACTAAACTTGGAAAAATTAAACTCATGAGATTCGTCACCAAAGCTAACACCGACAGTTTGTTTCTTACAATCTATTTTAGCATTGACGGTGTTCAAGAAAGGTCTACCAAATATAATGGGACAAAATTTATCTTGTGGGGTGGTAAGAACAAGAAAATCAGTAGGGTATTTTATCTTCCCACACAAGACTTCAACATCTCTAAGAATCCCAATTGGTGATATAGTATCTCTATTAGCAAGTTTAATAGTAACATCTATGTCTTCTATTTCATCAGGTGTTATTTCATCTCTAATTTCTTCATATAAGGAGTGGGGAATAGCACTCACACTAGCACCTACGTCACATAACCCATGATAACAGTGATCTCCTATCTTAACTGAGACAACAGGCATGCCAACAACTGGTCTATGTTTATCTTTTCCCTCGGGTTTGGCAATTCTAGAAGCTTCACCACAGAAGTAAATAACATGCCCATCAATATTATCATCTAAGAGATCTTTAACCATAGCCACACTAGGTTCAACTTTGATTTTTTTCAAAAGGTTTGAATGTTCTAACATTACTTTTGTTAACCACAGTTGAAGCTTTAGCATGTTCCTTCATCCTAACAGGAAAAGGTGGTTTTTCAATATAAGCAGTGGGAACAACTAGATCAACATTGTAAATGATAGTTTCTTCTTTAGCTTTTATCGGTTCTTTAATTTCTTCTTTAATTGGTGGGTGGTATTTAAACCACTTCTCCTTAGGGAGATCAACATGAGTAGCAAAAGATTCACAAACAGAAGCTACTATCTCAGAGTCAAGTACATATTTAGTGCTACACTTTTGAAAAGCATCGGTATTCATAAAATATTTAACACAGTCAACCTTAGGTTCAATACCTGACTCTTTACCTTCGTCGAGTCCCCAATCTTCAGAGTTACGTTTAATTCTTTCTAAAAGATCCCACCAGAATTCAATAGTCTTCTTCATAAAAGAACCAGTACAAGAAGTATCGAGCATGGTTTTATCATTACGAGAAAGCCGAGCATAAAAATTCTGGATAATAATTTCTCTCGAGAGCTCCTGATTGGGGCATGAATATAACATTGACTTAAACCTCCCCCAAGCTAGAGTGATACTTTCTCCTTCATGAGGCCAAAAATTATATATATAATTCCGATCATGATGAACTAGATGCATAGGATAAAATTTCTGATAAAAATTCCAATTTCAAACGGTTCCAGTTCCAAGATCCAATATCATCGCATAGCCTATACCATGTCAATGCTTTTCCCTTCAAAGATAAAGGGAAAACCTTCTTCTTAGCTTCATCTCCAGGCAAACCTGCAAGCTTAAATAATCCACAAATTTCATCCACATATATCAAGTGCATATCAGGATGTTCGGTTCCATCTCCTGCATAAGGATTAGCTAGCAGTTGTTGTAACATATATACCCGAAGGAATTTCGTATTCAATATTTTCAGTAGGTGCAGTAGGTTGAGGGGTGACTAATTGTGGTTCCGGTCGAGGTGAAGATACCCCGAACAAACCCCTCAAAGGATTGTTTTCCATAGTAGCAAGTGACATAAATTTCAGCACGTAGTAATAATATTTCCTTACCAATTTCCACTTACCAAGAGCGCTTCACTCCCCGGCAATGACGCCAGAAAATTGCCTTGATGACCCACAAGTATATGGGGTCAATTGTAGCCCTTTTCGATAAGTAAGAGAGTCGAACCCAACGAGGAGCAGAAGGAAATGACAAGTGGTTTTCAGCAAGGTAATGTCTGCAAGTGCTAAAACTGTAAGTAGCGAGGTAGTTTGGTAGCAAGATAATTTGTAGCGAGCAAGTAACAATAGTAGTAAAAAAAGTGCAGCAAGGTAGCCTAATCCTTTTGAGGCAAAGGACAGGCCCAAATGGTTTCTTATAATAAGCAAAGTGTTCTTGAGGGTACAAGGGAATTTCGTCTAGTCCCTTTCATCATGTTGGCTTAATTTGTGTTCGGTACTTTGATAATTTGAAATGTGGGTGGACCGGTGCTTAAGTGTTGTTCTTACTTGAACAAACCTCCTACTTATGATTAACCCTCTGGCAAGCATCCGCAACTACGAGAAAAGTATTAAGAATAAATTCTAACCATAGCATTAAACTTTTGGATCCAATCGGTCCCTTACGGAATAGCGCATAAACTGGGGTTTAAGCTTCTGTCACTCTCGCAACCCACCATCTAATAACTACTCCACAATGCATTCCCTTAGGACCAAATATGGTGAAGTGTCATGCAGTCGACGTTCACATGACACCACTAAGAGAATGGCAACATACATACCATCAAAATATCGAACACATATCAAGTTCACATGATTACTTGCAACATGATTTCTCCCGTGACCTCAAGAACTAAAGTAACTACTCATAAATGATAAGCATGCTCAAGATCAGAGGGGTATTAAATAGCATAATGGATCTGAACATATAATCTTCCACCAAATAAACCATATAGTAATCAACTACAAGATGTAATCAACACTACTAGTCACCCACGGGCACCAATCTATAGTTTTGATACAAAGATTGAACACAAGAGATGAACTAGGGTTTGAGAGGAGTTGGTGCTGTGAAGATCTTGATGAAGATAGCCCTCCCCAAGATGGGAGAGTTGTTGGTGATGATGATGACGATGATTTCCCCCTCCGGGAGGGATGTTCCCCCGGCGGAATCGCTCCGCCAGAGGGCAAAAGTGCTCCTGCCCAAGTTCCGCCTCGAGGCGCGACGCTTTGTCCCGAATGTCCTCTCCTTATTTTTTCTAGGTTGACTTATATACCAGAAGATGGGCACCGGAGGTGGGCCGAGGAGGGCAACACCCAGCAGGGCGCGCCCAGGTGGGTTGTGCCCACCTGGTGGCCCTCCTCTGGTACTTATTTGCTCCAATATTCCTTAAATATTCCATAAAAATCCTCGGGGAGTTTCAGCTCATTTGGAGTTGTCCAGAATAGGTAGCTTGATGTAGCTTTTTCAGGTCCAGATTTCCAGCTGCCATAATTCTCCCCCTTGGTGCATACCTAGCATATTATAAGAGAAAAGGCATTAGAATTACTCCAAAAACATTATTATACAATAAAACAACATAAATAACAGTAGGAAAACATAATGCAAAATGGACGTATCAACGTACTGCAGGAGGACCCGCTGCTCCTCCGTCAGCGACACCCGCACACGGTCGACCTCGTCGGCGAAGTAGCCGGCATGCACGGTGACGTCGGGCAGCGGGGGGATGGGGACGCCACCGGCGCTGAGCTTCCACCGCCCCGGCGCGCGCATGTCGGGAGGCGCCGGGATGTTGGCCTCGAACAGCAAGTGGGCTTCCCACTCATGCAACGAGCGGCGGTCGAAGCCATTGGCCGCTGCTTCATCGCCGGGGAACCGCTTGCCCATCGTCGCGGCTGGGCACGGGGAGAGAGGGGGAGGAGCGTCGGTGGCGGCTGCACACGGGGAGAGAGAGGGAGAGGCAGAGCTCGGCGACTGTGGGCGGGGTGTGGCCACAGGCGAGGGGTGGCGTTGCTTTATACTGGCCTGAGGCTGGGCGCCGTGTGTACGCATGGCGGGAGGGGGCGTCGCCGCGCCGCCCGTGAGGAATCAATGGAAGGCTGACCGGCGGCAGCCTTGGCATTGATTCCCCGTGGGAAACCGAGGCGCTGTGAGGACGACGAGGCGAGTGTCGCCGACTCAATGGGCCTGCACTTCATTCGCGCCAAAATCCCTTGCCCCAGCGCCCTCGGTCGCCCCCAGCGCGCGGGGTTCGACCTGGGTCCGCTAGCGCCAGTTTCGGCCCAAACCGGCGAAAAACAGGCTCCTGGGGGCGCGACTGGGCCGATTTTTGGGCGTCGACGCTAAAAAATCGCCCGGGGGGCCTGTTGGGGGCGCGACTGGAGATGCTCTAAGTCATCGTGCATGCGCCCCTAAGGACCAGCACCCTGGAACCGTCGTCATTGCTGTTGAACCCTTAAATAGATGTCAAACGAAGGAAGGGAAGAAAATAGCAGAGCCCCAGGTGGTAGCTGCATTTGTTCTGGCCTACATGACCGAATGGTCAGCAGTACATGTGAGGAAAGCTTCAGCTACGAACACCAGAGAAATGCATCGCTGGGCTGCTCCCGAGCCGGGATGGGTCAAAGCCAACGCTGATGGCGCCGTCTCCAGAAACGGGGGCAACGATGGTGGAGGCGTCGTACTCCGGGGCGACCAAGGCGCTTTCCGTGCGGCTGCATGCAACTTTTTCGCCGATGTTGCGGACGCCGAGACGACAGAACTTATGGCGTGCCGGCGGGTGGTCGAGCTAGCTAGCGAGATGAACGTTGAGAAGCTACATCTTGAGACGAACAACAAAATGATCGCGAGCATGCTGGGAGACACGAACAAGAACCTGTCGGCATCGGGGCCGCCAGTAGACGAGATCAAGCAGATGCTTAGTTGGTTCAACGATGTGAAAGTGTCAAGGGTATTGATGGACTGCTAATAACGCCGCACACAAGTTAGCTAAGGTAGGGGTAGGGGAAGAGTTATGTAAGCTTTGGCTAATGGTGCCTCCCGACTTTGTGTTAGATGTGGTCTCTGATGAGATCCCAGACTTTACTTAAGTAAAGCGGTTGTGTTACCCTAAAAAAAATAGATTTGAAACATCTAGCACCACACGAAGAGAGACTACATGAATCTACGACCGAACTCCTATTTAATCATGTAAAAACAAAAATATAATTCTAGTTAGTGTTTTATAAAATACTCCCATGGTAAAGAAATACTCCCTTCGTCTCATAATGTAAGACGTTTTTTGTGTCAAGAAACGTCTTACATTATGGGACGGAGTAGTATAAGTTAAACGATCTTATATTTCTTTACCGAAGGAGTAATTAACTTTGCACAGTTATAATCAAACTCCAATAAACTTGATATACTCCCCAAAAACAGTCAATTTTCCTCATAGTAAAAAAAACATTATTTTTGTAAAAAAACATCTCCCAACTCCCAAGCTGGCACCACCGCACCTCGGCGAGACGGCGCCCGTCTCCCTCGTGCCGTCGTCGTCGCCGGCGATGGCGTCCCAGCCACCGCCTCCACCCCACGAGCTCGACCTAGAGGCGTTCCTCCCGTCGTCTCTCGCCTCCTCCGACGCCGACGCCGATCACCGCCGCGCCGTCGACGACCTACTCCTCCTCCTCTCCTCGTCCGACTCCGACTCCGACTCCGACGACGAGCCAACCCGCACGCCCAGCACCAACCACAAACCCCTAACCCGTATCAAAGCCCCGCCGCCGCCCGCTAAACCTTCCCCATCTCCCCTGCCATCGCCTTCCGTGGCCCCCGGGAGATCCACATCCGCATCGCCGTCGGCGGCGCTCTCCTCCCTCGCCTCGAGAACCTTTTCCAACGCCGCCGCCTCCTCGTCGAGGCCGCTCCCCTCGCTCTTCCGGGGTGTCCGCCCCAGCCCCAAACCCGGCGCCGCACTCGCTGCCGCCGCCGCCGCGTCCCCCGCTGTTCTCACCCCGCACGCCGCTGCAATTAGGTCGCGGCGCACCGCCTCCGCGCCCATCGAGAAGCTCCTCGACAAAGCCTCCGAGGCAGAGGAATTAGCTGACAAGGCCAGTGAGGAAGTGGTTGGTAGGGTGACCGAGGAAACTGTCGGCGGGAACGGGGCTGAAGAATTGGAAGATGACAAGCACGGAGAAGTGGGGACTGAAGAGAATTCCGAGCCCTCAGAATCGGTGGGCGGAGGCAATGTCGATTCTGTTGCCGCGGAGAATTTCGATGTGCAGGAGCAACTTGGCAGTCAAATTGGGCTTGTTGATGAGGAAAATAGTGATGAGCAAATTAGGGACGGAAATTTAGTGGAATCTGGTGAGATTGTGGGTCAGGATGGGTCAGTGTCCGATGAGAAGACTGATGATGAGCTTGAGGTTGAACATTCTGACACTGATTTGGAAGAGCAAGTGGAATCTGAGAGGATCATCGATAAGGTGATCGAGGAGAGGTTGGAGATGAGCAGGATGACCAAGGAAAAAGCGGAGGAAAGGCCAAAGGTGCCAATGAAACCATTGGAGTGGGCTGAGGAGCTCGAGAAGAGGCAGGCCTCATTTGGGCAGCACTGGGAGGAGGGAGCAGCATCGCAACCCATGCGCCTGGAGGGGATTGGGAAGGGCCAACCAGCTATTGGTTACATGCAGATTGAGGTGGACAACCTGATAACTCGTGCCATGGCCTCCCCATCTTTTAGACAGGACCATGGCTCTCCTCAGGTCTTAGCAGTACATAGGAGCTAT
The DNA here is from genome assembly GCA_021605145.1 of Aegilops bicornis. Lineage (NCBI taxonomy): Eukaryota > Viridiplantae > Streptophyta > Magnoliopsida > Poales > Poaceae > Aegilops > Aegilops bicornis. Next base: position 778,222,514 of record CM038675.1, read on the forward strand.
ATTGCCATGGGCATGTCCAATGGATCTGTTATCATCCTCCCAAGCAAATACTCCATCCATCAAGCTGATGATACAGATGCAAAGGTTAGTCATTGCCTCCTTGGTGCTGTTGTGCATATTGTCTGTTTGGTCAAATACTACATGGTTTATTGGTATGCTTCAGATGTTGAACTTCAAGATGTTTCAGTATTAATTATGTGGTATGGATTTGAAGATGATTCATTAGAGTACCAAACTTCGATACAAACATGGCATTTTGCATTTAGGTAGAACTTCAAAAGCATACAAAATCTTAGATTTGGGGCAGAAAATAGAAGTACAATAAGGTGCTCACCAGGAATCTGCTAAAGTGACCCATTTGCATCTGAACCCTATTAACATGGCAGAAATTACAATTGCTGCAGTGCTATGCATCAGTGACAGTAACCCTTGGAATAAATCTGCACAATAGCTTGTTATTTTCGTCAATCCATCTGATTGTATAATAGGGAATAAAGAAGAGAACACTGCATGCAGCACAGAATAAAAAAAACTCATCTGAATGAATGCAGTACATTGGTATTGCCAGCAGGACTTACGCATAACCCTGTCAGATATGCGCATTTTATGGTGTTGCCAGAAGTTGACCCTGTGCGGTTTATGTACACACTAAAAAAATTGTGGGGTCTATTCCTTGTTCTCATAATTACATCTAAAGTTCACTAAGGTAAGGCTGTGGAGTGTAGGCCAAGCAGTACCACATCCTCCATAGTGAGGCCACTTATAGTCTTAGCAGTTGTTGGCAACAAAAGAAGATAAGGTTACCTTGGTACTTTTATTAAATGGCTCAGTACTCAAATATTCGTATATTTAAAGTAACTATCCTTTTGTGCCAGAATCTAATTACACCAACTTCGATTGATTTAACATAATTTCTATTGCAAAAGCTGTTTGATTGTATTACGTTTAATTAAGCACAACCAATGCCTCGAAGATGATTATGATACATTTCTATGTTCTTTTAAGGACAAGGAACCGGAAGAAACTGTCTTTTTTATATGTTTAGCTCGCCCAAATCATCAAGGTATTTTTAACTCTTTGTTCTACAGTTCCTCAATCTCTGCACAATTGACCCTTGTTTTCTCCTCTTGCTTGCTCATCAAAAATTATTGTTTTTCCAAGATAGTGCATGAACTAAAAAATTATCTTCTGGATTGGTGCTTACTGCACATTTCATGTGTTTGCCAGTCATATAATAACTCAGTGGCTGCACATATAGCTATTAATCTTATAAGCCAGTAACCAGTTGCTATCAAAAAATCTTGTTGGATGAACCCTGGAAAATAGTAAAACTGTAATACTTGTTATGGTTTGAAATGAGGACAGCTTTCCTAGATTAGTGGCTCTGAAGTCCTGAGAATTCTATGTCACTTTGATTTTTCGTTCTATAAAGACTGCTTTTATAATTTCAGATGTTGTTATTTTGGAACCAAGGTGTGAAAACTCAATCACCAGTGACTGCCATGTGCTTTAACCCGCAAGGGGATCTTCTGCTAGTAGGATATGGTGATGGTCATATGACAATTTGGGATGTACAGAAGGCTACTGCAGCAAAAGTCATATATGGTGGGCATACACGAGCTGTAGTGCATGTTTGTTTTATCTGCCAATCTAAAGCCATCACTGGTGATTCAAAAGGGCTTGTTCTTCTGCACACATTCTCGATTATCCCTGTCATTAATCGCTTGACTGTCAAGGGAACCCAGGTATGTAGAAACATCATTTTGTCCATTGTGCACATATTAACCCACTCGATCCCCTGTTAAATATATGTTTGCTCTGACAAAACTTAACTACACTTTGCCAGCGCCTTTTTGATGGACATACTGGAATCGTGCTCTCAGCCTGCCCTCTTGTAGCGGATGAATCCTTTGGTTCTGGCAACTCATCTATGCAAGGCAACCTAACAACTTCCTCCAGTGGTGGTCTTGGGAGCATGATGGGAGGTGTAGTTGGAGTAGATTCTGGATGGAAGTTTTTCAATGAAGGTTCTTCTCCAATGGAGGATGGTGTTACAGTCATGTTCATTATGCATCAACATGCTCTTGTGGTATGGGTGATATATTTTACTATCTGTTATGCTGTGAACTCATAATTGTGGTAACTCTTGTACTGCTTGATGATGTTCTGTGGTTCTCCTGCTAGGTTAGACTTCACACCAACAGTGACCACGTTGACCATATTGAGACCTTCTCTAGACCAGAAGGAGCACGAGAAGGGTCAATTGCTTATGCTGCATGGAAATACACATCATCCTCGAGTGATTCATCGCCAATTGGTAAGATTAGACCTCCTTAGACATTGACAATGATCGGTAGTTCCTTATATTGGTAAATTGTAGTTTCTTGGGCTAAAGATGACAGCACTATATAGATGAAGAGCCAGTATCTTGGCTTGCGCTTGTCTGGGACCGTCAAGTGCAAGTGGCAAAATTTGTTAAATCAAAGGTGATCAAACACAAGGACTGGAATCTTGATAGTGCTGCCATTGGTGTTGCTTGGTTAAATGATCAGGCATGCAAAATTCTCCCCTTTTGGTTATTCATTTAGTTTATGTTCTTTTCCCAGTTGTAAAATCAAGTTACTATTTTTTTCCCATCCAGATGTTAGCTGTCCTTAACTTGAGAGGGCAGCTCTGCCTTTTATCAAAAGATGGCAGTGAGCTTATGAGGACTATCTTTATTCTTGATGGTTTGGTCTTCGATGACAGCATACTGTACCATACACATTTTTCTAACAGGTTTGGTAACCCTGAGAGGCATTTTAACAACTCGGTAGCAGTAAGAGGTGCTACAGTATATATTCTTGGCCCAAGCTTTCTTACAGTTTCGCGACTTCTTCCATGGAAAGAGTGGATTGAAGCACTAAAGAGGGCTGGTGATTGGATGGGTGCAATGGACATGGCAATGAAGCTTTATGACGGTCACACACAGGGTGTTGTTGATCTTCCGAGAACACTTGATTCCATAAGGGAAGCCATAATGCCGTATCTAGTAGAGTTGCTGCTGTCATATATAGGTTATGTCTATGAATATATTTCAATTGCATTGTCAAACCATACTGGAAAAGGGGGAGCAGCAGATGGCCTGATAGACGCCGATAGATCACTGCTGACAGAGAGAGAAGAACAATATGCTCGTGTAGGAGGGGTTGCAGTCGAGTTTTGTGTTCACATTGGACGGAATGACATCCTGTTTGATACAGTCTTCTCTAAGTTTGTTGCTGCTCAAAGTGGAGGTAGGCTTGTTCTAATTAACTCATATAAGAATTACAACCTTTCCATAACTCTGATTTTATTTTGTTCATGCCTGAAGTTGACGCAGTCCTCCTTTCCGTGCTTAAAACAACTTTCTTTAGATCATTCGTTGTTACATCCTGTGTTCCTCCTTAATTTTTCTCTACAAGAATGCAAAGGAAGACAGTTTTCCTCTTTCCGTTCTAAGTTGCAGGCTTTCTGTAAATCTCTTTTGGTGGTTGCTTTAATGGGTTCTAGTTGTGTAGCCAGGCATTTTTTCCCTTCCTTCTGTTGCTTTGACTCTATTTAATTTGGAATGAGTTTACTTGCACTTTTGAAGATTCCACAGCCTTTTTGAAAGAAGATTTCAGAGGATATTTACATTTATATTTTCATGTTGAATAGTATAAGAAACGTATTGCATATGTCAAGTTATCTGTTTGCTGATAAGATTGTGCACGCACATGTTTCTGTTATTAAATTTCTGCTATAACTTAAAAAGGCTGACATGACATGACAGGCATGTTTCTGGAGGTACTAGAGCCATATATGTTGAAAGATATGCTTGGTTCTTTACCACCTGAGGTGAGTTCCACCGAGGATTTTGTAGTGTTAATTTGCAAATTATGTAATCCACATATACACTTCAACAGTATACATTTATGCCAATTTGATTTGTAGATCATGCAAGCTCTAGTAGAGCATTATAGTGGCAAAGGATGGTTGCAGCGAGTCGAACAATGCATTCTTCATATGGATATTTCATCATTGGATTTTAATCAGGTATACATAAAACTCGTATATCCAACTAGTGTAAGAAGTACATCTGTAGATCTTTCTCAGACATGTTTGGTGTTTCATTGTCTACATTCATTGTCCAAGAAAAAAATCTTTTTCAGTTTCTTCTGGTACTGTTTTTGTAGTTTAGACTAGTGTGTTCCACAATTATGCATCCACATGATATTGTTGTACTTGTTCTGTATGCAGGTAGTCAGACTCTGTCGTGAGCATGGGTTATATGGTGCTCTAATATATTCATTTAACCAAGGCTTGAATGATTTCCGTACACCTCTAGAGGAACTTCTATCTGTTATCCAGAACGCTACTAGAAAAGATGCTACTTGGTATGTCATACTCTTGCCAGAAGGAGTTGTATTAAACTTGCCCATAATCACCTTGCTCATAGATGAGATAATAGTACACATTATGTTCTCAAGTTATTGATATGTGATTTGAGCATACTTATGTTATTCTGAAGTTCCTGATTGAATATCTGTTCTCGTAAATTGATTAATCAGAATTTGATAATTCTCTTACCATTAGTTACTTGGCTATCATTGCAATTTACATGAATCTTCATTCGAAATGCATCTTTATGTTTTCTCTGGGATTTCTCTATGACATGCATGAGCGTGAACAAAAATGTTGATACTAAGCAAGGAAGTTCCCATGCTTTCAAAGGAAGTAGGCAAGAACCACAGTAGTACTTGGTTAGAGTTGCTTGATTTAGTTTGATATTGCTCGTGGGGTAGTTCTGTATATGCAATTGGTATTTCTTTTAGAATATTATACTAGTGTTATATAGAAGGCAAGTTTCTTACCATATTTTCACTTTAACAGCTACAAAATGCTTGTTTATCTGAAGTATTGCTTCCAGGGCTTTGCATTTCCTCCAGGTTAGTAGATTTACCATTCACGGTATCTTTTTTACTATTTCGTTAATTCTATGCCAGTTTAGTGTTGACTGTAGACTGTTTTTCCTGTGCTGTTGGGCTTTTGGTGGGCCTAGAACCTTGTAAATTATGAAGTGTGTTAGTAAAACTCTATGCTTAAATTGTGATTTTCTAAAATTGAAGAGTTCAGATTTACCATAAGATGCTTGGTGTTGTGTCAGCTTCATGAGACCACATATGCATACTTCCAGCAGGATTATGTTCAGAACCAGGAATAATGAACTTCCTGTACAGGATGCTCTTATAAGACGATTCAATTCCATGATATGTTATCGCATGATCTACTTTTTGCAGGGCATGGAATAATTCCCCGAGCGCAGCTTCATTCAGTGAGAAAAGAACTTCTGCAATTCATGCTTGAAGAGTCTAAAATGCACACTTCTGAAGTATTTAAGGGTTTCAGTTCTTCTTCCGGAAAATGCCCAAACATATGCTATCTACTATGGATGGATACGGAAGCTACTCTGGAAGTTGTCAAGTGTGCTTTTGCACAAGAGAATTTTGAATCTACTTCTAGTACTCCTGATGCATCTGTGTCCAAGGATGAAGATGATACCAATATTGAAAGAGAGAGTCAAAATATCTTATTACAAGGTGTAGTTGACACCATCATTCATATTGTTGGTTTGGAAAACGAGGCAATCCATTCCATTGTTGTGGGTACTGCTGAGTCAGAGGAATCAGAACTTTGGCCTACAGCGAATGATTTTGGTTATATAATTGAATTTGTGTCCTTTTTTATTTCCAATAAAAGGGCAAAGTCATCTCAAAGAGTTCTTAAGCACATTCTTAAATACCTCACGTCATCCAGAACTCCATCATATGATGATAAAAAGATGCCAACGCAGAAAGAAGTTCTTCAGCTCTTCAATGTGGTTCCTCAAACTGACTGGAATTATGATTATGTGTTGCATCTTTGTTTAGATGCCCATTTTCATCAGGTTTGTCACCACTTACCTTTAAAAATTCACCTTTATAATATAGCACTGCTGTTCAAAAAGGCCTTTCAGCCTATAACTGTAAATGTTATTGTTACTATACAGGCATGTGGCAGGATATATGCAGCCAGAAATCAGAATTTGTCTGCTTTGGATAGTTACATGAAGGATATAGTGCAACCGTACAACGCTTTTATCTTCATCAATAAAAAGTTATTTCAGTTGGCAGGCGATGAAGCTTTATCGTTTCGTTCTACAGTAATATCTCGTTTTGCCGAGCTAGTCAATCTAAGCAGGTGAGGTTGCTGATTAATGTTTTAACTAGCATATATATATTCTCCCCCTTCAGTTTTTTGCTTGCTGGTTTGTCTTTTACTGAATATGCTCAATTTCTCTCCTGTCACTTCATTTTTTAGGGAGTGCGCATTTGTCTTGTTCCTTGATCATTTTCAAAATCAGATCCAGCAAATATTATCAAAGCTTCCTTCTGACAGCCGCAGCCATGTTCTTTTCTTGAAAACTGCAATGGAAGTACACTTGTCAGGCAAACTTGACTTCAGCGCACTAACTGGCAATGAAATTGTTGAACGCCTGTACTTCTCTGGTGAACTCGAAGATTATCTGCAGAGATTATCAAATTTCCCAAAGTTTGTCTGCAATCTTGTTTCTATGATTGATGAGTTATTTGAGCCTTATCTGAAGGTATGCTTATCGAGATATTCAACATTACTATATTTGATATGGAGCCTTTTAAGCATAATGATATACCTTTGGGTGGAGCCTTTAGCCATCAGTGTAGACTGTAGTAGAGCCTTTGACTGCTATACCACTATATTGGCACAAAAAGTTGCACTGAGAGAACAATCTATTGGCAAATGGTAGCACAGTGATTTGCCATAAGCGTTATATAGAATCAAGAGGCAGTATGTGCTTTGCAAATATGACACCAGCATCAGCTGCTTTTTACTTTTTGGAGCTTTGCAATTTGATTTTATTATATTTTAAACTGCTGTGCATGAAATGAATACTTTTCAGTTTCTTTAGTCGACAATTTTGTGAAGAGATGCATTATTGATTTTACTAATAATAGTGAATAACCTAAAACTCAGAAGTTACATTATGTAATTTGTTAGGTTCAAGTATTTTAGTGGCAGCACATGTTATGTGAGATCATCATCCTTTTTTGTTAATCAAATGCACTTTTGTTGCACAGCTTCTGTGTCAGTATGAACCAAGGTCAGTCCTGAAGTTTCTGGAGACTTTAGATAGCTACAGATTGGAAGGGTGTTTGCAGTTATGTCTAGATTATGGAGTTACAGATGCTGCTGCATTTCTGCAAGAGAGGGCTGGTGATGCTCAGAGTGCACTGGCACTTGTTCTAGCTGGACTAGATGAGAAAATTAGCCAGTTTATCACTTCAGTGGAGAATGCATTTTCTCAGATATCCTCAAAGGGTAGCTCTGAAATTGAGCAACCAGCCATTGTTCTCAAAACGAATGAGGTTCTTTTTCTCGTACCTATTGAAATACTAACCAAGATTTGTATCGTCTATTGCATAATTGGTAACATGTTTGATGTTCTCATTAAGGCTCATCCGGTGCTTGATGCGTTACGTTCCTCCATTGGATTGTGTCAAAGGAATTCACAGTACTCAGACCCAGAGAAGTCCCAATCACTTTGGTTTCAACTGCTTGACTCGTAAGTTGTGCTAAGATATACATATACACTTTCTTACAAAGGGGAACATTTCTCACTGCACTGTATTGGCACTTTGTCCTATTATTTGGATCTATAACTAGAATTTTGATAGTCATTGCTGGTTTCTGTTAGTAGTGATTTGTTATTTAGCAGATGTGATATTGTTCTCTTCACTAGTAATACAGCATGGGCATGCTTTGCAAAGATGCACCGTTCAACACCTAAAGGCACCATCTCTATTGCTCATTGGGCGGGCACTTGTAGGAGGCCACAGGAGCTGGGCGGGGACAAATGAGAATATAACATAGGATCAGTTAAACCTTACTCAACTGATAATTAACTCTCCCGGAACTCTTCTAACTAATGCAGTTATGACGTAGTTTGCAGGGTTCCAATTTGATACTAGTCTGATCGCATGGATGGTTAAGAACATTTGGATCCCACCAAACTTGTACCTTATATAGTTCTATGGATTGTTGCTAGGGATATATGATCCTAAAATGTGCTGGCTGCTGATCTTATGCCATTTTGGAAACTAATAGTGTTCAGTTGTCTCAAGGGAGGCTTATTGTCAAATACTAGTAAAAGATGATTACCTGTATTGTCAGATCTAAGTATGGAGGTTAAATTTAAAACCACATAGGTGGGAGGGTTGATGATGATGCAAATCTGTGTTGACCACACTCTCCCTAAGACTAATCTATCTTAATGAAAATGACAGGCAACAGTCGTTGCTTGTTCTTGAAAAAAAGAGACTAATCTATCTGTGAATGAAACTGTAGCAATATCGCAATCGATGCCTTTCTCCATGGTTGAGATTTTATACAGGAATCCAGCAGGCAAAGGCAATTCTTGAAATATTATGTCATGATAAATTAATTCATTAGATTTATGACATGCTATCTAGAAATCTATGATCAACATATAGGCTATAGCTCTCAAGTAGTGTAAAGTATTTTTCGTACTTTTAGCTTGTTGAGATATATCAGAGATCAACATATAGGCTATAGCGTCAAGTAATGTCGTTATGTTGTTGATGCAGTTTCTCAGAACCACTGAAAAAGTTGTATGGAAGCAAGGATGTAAATGGAAAAGGTTGTTGGTCTGAACGGGACGAAACAACAAACGGACATCCAACAGGCAAAGGATTCTCACAACAGATGGTGATTTCAGCTTATCAAAGGTGTTTGAATACTCTGCGGAGAGTATTCTCACAATTCGTTGGAGAGATAATTGAGGCAATGGCTGGGTATATACCCCTACTAGCAATTATGTCAAAGCTTTTATCTGACAATGGGAGTCAAGAATTTGGTGATTTTAAACTTGTCATACATAGAATGCTGTCTATGTATCTTCATAAAAAAAGAATACTGGTACGCATTGAATTCCGTTCGTTTGCCATTTACTTCATAAGTATATCACACACGAAATTTGATGAAAACATCACCTTTTTGGTTATTTTCTTCTGTATTTTATCTAATAGTAAAAAATCAAGCTCCTCTATACCTTGCTTATTTGCAGGAAACAGCTAAGTCTGTTATCAAGGATGATTCGTTCTATACCTTGAGCTCATTAAAGAGAGGGGTTTGTCATGGATTTGCTCCACATACTTTTGTCTGTTGTGTATGCAACTTCTCACTTTCCAAAGAAGATGCTATTTCAGCAGTTCGAGTGTTCAGTTGTGGACATGCAACACATCTTCACTGTGAGTCTGAACAAAGCAGATCATCCAGTAAGGATTTTCAAGACGGATGTCCAGTTTGTCTCTCGGCGAGTGACACACAAGCCCGGAACAGATCACCTGTAATATCTGAGAATGGGCTACCCAGGTACCCCATGGTTGAAAATGAAGTACCATATGGCATCCACCGTAATCACGAGACAGATCATGTTGAGAGATCTCGCGGGCTTCAGCAGATGTCGCGGGTAGGAATATTATGAGATATTTTTTTCTGCTAGTATAATAAATTTCTCTGTTGTGACTAGGCGCTTGCCCAAAACTTGACTAGTGTGACATTTGAAAGCCTTCATCCAATTATCAATTGTGCTATCTCTCTTGTATTGGATATGATATTATATCCCTGTTTTAGTCCTCTAAGATGTTATTATGGGACGGAGGGAGTAGATATTATATCAGCTGTGTACTTGGTTACGCTATTGGTCTTTGTTGCTTATTTGCCTACATATGTGCACGTATTATATTGGCCTTTGGTCAGTGATATTGAACTTAAGTGACCATGCATTCCAATACTTCAAATTTAGTTAACAATAAATCTCAGTCAGTTTCTAGTTTCTCAATGATGATAAAATGGATATGGGGCCTATACTCTGTATTTGTTAAAGTTTTTGCCATGATATTTCCTTTTGCAGTTTGAAATACTGAAAAGTCTCCAGAAAGCTCAGAAGTCTTCGTATTTAAACTGTACCTCCGTTTGAATTTTCTCCGCCAGCCATATATCATGAGAAGGTACATAAGAGAGTAAGTTTGGTGGGACAATCCAGCAGATATTAAGTTCGAAGTGAAAAACCACATATGTCACATGAAGGAGACCAAAAATAAAAAAAGAGAATAAGTGTGTGGGAGAATCCATTAGACATTTGGCTAGAAGTAAAAACCACGGAAAATATGTCACACGAAGGGCCAAAACCAAAGAAATCAAGGGATTGGCTTCCGCCAAAGTCGAGCATAACCGGTAACTCTCTAATTTTCTCAATCAAATAAACAAGAGCATCACAATATTGATCTAATCTTGGATTCTTATGTCTATTTACCTTTTAGAATCTTAGATGCAGGTTCTGACAAGAATCAAGTGCGGTAGACTATGCAATGGTGAAAAGGTGCAAACACCTGAGAAATCTGCTTTGTCCATTCGTGTAATGACCTCAAACTACAGGCCGACTGCTGCTCCGTCTGCTAGAGCGAGGAAAATGAAGTGGGATGTAATTCATGATAAAGGAGGGAACTGCATGCAATGGAGTTCTCGATATGGTTCAAGATGTAAGCAGAGGCTATATATAGCTGTGAAACATGGCTTCCTCCTAGCTCAATCCTTGGTATCATAATTCAAGTCAGTTCAGATAACTGGAGGTTCTAGTTTGGCCCCTGGAATCGCTTCAGCAATTTTCCATGACATTTATTCCCGGGAAAATGAATTTGCGAAGGTGCAATATGATCACTCCAATAGAGAACTCAATTGCTGATGAACTAGCCAGACTAGTGAAAGTTCAAAACTCTTCGTTCTGGCTTGACGAGCCATCCCTCTATTGTACCCCTTTTAATTAATGATATAACACTGCTTTCTACTGTATTTAATTTATAAAGAGGTACTTTACAAGGTTAAAAAAATGCGGTAGACTATGTTGGAATTATGGGTCCTGCAATTATATTCAAATTACTTGAAATTATTGAAATCATACATGTATTTGTGCATGTAATTACTTTGCGTATTTAGTATGGAATTAATACTTCATGAAATGTACTCAAGAATATACTTTCTCTGTAAAAATGTAAGATTTTTGTTGTTTCTCTTTTTTGACCGGTTTTGCGAAGGTTCTAGAAGCTTCTTAGTCCGTGGTTTTGTTTTTTTTTCTCAGCGTTCCCACTGCATGTTTTACCGATTTTCTTTCGGTATTTTTTTAATTCATGTTCATTTTTATATTCTTGAACATTTTTAGAATTCAGTAACGTTTTTAAATTTGTGAACATTTTTAATTCCCAAAATATTCTAAAGCTCTTGAACATTTAAAAAAATTACGATTGATTTAAATTGTAACATTTTAATGCTTCTAGTACTTATAAAATTTCCTGAAATTTTTGCATGACAAAAGTTGTTTTTTCTAAGAAACAAAGTCGTCTAAAAAACGGGGCCCAAGAACAGATGGGCCGGCCTAGCCGCAGCTCAGGGTGCGCGATTTCTCTCGTTGCCCAGCGCGAACAGGAGCTCTGCTGGGCTTTGCCGTTCCCGTGGCTGGCAGTCCTCGCCTCCGCCGCCGTCGACTCCGGCGGGCGGCACCTAACCGCCGCTCCAGGGACCTCGCCTGGCCGCTTAGCCTCCGCCCCGTGCGCGATATGGCGCGGGCCGCCCTATAGGGCTGGCGTGCTGCCTCCGTCGTCTTCTCCGCACAGCCTGCGTACTCGACGACAGCAGCTCTGTCCGTCCCGACTGCGCGCGCCCTCATCCCCGGCGCCGCCTGACTTCCAGCGCCCTCGGCTGCTCCTGCCATCTCCCTGATCTGCGGCACTCGTCCGCCTCTCCCCGAGCTTTCGCAGGTAGACGCCGCCCGCCATCCCCATCGTCTCCTCGAGCTCAGGCGCACGCCAGCTGTTCGATTCATTGACCCAACGGATGTTTTAGCATTTCGTGGGCGAGAGTGCTGCTGTGAAATGGCCTAACCGATAGATGTTGCTACGGTATTGAACCACGGTGTGATTTGTGTGTGTGTGTGTGTTGTCAAATGAACCCTCCTAATAATGATGTGTTAAATGTTTGTTTGTGGTTTGTTCTTGCATAATCTGCTCCTGTTGCTTCTACATCCAGTTCTTGCTTCCCTATAATCTTCTATGCAATGATTCAGTTCTTGCTTACATTCAGAATTTGTGGTTTGTTTAATCTTCTATGTAATGGTTCAGTTCTTGCTTCCGTATAATCTGCTTATGTATTCTCTTCTTGTGTAGCCAGCTCTGTAATGATTCAGTTTCTGCTTCCATATTCTGTCCCTGTATAATCTGCTCTGTAATGATTCTGTTCCTGTGAATTGTTGCAGCCTGGAGTGTCCTGGGTTCAGGATCAACCTTGCTCCCCCTTGGCACTCAACTGAGTTGCTGTTCCGCTTAATGCCGACACACATCTCCGCCGCTCCCCTTAATTCCACGGGAGCACACCGGAGCGCTTTCTTCCCAAACACAGGTGAGCAGCTCACCTCCCAAACTGGCCGTGGTTTGTCTCTGCAAAAATCTAACCTTGGCGCTCAAGTCTTGCTTGTGTTCGTGTCTACAGCCGCATTTCTCACCGTTGTCGCTGGAACCTGCTGCTCTGTGCGTTTGCCTTCCAATGACAACATGTATGTGCTTTTCTTACTTGTTTTCTTTCATTTAAGCTGGTTGCCGAAGCAATTTAATATGGACAGCTTGCTGCTTTGTTTAGTTGACCGGACTCGACAACGGAGCACCATGCCGGACAGGAGAAAAGTGACCCTGCTCGAGGACCTGCCTGAGGAAATCATTGACAAGATACTCAAGGGATTGCCGCCAAAGGATGTCGGCCGCTGCCGCGCTGTCAGTACGTTGTGGCGCAGTATCACCTCCATACCTGAATTTATGCTTGAACACCACCGGCGACAGCCATTGCTCCCCATCATCGACGGGCTTGGGCGGCCTGCCAGTTTCGTCCTCTTCCGAGGCGCTGGCGCCGACACCTCCAATCAACAGCTCTGGCCCTTCATCCCGGGTCTCAAACACTACCAATTAAAGCCTACGCTCTCACTCACCTGTGATGGCTTCCTCATTCTCCTAGAGCGAAACAAATTCTACATCTACAACCCGGTCTTGCACAAGCATGCTCTCCTACCGTACCCTCAAGCTGGGGAAAACGAGTGCAGCAACATAATCGGTTTCTACCGGCACCAGCTAACTGGAGAATACAGGTTGCTCTGGACCACATTCCGTCCTCTCTCGGTGGTTAAATACAGCTTATACATTCTCACAGTGGGATCAGGTGTGCCGAGGCACATTAGAATCAGAATGCCAACAGTCTTGTCACCTTCCGCAGAACACAAGTTACTGGGGGCACTGTGCTATTCGAACTATTGTCCACCACCAGTCCACCTTGGTGGCAGCCTGCACTGGTGTCCTTTTTCTGTTTGTGGTGTCGCCGACATTACTGGAAGCAGCAGAGACATTGTTGTGTTCGACACAAAAGCAGAGTCATTCCGGTGGATGCGCAGTCCTGACCAGGCGTACCCTAATAGGAAGTTGTTCGACATGAATGGGACGCTTGGTTTCTGGGGCAGCTCAATCAAGGGTGATGCAGGAGGTTGTTTGAGTTTCACCGCTTTGGATATTTGGGTGATGCAGGATTACAAGGCCGAAATCTGGGATTTCAAATACCGGATTGACCTGTCAACGGTTGAGGCATCACGGCAACTTTATTTGACTTCTTGCAAAGGAAGAAAGAAAGCACCGCTTCGTTCAACAGTGCAATGGTTCAATGATATGGCTGTGCTTAACGAGCATGAGCTGCTGATCATGATTAATGATAAACATGTGTTGCGCTGCGACACTGATGGCAAGGTCTTAGGTTTGGTGAACATTGGAAAGAATCAATACGGTATGTCGCTTACTCCCCACCGCTTCCAAGAGAGCATTATTCCAATTCCATCCTTCCCATGAGATACAAGAAGATGAGGAATCTCCATTCTCCACAGGGCGTCTCTGAATGTTCAAGACTCCTTCCTGATTTGCTTTGCCATTGGGCTCAGACCTTGTTTTTCTTTTCCAGTTATTATTGCTAAGAAGCAACAATGGCACTGTTATGATGAGATCTTCGGTGATTATCAAAAATAATAATGATGAGATCTTCAGTCTTGCCCGTGTTGTTTGAGTGAATGCTTTTGTCTAACAGGGACACTCTAGCATTTTTAGTTGTGGAAATGATATTGCAAGGCTGGTAGTTTGATCTTTGTTGTTCAGAATATAAACTCTTAGGTATTACTTGTTGCTTATAGGCTATAGCACTCAGTTGATCCTGCTGCTTATGTCAACGTGTCTTCACCGGGGCCATGCTTGCATATATAGCTGTGTGTGTCTAGTGCTGCAAGCTATGATGGGAGAAAGAACCTCTATGCACGTTGGTCATGTGTCAGGAGTATTGGCTGGAGCTTAATTTGCTTGCTGCTTTTTTCGTGTGCCAGGATTTGACATGTTTTTTTGGGTAGTAACGATCGACTTGACGATATGCTGATCTGGAGCTGGCTGTTGCTCTGCTTGGCTTTTCTTTCTTTTTGAAGCATTGTGTTGGTATGGCTTTGTGCATTCTCGATGCTTTGTCATTCGCTTTGTGCATTCTCAATGCTTTGTGCTTGACGATATGGTTTATCTTTTCGTATCAGCTTGATACTAAATGCCCCCGCAAAAAATAAAGCTTGATACTAAATCAGCGACAATTAATATGGATCGGAGGGAGTGCTTTTTCCCCAAAAAATAATAAGCTCCAACGTTTCTGTACATTTACTTGTGTGGTTGTATCAACATTTCTTTCTATAGTTTTACTGACTGACTAAGGTGACTAAGGTAAGTTATTTTGTGCTAGCTTCCAATCTCTTTTTGGTGTCATGTGTTGTTTGAAGTTTGAAACTCTAGAGAGATTGTAGAAAAGGATTTAGGTGGAATAGTTTAGTGACCAGCAGCCGGCTGGAATGAATGTTTTAAGACTGGTCCAGTCCAGAGTGCACCTTTGTGTATATACTCCCTCTGTAAACTAATATAAGAGCGTTTAGATCACTAAAATAATGATCTAAATGCTTTTATATTAGTTTACGGAGGGAGTACAGCATAATTCGGTGGATTGGACAGAGAAAATTGTATGAACCAGACTTGATGAATGAGCCTCCTTGAGACCCTAAACAGAAGGTAGGACTTGATTGAATGAGCCTCCTTGAAACCCTGATCTCAGGGCTTCTTCGTCAGTGGTCATGGTGCTCGGCACAAGGGCTCGCATTGGTTTTTTAGAACGAAGACGCTAGGAGCGTCCGGCTTTAACTGAATAAAGCCCACAATAGGCAACGTACACGGAAATAAAGTCTTACAACGCAACAAATACCCTCAAAAGATCGAGCGAGTAGAGGGGAACAAGTTTTGGATTACAAGCCACAGCCGCCTGAATCAGAGCACGTAGGCTCGCGATGATGATGCCAAAAGGTGCCTCACAACCCTAGGGAGGTGGCGCATGAGCTCTTGCCAAAGCGTAGACATGACGAAGACGAGCAAGAGCGAGCTGTAGGAGATCAGCGTCCCGGCGCCTTTCCAACGGCGCCCACTGCTGCAACAAGATGACACATTTAAAAACCACGTCAGCAGGATGAGAGGGCAATGATCCATCAATAGTAAGTTTGTTCCTAATATGCCAAAGTGCCCAGAGTAACGCCCCCACGCAACACCACATGACACGCCAAGCGGTACCACTAACCGACGACAAGAGAGCACACATCTCAGAACTTGACCTAGGCTCCCAATCTCGGCCAGCGGCCTCACGGACCGCACTCCACGCGAATCGGGCCAGGTAGCAGTTGAAAAAAACATGGTTGACGGTCTCTGGCTCCCCGCAGACCTCACATGGCCTGCTGGCCGGACCGTTGCGCTTGGCTATGTTGACAGACGTGGGTAGTCTATTGCGGCACAGCTGCCAAAAAAACACCTTAATCTTGAGGGGCAGCCGAGCTTTCCACAGCCCGGAAGCCACCTGCTGATAGGGTCCCCTAGCAAGAGCTCTGTAAAGGGAGTTTACCGAGAACATGCCAGAGGCTTTGAGGTGCCACGACACAACGTCCGGGTCTTGGGTTAAAGCCATCCCCTCAACAAGAGTCAACAAGTTTCCCAAACTTGTCGTCCCCGGGCCGGTGAGTTCGCGGCGGAACAGGAGCACCGGCGGGGACTTAGCCATAGCTTGAGCCACAAAAAATGCTTGGTTCAAGCGCTGTGTTGGACTGGTCTCTGAATCTGGACCAGAGAGGTTGGTCACCAATCCAGAGGTCCAACTAGAAACGTGTTGAGCGCCCATCTTTGACCGAAAACTTCGCCCCATGGCAAAGATTGGCTTAAGGTCTTGAATAGAGTTCCAGAAGGGAGATCCCCTCCCCGTGGCCGCAAAGAAGTTGCCCGACGGGAAGTACTTGGCCCTGAGTAGGTCGGCTGTCGGTGTCAAAACCGGCAAATCTCAGGTAGGGGGTCCCGAACTGTGTTTCTAAGGCCGATGGTAACAGGAGGCGGGAGACACGATGTTTACCCAGGTTCGTGCCCTCTCTATGGAGGTAATACCCTACTTCCTGCTTGATTGATCTTGATGAATATGAGTATTACAAGAGTTGATCTACCTCGAGATCGTAATGGGTAAAACCCTAGGAGTCTAGCCTGTATGATTATGATTGTGATTGCCTCCGGTTTATATAGACAGCGGAGGGGACTAGGGTTGTACAAAGTCGGTTACAGAGAAAGGAATCTACATATCCGAACATCAAGCTTGCCTTCCACGCCAAGGAGAGTCCCATCTGGACACGGGAAGAAGTCTTCTGTCTTGTATCTTCATTGCCCATCAGTCCGGCCCATGTTAATAGTCCGGCCGTCCGAGGACCCCTTAATCCAGGACTCCCTCAGTAGCCCCTGAACCAGGCTTTAATGACGAGGTGTCCGGCGAGCAGATTGTCTTCGGCATTGCAAGGCGGGTTCTTTCTCCGAATACTCCAAAATAGTCTCCGAACACAGAAAACATGTCCGGCTATGCAAAACAAATCCCACACACAACCGTAGAGAGTATAATATTTCACGAGTCCAATCCGCTGACAACTTTTTGTAGCGCGACATCATGTGGACGCCCGGTCATTATTCGAACCGTTTTTTAGCCTGCCGCTCCATATTTCGAGATGCGGCTTCATTGGCACGTCTTGTCAAAGCAGAGATCATGTCCCCTTATTGCAGGATTCTCATCAATAGGGGCATGGGTAACCCAACCGTGCCACATGCACGGCCCTTGGGGAATAGGTGAGTTTTAAGGCGAGTGGGGAGGCGCTTGATATCTACTGCCTTTATAAAGGGATAAGGATTCACCCCTTTTTCCCACGCCTTCTCTCTCTCAGCCTCCCCCATTCTCGAGCTCCAGCGCCCAAGTTCTTATCTTCTCTGCCCCAAGAAAGCACTCCGACCATGTCCGGATCCGGAGCGCAGGGCAAGTGGATGGTCTCCTCCGTCAAGGACATGGACATAACCCAGCTCCGGGAGGCCGGGTATTTGGCCAAGGAAATAGCCCACTGGCTTCCGGCCAAGGGACAGATCGTCCCCACCCCGGAGCCCCATGAGAGGGTGGTATTCATCCCTCACTTCGTCCGCGGGCTGGGATTTCCTCTCCACCCATTCATCCGTGGACTCATGTTCTACTACGGGCTAGATTTCCACGATCTGGCCCCCAACTCCATCCTCAACATCTCGGCATTTATTATCGTGTGTGAGGCCTTCCTCCGCATCCCACCACACTTCGGATTATGGCTAAAGATCTTCAACGTGAAGCCGAAGGTGGTGAGTGGTCAACACGCAGAGTGCGGAGGCGCCATGGTGAGCAAGATGCCCAACGTCGCATGGCCCGAAGGCTCCTTCATGGAGACCGTTAAAGGGTGGCAGAAATCATGGTTCTATGTCACAGAGCCGCGCGGCACCAACTGGGCCGCTCCCGAATTCCGGTCTGGACCCCCAATGCGGCTCACCTCCTGGCCAGAGAAAGGCCTGGACTGGTCTTCGCCGGACGAGCTGACAGCGCTTCAAACGCGCATACAGAACATGATAAACAAGAATATCAAGCTCGTCAACGTGATCCAGGTGATGCTTATTCGCCGGATCCTTCCGTGCCAACGCCGGACTTGCCATTTGTGGGAGTTCGATCCGGCCAAGCACCAGACCTTGCGGCAGTTCTTCTGCACTACGCACGAAGACATTTGGAAGGTGCTCTTCAAGGCCAACGAGACGTGGCCGGCCACGACCGAGGACCACGAGCACGACTTGGCCCATCCTGCTAGTCCGGTAAGTTTTTTTTCATGTTTTCAAGGTGTATCCTTTACTTGCATACTCGAGGGAGACGCCTAAGCCTCCCTATTGATTTTCTCAGGGCTGGACAAAGAAGGTGGAGCAGATTCACTGTCCGGCTCCGCTGCCCGAAGACCCAGAAATCTCTCTTATGACGAAGATGCTGGTTCCGGCGCCCTATCAAGCGCCGGAGAAGAAGGCCAAGGGGACCAAGGGTGGTCTCCGTCGCAAGGGCGCTTCGGACATGACGTCAGAAGACGCCGAGACTCATTCCTCCGCCACCGAGGACAACGAGGAAGGGGAGGAGGAAGAAGAAAGCCAATCCCCCCCCCCCTGAGGGGGGGAGGGAAGAAAAGGCCGGCCTCCACGCGTCTGGAGTCCGAAGCGTCCAAGAAGGGGAAAGCTTCCCTTCCGGACAACTCCACAGCGGCCACCGATAGCAGCTCGGAGTGGCGCCCCAGGGACAAGCCCCTGGCCAAATCGTGAGTACTCAAAAACCCGAACACATTCATATATCCGGCCACACTACTTCATAGTATTAATATGTTGAATCGTGTATTTACAGTCCGGCTCGGTCCAACCTCGAGCGGTCCTCATCTTCGGGAGATTCGCTGGACCCAGAGGCGATAGACAGCGGAACCCTTCCGGCGGCCTCCTCTCCCAAAGCCATGGAGGACACCAAGGTGTTGTCCCGAAGGATCCCAGGCCAGGGAGAGATTCAGGAGGCCGCTAGTGCGGCGCCGGAGGGTGAAGCCTCGGCCGCCGGACACATGGAGGAGAAAATCCCCATGGAGACGGGCGTTGGGGGCCATATTCAGTTTGGTCCCCCAGCCGAATACAATTCTGGAGACCTATACGGCTTCGGAATCAGGCGAGCAGCCTCTTTCAAAAGAAGGAGGTGCGCCTATTCTACCGGTGACCTCTGTCCATCCAGAGGCACCGGATAATTTGCTGGAAGCGCTGCAAGGCGCTTCCATCGTTGAGGAACACCGTACCCTTATGGGCACGGTGATTGAGAAGATCCAGTCCGTGAAAAGCGGACTGACCGAAGCCTGCATAAGCCTTCTGACAGGCTTTGAGGTAAGCAACGCAATTATGTAAAAAGGATGTCACAGTACAGACAGTAGCCCCTGAGACTCTGTCCGGTGTTTGGAAAGAAAAAACAAATAGAGGATCAAATAATTTTCGCAGGAGACTAACCTGATATGTCTATGTGAATAAGCAGGCGTCACTGCTGGCTGCGACCTCTCATACTGCTGAGGTCTCCGGACTGAAGCAGAGTCTGGAGCAGACCGAGGAGGTGCTCGGCCTTGTGAAGAAACAACTGGAAGACAATCAAGGTATGCAATAACTTTGCCTATTTTGTTCAGGAAGGATGAATGATTTGTGCTGACTAAAGTGTCATGATATTTATTAGGAGCGACGACCGAGGTGGAGGCCCTCAAGAAGGCACTGGCCGAGGCCGAGGAGAGAGCAGCCAAGGAACAAGCTTCCCGTGAAAAGCACGAGGCGAGGGCCAGTGAGGTCCAGCAGGAGCTCCAGGACGCCGTCAAGAAATGTGAGTCCTTGGAGCGCAACATTACGGATCAAGAGACCGAACTCGCCAAGGCCCGCCAAAGCTCACACGATGCCCGGGTTGAAGCCCAGGGCACCCTCCAGGAAATCCAGGAGGCCAGAAAAATCGCGGCAGGTAAGGCCTTTATTATGCATAGCAAATATGTGAAGAAAATGTTCCTCTTAGTGACCCGGATTTGGAGTTCTCCAAGGGCGTTTTCGGATCTGCCGCGCAGTGTTTCAGACGCTGCGGTGTTCTTCCGAGTCGAAGAGGGGAGCTCTACGGAGAAGCTGTTTTGATCGCAATACCTTGCGCCAGAATATCCGGTGCTCTTTAGCGATCAGCTGAAACAGCTGGTCGACTGCGCAAGGCGGCCGAACTAGCCATGAAGGATTTAATAATCCGTCTATGGTCTGCCGAAGCCATCCCCAGCAGCTACTTCGGGCTCGTGAAGCGGCTGATTAATGCCTGCCCTCGGCTGGATGCCATCAAGCGGTCGGTCTGCATCGAAGGCACGTGAATGGCCTTCGCCCGAGTCAAGATGCATTGGGTGAAGATGGACGCCGCGAAGCTTATGACCGAGGGACCGCCCACGGGCAAGGAGCACCGCACCCCCGAGCTATATTTTGACAATGTCCTGGAGGGGTCCCGCATTGTGGCGGAGAAATGTGCAAAGGATGTTATATTTCCATGAATACATTCATGTTATCCTGTCCTGTATTATGAAACAGAGCTGTTTTGTAATATAATGTTTGTTATTTAAAATTTTACCTCCTGTGCGGCCGTTTTGTTAAATCTAAGAGTTGGCCAGTCGTCGGCTTCCGCCCCCATGTAGGTAGTACGGGGGTGTTCGGGATGAATCTAAACACTCTTTACTCCAAAGTTTGATCCTTAAAGGAGGTGTTTAGCGCAACGAACAAGGCAATCGGACTATGTGGCTTTATCACCCTCACTTAGCCATAGGAGTTTGACAATAGAAATTTAGGTGCCGCCCCTAGTGTTCGTAAGTCCGAACTTGGGATGCTGTAAACACCTGATCGGATAAAAACCGATTCATCGCATAATGCGGAAAAAATCACTAAAGATTTGTAACCTCTCGAACAGCTGACCGGCTCACGCCGCATCATGACAGTCAGTTTTCGGCTTTCTCTACTGAGGTGCTCATCCGGATGAACCAGGGCACAATCGCAGTAGTTCTCCCTTTACTACCCTAGCCGATATAGCGGAACGTAAGGCACTAAGCACAGGAGCTTGGCAACCCAACTATTGACCAAAGACATGATTCGGAGCAGATGCATATAATGCTATAAGTTCGGGGTGCCGAACTATACTGTAAGAAAGTGTTCGGACTTTGTTGCCGTATTATGGGGCGTAATGAAGCCCCTGGCCAATTAAGGCGTACCAGAGTGTACGGGTGTGATTTGATAAGAATATCAAGAAAAAGAAAAATGAAGCAATAGGCTCATGCCGCAGAAATTGGGCCGCAAGCTATTTTCTATTATAGTTTGATTAATACGTCAAAGCGTATTTGTACTAGTAGTGCGATAAGCAACAGGGCTATTTAACATGCCACAACCAAGGAAGAGATGCGTGCGGGTCCTTAAAACAGGCATAACGATCGTTTAAAGAGACCACCTGGAAATTCCCTTATACGTCAATGCTTCTTGCCTTCTTGGTGTATCCGTCCCTTGATAGGTCCAACAATCAGTCCACCAGGAAAGGCCTGGAAAGAAGAAACCTGGAAAGAAACAAAAAAGAAAAAGTGAAAGTATGCGGGTCCACAGGTAAGGTTGAGCCGTATTATGGACCACGATCTAGATGTGCCTCCGTCTATGCCCATGGTATTTTAAGTGCGTAGTTATGTACGCATGGTATGAATGCCACCGCTTGGTCGGGACTGGGACAGAGGCAAAATTGCTAGTCAAGCTCTTGACGAGCTGGACTGTCCTACTGCAGAGTAGTTCGGACTCGCTTGACAATGTCCAGGAGCTTGGCCGCCGAATTAAGGTTCTGTCGAAAAAGGCCGCTCTGTACTTCTGCTGCGGGGGCAGCGGTATGCTCCTCGGTACGGAGGGAGCGTTTCGTGTTTCCATTGATTGTTATGACACCACGTGGTCCGGGCATCTTGAGCTTGAGATAAGCGTAGTGTGGTACCGCATCGAATCGAGCAAATGCGGTTCGTCCAAGCAGTGCGTGATAGCCGCTGCAGAAGGGGACGATATCGAAGATCAACTCTTCGCTTCGGAAATTGTCCGGGGATCCGAAGACCACTTCTAGTGTGATTGAGCATGTACAACGGGCCTCTACACCTAGTACGACACCTTTAAAGGTGGTTTTTGTGGGCTTGATCCTTGAGGGATCGATACCCATTTTGTGCACTGTATCCTAATAGAGCAGGTTCAGGCTGCTGCCACCGTCCATGAGGACTCGTGTAAGATGGAATCCATCAATGATTGGGTCGAGGACCATAGCGGCTGAACCGTCATGATGGATACTGGTTGGATGGTCCCTATGATCAAAGGTGATCGGGCAGGACGACCATGGATTGAACTTTGGGGCGACTGGCTCCATCGCGTAGACGTCCCTGAGCGCGCGCTTGCGCTCCCTCTTGGGGATATGGGTAGCGTATATCATGTTCACCGTTTTAACTTGGGGGAGGGGACTTCTTCTATCCCCTTGTGTTCGGTGGCCGGGGCTCCTCGTCATCGTCCTTGCTTTGCGACCCCTTCTCCTTGTTCTCGGCATTTAACTTGCCGGCCTGTTTAAAAACCCAACACTCTCTGTTGGTATGATTGGCTGGTTTATCAGGAGTGTCGTGGATTTGACATGGACGATCGAGTATGCGGTCCAAACTGGACGGGCCCGAATTGTTTCTTTTATATGGCTTCTTTCGCTGACCGGACTTAGAGCCACTAAACCCGACGTTGACCGCCGTGTCTTCGGTGTTGTCCGCCGTGTCTTTGGTGTTTCACCGTTGCTTCGACGCTTGTGTCTGTTGCGTCGGGGCTTGCTGTTGCTATTCCTGGCTTCAGAAGTGCCAAGTTTGCTTGTATTGTTATTTCTACGGGCTAGCCAGCTATCCTCGCCCGCGTAGAAGCGGGTCATAAGTGTCGTGAGGGCTGCCATGGACTTTGGCTTTTCTTGGCCGAGGTGTCGGGCGAGCCATTCGTCATGGATGTTTGTTTAAAGGCCTCTAGGGTTTCGGCATCCGGACAGTCAACGATTTGGTTCTTTTTAGTTAAGAACCTAGTCCAGAATTTCCTGGCTGACTCTCCGGGCTGTTGAACTATGTGACTTAAGTCGTTGGCGTCCGGAGGTCGGACATATGTACCTTGGAAGTTGTCGAGGAAGGCATCTTCCAAGTCCTCCCAGCTGGCAATGGAGTTTCCGGGCAAGCTGTTCAACCAGTGCCGAGCTGGTCCCTTGAGTTTTAGTGGGAGGTATTTGATGGCATGGAGATCATCACCGCGGGCCATGTGAATATGGAGAAGAAAATCCTCAATCCATACCGCGGGGTCTGTTGTCCCATCATATGACTCGATGTTCACGGGTTTAAACCCCTCTAGGAATTCATGTTCCATTACTTCATCAGTGAAGCAAAGGGGGTGTGCGGCGCCTCTATATCGGGCCAAGTCGTGACATAGCTCGGATGGAGTTCGTCTGCAGTCTTCGGTCCGGGCATGGTTATGTTTGTCACGTCCGGTCAGGTGGCCATCGTCGTGCATCGGGGCACGCCCGCGCGATCCATAGATCGATCTGGTCTGTCCTGCTCTGTTTTCCAGGTCATGCTGCAGGTCATATGTGTATCCCCGAGTTGTTGTGTTTTTGTTTTTGCGGCAAGGTAGTGCGGGCTGGTGTTCGGCTCGAGTTGCCGCTTTGTCATGGCCACGTGGTGGTTGGTCAGCCGCGTTATTCGCTGGTAGGACGGGCTACAGCACCTCGTCGTCGAATTGGGGTAACAATTTGCGCTTCGGGTAGCTTATGGTTGGGCGCTCGAGGCCATATTCCTCGGCTGCCAGGACATTAGTCCATCTACCGTTGAGCAGATCTTGATCAGCTTGAAGCTGCTGCTGCTTATTTTTCAGGCTCCTTGCAGTGGCTATTAGCCGGCGCTTAAAGCGCTCCTAATCGACGGGTTCCTCAGGCACGATAAAGTCTTCGTCGCCGAGGCTCACCTCGTCCTCGGGGAGCGGAAGGTAGTTGCTGTCCTCCGAGTCTTCATTCATGTCCTGTTCATCAGGGCTAAGTCGCCCATCTTCCCGTTCGTCCTGTTCGGAGATTGGCTCAATGGGGTCTTCATTGTCTTCGGCATCGTCCAGAGTATTATTTTCTCCTGTGCCGGTATTGCTGCTTTTTCCACGGCATGGTTTAGAGCGGCGCCGCTGACGTCGGCGCTTTGGTTGTATCTCAGGAGGCTTATTCTCGACTGGATCATTTTCATTGCCACCGTTGTTCTCCTTGGGTGTATCCACCATGTATACGTCATACGAGGAGGTGGTTGTCAGCGCCCTATAAGCGGTGGCTTTTGTGCTTGCTCCTCTCCGGCATCGTCATCCATACCGTCGATGTCTTCGGAGTCGTAATCGAGCATGTCAGTTAAGTCTTTGACAGTGGCTATACAGTGGGTGGTGGGTGGGAAACGGAATTCTCCATCATCAGCTTCCAATTCAAGCGGATATAGTTCGGCTAAGAGTCCCCTAACAAGGAGAGGGCCATTAATGAGTTTAGCACATCGCCTAAAGGTGAGTGCTGGAAGATGTCCGCGGAGCTGAACTCAACGATCGGCGCCTGATCAAGTTCGATGGGCGCGGATGCACGCGGTTTAGAACCTATGGCCAGAGACGAATCTGAGGTTCCGTTGACACAGGCCCCGCTCGGGGTTGGATCTGTGTGCGGCTCTAACGCCGCCGAGTCCGCGGCTTCCGCGATGGGGTTGAGCTTCCCGTCCTCGGACGGCGCAATCTGCTCCGGATCTAGGGCCAGAGCAGTTACAGGCGCTATCTCCTGAGCACGGTCCGATGACAGATTTAGGTCATGTTCATCATGGTGGCGGGGAGCGGCCGTCATGGGCTCGAATCCGTCGAAGATCAAGTCTCCGCAGATATCGACCACGTAATTCAAGCTTCCAAACCTGAACTGGTGGTGAGGGGCGTAGCTGTCGATCTGCTCAAGATGGCCAAGCGAGTTGGCCCATAGTGCGAAGCCACCGAATACGAAGATCTGTCCGGGGAGAAAAATCTCCCCCTGGACTGCGTTGTTGTAGATGATTGATGGAGCCATCAAACCTTTTGGTGACGATGCAGCGGAACTCTCAATGAAAGCACCAATGTCGGTGTCAAAACCGGCGTATCTCGGGTAGGGGGTGCCGAACTATGCGTCTAAGGCCGATGGTAACAGGAGGCGGGGGACACGATGTTTACCCAGGCTCGGGCCCTCTCTATGGAGTTAATACCCTACTTCCTGCTTGATTGATCTTGATGAATATGAGTATTACAAGAGTTGATCTACCTCGAGATCGTAATGGCTAAAACCCTAGGAGTCTAGCCTGTATGATTATGATTGTGATTGCCTCTACGGACTAAACCCTCCCGTTTATATAGACACCGGAGGGGACTAGGGTTGTACAAAGTCGGTTACAGAGAAAGGAATCCACATATCCGAACGCCAAGCTTGCCTTCCACGCCAAGGAGAGTCCCATCCGGACACGGGAAGAAGTCTTCTGTCTTGTATCTTCATAGCCCATCAGTCCGGCCCATGTTAATAGTCCCTCATCGGCCCAAAGCCCCGTTTCCCTTTGGGACAACTTCCAGATCCATTTGCACATAAGATCCACATTCATCAGCCTGGAATTCATCACCCCAAGCCCCCCTGGGACTTGGGGCGGCACACGGCCGTCCATTTGACCAGGTGGTACTTCCGTTTGGGGCCGGCTCCTTCCCAAAAGAACCGAGACCGAGGCGTGTCGAGCTTGGAGTGCACACCGTCGGCCAACAGAAACAGGCCCATAGTGAACATGGGTAAAGAGGAAAGACTAGAGTTGGTTAGGATTAGTCGCGCTCCCGACGATATGAATCTACCCCTCCACGGCCCAACCCGGCCAGCTACCGTGGTGCAAAGGGGGGCCCAGTCCTGAATGGTAGGATCCCGATCCCCTATTGGTAGCCCGAGGTATTGAAATGGGAGAGAGAGCCCAATCTGCATTTGAGCAGATCTGCCACTTCCTGACCCTCGGGGACCCCCATCCCCATGGAAATCACTTCACATTTTTGGAAGTTAATTTTAAGGCCAGACATAAGCTCAAAGCTCAACAGGATAGCCTTGACAGTAGCTATGCTATGCCTATCTGGCTCGAACAGTAGCAGCGTATCATCTGTGTATTGTAGGTGAGAGAACCCTCCCGGAACCAAGTGGTTGGCCACCCCCTTAGATGGCCAGCCGCCAGAGCTCTATCCAACACTGCCGCAGTCCCCGCTTGTTGCGAAAGTAGTGACCTACTTCGCCGTTGACCGCAATTGCCGTTTGGCCCCCCGAGACCAATTGCATCGTGCGGTGGACCCATACGGACGAGAATCCTCTTCCCAAGAGGAGCTAACTAAGGAAGTCCCCGTTAACACGTTCGTAGTCAAGTTTTAGAAGAATCGCTGGTTGCCGCGCACGTTTGAGCGTGTGAACGATCTCGAGAAGGGCGAGGGGCCCCTCTAGAATATTGCGGCCTTGAATGAACGCGGACTGGTGTTTACTAAGAATGCGATGAGCGACAGAGTCAACCGCGTGGAACAGGCTTTAGAGCAGATTTTAAAAGGAACGTTGATCAGCGCAATGGGTCTGAATTGCCTGATGTTATCCGTGACTTGCACTTTCGGGATAAGGGAGAGAATCCCAAAGTTCAGGCGGGAGATATCCACTTCTCCACGCATAAAACCGTTGCACACCCTGAAAATCGAACCCTGGAGGAGTGACCAGAATCGTTTAAACATGGCCACAGGCCAGCCATCTGGGCCTGGGGCCGTGCCCGACTTCATGCCGTGAACTGCCACGTCGATTTCCTGAGGATTGAAAGTGAGGCTCAACTCCTCATTCTCGGTGTCTGACACCCTACACGACGGATCCCACAGATCCCCGCATAGGCGTGCCGAGGGGGTCTCGCAGGTGCCTATCAGTTGGATGTAGAACTGATAGACGTGACGCATGATGTCTTCTTGATGCAACAGGAGCCCCTGCTCAGATTGCAGTCTAAGGATGGCGCACTTACGTCGGCGACCATTCGCGTAGGCATGGAAATATTTCGTGTTTGCGCGCCTTTCAGGGCCACTTGAGCCCCCCTCCTACGCCAATACTCTTCCTCACTCTGAAGAAGAGCCTTGACCTGCCTCTCCAGGTCATAGCGATGCGTCCACTGTTGCTTAGAGAACGGACGAGCATCGGCCTGGGCATCCAGAGCCGCGAGCTCCTGGACTAAATGAGACCGCTGCAACTTGTCGTCTCGCCCTTGGTTGGCCCCCAGCCTCTAAGAGACGCACGGAGGCCCGCCCCCATTGCGACCCAGAACTCCATGGGCCCCCGCTAGGGGCCGATCCTATGGAGTCAAGCGTCTCACTTCTTCCTAAACACCTTGTCGAAATCCGGGACTTCGAACCAGGACGTTTCAAAGAAGAATCGGGACTGCACCTCAGCTTGTCCTCCCCTATGGACATGACCAGAGGAACATGGTCTGACCCAATTCAGGTCTCAGCCACCAGCGAGCACATGGGGAACACCACCTCCCACTCGGCCGTAACGAAGACCCGGTCAAGCACGGATCGCACCGGCAAGAGCTATTTGTTTGTCCATGTGAAACGCGCCCCGGTTCTGGCCACTTCCCTAAGTGCCATGGCTGCAACCGCATTATTAAACATAGAAACTCTATTCCAGTTTATATTCGCGTTGTTCTTGTCCGTTCCCGAGCGGATCAAGTTAAAATCTCCCCCCATCACGAGAGGAAGATTGAGGACGACCGTGTGCCTCACTATTGCCTGAAGCTCTTCCAGGAACTCGTGGGAGCGCGAGTGGTCGGCTGGGCCATAGACCACAATCACCACCCACTCATGGAGTGTTGCCCTGTGCCGAACGTGGGCAGAAATGAAAAAGGTGCCCGTCTCCCAAGACAGCACCTCGAAGTATCCTAAATTAAGGCCTAATAGCATGCCGCCCGAGTGTCCGCCGGCCGGGGCCCAGTACCACACGAAGCGTTCGAGGGGATCAATCGCAAGCAATTCGTGATGGCGAAACTCTGCCTTAATGGTTTTCTGGATGCCTACCGCGTCAATGCCCTCATTGCGCATGTATTCCTTGAGATGGGTCCGCCTTCCAACATGGCCGAAGCCGCAAATATTCCATAATTTAGATTATATGATTGCGGAGACGGATCCCTCGCGAGGTCACCGCTTTAGCAACACGCCTCGTCGAGACTGCAGACGAGGAAGGGAGTCGGCTCGCATTGTGTCTGGATGGCTGTTGGTGGATTTGGCGCCTCGGCCTGGAGGCTAGCTGCCGGTGCGTGGTCTCCGCGATGTGCAATTGGTTGTGGCGGATCTTTGGGCTTCTTCGTTGGTAGGAAGCTTCGATGGTGGTGGCGGTGGTTTGTGTGCTTGCCTGTGCCGATGTGGGATGATGTGTGGCTGAGGTGGTGTGCGAGCTTGTGTGAAGACCCTGTCTCGGCTTTCTGCCATAACCAACAATGTCGGCGGTTATAGTTATGGCCATCGTTGACCTTCCTGGAGGCATCGCTACTTGCTGCCGCATCGCTCCCATGCGGACCCGGCCATCTCGGCCTCTGTGGGGAAACCCTTGATCTTGTGTGATCGGACGATGGCGGCGCCTTGGTGTCATATTCCTCTTGGGGCCTTCGTCTTGGGAGCTCGGCATTGGTTCTTGACCAGTCGATGACAACAGTTGTGGCATCTAGACTTCTATGGCAACAATTATGGTGGGAGTGATGTTGGCTATGTGGCAATGGTTGCGGTAGTCGACTCTTCTCCGATGTGTCCGCGGCATTGCCTCGGTTTGTTTGTTGCAGTGAAGTCAAAGTTGCAGTGGCAGGGTTCCTTTTGCATAGGATGATGACTGGCTGCAGGTGGCCCGTTCGGTGATCTTCCACGACGCTAGCCATGCCTGGTTTGTCCTTCGTAGCTCCCCGTCAAAGTTGGAGTTGCGTTGTTTGGTCAAAGGTGGCTAAGTTCTAGCGCAGATCTTCATATATAACTCCACACGACCTCTATAGTGTGGGTTAAGTCGACGATCGCCTATGGTGAAGTCAGAGGCATTTGCTCATGATTTAGGGATGGCTATGACGCTTTCTAGGGGAGGAGTGATGATGATAACTTCTGCATGTCGTCTCGGCGATGCCCTCTTTGCAATGGTGTGTGTGTGTGGGGGGGGGGTATCTTGCGTGCGCCTCTCGGTTTTTTCCAATTAACTGAGAAACTCTCTTCTTTCCAATGAATGCAGGAATCATGCCATTTCGGAAAAAATAAACTCGATACAAATCCCTTTTGTCAATGTGATGATGCTTTCTTAGCCTTCCTGTGTAGCTCAAGTTCAAGCAGCATAGTCCCCAGGCAATCGCAATCACGATTCAGATCTGTCAAAATCAGGCATCTCGATGTTAAAATGCTGAAATTTGTTCCCACACCATATATGGATACTATCTTGCTACAGTAGTGCCACTCTGGTGTGCAGGCTAACTAATGATAATAAA
Organism: Aegilops bicornis; assembly: GCA_021605145.1. NCBI lineage: Eukaryota > Viridiplantae > Streptophyta > Magnoliopsida > Poales > Poaceae > Aegilops > Aegilops bicornis. The sequence continues at coordinate 778,252,230 of CM038675.1, forward strand.
ATCTTTTCAGGAACTATTACAATGTGTGAATCATCTGCTACAAAATCCGCTGAAAATATAGAAGCGTGGGTGTGTGGCATTAGCGTTGGAGTTTGTGGTGGGAAGCTCAACTGCAGGAGGAACACTGTGGGGTCCGTCGACTTGTGGTAGGTTAACATCCTCTTATCGGGGACCGGTCATCTTTTTATATAGGGGTTGAAGCCCTTAAGAAGAGTCAGAGCTCCGATACCAATTTAAAGGATCGAAGAGATCGACTAGGGTGGTGGTGAATAGGTGCCTACAATTTTCTAAGCTTTTCTTAGCAAATTTGGATGGTGCAGATAAAGCAAGTTCTCTTGATATGCAATTAGAAGTTGAGAACAACATATATAAAGCTACAAGTAAAGCAAGAGCAACAAGTTACTCCCTTCGTTCCAAAGTAGATGACTCAATTTTGTACTAAATTTAGTATAAAGTTGGGTCATCTATTTTGGAACGGAGGGAGTAGTAAGCAGTCAACACAGTTAAAGATGTGGAAAGGATTTGGCACAAGCTTGGAGAAGAAGATGTATCCCATAGTTCACACTGTTGTGAATTGCTAATCATCGTTGGAGAGGTGCGGGAGCCAAAGATACCCATACACCACCAATGGCTCACCCTAATCTCCTTCTCGGCCACCCCAACAAATGAGCTTCAAAGCACTCGTGGTTGGACTTGAGGGCGCTCACCAAACCTTTAGAAACTTTCCCAGAGCACACCACAAGAAGGAAGCTTACGGAAGGATCCCAAACAACTCAAAGAGTAACAAGATCCACCTAGGATTAAGGGGGATTCAAGTTTTGCTTTTGGTGAAAGTTTAGATCGGGGTCTCCACTTGCTCTCCCTAAAAGATCAACAAGTTTGGGTGGCTAGGAGGGGGGTCTGCAAGAAATTCAAGCTCAAATTATGGAGGAGAGAGAATGAAGTTGTCACCTTCTTCGTGGGGAAGAAGAAAGGTATTTATAGCACCCTTAAAATTAAACCGTCATCCACCTTTTCTGCGTGGTCATCATAAAATAAATTGCAATTTAGAGTCTAAACGTAGTGGTGTATGCAAATCCCTTTTGTTTTCTTTTCTCCTATGCTGAAGTAGCCATAAAGTTGATACAAATCCCTTTTGTCAATGTCATGATGCTTTCTTAGCCTTCCTGTGCAGCTCGAGTTCAAGCAGCATTGTCCCCAGGCAATCACATTCACGGTTCAGATCTGTCAAAATTAGGCATCTCGAGGTTAACATGCTGAAATTTGCTCCCACACCACATTTGGATACCATCTGCTACAGTAGTGCCACTGTGGTGTGCAGGCTAACTAATGATTGTAACATCATTTCAGAAATTGTTGCAATGTGTGAATCATTTGTTAAACTTTTCAAGATAGTTTTTTTAAGAAACTATAGTGTCTGAATCTTTTGTTTGTTTCAGGAGAAACTGCTTGGCTCGCACAATTTGTTGTATAGCACGTTGCTGCCAAGAGCTGTTTGCATCATTTCAGCAGTATCTCTTGTGCGGTGACGTATGAGGTATCTTGCTGCAGGACTTTTGATGCTTACTGTCATTGTTTGTAGCCAAAACTAACTACGACATGCATGTTTTTGTTCTTCTCCAGCTTTTAAGTGAAGAGAGTAAACTAGCTATACACCTCTGTCCAACATCTTGGCCCATGTTTGATGTGCTGAGCTCTATAAATTCTGCAAAGTGATTTGCTCTTCAACATTTTACTGACCTGTCGTTTTCAGAAGAAAATTCTGACTGACATAGATAAATTGAGTTGCTCGTCATGTCCTGAACTTTGCGCCAATTTAGTTTCTATCTGAGAACTTTTAAGAGTTAATTAGACCATTAATTAATGAGATCAATGGCTTGGAGGTAAGAGGAAACCCTGCCTGACAAATCAGATGGACTCGAGATTTCCCATGCACAGTGGGTCGAACCAAAAAAAAAAATGGACGAAGACATGGAGAACGAAGAGCAAAATGGCGGCAGCAGTGGCTAATTAAGAATGCCACCCCACCTGATGAACGGATGGTTACCTGGCTTGATGAGGCAGATGAATTTGAGATCTTCCAACATCGACATCAACTCGATTCGTGAGTAAGCTTCAATATCGACATCAACTCAATACATGCATGTACCAGGTGGAATGCAAGAACTCGTTGGGGATTGCTGCTATGTCTGTCATGTTAGAAACACATGTCAAACATATTATATGATGATAAAAAGTACATAAATTTTTGCTATTGTTTTTGTACAGAAATTCCGCCACCTCCATGAAATTTTTGTTATTGTTTTTCGAGCAACTTGCCTTAAAATTAAGTAAGGATTCCATAGGCTAACATACTAGAATTCCCTGTACTAATATTTTTCTGTAATATTTTTTCAAAGTGGATATTTTTTATTTGTTTGTTAGAAATTGGCAGTGCTCAATATTCTCTGTAAACAATCTTCAGTCTAAAAGTAGTGGTGGATGCTGCTAAAGGTAGGCACACACTGAGAAAAATCGTCTCTCCTTAATACTTCTTCCATGGATATTATCAAGTCTCAAATTCAAATTCGTAGTCATATGTAATGCAACCCCATCGCTGCGTTAAAGTTTATGTGTGGAAGTAAAACTGGTATTTCCTTAAATACTTCTGAAACTAAAAAGTAAAAATGCTCGAAAGTGAAGATGATAAAAGAGAGACCGCAATCGATAATTGCAAGGTGAAAAGGTCCCTTCAATATCCACATGAAGGAGATGTTAACTGCTCAGAAGTGAAGAAGAAAGAGATCGCCATTGATAATCGTGTGCCTTACCCAAGAATACAAGCAATTGTTAATGTCCACAAACATATACAAATCCACCAATCAGGATACTGAAGAAAATATGCAATGCAGACCCCAACCGTGCTCAGGTGTTTGCTCTTGGCTTAGACAAACATATAAATCATCTTCCTCTGTAACAAACATATCAAGTGGTCCCCTGCAAAAGAAAACACCGGCGCACTCCGAATCATCCTTGACTCTTTAACATCACTGAACAGAAGGTTCTTGCCACAGACCTCCAGCCTGCACGCCTGGCAGAAGTTATAAGCATACAAGGAGATACTCCCTCTGTCCCATAATGGGACGGAGGGAGTAGATACCAAATAATGGACCATTTAGGCTAAACTACATCACACTGTAAGCAGCAAGTTGCTCATAAACAAGTAAGGGGAACACAAGTTACTAAAATATGTCCATGGATAACAGGCACAACCAGAGACTAACCGCCCGAGCTTCGGTTCATTGTTAAAGCACGACATAGCTTAACTAGATAAGCATACCACATACATGGCATGCACAAACAGAAACTACACATCACTGAATTTTGGACCACTAGCAGCACCTAACTATATGCATCAGTGCTTGTGCTTTCTCCCACACGCAGACTTGACTTGAGAAGGTCAGACAACACCGCAGGGAAGCTTGCCGCCAGATACTTGTACCCCTCCGTCGCCAACACAGCATCAAGAACCTCACGATTCCTAACGATGAACTGGACGCACTTCGCCTTGAGCTGTGGACAATTATGCTGCTCGGCTAGAGCCAGAGATGTCGCTGCTGTGTCAACAGTGATGCCACCAGAGAGCTCGCTTTCACAGATCACCTTCAGCCTGTCCAGTCTGTACCTATCAGCAGCTGCAAGCAAGTGCTGAGCTAACACCATCACCTCCTTGCCCTTCTCATCGAATTCAGGCACAGTATTGTTAGAAATAATTCTTTAGTATTAACATAATAGGATCTTGATCTCTAGATTAAAACACCTCTTCTGTATAATATTGGAAACTAACCATGATTTTTCAGAGACCATCAGGGGCTCCATGCAGCTGCCGTGAGCCTCCAGCGGAGTGGAGTTTGTTGGGGAAGAAGCAGCAGCATGGAGATGGACGTGCAGAGTGCTGGACGCCGCCGGCACTACCCTCCTGGTGGCCGGCGGTGGTGGACGGTCTTCTGGACCCTTGGCGCTTCTTTAGGATCGGCAGTTGAGGTTCTGTGTGTTTGTAATCGTCATCCATACATGGGACATATACCTCCCTTTTATGTATAAGCGCTAGGGAACAGGGACCGGACCAAAACGTTGGTTTGGCACCTCCGATCGTGGTGCATCTTTACGTTAGGTGAGGAGACTTTGTCTCTCCTGATTTCTCTCAGTTTGTTATACTGAGATCAATTCCAACATTCTCCCCCTTGATCGTAAAGTTAACAAACATCATAAGCCCACTCTTATCATAGAAATAATATACCAAAGTAAGGTGTTGCAATGACCAATGAAATTTCATTGAACCTCAATAATTATAGTATACCATTCTATCTCGAAATGGATATCATTTTACTTAAAGGGAGTTGGTTCATTTGACGGTCCTAAATTCCAGGATCAAAAGGCTTTCTAAACCCATGCTAGCAACATGATCATACAATTGGGTGGTAAGCCTTTGATAAACGGATCCGTAAAACATTCAAACATACTCATACTCTCAACTTCAATAGCTTGATCCTGGATTCTATCTTTCACAACACTAAACATATTGTCAATGGTTTTGGCAACACCATTTAACTTGTTGTTACTCGCATAGAAAACTGCGATTGATATTGCAGTATGTGGTTACAAAATGATGTCTACCACCATAATTTTGGGAATAAATTTCTTGACATATAAATTGCCCAATAGCCTCTTTAACATGCCACATAATTAAGTGCATTATTTCTAATGCCATCAGCGTCATTATGGAGCTTTTCCACGATATAGCTCCATATGCGAGAGTGAGGATGTAACATGACGTGGAAACTTTAATATCCACACATCTCGCAGAAACAATGTCTAAATAACCTAGGATAACCAGGTTATCAGACTTCTCATCAGTGAGCATGTAAACTTTATTGTCTTGCATATCTGCAAGACTTTTGATGGCTTTTCCAGTGGTCCATTTTTGGACTTACTTGTATATTTGCCAATTTTCCTGATCACAAATAAGGGCATGTTCATACTTGAAAACACATGTTTCTTCTAACAGCTGAAGCATAAGGAACCGCATTATCTGATCAGTTCATAATGGTTCCTTGGACACTAAAATGTCCGCCTTTATTGCCCTTAACTTTAGCAGCAGGTGAGATAGAGTACTACCACATAATATTTTCTTCTGTACTCTATCGAAGTATGTCGTCATAAGAGAACTTATACTCCTTTTGGACCTATATCTTGATGAAGCCCGATACAAATAAAGTATAAGGCATCACCAAGTTCCTTTTATGTCAATAGAAGATAGAAATTTCTTGGCCCGCCAAAAAATATTCCAACTTCACATTTAGTGAACTTACTCCCCTTTGTCCCAACGCTCGTCTTATTTCATAATTGAATTTCTTGAGGCAACATACCTTATGTTAATTTTATCTATTTGACAAAACCCGATGGTTGAGTCATATATACAGTATTAATTAGTCAACACAAGAGCATGTTATAATCATAACACAAGCGTCATAACCACTTAATGAGGAAACTCTATTGAGTTCCATACATCATTAGAGCTCACTATCAGACAAGCCTCTAAGATGATCATTCGCACACATTATCAATCACAGGGAAATTGTTAAGTCTCAACATTAAGTGTTGCAATATGCATTTCTTCTCACCTTCCCTGCATGCATATGAACAAAGATCTAATGGAGTTATCCTTAAGATTCTTGCTCACTCTCCATGTTCCCTGATGATCACTTTATTTAAAAGATGGAAAACATACCCAAAAACTTAATAATAATCATTTTAGTTCTAAACCACAACACCATCGGGCTGAAGATGGAAAAGAACTTAATGAACTGTGACAAATGATTATAAATGAAATATAACCACGAGCCACATGATACTAACAAACTTGCCACTTGAGTGAAATGTGACATATGATTATAAACGACATTGATCAAATATATAATCAACATGTTACATCATGATGGTAATTACACCAGCAACCTTGTCACTTTAGCATTCATGTGTGCTTCATAATGCTCATAAGGGATTACACATTAACATAATAAAGGGAGTGATTTTTCGTTCATTCTTCTAAGTAAGACTTGTTGCATCTTAATTAGATAACCAAAAATAGTGTGTGCTTTTCATACATTCTCCAACCAAGACTTCTCGTTGGTTCCATCTTAATTAGAGAATTAACGCACATATTTTTCTTAGCTTTATATGATATAAGTAGGAGAAGTGAACATGATATCTCATATTAAAAAGACTTCCATTCTCCCCCTCGAAATGTGGTCGAAAACCACAATTTTGATAAGGTCTCTTAAAATTCTCTTATATCTTTAGTTATACCATAGCACTTAATCTTTACAAATGATTCATTCAATGAAAACATAACTTGTCTCACCCTAGAGTGGGACTAACATTACATAATTGGAGATGACTTAATACAAAATCGTGTCATCTGTTCGAGAGACAAAATTAAGGTTCTCCAATAGCTGGAACATGAACAAACATCATCAATAAGATGAAGAATGAAGTTATCTCCAAAATCTAGTGGAATAAATCCAATAGTTTTGACTTTAATATCCTTTGCATTAGTAATATGCATGATGGCAAATGCGTCTTGAGATCTCTCCCAATGTCTGCCTTATCATCATGATTAACATCCTTCAACCTTAGTGGCAAAGAAAACACTGGGAGATTCCTCCATGTGCAAAAGTTATTTACATAAGGTTCATCTATGCCAAAACGGAAGTTTGGCATCATTATTAATGTTCATTGCTAAAAAAAAGACACCATTATGAGCATCACAACAAAACATCAAGCATGAATTAACCATGCAATGAGATGAATCAAAGAGATGCTTAATTGTTATTCTGATCCATATTCATAAATTACACATGAAAATAATCAACGTTGGTCAGAATATCATCATATGCCATTATAACATTTTTAGATCTCTAATCAAAACTTCCGTTGGTTCCATTTTGACTAGAGAGTCATAAAGCACATAATCACGAGCAAGAACTTTGGCTAAATTAATAGCTAAATTACCATAAAGCAACAACATAAAACCATGTTTGCCATCATACACAATGATACCTTTTGTCACGCAAGTTGACACTGATAATAATAGTGAACTTAAGTGTCAAAATTATCATAAAATTTCTCAAAGACATAAATGAAAATGGCATAGAATTAACATAAAAATATAAATGTCTTTGCCACTGAGTAAACATTGATATTAACATTCACAGTGAAAATGACATTAACATTATCATAAGGATATCATAATATTTTCCCCCAAAACAATTATATAAAATTTGGACATAAGCTTACACAAGGATTCACCAAATAATAATATTTGGTAAATTATAACGGTCAGATAAAAGGCAACAGGTACTTTGGATAGATTTCATAAAAAAAAGTCATATAGTGACTAGGATTTTGCATATCACATAAAGTTCTTTAAACAAAATTTCTTTGTTTAGATAATCAACCATAATTTTATCAATACCATTATGGTCCGTTTAATCTTATTTCAATAGTGCATGTTTTAATTCTACAATAGAAATGAACCAACATAATCTTTAGTATTTGTCAACGAGCACACTAGCTCAACATTATTAGATGCACCGTGAGGTACGGAAAAACCACACCACGCGACCATTTAGTGACGATCACATCATTAAAAAAATGCCATAAGTATGGCATCAACGTAAAATTCACACTCAATTAAAATTTTCAAATAAAATTTTCAGAAAATTCAATGAGTGATTCACATTAATTTCATCATTGAAATGACACCGAACATATGATCATCATAAAAGGTGTCATTAAGATGGCATCAACATTAATATCACATTAAATTTCCAAATAAAATTCCCATTGGCACAATTTTATTCAGAAAATTTTAAACATAATTATAGGCAATTTCTAATATATTAGTGCATAAGCATAATTATAAACTTAACAAGTGCACTAAAAACTTCATAAAATGCCCATAACAACCCACGACTTTCTATTAAAAAAATCTTATCATCATTGAAGGATTCCATAAAATGACATAAATCTTAATTGCTTAAAAGATGACATAAGCAAAATCTTCAACACATTTTCTGGCAGCTCTTAAATTTATTAAACAGTGGATAGCCAAAACAAAACACTTAAATGCACTGCCAAAAAATGCAGAAAACTGCCACAAAAAATTGGCCCAAAAATACCCACGGCTACCCAAAGTAAGCCTAGCATAGCAGCTACACGTAAAAATAAAACAAACTTTTCTGGTGGGCTGAGGCAACTTGGGCCACAGTCCGGCCGTGAAAACAGCCCATATGGCGCCCGATGGCCTGCTCGGAGCTGCGATTTCTTGTGAACCGTCCGATCGAAACGGACGGCCGGCATCGCTCGCGAACGGAACAAAATCGCCGCCTGAGCTAACCCTAGGTCATTTGACCTCCTCCTCCCCCGGATTTCTCGCTCTCGCACAGAGCGGCGACAACAGCAGCGGCTCGATGAGCTCGCCAGCCATGGCGGCGCGGGAGCTCCGCTCGCCGGCCAAGCGCGCAGCCGATTGGATCCCGCGTGCTTTGTCGTCGAACGAGGCCTCTGCGTCTGCGCGCGCCCGGTGATTCGTACGGTGGGGAGGGATGCACCGGCCACCACGGATTTAGGGGGCGATGGCGACGTGCACGGCGATGGCCTCACAAGCGCACATCCATAATAGCGGCGATGGCGGCTCTAAACCCTCGGTGCGTCGTCCTTTAGCAGCTCAGCGGCGGCCGATTCTTTCAGCGCGTCGTCCCGGGAGACGACGGCGTCACCGGCGTCGGGATCCCGAAGGTGCACCGGCACGGCATCATGAGGTGTGCCCCGAAAGCTCTTCTTTTTCTCGATTACATCATTTTTTTTGGGCGCTGATTTATGCGAATTCCTAGTTCTAGGGTTTCAAATTGGGGATTTTCTGGAGTTTGCAATTCCCCCCTTCTGATTGCTTAAACAGGGCTATTTGAAAGATCAACATAATGCGGAAGCATGGCTCAATTAGTCTAGCCGTTGAACATGATCATCATCATCGAATTAACACTAGCCAATAGCAATTAGAATCTTAACGGAAGCAATTAACCCTAAACATGGATCGTCAACTTAACAGAGAGTCTTATACTTTAATCATTAATCTTAAGCCTGCATAATTTGATCTTAACACATAATCCTAATAATGTGCTAACAGTAAAACGTTATAATCTAATCATGACCAATTAGCAGCACTAATACAAAAAGTTAGACCATGTCATTAATAATTATGATTTAACATGGTCTAGTTAGGGTTGTAAACAGAGATCAATCATGCTCATGATACCAATGTTAGAAATAATTCTTTAGTATTAACATAATAGGATCTTGATCTCTAGATTAAAACATCTCTTCTGTAGAATATTGGGAACAAACCGTGATTTTTCAGAGACCATCAGGGGCTCACTAGTGCAGAACCGGGCAATAGCACCGGTTCGTAAGGCCCTTTAGTATCGGTTCCATAACCGGCACTAAAGTGTGGGCACTAAAGCCCCCCCCCCCCCCCTTTAGTACCGGTTCAGCACGAACCGGTGCTAAAGGGAAACCACGTGGCACGAGCCAGCTCCGAGGGCTCGAGCCCTTTAGTACCAGTTGGTAAGACCAACGGTACTATAAGGTTTGGGGGTTTTAGTTTTATGATTTCTTTTTCATTTAATTTTGTGTTTCCATTTTAATTCTTTTCGTTTGCTGGTATTTTACGACACATTGTACACGTTATGCATATAAATATATATATATATAAATAGAATTTCTAGTAAAACCAATCATGCATATATATATATATATATATATATATATATATATATATATATATATATATCATGAGTGTCTCACAAACAATCAGATTAATTAATTCACACAAACACACATGTATAGCTATATACAATTTCTCCTACATATGCATGTTGCCTTGAGCCCAGTGGCATTAGCCTAATTGGTGCCTTCGGAGCACGATGACAATTGGAAGTGGTTTTCATGGGGGCGGTAGCGGTAATAGTATTCTCCTTCAGATTTATGACCTGGTCGAGCAAAAATCCCGCTATTTCCTGTTGAAGTGCTTCTCTGGCGCTCCGCTTTCTATGAGCTTCTCCGCACCTATGTGAACTGTTAAGAAGGAGATCAATATGCATGTGTATTAGTTGTGTGACTAGATACCGATAATGGTGTAAAAATTGTGAATAGTGTTTTGACAAGCGTACCCATTCCTGTCTTTGAGATCTGCTCCTTTCGGACGCCATCATGCGAATGTTCTACGCAAACGCAGAATGCACAGATCAGTCCCTCGCTACCGCTTGATTGCCTTTACGAGAATGGAATTTGATCAGATAATAATTAATCAAGCATGATAATTAAAGAGATGGCAGCAAGCTAGCTAGCTAGTACAACATAATTAATTACCATGTGACGAAACAATTTAAGATTTTGTATCCATTCTCCTGGGGTCACGCTGATGAACCTTGCCCAAGCCCTGCCTGCCGACAAAGAAAATGAATAAAGGGGTTATTAAATAGTTCATATTATGAAAAATGACGAACTAAATAGGCCGAGATATATAGTTAATAATGATTGAAATTACCTGTTGACTATCCCAAACAAGATGTTATAGTCAGTTTTTCTTTGAGTAGTGAGTCCAGTATTTCAACTGTTCAAGGTCAACTTTAATGATACACAAGACCCAGTGAAATCTGCATGCACACGTTTGCATGTCTTAATTAAGCGGGCATACGTAAGCAAAAACATGTAGCTAGCTAGTAGGCAAAAATAGAGAATTTGTAGTACAAGACAGTATGACTCACTGGAAGTTGTAAGGAAGTAGTATATCTTCATTATATTTGAGGCGCTTCAAGTCCTCTACGGCCTTTTGATGACGTTGATTTATTTTCCATGTGTATTCATTAACGGTGTTTGAGTCAATGAACCCAATGCCAAAGCGTCCACCTTTTCTCATTTCATACATCTTCATCCTGCATATAATACCACAGAAAAGAATATAGTGAGGATAATTACAGGTAATGATTGATCAAAAGGATCACTACAGCTAGCTTGAGACTTAAATTACAGAAAGAAATCACTTATAGACAATAGCAACTGACGATAGATTTGTCGAGTGCGTCTTGATTGTATAACTGAAACATTTCAGAATACTCAACGGACACAGCTTTCTCATGGAAGTAATGCTCCTCCTTGACATTCACCATGAGGGACAATCGATCGGAAATCTTGGTAATGTTCATGTACCATTGATGCAATTCACACATTCTCGTTGGGAGGTTCTTGACCTTGTCTGGCTCGACCAAAGGTTGGCCCCGGACATATTTCCGTTTTATTTCATCCTTTCTAAGCACAGGCATGGGCTCGATCTCGAGGAGTTGTCCAACAGTGATTTTGAGAACTTCAACCTGCATTATATGGTCCTCCGTTATTACCACATTGCCCACCTCAGGAACGTAAACTGTTTGCCCACAACAATATTGGGCGCGCGTACTGTCACGTGTTGTTGGCACAACAAGCGAGGGGATCGATTGCGCCGCCTGTTCTCCCAGCCGGGGAATGGATTTCCCGCATTTTTTTACAGCTGCTTCTTGTTTGCTCGATCCCGAGCTTGCCTCCTTACGTAGACGTGCTCGATTTAACTTCTTGATGTGGCGCTCATAGTCTGTGTCAACAGGCTTGGGAGCTGGTGGTTGAGCCATACGAATGAAGTGGTCAATCGTTTCCTCAAGCACTTTCTCCCTTGGCGGCGGTGGCGGTTTCGGTGCAAAATGGGCTTCCGCCGGACTTCGATATGGCTGCGATTTCCTCCTCGGACCTGTCATAAGACCTCTGCGGAAGAGGCGTGAGGCTTGGACCATATTTATATCGCTTGCCTCCGCCTGTACTTCCTGTACTACCTCGACTCGTACCGCTACGCACCATAGCTGCGGGTGTCTCTTCTGCGATTGCTAAGGCGGCGGAGACGCCGGCTGACGGGGCTGAGTTGGACGAGGAGGAGTGGTCAAGCTGTACCGGGACTTGGAGGAGGAGTGGCCTGAGGTTGTGCGGACTTGGAGGAGGAGTGGACGTCTGACGCTGTGCGGACTTGGAGGAGGAGGAGTGGCCTGACACTTTGCCGGACTTGGAGGAGGTGGCACGACACTTTGCGGACTTGGTGGACTTGCAGGAGCGGGAGACTGCTGACTCGGTGGCGGACTTCGACGAGGAGTCGGATGACGCGATGTCGGGCGGCCTTCGAAAGATGATGCAATCCTTTTTCCATAGGATGATACGATGGTTGGCGTCTCCGAGAAAGCGCTCGTCGTCACCTCCAGGAATGTCAAGCTCTAGCCCCGAATATGGGTGCACCACCTCGTCAACCATGACACGAGCATAGCCCTCTGGAATCGGGATGCAATGGTAGGTTGCTTTGGGGTAATCCGGAAAAGCAACGCCGTCCGCCACCTTCATGGATTTGTTCTTCATTTTGACGTGTAGCTCGCAGCTAGTGTTCTCCGTGATGTCATCCACGGGGTATCTACCGGCATTGCATCGTCCGGGCGGAACCCACGCTGCTTCTCGGCATGGATGGGGCGGTGCTATCCAATCTGGATCATTCGCTAGCTGCAGCTGCTGAGACCCCCTTTGCTGGGTAAGTGAGTTGATCTGCTCCTGCTGCCGCTGGAATTTGACTACCAATTCCGCTTGACTTGCTTCTAGGCCTTGAAGGCGTTCATAGTCCCGCTTCCTCTGCTCCTCCTCCATCTTCCTCTTCTTCTCCTCCGCAATCTTCTTTCTCGCACGGGTTCTGTAGTCGGTGTTCGGTCAAAACCCTCTTACCACGGAATAGCGCCCTTGCCTCGTGTTCTTCCCGGGTGTTCAGGATTTCCCGTGGCACGCGTAAGCTCGTCGTTCTCTCTGTTGGGCTGGAACACCCCGATCGTGCCTCTTCTATTGCAACAAGTATCGCATCGTCGGCTCCCTTCAGACTTGCCCTCGTCGAAACATTGCCTGTCTTGGTCCAACTCCCCCATGCGCATAGAACCAAGTCCTGACCACGGGGGCCAGCTCTTAGTAACCGGAGTGGCACCTGCATCCTCCATCTCTTTCTCGGACTTATCCCACTTAGGCATTGCCACCGTGACAGCCACCTGGCCCCAACTTATGGAACTTATCCTTTTTTCGGCATTCTTCTTGTTTATTCTCGACCGTTCCTTAGCTAATTCCGAATCCTTGAATTTCACGAAATCGTCCCAATGAGCACGTTGGTTCTCTAGTGTTCCCTCGAATCTGGAGTCTTCCTTCCTCCCTTGACGTACTTGTCCCATTCACGATTCTTGTGGTTCTTGAATGCAACCGCCATCTTCCTAAGAGCAGCGTCCTTGACTTTCTCGCACATCTCGCTTACGTGGAAATGATCCGGTAGGGTGAAATGTTCCATGAGAGTATCCCGAAGCAGATCTTTTGATTCTTGTTGACAAAGTAACATCCGGACGTGGAGCAGCGTCCTCTTTGCCTTTTTGTCCTTTGTCTTTTGCTGGCTCTCTCCATTCTTGAAGGGAGATCGGAGTTGGTCCTTCACAAGAACTCCGTGACCGACGAAACGAACTTGTCCGCAATCTTCTTAGGCGCTAATGGTTCACCATTAGGTCTCGACTGCCTCAATATTGTACTTTACGCCTCCTTCAACTTTTTGTTCGGGCCTCGTTTCGTCATTTTGCCCGAAGATTTGCTCGATCCGGATGGCTGAAAGAACAAAGATCGATTCGTTAATATATCTTCAAGTCATTTAAAACATGTGATGATCACCAGATACCTGCTTATATAAATATATATACCTCGCCGGTCTTTGTTGTTTCATGATCAACATGTTCTTCGTCATCGTCATAATCGTAGTTCATGACTTCATCAATTCGGTCATCGCGATCGAATATCATATCACCCTCTCCGGTGTTGTTTAGAAATTCAGAGCCGTCATAATCTTCTTCATTCTGATCATCATCTGGCCCGCGTATCATATCGAACATGGTCTGTTCTCCCTCATCGGTATTGTCTCGCCATAGCTTTTATTTAACTAATTCAAAAGAAATATAAAACAATTTAGTATTCAAATTACATCGTCTCGAATAATAGATATAATCTCGAATACTTCGTCTAGAATAATAGATACAATCTCGAATACATCGTCTCGAATAATATATAATATTGAATAATACATCACTGGCTAGCTAATTAAAGATCGAATACTACAGAAGAATCTAGGACACTCGCGGTTCCTGCGGCGCGGGCAGTGGACACCCAAAGAGAAGGAACCCTCACAGGATCATAGCTGAAGTGAGATCCTCAAGATATCGCCGGTATTGGAGAACCTGCCGCCTCTAACGCAACCATGTAGCGATGGGCGTGCTCGTCCTCCTCCCCGACACGGCGTACCTCCTCCGGCAGGGCCGGGTCCCTCCGACCGAAACTGGCCCACGCGAACGCCACCAAACGAGATCAGGGTCGACGACGGGACCCGGGGCGGGTTCCTCATCAAGCGGCGCGCCCCTCGAGCAGCACCTCCGTGCCAGCCAGTGAGCCAGTCCAGTCATGGTCGGCTGGACGCCGTCACGACGGGTCGACGGCGAGGATGCGGGCCGGGCATCGTCGAGAACAAATACTAGCTACATGCCCGCAAAAAGTAATATTTTTTTAATGATTGGATTTTGATAACTAAAATTTCTAACATTTCTACTATTTCAAAAATCTATATATTATTTCATACTAATTAAGCATCTAACACTAAAAACAGAAAACACAACTTCTATACATCCATTAAAAAACTGAAAAGCAACATTATATAAAAAATTTCCATACTAATTAAACACTAATTATATCCATCTAACATGCATTCATACATATATAATAGTGAAAAAATAATAATCTAAATAATCTAAACTAATTAAACATACAAAATACGTATATACTAATATATACATGCATTAATTCATACATATGTGTGTGTGTGTGTTCATCATGCTTGTGTGTGTGTGTATGGGCTCGGGGAGGGGCGGTGCCCATGGTGGCCGCCGGGCGAGGAGGCAGGTTAGAGGGGAGAGCTCACAGCGGGCGACGGCGACGGCGAGGCGACTGGGGCGTGACGGCCGGGCGGCGACGCTGAACGGCGCGACAGGACGGGCCCGGGCGGCGACGGGACGGGGCGGCGACGGAGAAGAGGGCGGCGACGGGGACGGGGGCGGCGACGGAGACGAGGGCGGCGAAAGGGACGGGGGCGGCGACGGCGACGGAGACGACGGAAAAGAGGAAGAAACAGAGGGGGAATGAAAATTTCGAAGTGTTGTATATATAGAAGGCACCTTTAGTACCGGTTGGAGCCACCAACCGGTACTAAAGGCCTGTTTTGGCCAGCCCAAGCGGCGGAAGCGACCCCTTTAGTACCGGATGGTGGCACAAACCGGTACTAAAGGCTCTTTAGTACCGGTTTGTGCCACGACCCGGTACTAAAGGCCTCACACACCACCCCAAAGTTTAGTCCCACCTCGCCGGACGAAGGGCAGCCGCACTGGTTTATAAACCCAGCCGCGGCTACCACTTCGAACTCCTCTGTATAGCAGGCTTGTGGGCCTAAACTCTGCGCGCTGCCCTGTGAGTCTGCTGGGCCTTTAAGGCCTGTTATTACACACCTGTGGCCTATCAGGCCCACAGGGCAGCGCCCCAATTTTTTTATAGTTTTTTTCTTTTCTGCTTTATTTTCTTCTATTTATTTTTGCGTAGTTTTTTGTATAGTTTTTTCTTTTCTGTTATATTTATTTTCTTCTATTTATTTGTGAGTAGTTTTTCATCTAGTTTGCCAAAATTCAACATTTTCAGAGTTCATATTGTAGTGATTTTCAATTTCAAGGTCATTTTGTAAACGATTGAAAAATAGCAAATATAATTTTTTTATTTTCTGCTTTATTTTTTCTTCTATTTATTTCTGAGTAGTTTTTTCTTTTCTGCTATATTTATTTTCTTCTATTTATTTTTGAGTAGTTTTTATATAGTTTTTTCTTTTCAGCTATAGTTTTTCTTTCTTTTCTGCTATTTTTCTTTTCTCGCAAAACTTGATGGTCAAAGTCTGGAGTTATAACTTAAAAAAAGAAATGTCGACGTGCAATTAGTTTTTGCCATAATGAAGAAGTCCGGAGTTGTAATAAGTTATTGAAAATAAAAAGAGGTGCAATGCTCGTTAATTTGCTTCAAGCCTTTGAATAGTGTAAACTGCACTGCGCATAGCTCCGTGCAGTCTACCGTATTCTGAAGGCTTGAAGCTAAGCTATGAGCATTGATCCTCTTCTTCATCGTCTCTGCACTCGGGGCTTATAAACGCTCCTAGTCCCTCTCACTTGGCGAGGTGGGACTAAAAACAGCTTACGTCTGGTTCATCCATGAACCGGTACTAAAGGTGCTCGTGGGGCCCCAGACCTTACGACACAACCTCATTAGTACCCGGTTCGTGGTAGTGCGAACTTGACACTAAATAGTGATGGTGGGGCCATAGCTTTGTGGGAGGCTGACACAGCCTCTTTAGGTACATAAAATTACAAACTTTCTGTTAGTGCCCGTAGTTTTGAAATTTGAATAGTTTAAATTTTGAATTATTTGAAATTAGTGTGAATTTGTTTGCACATAAAATTTCTTCGCGTTTCAAATGCCAAAACACATAACTACCCTAACTACTACAGAGATTCTCCTCTCGGTGCGAAACACAGAAGAAAGTGATGATAGCTAGTGAAGCCGATCACATCCCAGATCTTTGGGTGTGAAACTTTTTCTTCGTGTGTGTCCCTTTGCGCCGTAACCATGGAAAATCTTCATAATTTAACGGGATGCTCGGGTCAATATTCACTGTGAATGGAGCAATTTCATCAAACTTTTCATAATCTTCTGACTTGTCTGTCTTGTCATCCTCTCCCTCGATGTTTCTCTTCCCAGAAAGAACTATGTGCCGCTTTGGCTCATCGTACGATGCATTCGCTTCCTTATCTTTTCTTTTCTTGGCTTGGTAGACATGTCCTTCACATAGAAAACCTGTGCCACATCATTGGCTAGGACGAATGGTTCGTCTGCATACGCAAGATTGTTGAGATCCACTGTTGTCATTCCGTATTGCGGGTCTTCCGTTACCCCGCCTCGTGTCATATTGACCCATTTGCACCGAAACAAAGGGACCTTTAAACCACGTCGATAGTCAAGTTCCCATATGTCCTGTATATAACCATAATATGTTTTCTTTCCCGACTTGGTTTCTGCATCAAAGCGGACACCACTGTTTTGGTTGGTGCTTTTCTTATCTTGGGCGATCATGTAAAATGTATTACCATTTATCTCGTACCCTTTGAAAGTCATTATATTCGAAGATGGTAACTGGGACGGCAAGTACAGGTCATCTTCAATAGAGGTGTCATGCATGGTACGTGTCTGCAACCAGTTGGCGAAACTCCTGGTTTGTTCACGTGTAATCCAGTCATCAGACCGCTCCGGGTGTTTGGAGCGTAGCAAATTCTTGTGTTCATCCATATACGGAGCCACCAAGGCGGAATTCTGTAGAACTGTGTAGTGTGCTTCCGTGAGAGAATGTCCGTCCATACATATTATTTGTTCCCCTCCTATCGTGCCTTTTCTATCCAGTCTGCCCTTATGTCGCGATTCAGAACACCAATCGGCTTAAGGTCAGGAATAAAGTCAATACAAAACTCAATGACCTCCTCATTTTGATGGCCCTTGGAGATGCTTCCTTACGGCCTAGCACGGTTATGAACATATTTCTTTAAGACTCCCATGAACCTCTCAAAGGGGAACATATTGTGTAGAAATACATGACCCAAAACGTTAATCTCTTCGCATAGGTGAACTAGGGCGTGCGTCATGATGTTGAATAAGGATGGTGGGAATACCAACTCGAAACTGACAAGACATTGCACCAAATCATTTTGTAACCTTGGTATGATTTCTGGATCGATTACCTTCTGAGAGATTGCATTGAGAAATGCACATAGCTTCACAATGGCTAATCGAACGTTTTTCGGTAGAAGCCCCCTCAATGCAACCGGAAGCAATTGCGTCATCATCACGTGGCAGTCATGAGACTTTAGGTTCTGGAACTTTTTCTCTGCCATGTTTATTATTCCATTTATATTCGACGAGAAGCCAGACGGTACCTTAATACTGAGCAGGCATTCAAAGAAGATTTCCTTCTCTTCTTTGGTAAGAGCGTAGCTTGAATGACCCTGATGTATGCCGTCTTCTCCGTGCATACGTTGCTGGTCCTCCCGTGCCTCACGTGTATCTTTTGTCTTCCCATACACGCCCAAGAAGCCAAGCAGGGTCACGCAAAGATTCTTCGTCACGTGCATCACGTCGATTGTGGAGCGGACCTCTAGGTCTTTCCAATATGGCAGGTCCCAAAATATAGATTTCTTCTTCCACATGGGTGCGCATCCATCAGCGTCCTTTAGAACAGGTTGTCCGCCAGGACCTTTCCAAATATCACCTTCAAATCCTTGACCATATCATGTACACCAGCACAAGACGGTGGCGAGGCTTCGCCGGTGATCCGCCTCACCTTTGAAATGCTTGCCTTTCTTTCTTACGGGATGCCTGCTCGGAAGAAATCGGCGATGTCCTGTACACATTCTTCTTACAACTATTAAAATATATACTGTCGGTATCATCCAAACAGTGCGTGCATCCGCGGTATCCCTTGTTTGTCTGTCCTGAAAGGTTACTGAGAGCAGGCCAATCATTGATGGTCACGAACAACAACGCCTTTAGGTCAAATTCTTCCCCCGTGTGCTCATCCCACGCACGTACACCTGTTCCATTCCACAGTTGTAAGAGTTCTTCAATTAATGGCCTTAGGTACACATCAATGTCGTTGCCGGGTTGCTTAGGGCCTTGGATGAGCACTGGCATCATAATGAACTTCCGCTTCATGCACAACCAAGGAGGAAGGTTATACAAACATAGAGTCACAGGCCAGGTGCTATGGTTGCTGCTCTGCTCCCCAAAAGGATTAATGCCATCTGCGCTTAGACCAGATCATACGCTCCTTGCGTCATCTGCAAACTCCTTCCCGTACTTTCTTCCGATTTTTCTCCACTGCGACCCGTCAGCTGGTACTCTCAACTTTCCGTCTTTCTTACGGTCTTCTTTGTGCCATCGCATCGCCTTGGCATGCTCTTTGTTTTGGAACAAACGTTTCAACCGTGGTATTATAGGAGAATACCACATCACCTTGGCAGGAATCTTCTTCCTGGGGCGCTCGCCCTCGACATCACCATGCTCATCGCGGCTGATCTTATAGCGCAATGCACCACATACCGGGCAAGCGTTCAAATCCTCGTACTCACCGCGGTAGAGGATGCAATCATTAGGGCATGCATGTATCTTACCTCTAACCCTAGAGGGCAGACAACCTTCTTTAACCGTCAGACGTACTCTCGGGCAATTCGTTGTCCTTTGGAAGCATATCCTTTATCATTACCAGGAACTTTCCAAATCCCTTGTCAGATACACCATTCTTTGCCTTCCATTGCAGCAATTCCAGTGTGGTGCCCAGCTTTTTCTTGTCACCTACGCAATTCGGGTACAACAATTTTTTGTGATCCTCTAACATGCGCTGCAACTTCTTCTTCTCCAAATCACTTGCGCGGTTTCTCTTTGCATCGGCAATGGCCCGACCTAGATCATCAACGGGCTCATCTGATGCCTCTTCTTCAGCTTCTTCCCGCATTGCGGGCCCAGCTTCTTCCCGCATTACCGGATCAGCTTCTTCCCCCATTGTTGTATCATCGTATTCAGGGAACCCATGGCGGGATAGCTGTCGTCGTCCTCTTCTTCTTCATTGTCTTCCATCATAACACCTCTTTCTCCGTGCTTGGTCCAAACATTTTAGTGGGGCATGAAACCGGACTCAAACAGGTGGTCGTGAATGGTTCTTGACGTAGAGTAATTGCGACCATTCTTACAGCCAGCACATGGACAAGGCATAAAACCATCCGCCCGCTTGTTTGCCTCAGCCATAGCAGAAAAGTATGCACGCGCCCTCAACGAACTGGGAGAGCATCGGTCATCGTACATCCATTGTCGGCTCATCTTCATTACACAACACCGAATAGACCAAATTAATACAAGTTCATACATAAAGTTCATACAACACTTAAATGCAACAAACAAATAACTCTCTAGCTAAAGCATTTAAATGCAACAACAAATGCGATCAAGATCGCAAGTAAGGTAACAATTGATCCAACAGCATAATGATACCAAGCCTCACTATCGATGGCATATTTTCTAATCTTTCTAATCTTCAAGCGCATTTTCTCCATCTTGATCTTGTGATCATTGACGACATCGACAACATGCAACTCCAATTCCATCTTCTCCTCCTCAATTCTTTTCAATTTTTCTTTCAAGTACTCGTTTTCTCTTTCAACTAAATTTAACCTCTCGACAATAGGGTCGGTTGGAATTTCCGTTCACATACCTCCTAGATAAAAATATCTATGTCAACTTGATGGGCATAATTTGTCATAAACATGAAATGCAACAAATAGTTTTAAAAGAGAATATACCACATCCGAATCATAACAAGGACGAGGGCCGACGGGGACGGATATCAAAACCATGGCACTATGTATAACAAACAACGTCTGGGTAAGATAATTATTATACGAGTAACTATATATCCAAATCACACAAACATCAATTTTTATATAAAATTTCATGAACAAGAGGCTCACCACAAGGTGGTGCAGCTGACAGGACAGTGCGAGGCGATCGGCGGTGAATTCTGACAGAGATTTAGAAGTCACTAAGTAAACCTCACCTATATATGCAAACTAAGTGTTATTTTGACCTCAGATTGCATATAAATCAAATACTACCACATATAATTCCTCCCAAATTACTAAAACCCACAATTAATCACTATATAAACCAATGCAAGAGCTAATCTAGCAATGAGAGATGAAAGGAAAAAGTTGCTAACCTTGGTGATCATTTGAATGGATGAGGGCCTGCAAATCTTGACAAATTTAGGGCAAATTTTGTGATGAACTCGAGAGGAAAAAGGGAAGAACAGAGGAGAGGGAGAGGGGAAAGGGGGAAGAACAGAGTGCGGGTGGACGAAGGATTTATATAGGACGACATTTAGTACCGGTTCGTACCACAAACCGGTACTAAAGGTGCTGGAAGGGCCCCATTCTGACAACATCCTGCCACCACTCTCATTAGTACCGGTTCGTGGCACGAACCGGTGCTAAAGGTTTGCCACGAACCGGTACTAAAGAGCTCCTCCCGGCTAGCCGTTGGAACCGGCACTAATGGTCACATTAGTGCCGGTTCTGTTACAAACCGGGACTAATGTGTCTCACATTTGACCCTTTTTCTACTAGTGGCTCCATGCAGCTGCCGTGAGCCTCCAGCGGAGTGGAGTTTGTTGGGGAAGAAGCAGCAGCATGGAGATGGACGTGCAGAGTGCTGGACGCCGCCGGCACTACCCTCCTTGTGGCCGACGGTGGTGGACGGTCTTCTGGAGCCTTGGCGCTTCTTTAGGATCGGCAGTTGAGGTTCTGTGTGTTTGTAATCGTCATCCATACGTGGGACATATACCTCCCTTTTATGTATAAGCGCTAGGGAACAGGGACCGGACCAAAACGTTGGTTTGGCACCTCCGATCGTGGTGCATCTTTACGTTAGGTGAGGAGACTTTGTCTCTCCCTGATTTCTCTCAGTTTGTTACACTGAGATCAATTCCAACAAGTATCAGTGTAGATGAAGTGAAGTAGCGCCTTGAACACCGCAGCCTGCATGTCCTTGATCTCCACGCGCCGTGCGCGATTCTCCTTCATGTTTCCAAAGAACTCGGCCATGAAGACAGGGGATCTTGCATCAAGGATGAGCTTGTGCGCAGCAAAAGACTTGCCGGACACAAGAAAAGTGACATCTGCCCCCGTCTTGCTCTGCAGGAGTTCAGCAAGGTGTTGGTGCAAGTTTGAGGATGGCACTGGCACTTCTTTGATCAGGTCCGTTGCCGGCACTTCCTTGAGAACGTCAATGGTGCATTGCACAGTAAAAGAATTGCCCCTAATATAGCCTGATGATGCTAGCGAACTTCTACTGATCAAGACTTTAGTGATGCATTCTTTGGGACGGAGGAACACCCCTTGCTCATTAACTTCCATGGATGGCTCAAGGTTCCCTGTCGGATCGACCAACCGGCAGCCTAGAACGACCCTCACACTGGGCCTGCGAGCTTTTCTGAGAAAGGCACGCTTCACCTTGGCCCTGCGGGGTCTGCTGAGAAAGGCAAGCTCCACTAGTACAACGGAGCTCCAATCAGGATAAACACGGATTTCCCAATCGTACCCATCGAAGCTCCATTTGGATTTGATGTGACCGTCCTTGCCCATGCTCCAATTCAAGCTGAAGCCGTCGACCTTGACCAGCTGCACTGACCGCACAAAACTGGTGACGGTTTTGGGGGCATTGTCCATGGCGAAGGCCGGGCAGTGGATCTGCTCAGGTGGACAGTGGATTTGCCTGATTCAGCAAGCGAGGAGGAAAAGCATTGGAACCAAGGAGGCAAACGACGGCTCACCACGCCACTGGAGCAGAAAACCCTACCTAAGCGGGTGCCGACGGAGGTGACGATGGTGGTGTCCAGGCGCCGGCGAGGCGGATCGACTGGCCTGCCGGCGTCCGCTGAGGCGGATCCGGCCGGATTTGTCCCCCTCGACGAGCCGGACCTGCGCCTTCTCTCGTGTTCGTGGGGAGAGGAGCCGGAGAGAGAGAGAGAGAGAGGAGAAGGTGGAGGCGGCGAGTGAGGAACAGTCTCAGGATCCGGAGTGGACTGCACTGGACTGGTTGGTATCCACGGTGGGTGGGAGACCTTAAAAAAAAACATTTCTGCACTTCAAAAATAAAAGTTTTTTTATGTGGACATGCTCTTCTTTTTTTAAGGTTGACTGACCCTAGCAGCAGCCAAGTTTATTCCCCCACGCCGCCGCATGGTCCCCTGCTCTTCTCCATCCGGACCCTCCTGGATGATAAGATACAAGAGACCCGTCCGTCCATTCCCTTTGTTCTTCTTAGAGCATGGTTAATAGTATAGCCAACGGCTGGCTATAAGCCATTGTCATGTCATTTATAGCCCATTTTATAGTCAATATGTATAATAGTTGATTAGAAGAATGTATTATTTTTTTATTATATGGCCCATCTTTCATTCTCACAAAGTGCCTAGGAGCACGTGCTAGAGCTGGCTCTTCATCAAGAGCCCGCTTATCTTCTCTCTCCTCTTCTCTTTCCTCCAACTAAGCAATAATATACTAGTTTATTTCTTATAGCCTGCTGACTCAGCTCTATTGTACTTGCTCTTAGGTTTTGTTTCCCAGCGACGTCAATAAGCTAGCGGCAGTGATGACGTGTTGGAATAAGGTTTTTCCGTTCTTTCCCTACCTCGACGGCATTTGATCCAGAGGCAGCAAAGGTTCTGTGAGAGTTTGTGTCTTCAAATCTTTTCGCTATCTTAATATCTCTGATTGGTGTGTCCATCAAGGAGAGCAGTTGGATGGCCATTGGTTCCAACATTTTCTTCTGTGTTGTTCTGCATGGTCTAGTTTCTACAATCAGCTGGGCCGGCAGTGATAGATTGCAAGCATGTGTTGGCATGGGGTATGCTCCAACTAATGTGTCTTTTACGACTTCTAAATCTTGTCCCAAGGGGCGAATAGTTATTGCAGTCTTTAAAACCTGATATGTTGAAGTCGCACCTCCGTCAGGATCCCTAAACCTCGCGCGGGTGAGCGCGTCATCTTTGTTTCTCATCTTATTCGAGGTTTGGTATTTCCTACCCACCTATTCCTCTGAGGCCTCCTTTACTTCTATGGTATTCAATTCCACCACCTCGCGCCGAACTCCATCCTTCATTTCATCTACTATGTCACATTCTGGGAGGCATTCCTCTGCGTCGAGTCCAACGTCGCACTCTGGCTCAAGCTCTTCTGCGTCAAGATGCAGACGGACGACAACAAGCCCACTGAGTACGAGGCGGCTATGATAAGAAGGATTCAGGGCGCAAGGTCGCTGCTCAGGAAATTTATCGACACCGTGAAGCATTGGCAAGAGGAGTGGTTTTATATGGCGGACGTGTCGTTGTCCAACCGATACAGGATTGCTACTGCCTTCTCAGCCACCCCTCCATAAAGGCCCCAATCTTGGAATCCCAAGAACATCACTTGCGACAAAAGGAGGACTTGACAAAGCTCATGGAAAGGACAGGCTACTTCATCGAGAAGGGCATCTCCTTGATTGACATGATGCACATGGAGCTCCGATGTCCACTACACAACTTATTCTTTGTAGACCCGTGTTGGGCCTCCAAGCGCAGAGTTTTGTAGGACAGAAGAAATTTTCCCTCAAATGGATGACCTAAGGTTTATCAATCCGTGAGAAGCGTATGATGAAGATGGTCTCTCTCAAAAAACCCTGCAACCAAATACAAGAAATCTCTTGTGTCCCCAACACACCAAGTACAATGGTAAATTGTATAGGTGCACTAGTTCGGCGAAGAGATGATGATACAAGTGTAGTATGAATAGTAGATATAGGTTTCTTTAATATGAAAATATAAAAACAACAAGGTAGCAAGTGATAAAATGGAGCACAAACGGTATTGCAATGCTAAGAAACAAGGCCTAGGGTTCATACTTTCACCAGTGCAATATCTCAACAGTGCTAACATAATTGAATCATATCACAATCCCTCAACGTGCGGCAAAGAATCACTCCAAAGTTTCTATCTAGCGGAGAACATAAGATGAAATTGTTGTAGGGTACGAAACCACCTCAAAGTTATCTTTTCCGATCAATCTATTGAGCCATCCCTATAAGTGTCACAAATAGCCCTAGAGTTCGTACTAAAATAACATCATATGATACACATCAACCAACTCTAATGTCACCTAGATACTCCAATGTCAGCACAAGTATCCGTGAGTTGATTATTTGATATGCATCAAACAAATTCAAATTCATAATATTCAATCCAACACGAAGAAATTCAAAGAGTGCCCCAAGATTTCTACCGGAGAAAGTGGGAGAAAAACATGCATGAACCCCTATGCATAGATTACCCCAATGTCACCTCGGGAATCCGCGAGTTGAGTGCCAAAACATACATCAAGTGAACCAATATAATACCCCATTGTCACCATGGATATTCATATGCAAGACATACATCAGGTGTTCTCAAATCCATAAAAGAGTTCAATTCGATAATAGTGAAACCTCAAAGGTACAAACTCAATTCATCACAACAAGATAGAGGGAGAAACACCATACGATCCGACTATATTAACAAAGCTCGCGGTACATCAAGATCATGCAAAATCAAGAATGAGAGAGAGAGAGGGAGAGAGAGAGAGAGATCATACACATAGCTACTGGTACATACCCTCAGCCCTGAGGGTGAACTACTCACACATCACCACGAGAACGAAGGAGAAGTTGGTGGTGATGGTGATGGAGGAGATGCCCCCGACGGCATTCCGGCGCCATCGGAGGAGAGGGGCATGGGGCCCCTCCTTCTTCTTCTTCCTTGGCCCACCAAGGGGGAGAGGGGCTGACGGTGTCCTCGACTAAGGGGTACTCACCACGTCGTCTCCCGATCAGTTGGATTGGGTCGAGGACCTCCATGGCCGTTTACTCATGGGCCAGTTCGGACAACCGATGTATACACGAGGAAGATTCCACAAGACTTGGTGATCAAGACAAGGACTCCTCTCCACCGGCGTATTCGACTAGGACTCGTGTTATCCTACGCCTCTGGTACATTATATAAGCCGAGGCCAGGCTAGTCGATAGATGATCATGACATTACTCATCATACCTCTAGGGTTTAGACCACAACATATGATCTCGAGGTAGATCAACTCTGTAATCATACACATCGAATATAATCAAAAGCAGCATGTAGGGTATTATCTCCTCGAGAGAGCCCGAAGTTGGGAAAAATCATGTGTCCATGTTACCATCGATCCTAATGCACGCAACTTGGGACCCCCTACCCGAGATCTGTCAAACACCGACAATGGTGCTTTCATTGAGAGTTCTGCTGTGTGGTCGGCAAAAGGATCAATGGCTCGTCTGCAGATCAACTACGACGTCGGCGTCTTCATCGTCGCCTTGACTGGTCACCTTGGCTTGACCAAGCACTGTTCCCTACCTCCAATAATCATGTTTGGACGAGGGCCTTCATCAACATTAACTCCGATCTCTATCAAGATCATGGAGGAATCATCCATGGAGCTCGGGGGCTCAATGTCAACACTGCCCTCGGGCGATCGTGATGTTTTTCCGAACAGCAAACTTGTATCCGCTACCACCACCTCCTCGAGCATCACTTTGACAATTCCTTTGGTGGAATTGTGCGGAATCGAGTCTACAACAACACTGTAAAATTTTGTCGCGTTCCGATGGAGTAATCTCTGCCGGTCTCCGATATACCGGAGCCCTGTCGAATCTGGACAGGAATCTGGACGAGTTTGGAGCATGGTGTCCAGCAACTAGCTCGGACGTCCTTTGGAAGATCCAACCGTTGATCGGCTGCGGAATTACTATATCTACCACCCCTCAAAATTTTAGCTAGATCCGACCGTCAAAACTCCGAGAACCTTCCGATTAGTGCATCACGACAAGCTGAAGCCGTCGACCTTGACCAGCTGCACTGACCGCACAAAACTGGTGACGATTTTGGGGGCATTTTCCATTGCGAAGGCCGGACAGTGGATCTGCTCAGATGGACAGTGTCGTGGTTTTGTCAAGGCAGATGTCCTCATGAAAGGACTTAGTCGTGGAGCCATCGCTACGGGTTAGCTGGAAGGGGTTAAAGCGGACACAAGGACGCAAGAGAGTTTATACTAGTTCGGCCCCTTCGATGAAGGTAAAAGCCTACGTCGAGTTGTGATGGAATTGATGGGGGTTTCGATGACTAGGGAGCAAACAAGCTTCGCCTAAGTCTCGAGTTGTTCTCTGTCGTCCCTGAACTGCCTCCGGGTCGTCCCCTTATATACATGGGTGGCGCCCGTCGGTTCACGGAGTCCCGACGCCGGTTCATAGATGTATCCGGCTCGGTCTCTGCTATTCCTAACTTACAATACAAGTTACATACTGACGCCGGTTTACGGCTATAGGCCTTAAACCGGCCATGGGCCTTAAGCCCTCATCTGCCTACTTGGGCTTTTAACATACTCAACTACTGATGAAGCTAACCCGGCCTGTCTTGGCCGGTTTACGCCCAGTGGTAATATCCCCAACATTAGGCCCCAGATTGATTTGAACAGGTTCATGTCAATCCTCGACAAAATTTCATCTTCAGCATCTTTGTGTAATTGGGTGAACCACCATGATGTCATCTTCTCTGGTGTCGTAAACCAGCGTGACGTCACCTGTTATGAAGTTATCCACAATACCTTTTTTGGTTTAATAGATCTGCGACAATCGAGGCGATAGCTCCGTTTCCAAACTCGCGGCCCCTTGATTTTCGTGCCTGACACATGTCCCTTGCCTTATAAATAAGACCAAAGGGTCATTTCTTTTTTCCCCTTCGTGCCCCTCTGCTTCGTCTTCCTCGCGCCGCCCGACTTGAACTCCGCCGCCACAACTTCTGCACCAACCTTGGCCTTTGCATCACCACGAGTATACCAGAGCATCGCGGCGGTCTTCCGTTTCTTCCTCAGCTCTGGTAAATCTTCTATCTTTTCCCCATAGATCTGTTCTAGGGTTTCTGTGTTCTTCAGCGTTCATCGCTTGCTTCTTGTTCATATGATAACTCTTAGTCAAGTCTGTGAATCCTTGTTCTGCGTAGCGGTAGTTTTTAACATCCGTTGTCACTTGCGCATCTCAAGGCCATAGATCTCCTACATCCTTGCTCATTGATTTGGTACCGCTCCGTTTTGGACCTTGAATATTTATTTCTTTTCTGAACATGCTCCAGATCCAAAATTGTGAAATACTTTTGTGAAACCTGTTTTCGCACATCTACTCTTGATTCTTCAATGTTTCAGTCCAGGCGGTTTAACTTTGTAGAAACATTGACAACTCGGCATATACCATTAGTCCCCTTGTTGAACCGTCAGGATTTCCCAGCTATGTATTGCCACGTTGCAGAACTCCGGTTTATAAGCAACTTCTTCCAGTTTAATAATGGATGTATCAATGTATAGCCTTCCAACATATTCTTGAACCGGTATTTCTGCTTTGCAGATTGCACCATGGCCAAGCAAGTGTACGAGTGTAACTGGGTCCCTTCTCGGGTGACTGAAACTCAACTAGATAACTTAGTCAGCACCGGCGCTTTAGGCAAAAAAGACGTCATTCACTGGAGGGTCCCTGGCCCGGAGAGTCCTCTAGAACCCAAGGATGGACAGGTTGTTGTTTTTGCTGACCATTTAGGCCGGGGCTTCAGTCCGCCCGGTTCAAAGTTTTATCGGGATGTCTTGGCCAACTTCCAACTGCATCCACAAGATATTGGCCCCAACTCCGTAACCAACATCTGTCACTTTCAAGTGCTCTGTGAGGTATTCTTTCAAGAGGAGCCCACAGTTGAATTATTCAGAGATTTCTTCCATCTAAACCGTCGCACCGAATTTTCTGACGGTCCCAACACCGAGTTAGGTGGTATGGCGATTCAAAAGCGGAAAGAGGTCACTTACCCTCACGCCAAACTGCATGACCATCCCAAAGAGTGGAATTCAACATGGTTTTACTGCAAAGATACCTCTCCTGATGGAGAAAATCCTTTACCGGGTTACCGTCCAGAGCGGCTAAGCAACACACACCCCTTCCCTCAAAGACTGAATGCTAAGGAAAGAAGCAAATATGCCCCTCAACTATCCAAGCTCCGGGCCTTCATGGCCAACGGGTTGACAGGAGTTGACCTTGCTCGCTGCTGGATATCTTGGAGTATCTTGCCCTTAAGCCTGCGCTCGGTTTAATGTGCAAATACACGAAGATGTGAAAGACCCTCTATGGCAGCGGCAGACGATGAAATTCTTGAGGCTGTTAAGAGGATGTTAAATGAACTGAAGGCTGCTTGCGCCCAAACCGCCTGCCTCCCTTTTACGCCATTAACAAACCGCGGTAGTAAGACTCATATCTTATGCGTTTATGAAATCTGACTATGTTTAAGTACCCTTTGTTGATATTAACATCTTTCAAACAGGGTGATGATCCATTTTGGAGCAAGAAGCCTCCACAAGAGAAACCGGAGAAAATAACCCGGCCCAAGACCAGAGTTGTGAAGAAACCAGCAAATAGAAAGAAAACCACTGCCTCCTCCGATCCACCAGCTGACGATGATGTGGGTAATCCGGATCTTGCCGCCGTCAACGGAATTCTCCTCCACCGTTGCCGCTGTAGCGAGTTCACCGCCGAACTAGGGTATGAACTCGATCACTGTGCTATCCTCGTCCGATTCTCAGCACATTGTATTCGTAATGCATCTTGCCACGATTGAAACACTTCTATCCAGTCAAAACAATCCTTAGAATATGTATGATTCGAAAATTTAGGGTTAGGTTTCCGCCGAAACCATCTCGGACCCACCGAGTTGAAAAACTCGGTCCCACCGATTTGGCTAACGCCATTGCACTAGTAAGTCTCGGTCTGACTGAGAATTACAAATCGGTGTGACCGATTTTAGAACTTTGTGAAACCCTAGCAGTCTCGGTGCCACCGAATTGTGACTCGGTCTGACCGAGTTCACTAGTTTAGGTTCCAAAACTGCTTCGGTATCACCGAGTTTAAAATCTAAAAATCTCTGCATTTTGTGATGCTCATCCACTCTACCTCATCTATAACTATTCACATGGTCAGCAGTCAGTGTGAGCAGCATGTCAGACCAAAGTGACAGCCAGAACAGGTCAGAAGAGCAGATTCACATGAGTGAGGGCACTAGTCCCTCTAGCAGCTCAGATGAGGGGAGCGGAAGCACTCCCAGCAATTTGCCCAAGGCTGCCACAAGGACAAGGAAGAAGAAGACCTCAGAGTCTGAGGATGAGGATTATGTGGCAGCTGAGGATGAGGCCAGTTCCAAGAAGAAAGTGCTCAAGAAAGAGTACATCTCAACAACAGTTAAGCACGGAATGAAGATCAAAAGGCGGCAGGTAGACAACCAATGTCCAAAGCC
Organism: Aegilops bicornis; assembly: GCA_021605145.1. Taxonomy (NCBI): domain Eukaryota; kingdom Viridiplantae; phylum Streptophyta; class Magnoliopsida; order Poales; family Poaceae; genus Aegilops; species Aegilops bicornis. The sequence goes on from CM038675.1 coordinate 778,282,507, forward strand.
GTAGTCTCCACTCAAACTTCTTTGGAATCCCAACCCAAAGAACCTGCTTTGCCGAAGGAAAGAAAAGGAAGGAAAGGGTCAAGAAGACCATGGCAGAGTGATTGGGAAACCATGGAAGAGGAAGAAGAAGAGGTTCTTTGAGCCTGCACCCAAGGCACAAAAGCTGATGGGTGATGCCATAAAGTCAGGGGCTGCAACTTCAAAGCCCAAAGCTGCCCCCAAGCCCAAGAGTGCACCAAAGAGGAATACCAGGAGTATACCACCAGCTGAGAAGAACAAGGCTCCAATGCCTGAGGTTGATGCTGAGGAAGATGAAGAAGGGCAGGTCCTAAGGAAGCTCAAACCCAAGATCCCAGACCACAATGATGCTCATCCTGTGGCTGAGAACATGAAGATCAGGAGAGATCAAGGGTTGAGGCTATGGAGAGAGTCAGATCCATATGCCACCAGGAGAAGGACTGCCGTGGATTACATGTTCCACACCAAGGAACAACAGGACTTCTATGAGACCATCTTATTGGATAAGAAGCCTATAGTTTGTGATATGAGGTGGGTCGACTGGACCTACATTCAGGAGAATGAAGAACACTATCCTGGAGTGTATGACAGCTTTAGTGCGTGTGGAGTTACAGATTTTGTTGGGCAGAAGCTCACAAATTGGAATGACGAGCTCATAATGCAATTCTACTCCACAGCACATTTCTATCCAGATGGCAGGATAGTTTGGATGTCAGAAGGAACGAGATATCAGCCAACCATAGAGGAATGGGCAAGTCTGATCAATGCCCCAAAGGAGAGTGAAGATGACCTGGACATTTATGCCAAGAAGAAGATGGGTCACAACTCAATGTCACAGATGTACAAGGAGATACCTGATGATGCACTTTAGTCCTTCAAGTTTGGATCAGTTCATTTTCTTCTGTCAGGGCTGCCTACAATCAACTGGATCCTAAGGCACACTTTGTTGCCCAAATGAGGTGACCACAACATGATCAGAGGGCATGCAATCAATTTGCTTCACATTTTTGATGTGCCTCAGAAATTCAAAGTCATGAGCCTCATAGTTGAAACTATCAAGAGGACTGCAGCAGACCAGAAGAGTAGCTGTGGATATGCCCCACAGATTCAGGAGTTGATAAACTCAAAGATGGGCATAGGGAAGTATCTGTTGGATAAGGAACACATGGTTCTCTATCCTGACTTTGAGGACAATCAAGTTGTCATGACTGAGAATGAACCATCATCAGTACAAGCGCAAGAGAAGAAGGAGAAAGCAAGGAAAGAGAAGGCTGCCAAGATGCCAACTCAAGAAGAGGCATCTGAATACTTTCGGAAGAACAAGCAGGAGCAGCTTGGTTACTTGATAGCATCAACTCTGCGGATTGAGAAGGGGTTGGCCACCCTAACTCAAAATCAGGAGAGCCTGGAAAGAATCATGGAACAAAAATTCTATGATCTTGATGTCAAAGTAATCGAGATTATCGGTGTGGAGCAGCTACAGGATGACATGCAGGAGAGGAAGGGCAGGACAACGACTGATGCATTTGCCAGAGTGCCACGAGCTCAGAAATCAGCTACAGAGCCAGTTCAAGACACCAGAGTCACTTCATCGGCTCCAGCTCTGACTCCGGCACCACCGGCACCGGCACCAACTCCTTGGCTCCTACTACATCAAGCTGAAACCTTCGTTCTTGGAGTTCTCCGGACACCACCACCACCGTAAGACCAAGCACGAGAGGCGATATAGTCCTATGCATTTTCTAGGAACTTTTTGGTAACTTGTTGCCAAAGGGGGAGCAAAATGTATAGATCATAGGCTTCGAGAGAGAGAGATTTTCTTTTGTTCTCTCTTGTCTTCTTGGTTGAACTTTATTTTCTTTTGATTGTTTGAGATACCATGCAATTACCTGTGAGACATTGATGATCATGTGTTTGATCATAAGCTACACTTATGCTCGTTATGATATTATCTTACTTATCCTTATATGATCATTCACTTTGCTTGGTGATGAGTGCATGTATTCAATCTTTGTTATTTTGAGCGCTCCACCAAGATGTATGTGACATGGAAGAGTAACCCATGAGCCTAATTCCTTGTGCATTTGCAGTCCATAGCAAATATTACTATGCACAAATTTAGGGGGAGCTCTTGCTTATCACATACTTCTCAAAGCGACGATGTTTTTCAAATTTTATTATCATTTGTCGAAGCTTTGATCTATATGTTGTCATCAATTACCAAAAGGGGAGATTGAAAATGCAACTATCCCTAGGTGGTTTTGGTAATTCATAACAACATATAGCTCATTGAGCTAATGCTATTCCAAGACAAATATTTCAGGAAAGCTCAATGAATGGCATGGCATGAATGATGAAAGTGGATCCCTCAAAATATCAAGGATAAAGGATTGGCTCAAGCTCAAAAGCTCAAGACTCTACATTTTACATTTTAGTGATCCAAGATCACATTGAGTCTATAGGAAAAGCCAATACTATCAAGGAGGGATGAGGTGTTGCTTAATGAGCCTTTTGCTTCATGTGCTTAGTGATATGCTCCAAAACCCTCAGCCACTACTTTCTCACATCCACATATGACCTAAACCTAAAGTCAAACTCGGCCCTACCAATTCTTTCTATCCGGCGCCACCGAGTTCAGATGTCATAGCCACTGGCACAAACCCTAGGCAAATCGGTCTCACCGATAGGGATCTCGGTCTCACCGAGATGGGATTGTAATCTCTCTATTTCCCTTTGTAACGTTTCGGTCTAACCGAAGTGAGCGATCGGTCCCACCGAGATTACAATGTAAACTCTCTGTTTCCCTTTTGTAACTTTTCGGTCTCACCGAAAGAGTGAATCGGTCCCACCGAGTTTACCTGACCAACTCTCTGGTTAGCTAATTACCAAAATCGGTCTCATCGAGTTTGTGTAATCGGTCTCACCGAGATTACGTTATGCCCTAACCCTAACCATATCGGTCCTACCGAATTGCATGCCAGTCCCACCGAAAACCCTAACGGTCACTAGGTTTACTAAATCGGTCCAACCGAGTTTGATGATTCGGTTGCACCGAGTTTGGTAAATTGTGTGTAACGGTTAGATTTTGTGTGGAGGCTATATATACCCCTCCACCTCCTCTTCATTCATGGAGAGAGCCATCGGAACAAACCTACACTTCCAACTTACCAGTTCTGAGAGAGAACCACCTACTCATGTGTTGAGGCCAAGATATTTCATTCCAACCATATGAATCTTGATCTCTAGCCTTCCCCAAGTTGCTTTCCACTCAAATCTTCTTTCCACCAGATCCAAATGCTATGAGAGAGAGTTGAGTGTTGGGGAGACTATCATTTGAAGCACAAGAGCAAGGAGTTCATCATCAACACACCATTTGTTACTTCTTGGAGTGGTGTCTCCTAGATTGGCTAGGTGTCACTTGGGAGCCTCCGACCAGATTGTGGAGTTGAACCAAGGAGTTTGTAAGGGCAAGGAGATCGCCTACTCGTGAAGATCTACCGCTAGTGAGGCAAGTCCTTCGTGGGCGACGGCCATGGTGGGATAGACAAGGTTGCTTCTTCGTGGACCCTTCATGGGTGGAGCCCTCCGTGGACTCGCGCAACCGTTATCCTTCGTGGGTTGAAGTCTCCATCAACGTGGAGGTACGATAGCATCACCTATCGGAACCACGACAAAAACATCCGTGTCTCCAATTGCGTTTGAATTCTCCAAACCCTTCCTTTTACATTCTTGCAAGTTGCATGCTTTATTTTCCGCTGCCTATATACTCTTTGCATGCTTGCTTGAATTGCGTGAAGATTGCTTAGCTTGCTTAAGGATAGCTAAAATCTGCCAAAGTCTAAAACTGGGAAAAGGTTAAATTTTTAATTGGTCAAGTAGTCTAATCACCTCCCTCTAGACATACTTCAATGTCCTACACTATTGGTTACAAAACCGGGTACATGGACTAAACTGGACGGAACAACTGAAAAAGTTGAGCTAGTAGTAGTCGCAAATGCTAGGTATCACTCATTGCGAGCCATATCATCATAGTGCTCGCTAACTAGAAAAGCAAATTGGGTTAGCCCGTTTACCGGCTGTGAAGCGTTAGCTCTGAAAGCTCAAATCCAGTTTTAGGAAGCTTGTGGAATATTTTACCCAATTTTGGAAGGTTCCAGAAGGTATATTAATTTATGTTTCTTATTTTTCATCATTTTCAGTTTTCTTTCTGTTTACCTTTTCTTTTTTCCATTTTTAATACTATAACATTTTTTTGAGTTCATGATTTTTTTTCAAATTCATAAAATAATTTGGGATCATAAATTTATTTCAAATAATGCGAACATTTTTTGAATTGACAAACATTTTTGAATCATGAATATTTTTTATCAAATTTGTAAATATTTTTGTAATTCATGAACATTTTTCAAATTGATGAAAGTTCAAAGTTTTCAAATATTCTTTGAATTCATGATTTTTCTTTTCTAATTCACAAATATTTTTTAATTTAATTTATTTCAAAATCACGAATGTTTTTACAAAATAGCACAATTTTGGAATTCATAAATAAATTTATGTAAATAAAATCGACCGAAATAAGAAAACAATGTGAAAATAAAATGGAAAACAAAAACGAAATGCAAGTGACCCACGCCCCCGCTCGTGCCTGGCATGTAGGCAGATTCACTGGTCCACGTGAGCCTTTAGGCGATGGGCCAACCACCTTCAGGCCTTAGCCCATTTTGGTTGTAGCACATTGTCCACGAAAGGTTTGTCATGAAATAGTTGACATTAATTATTATTTTTTTACTATTTTAAATGAATCTAAAAAATTTAGAGCCTCATTTTCTGGTTTAAGACTATTTCCAACCGATTATCTTCCTGCAAACAAATTGTGCTGATGTTGGGAGAGTTGGGGTTATTTACTTGCTCCGATATATCCTTTTTTCTATCCCCTTTTGATCATTTATATATTCCCCCAACCACCCTCCAATTATAAAAAGGAAAATGGACCTCCCCCAACAATCCACCTAAATCCCAACCACTATTCACTACTAGGGAAAAGCTTATAGGCAGACGCTTACTAGTAGCGAGGGTTTATAACCCTCGCTACTGCTACTTACTAGTAGTGCGGGTTTTTACCCCTCGCTACTACTAAGTTGATACTAATAGCGCGGGTTTTTAACCCACGCTACTACTGAGCGGTCTCTATCATGCCCTCCCGGGACATGCTATAGTAGTAGCGAGGGGTACAAACCCGCGCTACTACTAAGTTGATAGTAGTAGCGCGGTTTTATACCCCTCGCTACTACTAAGTACGAGGTAGGTGAAATCCCTGTATCCTCGGTCGAATCTCTCCTCTCTCCCTCACTTTCCCCCTCTCTCACTTTCCTCGTCTCTCCCTCATACTCTCCAACGGTGGTCGCCGCTGGTACACTCTGCTTTCTTCCCCCTCCTTCTCCGAGCTCCCTCTGGTGGGCGGTCGCCGGAGCTCCTCGCCGCCGCCAAGATACGGAAGCGCGACCTCAGCATCCACCTCCTCGCCGCCTTCACCGTCCTCTTCTCGCTCCAGGTGATCTGCCCTCCTCCTCCTCCCCTCTTCGATTCGATCCGGAACCCTAGCTGACCCATCCCCTCCTCCTCCGGCAGCACGAGGGCGACTTCTCGTTCCGGGAGGCGTGGTACCACCTGTCGGACGACGGGTTCCCGATCAAGCACGACATGGACCGCCTCCCGCCGCCGCTCGTCACCGACCTCAACGGCGACGGTCGCCGTGAGGTGCCGCTCCCCACGCACGATGCCAAGATCCAGGTCCTCCAGCTCCCGGCCACGCCAGGCTGGCCTCCGCGGCCGCCGTCGACGGCTTCCATGAGGCACGCGTCATGGTCGAGATCTCCCTACTCCCGGCCAACGTGCGCGCGTCATAGGGTCGAGATTTTTTTTCTTCAAATTAATAGTAGTAGCGCGGGTCACAGACACGTGGTACGAATAGTTAGTAGTAGCGCGTGTCGAATCCGCGCTACTACTAACACACGTACTAGTAGCGCGGGATGCACCGTGGTACTACTACAAATTAGCTGTAGCATCGTTGTAGTAGCGCAGGCACCCGCGCTACTACTAGCTTTTAACCCGCTACTACTAGGCTTTTTCCTAGTAGTGATGGTTCCTTCTCATAAGCACGTGTGGGCCTCGCGCGATAAGCTGGTTGTTCACCGCCTACGCGTGCTCCGGCTGTCAGATCATCGTCGTCGCCCGCTCGCCTACTCCCCGCTATGCCGAGTGTTAGTGTCCTGCACACACCGTTCTGCCCGAGCCATGTCAGACCGAGTTAGCCACCACGTGCTAACCTTCCCTGAGCTCACAACCATGGCAGTCTTCTTCAAGCTTGTTGTCGTACTTGATTGCGTCGATCTCATGATCACATTGAGGAGAGAAAACAAACAACATAGTTACCCACTAACAATGCCCCCCTACATGTCAATATATGTACTAGGATTGGGTCTATTGAAGATCCGCTGCAGGACTTCACCAATAATTCAAAAAGTTTGTTGGAGTAGCCCTAGTAACACCCTCTTGGGGATGGATTATCAGGGATATGCTCAAGAGGCTCTATGCCCTTAATTTTTCAATGGCCACCTATGGAACTTCTAGAAGTTCTTCAAAAGATAATTGGAGGTTTCCGCTATTGTGTTCGTTTTTATCTGTCAATGGAAGCTAGTTGGGGCCATGGTGTGGATTGTTTCCTGATAGCCATAGGTGCTTTCTTTTTTAACCACACGAAGATATTATTTTCAACACCTCCTTTATTCAAACTTTGATCATTATTTGGTGACAATATATAGTATTCACCTGATACATTAAACCATAGATCCTTACTCTCATATCAATTATATGTATTTGCCCAGAGTGCTAAAATGAACACACACACACACACACACACACACACACACACACACACACACACACACACACACACACACACACACACACACACACACACACACACACACACACACACACACACACACACACACACACACACACACACACACAAACACACACACACACACACACACACACACACACACACACACACACACACACACACACACACACACACACACACACACACACACACACACACACACACACACACACACACACACACACACACACACACACACACACACACACACACACACACACACACACACACACACACACACACACACACACACACACACACACACACACACACACACACACACACACACACACACACACACACACACACACACACACACACACACACACACACACACACACACACACACACACACACACACACACACACACACACACACACACACACACACACACACACACACACACACACACACACACACACACACACACACACACACACACACACACACACACACACACACACACACACACACACACACACACACACACACATGTCAAGAATTAATTCAAAGAGATTTAAAAAAACTTTAAATTTATCATAAGAAAACTTTTCATTGATATGCAATACATCTATATGAATTGACTTTTTGAAAATTGGGGAAAAGAGGGGATTGATTTACCATAGACAAACGAGAAGTGAAATTCTTCGAAAGTGAGATGGCTACGATGCCCCCCTGTGATTATAAGGCAATGATCTGCGTGGGTAAATCTTGGAATTGATTTCTAAAAACGAAGACCTAAGTGTAGGGACAAATACTTCAAGGAATAGTCGAACCGCTCCATGAATCCGGAGCGTCGCCTCATAATCACATGGAGCCATTGTAGGCCCTTCTGTGATGGCGGACAAGTAGCTGCTGATTTGGATATGGTTTGGGCAAGGAATGGTTAAAAGTGTTGGAGGTAATATCACCGATAGTCATAGAACTTATATTGCATGTTCAGTTTGGTGCTAAAACTTCAAAAAATATGATTTTGTGGTCACTTAACTTGACTCAAGCGTGCAGATACGGTCACAGTACGCGTATACATGCATATCAATGTGTATGGCCACACTTGTTAGTGAATTACGGCGCTAGGCGTGATGTATTTTACACAGAACACCCTGATTTTTTTTATTTGTGGAAGAAGTGAACCGCAACGATGTATTTTTACAGAAAACACCCTAACTTTTTTTCTTTACAGAAAACAGGACCACAATACTGCACATATATGCAAACATTAACAACAAAAATGGCATGACAGGACTCGAACAGACGACCAACTAATTTTTAACCCGAGAACGCAAATGCAAAAAATTAACGCCAAAAAGAATCTACTAGGACTTGAACCTGCAACCAACTGTTTAAATCATACAATGTAGCCACTACAACCGGTCAGATCTGGATGTCTAAAATGGATCAGGAACTTATATATATATTAAACGAGGATGCATGTGGAGTTTAAATAGGTTATGGAGACTGCGGCCCATTTTATCTGCGGTATTTAAATATATATATAAACATGTGTACTATATAAATGTGCGTATTGCATATTTGGTTTTCAAAAATATTATTTTAATTATACGAACATTTCAATAATTATATATACGCACATTTTGTATAGTTCAATGTTTGTATAATAAAAAATATTAATATTTTAAAATTTAAACTGTTAAACGAATATTCAGTCGTGGCTAATATGTAAGTATAACTTTTTTGAATATAAGTCATAAATAAAAAATTTACACAAGTGAATAGTCATAAATATTTAGTAAATGTTTGTGTTTATCATATTTTATAATTTAAATATAAGCCTCAAGTGTATATATTTTTGAATTTTTGAAAACTATTTATCTAATAAACATGATCGATGTCCATATTAACTAAATATAAGCCGCAATTGTATATTTAAATGTTTTTATCTACTAATCATTATTTGTATATATAATATTTTTAACACACAAATATGTGAACGTACCTTTATTACTTACAAATTATCTTTTAGTAAATAGTGCATGCAAATGGGCCGTAGTACCTGCAGCTCAATTAAGCTCCACATGAGTCCCCGTGAAGTACATATATGTTGATTATCCATATTAGACAAAATACATATATGCACAGTATCATGGTCCTGCTTTTCTTGAAAATAATTTGAGGGTGTTTTGCAAAAAAAATACGTCGCTGTGGTTGATTGTTTCGGAAAATAATTATTTTTAGAGTGTTCTGTGTCAAAATACATCACGCCCAGCGCCATCAGTCAATGACAAATGGGACCATAGACTTGGATACGCCTGCATATGCGTAGTGTGACCGTATCTGCACGCTTGAGTTAAGTTATGTGATCAGAAAACCGTATTTTCAAAATTTTAGCACCAAATTGAACGTGCAACGCAAGTTCAATGACTTCCGGTGATGTTACCTCAAAGTGCTGGCTAGGGAGAGGTGTGTTGCCAAGTGTTGAAGGGCTATCCATAAATAGGCTCAGGGTTGGCGAACCACGACTAGGTTCTTAGGCTGGTCATAGTGGGAGTAACTTAGCGAGTAACATAGCGCATTTCAAGACAAGTTTGCTTATGTGGTATATAGTTAATGAGGAAAGAGATGTTTGGAGTAACATAATATGTTACTGTAACATAACGCAACCCAAAGCAAAATGAGTCTATAATGTAATAAATGCTATCATCTATGATACTATTTGTATGTTACTTTGCACTATGAAGATAGTAACAAAGACTAGTGTCATATGCATCACACTAGTCTAAGTTACTCCCCACTATGACTAGCCTTATTATATTATGTAGATGCGTATGTGTCCTCAATTAGTGGCTGGGGAGGTGTCTCGTGGAGCAGCAGACATTCATGGTTCCGGGTTCCTAGGTGTCTCGGTAGGGGGTACGCTGACACGAAGGATGAGCATGCTCGGTGCATCGGCTGGGCAGACACGCCCTGTGGTATGTGATGTTGAGAAAAAGCCACCAAGCGCCTGTGTACACCACCATGCTCGTGCTTCTCGCTCGGTCAGATAAGGCGATTTTCTACATATTGAATCCGGCAGACAAAGTTGTCATCTATTGGTCGGACTAACATATTTTTCTTCTTTTTATTTTGTTGAGGATGGACTAACATAACTTTAAAATGTTGGCACTTCAAACAATTTAACAAAGTGCCCAAGCAAACATCTGACGCCTAATGATATGAGATATGAAGTTCTGATGATATTCTGCAACTTGCAAGCTCATAGGTCAATGCGGCCTTTGCATTTCTCTAAACATGTACTCCCTCCGTTCGGAATTACTTGTCTCGGAAATGGATGTATCTAAAACTAAAATACGTCTAGATGCATCCATTTCTGCGACAAGTAATTCCGAACGGAGAGAGTATAAATAAACATTGGATAGTCTTGTCTGTCCTCAACTAACTGGTTCACAAATACAACTTCTGGTAACAGCAAGCAACTAACTCGTTAACAAATACAACTTCTGATAACTGCAAAGCATGTGCCTGCGCTATAGTGAGGGCGGTGCCAAGTGGTGGTGGGTCTAGCGGGTGCGTCTCTCCTTCCTATGGTGGCTGCTCCAGCCAGTGTTGTCATGTCCGTGTCTCCGACTCCGGCGCCTTCTTTGGTATTGTTTGGTCTCTGGCCAGGCGGAAGCCCTGCTCGGCTTGCCGATGCTGGTAGTGGCGACACCCGTGGGTGTCGTCCCCTTCTTGAAGGCGCTACCATGGCCTCTCTACCATACCCCTTGAGCGACAGGGGAAACCCTTGGTCGGGTTCGCCGGATCGGACAACGGCGTCCACGACATCGCACCCTTTGTTAAGGCATTGTCTTGGTGCTCGTGAAGTCTCCGACATTCGATTGTGATGTTGGACACCGTGCTTGGTCTGGCTACTTCCCAGGGCGTGGGCTATCATGGCGCAATGTCACGAAATCACTAGCACTTCCTCCTCCGGCATGCCCGAGTCCTGCATCCTACTTGCCAACTCCTCTAGGCGCATAAGGTGGGTGTACGTTGATTTGGTCTGTGTTGGGGTGGTGGACGCGGGATGGAGGTTTCATGTGTTGGTCGTGACGCGGTTTGTGTGCCCTGTGTCCTTCTCTTTGCCATCCGTGGGTAGTGTTCGGGCTAGGCGAGTGTTTAGGATGTGTAGCTTGTTAGTGTGGTGCCCCCTCCCCCCTCCGTCTCTCTGCTGTAACTGTTCTCTTCTACCTATCAATGAAATTATACGCAATTCTTTGCGTATACGTGAAAAAAATAACTGCAAAGCAACTAACTGGTTAACAAATACAACTTCTAGCTATAATAATAACCATACAGTTTGGGGTCTATATGCATTCATCTTCATTTCCAGGTAAAACCCTAAAGGAGAACAAAAGACTGTTTAAAAACAAATCGTGCAGCAGGCAGCTAGGCAGACGAATGACCATCATAGAATATGGAGTCAATTAACTACTAGTGCTAAAACATGGCGCGAAAAAGTCACTTTAGTGCCAAAACTTATGACATACATTGAACTAGTGCTAAAACTTGGCGCGAAAAGTCACATTAGTGCCAAAACTTGCGGCATACATTGAACTGGTGCCACAACTTGGCTTTGGCGTGCATATATGGTGTAAATCGCAATTCTATACAGACACTATGTTAATAGGCGCGTCAGCCTGGCGTGGGACCCACTGTCAGCGGTTGGAGAAATCATGCTTCAGGATCCATTATGTGCCCAAGGCCTTTTCTTCTTCTTCACATCCGTTATTTTGGCACAAGTTTTTTTGGTTATAAAAAAGAAACAGTTTGAAAAGGTTCAATTGTACGAAATGAATTTCTAGGTCCAGAGATTTTTTACCATCAAGTTGGTAAAAAGCCTCGATTTATTGGCAATTGCTAGATTTATCTATGATCTATTTTGGAAATTATTTTTTTATTTAGACTGTTTTTTGTTTACGAGATGTCTGGAATGCCTTATTTATATCTCATGCAAAAGAAGATAATCCAAGGCAAAGGCAAGAACAGTAAAATTATTTTTTTTTCCTTTTTGGAGGGATTGCATGTCTTCTTAATCGTCTATTCGCCACAAGATAAGCCTTTTTCTTGTGTCGATTCTTCTTGTATCAAAATAAGAATCCCTTTTCTTCCTAATCCGTCAAAGATTACTATTTCTTCTTTACTCGGGCCTGTCCTTGGACCTCTTTTTCTTTTGCTTATGTTTAGCCGAGGTAGTGGACAAATAGAGGGGAAGAAAATATGGCGGGGAACAAATTTCTTGTGATTGTGAGCAAATAGAATTGCTTGGGGAGTAGGACCTGTGGCTGGTTATTTTGCGAAAAACTCGTCAGAATTTTTTTCTCACGGAAAAGCCCATGGTGTGGACACCTGAGCGACCCACATTTTTCTCATGCTGTTCTAAGTGGATATATCCTTTGAGGCTTAAGCGGGCTGAAGCCCTTAAATCCCATTTTGCAATGTTATTTTTTTAAAAAAATTATGTAAATTATGATCATGTGTTATAAATAAAATAAATTGCGGAATAAAAATGAACAATTTATATACAACATAGATATTTCATTAAAAGCTTGAACATCTTAAACTTACGTTAGCATTTATTTAAATATATATAAAAATTTTACTTTGATATTTTCTATTTAATATATGCAAATTATTACATGAATAATTTTGTAATTTATATATAATTATATGGATAATTTTTGAAATAATATGTGAAATTTTTATAATGTAACATTATCTTTCTATTATTTGAAACATAAGATTATTATTTGAAACAACACGAAGGTGGCCTTAAATGCAACGGGTGGTCGACCCTCTCCCTACACTGTCGTCGGCAGCGTCCCAGCACCAATGACCTTCACAATAGCTGGTGGTGATGCACTGATGCTCATTGGTCGGCCCTTGCGCTTGCAACATCGTCGGCTCCCGCTGCTGCGTCGAGCACGTCCTCGACCTTGCAATAGCAGGGGATGCTACTCACAAGACGCCCCTCATAGCTCGTCTACTCGAAACAACACCGTCACGCTCGCAACAGTGGTCATCCTCTCCTCGCAGCACTAGCGTCGTGATTGGCAGCAGTTGGTCCCATGAGGTCTGACACATGGGTTGACTTGGGAATGCCCTTAGATTGCTCACTGATTATTTACTTCATATTCACCACGCCAGGTGCCTTAGTGGCTGAAATATTTGTGGCAAAAAGAAAATATCAGGAATTGTTTTTTTAACTTGTGGCACACTTTATTGAAATCAAATAATGGTTACATCTCTAGCAAGGGCATCTAGAATACTGTGTGGAGGATCATTATCCCACGCGATTACAGTATTTGAATCAAAAGATTTTCTAGCTAACTCATGTGCCACAGTGTTTGCCTTTCTAGGACAATATGCATAGGATACCAGTACGATCCTGTGAGCAAGGATGAAACGGTCACTCAAAATAGCAGAATAAGGGCTTAGTATTTCCATCTCTCCATTGCATGCTGATATGACTTCCAAGCAATCCGATTCAAGCATGATATTTGAGCATCCCAGCTGATCTGCCAAGGCCAAGCCGTTCAACATAGCCATTGCTTCAGCAGTAGGGGCATCTTACACTTGACTAAAGAGTGTCGTTGAGCGTGCAAGTGTTTGCCCATGGTGATCCCGAAGAACAGCCGCAGTTGCTCCCCTTCCATTGTCCATGGAACATGCATCAACATTCACCTTATACTTGTTATGTTCTGGTTTTGCCCACTTAACTTGAGGAACATCAGCAGCGTTCTTTGCTCCAGCAAAGTTCATCGTTATTGCATATATGGAGAGGGCAGATTTCGGTGGGCTCGCCATCCCTTCACCCTTCATCAATTGCCTCCGTTGCCACCATATATACCAAGCCCCCACCAATATGGACTCATGTACACTCTGAGTTAGTTGCACAAGATGTTACCGTTTATCTCTAAGGATATTCTCGAGGATGATACTGCCAGATCGGTCCTGTTTTGCTGCCACTTCAACAATCTCATGAACTCCCATAGCCCGCCAAACAGCTCTGGCTCAGTCACAAGTGAACATAAGATGCTTCAAATCTTTAGCTCCATTTTTACCAACCGGACATTGTCCCGAGACCGGAATATGTCGGTTTGTGAGTACTGCCATACCTGGTATCATCTCATGTAGCACCTTCCAGCCAATTTTTTTTTTTACTTTGCTAGGAACATTCAGCTTCCAGAGAATCTCCCAAACAGGATTGGGAGATGATGGTTCGTCCTCTTCTCTTCTTATTCGGCCCTGAACTGGTGATCCCATTCTCTATAGTATGCGGACCGGACATAGAAAGAGAAGGACTATGAAATCCTCTGTCAGATTTGTGCTCAGGGGTATCCTCAAAATTCTCTCAACATCAATAGATATAAAATTATCATGTAGAAGTGCTTCATCCCAAGTTCTTGTCCAAGGGTCAATCAGTTCATCAACAGTTTGCAGCATACACATTCGTTTTAGTGAGATAACTTTCCTTGATGGGCTACATGGGATCCAATGTTCTTCCCATATGTTAATGCTACTACCAGATCCAACTCGCCAAATACCTTTTGAAGGCCTGCAACCCACCCATTATACTTTGCCATGTAAATGATGACCCCTTTTGAGGTCCCGCTTTCAGAAGGTTCCCATCAGGATAGTACTTTGCTCGAAGCAATCTAGCACATAAGCTATCTGGATTGGAAATCAATCTCCAACTTTGCTTTGCTAGCATCACTAAGTTAAAAGCATGTAGATCTCTAAACCCCATGCCACCATCTCTCTTAGGGATACACATCTTCCACCATGCATGCCCACCAATGCATCTTGTTCTTTTCCTCTGTATCACCCCACCAAAACCCAGAAATAGCATCAGTAATTTCCTTGCAAATTTTCTTCGGGATCTTAAACACTAACATAGCAAAAACTGGTAGTGATTGTATTATAGCTTTTATCAGGATCTCTTTGCCACCCAAGGATAAAATCTTTTCTTTCCATCCTTGCAGTTTACTTATCACCCTTTCTACCACTAGTAGAAAAAGAGGCTTCCATACGCCCCCATTAGTCCCCAAAATAATCGAACCGCGACCAAAGGGGTCTTTAGTCGCGGTTCGGGAGACCCATGACCAACTATCTCTGGGCCCAGCGTGCTGGCTGGACGGGTGGGGCTTTAGTCCCGGTTGGCCTGGCCAACCGGGACTAAAGGTCTCAGTTGGCCGAAGGCCTTTAGTCTGGTAGGCCAGGCCAACCGGGACTAAAGGTTAGACCTTTAGTCCCGGTTAGTCCGGCCAACCTGACTAATGGTTCGAACAACTAGTCATGATTGGCGGACCAACCGGGACTAAAGCTTAGACCTTTAGTCCCGGTTGGTCTGGCCAGCCGCGACTAAAGGGATTTGAACCTCATTTTCAAAATGGGCATAACTTTTGCATCTGAACTCGGATGAAAAAAATTTTATATGAAAAATCATCTACTCGAAAAGTTACATCCGAATTTAACATTTTCAAAATCCTCAAAAACCTAACAGAAAAAAAGATCACGGGGCTTTTAAGATTTGGAGAGGCAAAAAATTCAAAAAATTTCAAATTGTGGTCAAACTGTGGTCAAACAATGGTCAAACTAATTATTCTAGAATATTAGTGTTACTAAATAATTATTTCAGTTTTTTTAAAATTTTGGTCAAATCTGGTCAAACAGTGGTCAAACAATGGTCAAACTAATTATTCCAGAAATATTAGTGTTACTAAATAATTATTGTTTTTAAAACAATAGTTTCAAACTCAAACAGTGAAATGTGTCACTTCATGCTCAAGCTAAATTCACGAGGGTTAATAGAATTGACATCCTACTATTGTCGGAAAACAACAAGTGCAGACTTGGAAGCGAGGGAGAATAGAATCCGGAAGTTAAGCGTGCTCAGTGGAGTAGTGAGAGGATGGGTGACCGTCCGGAAGTTAGATGATTTGGAATGATGAGGGTGATTAGAGATTAGAGGTTAAATTGAGCGGTGATGAGGGGTGGTGATTAGAGATTAGAGGTTAAAATAATTCAGAAATTTGAAAATAAAAAATTTAAAAAATTCGCATAAAAAAACTCATGGAGGAGGCCTTTAGTCGGTTAGCCACAAGAACCGGGACTAAAGGACGGGCCTTTAGTCCCGGTTAGCCACGAGAACCGGGACTAAAGGACGGGCCTTTAGTCCCGGTTAGCCACGACAACCGGGACTAAAGCCTTTAATCATGATTAAATGAAAGGCGCGACTAAAGGGGTCTTTAGTCGCGCATATTTAGTCCCGGTTGCACAGCCGGGACTAAAGGCCTTTGCGAACCGGGACTAAAGGCCTTTTTTCTACCAGTGTACCAAATACCTGAATCTATCACTTCGGTCCACACCCACCATAGCAGGCAGCCCAAGATATCTATCAGGCATTGCCTCAGTCATGATATTTAGTTCGGTACATGTATCAACTTTGACCTGTACATCCACATTTGGGCTAAAGAAAATGCTGCACTTGTCGGATGTTGGGTTCCGGCAGACCCTTAAGGTTCGAACACTGGGGTGTGCATAGAGATCTCTCCCCTACCGATCTACGTCCGATCGCCTCATGAGATCTAAGCTGAAAACGATGAACGACACGAGGGACACAAGATTTATACTGGTTCGGGCCACCGTTGTGGTGTAATACCCTACTCCAGCTTGTGGTGTGGTGGATTGCCTCTGGGGCTGGTGATGAACAGTACAAGGGAAGAACGGCCTCGCGAGAGGTGTTCTTGAGCTGGTGCGATGAACTGCTTGGGTGAGTTCGATCGCCTCTCTCTCTCTCTCTCTCTCTCTCTCTCTCTCTCTCTCTAATGAGCACTCTCCCAGATGCCCCTACTCTGTGGTGGCTAGTTCTATTTATAGAGGCCCTGGTCCTCTTCCCAAATATCGAGCGGGAAGGGCGCCAACAACGGCCATTTTGAAGGGGAACATCTAGTACAAGTTATCCTGACTAAAGTTGGTCTTCAACTGCCAAAAGCACTGGCGATGACGTTGTCTTGGGCTCCACGGTGACCTTCATCCTGCCACTCCACTGGTCTTGGTCTCATTGCATTGAAATGGAAACCTTTGCCTGATGCCTCGGTACTCCACGCCTGTGCTTGCCCCCTTTGCACCAAAGAGGAAACATGAACACTGCGCAGGCCGGCGCCCGCCTGGTCTCGATCGTCATGGCTTGCATCACGAGCACCTCGCGAGGTACCCTGCCTTGATCTCTCCGCCTCCTCGCGAGCCTGCCTGGCAAGGCTGTCCCCGAGGAATCCTTGCGTCGTCCGCCCCACGAGGCTTGGCCCCTCGCGAGGGTCTTGAGTCTTGTGCTGATGAAGACGGGCCGTACTGGGCCACCACTTGAGCCACGCCGCAGGCCGCAGGCAGGCAAGTCTGGGGACCCCCGTTCCCAGAACGCCGACAGTAGCCCCCGGGCCCAAGGCGCGCTCGGACTTGGCTTAGCGGAGAAGCGAAGGGGCAAGTGCGGAGCACCATGGGCCCCATCAGCCTGCGGCCTCGGGCGCCGCGTGGCGGTTGATTGGACGTGGGCGTCTCCGCTTCCCCACGCTGCCTCAGCAACTACTCGACTTGACAAGTCTCTGCATGCAAAAATGGGTCATGATTACCTGAGATCCTGGTGGCCAACGGTTGGCCTCCTCCGGACTATAAGTACGGACGGGCGAAAGGCCCCATAGTCCATCCCTTCCTGCTACTCTCTTTCTTCTTCTCCCCCGCCCTTGCTCCACCTTGCGCCAATGGCGCCGATCCGCCGGTTTTCTGCGGAAGAGAAAGGGAAGGCTCCCCAAGAGGGTCCCGATCTTCTCCTGCCGACGAAGGGACCTATCCCCGACCGCCTTGACGTGGTAAACAGGCATGGGTCACCGTGGCCCTGGTACGAGCGGCCGCCGCCTGGGTTTCCGCTGCCCTTGTATGCCTGAATCGAGGGCCCTGGAGAAGAAGCCGTCGAGCGACATCGCCGGCGCCGCAGGCGACGCCGGCAAGTCACGGTAGTTCGCGTCGTCACCCCTGTTGTACACGCCGAGGGCTCTTCCCGCGAGTTTGTGCTTCACGCCGCCATGCCTCCGTGGTCTTGGATTCGTCTTCCTCCCTCCTTAGCCTTCGAGATGCCGCCGAGTGGGTCTCTGGAGCTCTGGCTGCAGCATGCTGACTGCAGCACCCTTGCAACCGGAGCGGAGGTTGCGGTCGTCGCTCCGGGCAAGGTCTTCATGACCCGGGGCTGGGGCGAGATCGCCCGGGTCTGCCAGACAAGGGGTGCCCTCGTAATTCATCTTGAATACGATGGCGCCTCCTTGATGTTCTTCAAGGTCTTCGACGCGGAAGGCCGCCGGCTGGAGTGCTGCCCCCGGGAAGGCGGCCGGGGTACCGGCGTGGCGAGGGCCAGGCCGGCCAGTCGCTTCCCCAGCAGTTCCTCAGGCAGCAGCGGAGGAGCCAGAGGATCCAGAGACTCCGCCGAGCTTTACGTGACCCCGGAGACGAGCGACGACAGCTATGAGCCCCCGAGCTCGCATCGCGCTCGGAGCAAGACAGCTGCATCAGGCCGCCGACTCAGCTGGTCTGGATGGGGTTGGCGCCGACGCCTGGCGGCCCACTATTGATGATGGCATCTCCTCCGGAGGCGCGCGTAGTTAGCGCTCCTTAGGGTTAGCACCTTTTGTTCCCTGTGACGAATCGAAATGACACCCCACGGGGGTATGTAAGGCGCCTGCCATGTCTTTTGTGAATAGTATATCCTTATTATGAATCGATGCGAGATGCATGTTCTGTCCCGGCTCAGCTCCTCCTTTCTTTCCTCACGAGGGCTTGGTGCTCTACATTGACAGGTCCCGGTCCCCAGGCAGGCTTCAGCCGTCGTTGGTATGCCAGGTCGCGATGCCGTGGTCAAGGCCAGGAGGTGAGCGTCCCAAGGTCCAGTAAGAGCCCCTGAGTCGCGATGCTCAGGAGGTCCCCCTTAGCGCTCAAGCAACCTCCGCTGGGAGAGAAAGGAAGGCGACGTCGCCGTGACAGAGCTGCACTAGTCGTGGAATTAGCGTCGTGTTGATTTAGCTTTTTCTGAAGCGCGACTTATCTCAGGAGCTTGGAGTCGTTCTTCGGCGAGGTGCCTGGCCCGTGTGCCGGCAGCTGGTGTGTCCCTGAGTTGGGCCCTCGTTAGCTTCTCCCCTCTTCCCCGCACTTTCCTTCATGCTCTACGTCCTCAGGTCCCGGCCCTCGAGCGAGCTCAGCCGCCGCTGGTATGACAGGTCGCGATGCTGTGGGTCAAGGCCAGGGGGTGAGGGCTGGAGAGCCAGTAAGATCCCATGAGTCGCGATGCTCAGGCGCCCCCCTTTTAACGCGCTAGAGGATCGTACGGGAGAGAGGGAGATGGAGCTCACGACGCCCCCCCACGTTATTCCTTAAGCGGATCCTGCACACCAATCATGAGGAAAACAAGGTCTGCCGTTACGGTTGCCAGCCATCCATTGGTTGCTCCGAGGGTGTGATTGAGGCACTGAGGGCCTAGTGAGGTAGCGCTATGCGGGGCTACCGCGGCCAGAGCTCGACCACTCAGATTTGTCGGTGTTGCGGGGCGGACCCATGCATAGCGCCGTGCCAGAGCGAGCGGCTCCAAAGGTAGGTGTCAATCGAGCAGGCGATTATCTCAAGCAGGTTAATCATGAAGGAGCAAATCCACTTAGATAGATGCGAAAAGCAAACGCCACTGGCTCATGCCCAAGCAGCTTGGGGATGATGCAGCCCGAGGGGCGCCCCCAACAAGGTAAGCAGAGAACATAAGCAAAACGGATACATGCCGCAGGGACGGATCCACGTGACCTGGGAATAATGCAGCCCTGAGGGCGCTCCCAGCTGAAACAAAAAACTGAAAAGAAGTCACCTGTAACTATTGCAGAACGAGTGTCGGCGTAGCTGACAATGCGGGGTGAGGAAGCCGATCCTCATGAGCCCTCGGGACTCCGAGTCTTGGGAGGCTCAGGAGGTCCGAGCGGCCCGACGAGGTCCATCTCCATCTCCTCCATGAGCGCGCGATGCTTGGCCACCTGAGCTTCCAGAATGCTCCTCATCAGGCGCTGGTGGGCTGCAGCCGCGTTCAGCAAGCCGAAGGGCATGCAAATGTAGTTGTGCGGTGGGCCCGCGCAACACCACACGCGCGAAGGCCAGAAGCACTCCTGAGAAGCGACTTGATTGAGCCCTGGGTAGTCGATGCAGACGCGCAGCCCGCCATCCTCGCCTGGGTGGGGAGCTACGCTGGGTTGGCGGCGGTTGCCGCGCATGACACTCGACTCCTGCAACTCCTGAGCGGCCTTGGTGATGAACTCCTGAGGGTTGGGTCCTTCTTTACGCCTTCCTAAGGGAAACCTGCCAGGAAGCACGCCTCCAAGTGGTGCCCAAGCGCCTCCCTCGTGATTTTGGCAAGGTCGGTGGCTCCCCAGGAGAGAGGCCCCAAGCCCTGCCCGAGGAGGGCGCCGGGCGCGCCTTCCTATGCGACAGAGGGTGGCGCCCCTTGGACGGGCGCATGTCCTGATGTGGCGCCTCCGGAGGTGCCTGCCTCCTGAGGCCTTGAGCCAGGTGATGTCTTCTTCTTGGGAGCCGCTCCGGGGAGATTTCCACTCTTGCTGCCCGGGTCCTCAATTGACACGGCCTGGAAGGCGCGCTCGAGGGAGAACACGGCATCCTTCTCTTCACAGGGGACCATGATGACCCCGCCACTTCCTGGCATCTTGAGGATGTTGTAGCCATGGTGAGTCACTGCCTTGAACTTGGCCAGGGCCGGATACCCGAGGATGGCATTGTATGGCAGGCGAATGTGAGTGATGTCGAAGTCAATGAGCTCGGTGCGGTAGTAGTTGCGCTGTCCAAAGGTGACAGGAAGACGGACCTGCCCTATCGGGACAGTGGAACCATCAGTGACTCATGAGAAAGGCTTTGTTGGCTGAAGCTGATCATATGGCACTTGGAGATTGTTGAACATCTCGACGGACAGAACGTTGAGTCCTGCTCCGCCGTTGATAAGGGTCCTGGTGACTTGCACATTGCTGATGACTGGGGAACAGAGCATTGGGAGGACACCAACCGTTGCCGCAAACTTGAGCTGATCCGCTGAGCTGAACGTGATGGCGCACGCGGACCATCTGAGAGGGCGTGCGGCCTCAAGCTTGGGGAGGACTGCATTCACCTCGCGAGCAAACTGCTTGAAGATGCGCTGTGAGGCTGGGGCCTGAGCGCCGCCCAGGATGCAAGCGATTGCACGTGGCTCCTGGAAGCCCCAAGACCCTCGTCCTGATGATGGTCTTCATTCCTTCTTGGTGGTGGTGGCAGAGGAGGAAGGCCTGCGTTGCCTTGCGGGCGATCCTCACGAGGCTGGTCTCTCCAAGCTCCTTTGCGAGGTTGGTCCTGCCAGCGGTCCTCGCGAGGTCGGTCACGCCACCCTTGGCGAGGGCCACAGTCGTCCCATCGTCCTCCACCTCTTGCTCCGCCTTGGCCGTAGCCCCGATCATTGCGCTCGGGGCGTCGACCGACGCGACCTTGTCGCACGGCCCTGAGCTCTTGGCATTCGTTGGTGTTTTGAGTGTGGAGATCGTCGTACACACAGTACCGGCTGCCCTTGGACGACTCGGGCTGGTCCCTGCCGTGCTTGGTGTCCGGCTCTGCGGCAAGCATGGCTGCTCCCTTGCGCTTCACATCCTTGGCCTTGGCTTTCTTCTCTTCTGGGTTTGCTGCCGGGAGCTCGAGAAGGGAGAGGCGTCCCTCCTCAGCCCTTGCGCACTTGGTCGCCAGGTTGAACACCTCCAGAGACGTGCACAGATCTCCATGGATCGCCAACTCCTCCTTCATCTTGACATCGCGAACACCATCAGAGAACGCGGAGATGATGTCCTCCTCAGTCACCCTGGGAATCTTGAGGCGAGCGTTGTTGAAGCACTGGATGTACTTCTGCAAGGTCTCTCCAGGCTGCTACTTGATGCGGCGCAGGTCACCCACGGCCGGCGGACGGTCGCGAGTGCCCTGGAAGTTGGCGATGAAGCGGGTGCGCATCTCGTCCCAGGAGGAGATCGTGCCAGGAGCCAGGTTCAGGAGCCAGGTGCGGGCACCGTCCTTGAGCGCCATGGGAAACCAGTTCGCCATGACCTTCTTAAAGGAAATATGCCCTAGAGGCAATAATAAAGTTATTATTTATTTTCTTATTTCATGATAAATGTTTATTATTCATGCTAGAATTGTATTAACTGGAAACTTGATACATGTGTGAATACATAGACAAACAAAGTGTCACTAGTTTGCCTCTACTTGACTAGCTCGTTGAATCAAAGATGGTTAAGTTTTCTAGTCATAGACAGGGCCGGGCCAACAGTGGTACCAAATGTGCGGCCCGCACAGGGCCCAAAATTCTAAGGGGCCCCAATTTTTTATATAGGCCCAGAATTAAACAAAAAATAGAAGCTCTACTGGCCTGCTAGCGTTGGAGTTGGGCTGGAGACCTGGAGTGGAGGCGACGAGGCGATCGAGCGCAATCCTCGTCCGATCTAACAGGATCTCTACAGGAAATGAATCGGGATCAGGCCACAGGAAAGGAATCGGGATCGTCCCTGCCATCGGGGATCGTCTCGTCGATCTTGGCTACAGGGATCGTCGCCTTGTCTCGTCGCCACTCGCCAGGGCCTGCTCGTCGCCTCGTCTATTCGCCTCGTCCCTGGTCATTAGATCGATCGGAATCCAGATTCAGGCCGACACGATAGGCCGCTGCCGCCGTTGCCTTCCTCGCATCTCTCAAATTTCAAACTTAGCGAGTCCAGCCTCCAGGTGCTTAGCAGTCCTTCTCAATTAACATCGATTCATATTCCTAATCCCTAATTTTTTTAATTAACTATTGACAGGATCGTTACTTCGTTTGAGATTGATTCTTACCTCCTCAATTAAAGATCATAGTGTAGCAGTTCAATCAGGACCCAAAATTAGGTGAGTTAGACGGTTCGTCTAATTGCTGAATATTGACGCATGATCTCCAATTGATATATGCTACTATATAACTTCAATTTTATTCTAATCATTTTCTTTATCTTGTGCTTCATAATACAGATTTGAGTTATCATGAAAAACATCAGTCCAGTGCCTATAAGCGCAAGACAAAAGCAGAAGAACAAAATTTAATTAATAGATCTTATAATGGTGGTATGAACAAATTTGTTAGAAAAGAAGCACTGCAAGTGTCATCTCATAATCTGTTTGTTGATCCTTATACCCTTGCACTTGCAATCGTTCCTTATAATGATTTTAGAGATGGTCAGATAGAGACAGATAATATGTCCAATTGTTATGTAAGATATTATATTATTTGTACTATAATATTTTTCTACGAGATATACATACATTATAATAGCTTGTTAGTTCATTTTTATGTGAGATAGGGCCCTATTTTTTAGTTTCGCACAGAGCCCCGAATTTTGCCAGCCCGGCCCTGGTCATAGACATGAGTTGTCATTTAATTAACGGGATCACATCATTAGTAGAATGATGTGATTGACATGACCCATTCCGTTAGCTTAGCACTTGATCGTTTAGTATGTTGCTATTGCTTTCTTCATGACTTATACATGTTTCTACAACTATGATATTATGCAACTCCCGTTTACCGGAGGAACACTTTGTGTGCTACCAAACGTCACAACGTAACTTGGTGATTATAAAGGAGCTCTACAGGTGTCTCCGAAGGTACTTGTTGAGTTGGCGTATTTCGAGATTAGGATTTGTCACTCCGATTGTCGGAGAGGTATCTCTGGGCCCTCTCGGTAATGTACATCACTATAAGCCTTGCAAGCAATGTACTAATGAGTTAGTTGCGGGATGATGCATTACGTAACGAGTAAAGAGACTTGCCGGTAACGAGATTGAACTAGGTATTGAGATACCGACGATCGGATCTCGGGCAAGTAACATACCGATGACAAAGGGAACAACGTATGTTGTTATGCGGTTTGACCGATAAAGATCTTCGTAGAATATGTAGGAGCCAATATGAGCATCCAGGTTCCGCTATTGGTTATTGACCGGAAACATGTTTCGGTCATGTCTACATAGTTCTCGAACCCGTAGGGTCCGCACGCTTAAGGTTTCGATGACAGTTTTATTATGAGTTTATGAGTTTTGATGTACCGAAGGAGTTCGGAGTCCCGGATGAGATCAGGGACATGACGAGGAGTCTCGAAATGGTTGAGACTTAAAGATCGATATATATGACGACTATATTCGGACATCGGAAAGGTTCCGAGTGATTCGGGTATTTTTCGGAGTACCGGAGTGTTACGAGAATTCGTATTGGGCCTTAATGGGCCATACGGGAAAGGAGAGAAAGGGCCCAAAGGGTGGCCGCACCCCTCCCCATGGACTAGTCCGAATTGGACTAGGGAGGGGGGGGGGTGCCCCCTTCCTTCCTTCTCCTTCTCCCTTCCCTTTCCTTCTCTCCTACTCCTACTACTTGGAAGGTCTCCTAGTTCTACTAGGAAAAGGGGAATCCTACTCCCGGTGGGAGTAGGACTCCCCTAGGGCACACCATAGAGAAGGGTCAGCCCTCCCCTCCTCCACTCCTTTATATACGGGGAGAGGGGCACCCCTTGGAGACACAACAATTGATCCTTGAGATCTCTTAGCCGTGTGCGGTGCCCCCCTCCACCATAGTTCTCCTCGATAATATTGTAGCGGTGCTTAGGCGAAGCCCTGCGATGGTAGAACATCAAGATCGTCACCACGCCGTCGTGCTGACGGAACTCATCCCCGACACTTTGTTGGATCGGAGTCCGGGGATCGTCATCGAGCTGAACGTGTGCTAAAACTCGGAGGTGCCGTAGTTTCGGTGCTTGATCGGTCGGGCCGTGAAGACGTACGACTACATCAACCGCGTTGTTATAACGCTTCTGCTTTCGGTCTACGAGGGTACGTGGACAACACTCTCCCCTCTCGTTGCTATGCATCACCATGATCTTGCGTGTGCGTAGGATTTTTTTTGAAATTACTACGTTCCCCAACAGTGGCATCCGAGCCTAGGTTTTATGCGTAGATGTTATATGCACGAGTAGAACACAAGTGAGTTGTGGGCGATACAAGTCATACTGCTTAGCAGCATGTCATACTTTGGTTGGATGAAGCGGCCCGGACCGACATTACGTGTACGCTTACGCGAGACTGGTTTTACCGCCGTGCTTTGCACACAGGTGACTAGCGGGTGTCAGTTTCTCCAACTTTAGTTGAACCGAGTGTGGCTACGCCCGGTCCTTGCGAAGATTATAATACACTAACTTGACGTAATATCGTTGTGGTTTTGATGCGTAGGTAAGAACGGTTCTTGCTCAGCCCGTAGCAGCCACGTAAAACTTGCAACAACAAAGTAGAAGACGTCTAACTTGTTTTTGCAAGGCTTGTTGTGATGTGATATGGTCAAGACGTGATGAGATATAAATTTTTGTATGAGATGATCATGTTTTGTTGAAGTTATCAGCAACTGGCAGAAGCCTTGTGGTTGTCTTTTTATTGCATAAGATGCAAGCGCCAAATAATTGCTTTACTTTATCGCTATGCGATAGCAATAGTTACAAGAGCAATAGTTGGCGAGACGACCATGTGACGACACATTGATACAGATCAAGATGATGGAGATCATGGTGTCGTACCGGTGATGATAGAGATCATGACAGTACTTTGGAGATGGAGATCGAAGGCGCAAGATGATCATGGCCATATCATGTCACATATTTTGATTACATATGATGTTTATCTTTTATACATCTTATTTTGCTTAGTTTGTTGGTAGCATTTT
This sequence comes from Aegilops bicornis, assembly GCA_021605145.1. Taxonomy (NCBI): domain Eukaryota; kingdom Viridiplantae; phylum Streptophyta; class Magnoliopsida; order Poales; family Poaceae; genus Aegilops; species Aegilops bicornis. The sequence goes on from CM038675.1 coordinate 778,308,313, forward strand.
AAGATGATATCTCACTAATTATCAAGAAGTGTTCTCCCTAAGTATGCACCGTTGCGAAAGTTCTTCGTACTGAGACACCACGTGATGATCGGGTGTGATAGGCTCTACGTTCAAATACAACAGGTGCAAAACAGTTGCACACGCGGAATACTCAGGTTAAACTTGACGAGCCTAGCATATCTGAGATATGGCCTCGGAACACGGAGACCGAAAGGTCGGCGTGAATCATATAGTAGATATGATCAACATAGTGATGTTCACCATTGAAAACTACTCCATCTCACGTGATGATCGGACATGGTTTAGTTGATTTGGATCACGTGATCACTTAGATGACTAGAGAGATGTCTGTCTAAGTGGGAGTTCTTAAGTAATATGATTAATTGAACTTAAATTTATCATGAACTTAGTCCTGGTAGTATTTTGCAAATTATGTTGTAGATCAATAGCTCGTGTTGTTGCTTTCATATGTTTATTTTGATATGTTCCTAAAGAAAAATTATGTTGAAAAATGTTAGTAGCAATGATGCGGATTGGATCCGTGATCTGAGGTTTATCCTCATTGCTGCACAGAAGAATTATGTCCTTGATGCACCGCTAGGTGACAGACCTATTGCGGGAGCAGATGTAGACGTTATGAACGTTTGGCTAGCTCAATATAATGACTACTTGATAGTTTAGTGCACCATGCTTAACGGCTTAGAATCGGGACTTCAAAGATGTTTTGAACGTCATGGACCATATGAGATGTTCCAGGAATTGAAGTTAATATTTCAAGCAAATACACGAGTACAGAGATATGAAGTCTCCAACAAGTTCTATAGCTAAAAGATGGACGAGAATCGCTCAACTAGTGAGCATGTGCTCAGATTATCTGGGTACTTCAATCACTTGAATCAAGTGGGAGTTAATCTTCCAGATAAGATAGTGATTGACAAAATTCTCTAGTCACCATCACTAAGTTACTAGAACTTCGTGATGAACTATAGTATGCAAGGGATGACGAAAACGATTCCCGAGCTCTTCGTGATGTTAAAATCGACGAAGGTAGAAATCAAGAAAGAGCATCAAGTGTTGATGATTGACAAGACCACTAGTTTCAAGAAAAGGGCAAAGGGAAAGAAAGGGAAACTTCAAGTAGAATGGCAAACAAGTTGTCACTTCCGTGAAAAAGACCAAAGCTGGACCAAAGCCTGAAACTGAGTGTTTACACCGCAAAGGAAATGGTCACTGGAAGCGGAAATGCCCTGAATATTTGGTGGATAAGAAGGATGGCAAAGTGAACAAGGGTATATTTGATATACGGGTTATTGATGTGTGCCTTACTAGTGTTTATAGTAGCCCCTGAGTATTTGATACTTGTTCGGTTGCTAAGATTAGTAACTTGAAACAGGAGTTATAGAATAAACAGAGACTAGTTGAATGGGAAGTGACGATGAGTGTTGGAAGTAGTTCCAAGATTGATATGATCATCATCGCACACTCCCTATACTTTCGGGATTATTGTTAAACCTAAATAAATGTTATTTGGCATTTGCGTTGAGCATGAATATGATTTGATCATGTTTATTGCAATACGGTTATTCATTTAAAGTTAGAGAATAATTGTTGTTCTGTTTACATGAATAAAACCTTCAAATGGTCATACACCCAATGAATATAGTTTGTTGGATCTCGATCGTAGTGATACACATATTCATAATATTGATGCCAAAAGATGCAAAGTTAATAATGATAGTGCAACTTATTTGTGGCACTGCCATTTGGGTCATATCGGTGTAAAGCGCACGAAGAAACTCCATAAAGATGGATCTTCGGAATCACTTGGTTATGAATCATTTGATGCTTGCGAACCGTGCCTTTTGGGAAAGATGACTAAAACTACATTCCCCGAGAACAATGGAACGAGCTCTTGACTTATTGGAAATAATACATACCGATGTATGCGATCCGATGAGTGTTAAGGCTCGCGGCGTGTATCGTTATTTTCTGACCTTCACAGATGATTTGAGCAGATATGGGTATATCTACTTGATGAAACATAAGTCTGAAACATTTAAAAAGTTCAAGGAATTTCAGAGTGAAGTGGAAAATCATCGTAACAAGAAAAATAAAGTTTCTACGATCTGATCATGGAGATGAATATTTGAGTTACGAGTTTGGTATTCATTTGAAACAATGTGAAATAGTTTAGCAACTCCATACACAGAACACCACAATGTAATGGTGTGTCCGAATGTCGTAATTGTAGTTTACTAGATATGGTGCGATCTATGATGTCTCTTATCGGTTTACCACTATCGTTTTGGGGTTATGCATTAGAGACAGCTGCATTCACGTTTAATAGGGCACCATCTAAATCCGTTGAGACGACACCGTATGAACTATGGTTTATAAGTAAACCTAAGCTGTCGTTTCTTAAAATTTGGAGTTGCGATGCTTATATGAAAAAGGTTTTCAACCTAATAAGCTCGAACCCAAATTGGAGAAGTGTGTCTTTATAGAATACCCAAAGGAAACTGTTGGGTACACCTTCTATCACAGATCTGAAGGCAAAACATTCATTGCTAAGAATGGATCCTTTCTAGAGAAGGAGTTTCTCTCGAAAGAAGTGAGTGGGAGGAAAGTAGAGCTTGATAAGGTAATTTGTACCTTCTCCCGAATTGGAAACTAGTTCATCACTGAAATCAGTTCCAGTGATGCCTACACCAATTAGTGAGGAAGCTAATGATGATGATCATGAAACTTTAGATCAAGTTACTACCGAACCTCGTAGGTCAAACCAGAGTAAGATCCGCAGAAGAGTGGTACGGTAATCCTATTCTGGAAGTCATGTTACTAGACCATGATAAACCTATGAACTATGAGGAAGCGATGATGAGCCCAGATTCCACGAAATGGCTTGAGGCCATGAAATCTGAGATGGGATCCATGTATGAGAACAAAGTGTGGACATTGGTGGAGTTGCCCGATGATCGGCAAGCCATATTGTACAAATGGATCTTCAAGAGGAAGACAGATGCTGATAGTAGTGTTATTATCTACAAAGCTCGACTTGTCGCCAAAAGGTTTTCGACAAGTTCAAGGTGTTGACTACAATGAGATTTTCTCAACTGTAGCGATGCTTAAGTCTGTCCGAATCATGTTAGCAATTGCCACATTTTATGAAATCTGGCAAATGGATGTCAAAACTGCATTCCTTAATGGTTTTCTTAAAGAAGAGTTGTATATGATGCAACCAGAAGGTTTTGTCAATCCTAAAGGTGCTAACAAAATGTGCAAGCTCCAGCGATCCATCTATGGACTGGTGCAGGCATCTCGGAGTTGGAATATACGCTTTGATAAGTTGATCAAAGCATATAGTTTTATACAGACTTGCGGTGAAGCCTGTATTTACAATAAAGTGAGTGGGAGCACTACCGCCTTTCTGATAAATATATGTGAATAACAATTGTTGATCAGAAATGATGTAGAATTTTTCTGGAAAGCATGAAGGAGTATTTGAAAGGAGTTCTTTAAAAGAAAGACCTTAGTAAAGCTATTTACATATTGAGCATCAAGATCTATTGAGATAGATCAAGACGCTTGATAAGTACATACCTTGTCAAGATTTCGAAGTAGTTCAAAATGGAACAGTCAAAGAAAAAGTTCTTGCCTGTGTTGCAAAGGTGTGAAAGTAAGACTCAAATCCCGACCACGGCAGAAAATAGAAAAGAGAATGAAAGTCATTCCCTATGCCTCAGTCATAGGTTCTATAAAGTATGCTATGCTATGTACTAGACCTATTGTATACCTTGCTCTGAATTTGGCAAGGGAGTACAATAGTGATCTAGGAGTAGATCACTGGACATTGTTCAAGAACATCCTTAGTGAGGACTAAGGAAATATTTCCCGATTATGGAGGTGATAAAAGAGCCCGTCGTAAAGAGTTACATCGATGCAAGCTTTTTACACCGATCCAGATGACTCTAAGTCTCAATCTAGATACATATTGAAAGTTGGAGCAATTAGCCAGAGTAGCTCCGTGCAGAGCATTGTAGACATAGAATATTTGCAGAATACATACGGCTCTGAATGTGACAGACCCGTTGACTAAGCTTCTCTCATGAGCAAAACATGATCATACCTTAGTACTCTTTGGGTGTTAATCACATAGCGATGTGAACTAGATTACTGACTCTAGTAAACCTTTTGGGTGTTGGTCACATGACGATGTGAACTATGGATGTTAATCACATATAGATGTGAATATTGGTGTTAAATCACATGATGATGTGAACTAGATTATTGACTCTAGTGCAAGGGGGAGACTGAAGGAAATATGCCCTAGAGGCAATAATAAATTTATTATTTATTTCTTTATTTCATGATAAATATTTATTATTCATGCTAGAATTGTATTTACCGGAAACTTGATACATGTGTGAATACATAGACAAACAAAGTGTCACTAGTATGCCTCTACTTGACTAGCTCGTTGAATCAAAGATGGTTAAGTTTCCTAGTCATAGACATGAGTTGTCATTTGATTAACGGGATCACATCATTAGTAGAATGATGTGATTGACATGACCGATTCCTTTAGCTTAGCACTTGATCGTTTAGTATGTTGCTATTGCTTTCTTCATGACTTATACATGTTCCTACAACTATGATATTATGCAACTCCCGTTTACCGGAGGAACACTTTGTGTGCTACAAACGTCACAACGTAACTGGGTGATTATAAAGGAGCTCTATAGGTGTCTCTGAAGGTACTTGTTGAGTTGGCGTATTTTGAGATTAGGATTTTTCACTCCGATTGTCGGAGAGGTATCTCTGGGCCCTCTCGGTAATGCACATCACTATAAGCCTTGCAAGCAATGTAGCTAATGAGTTAGTTGCGGGATGATGCATTACGTAACGAGTAAAGAGACTTGCCGGTAACGAGATTCAACTAGGTATTGAGATACCGACGATCGAATCTCGGGCAAGTAACATACCATTGACAAAGGGAACAACGTATGTTGTTATGCGGTTTGACCGACAAAGATCTTCGTAGAATATGTAGGAGCCAATATGAGCATCCAGGTTCCGCTATTGGTTATTGACCGGAAACGTGTTTCGGTCATGTCTACATGGTTCTCGAACCCGTAGGGTCCGCACGCTTAAGGTTTCGATGACAGTTTTATTATGAGTTTATGAGTTTTGATGTACCGAAGGAGTTCGGAGTAACGGATGAGATCGGGGAGATGAAGAGGAGTCTCGTAATGGTTGAGACGTAAAGATCGATATATTGTACGACTATATTCGGACATTGGAAAGGTTCCGAGTGATTCGGGTATTTTTCGGAGTACCGGAGAGTTACGGGAATTCGTATTGGGGGCCATACGGGAAAGGAGAGAAAGGGCCCAAAGGGTGGCCGCACCCCTCCCCATGGACTAGTCCGAATTGGACTAGGGAGGCGCCCCTTCCTTCCTTCTACTTCTCCCTTCCCTTTCCTTCTCTCCTACTCCTACTACTTGGAAGGTCTCCTAGTTCTACTAGGAAAAGGGGAATCCTACTCCCGGTGGGAGTAGGACTCCCCTAGGGCGCGCCATAGAGAAGGGCCGGCCCTCCCCTCCTCCACTCCTTTATATACGGGGAGAGAGGCACCCCTTGGGGACACAACAATTGATCCTTGAGATCTCTTAGCCGTGTGCGGTGCCCCCCTTCACCATAGTTATCCTCGATAATATTGTAGCGGTGCTTAGGCGAAGCCCTGCAATGGTAGAACATCAAGATCGTCACCACGCCGTCGGAACTCATCCCCGACACTTTGCTGGATCAGAGTCCGGGGATCGTCATCGAGCTGAACGTGTGCTAAAACTCGGAGGTGCCGTAGTTTCGGTGCTTGATCGGTCGGGCCGTGAAGACGTACGACTACATCAACCGCGTTGTTATAACACTTCGATTTCGGTCTCACGAGTGCGTGGACAACACTCTCCCCTCTCGTTGCTATGCATCACCATGATCTTGCGTGTGCGTAGGAATTTTTTTGAAATTACTACGTTCCCCAACACTTCTCGTCTCTGTTGACGGCTTCGATGCCCAGCTCGTAGAGCTGTAGGAACTCCGCGGGGTCTGCAGTGCCGTCGTAGCGAGGAGGCAGGTCAGGCTTGAACTTGCCTGGCCAGGCGACACTGCGTAGCTCGGGGGTGAAGGCGCGGCAGCCTGCGGTGGCCACCGGAGCCCTCTGCTGATGCTGGGCTTGCTCCTGGGGATTCCCGCGCGCCGCTGCCTGGAGCAGCATGGGGTCTTGACGTGGTGGCGCAGGGATGCGGTCATGCTGCACCGGTGCCGGGAGCATGCGGGCACCGTCTTGAGGACGAGGGATCTCTTGGCAGCTCCTTTCTTGTCGCGCGGGCGCCAGACGCGGTGGATCTCGTCCGGGGGCCGCGCGCCTTGGAGCCAGGGCGCCTTCTTGGGGAGGAGGCGGCGGAGGCACCTCCTGATCTGCGCCTCTGCGCGATATGGAGGGCGAGGCAGCGAGAGGGGCGACATAGGGGAGCCCTGCGGCACCGACGAGCTGGGTGATGCAGCGAGCCAGTCCTCCTAGAGGTCGCCGACGGACGGTAGTGCAGGAGCTCACGCGCCAGAGAAACAGCGGCGGCGTGCTCGTGAAAGTGTGCGACGGGCGTGGGACGATGAACCAGCTGGAGTCAGCGACGGGGTGGCGGTGCGGCCTTCCTGCCGCACCGAAGGATGCAAAGACGAGGCCTGCTGCTCGTTCCCTGCCGGGCCAGTGGCGGCGTTGGCGGCAGGCAACGGGGAACGATGGGGGCACCCGCCGACGGGCGCCGTTTGGGCGACGCGGGCCGCGAGAGCAGCCCGACGCTCAGCGCGAGCCCGACGAGCGTCAGCCATGGACATGACGGAAGATCGAACGCGAACAGCGGAAAAAAAGATTCTGGCGCACTTTACCGGGCGCGCCAAATGTCGGATGTTGGGTTCCGCAGACCCTTAAGGTTCGAACACTGGGAGTGCGACGGAGATCTCTCCCTACCGATCTACGTCCGATCGCCTCATGAGATCTAAGCTGAAAGCGATGAGCGACACGAGGGACACAAGATTTATACTGGTTCGGGCCACCGTTGTGGTGTAATACCCTACTCCAAAGGTGTGGTGTGGTGGATTGCCTCACGGGCACAGTGATGAACAGTACAAGGGAAGAACGGCCTCGCGAGAGGTGTTCTTGAGCTGGTGCGATGAACTGCTTGGGTGAGTTCGATCATCTCTCTCTCTCTCTCTAATGAGCACTCTCCCAGATGCCCCTACTCTGTGGTGGCTAGTCCTATTTATAGAGGACCTGGTCCTCTTTCCAAATATCGAGCGGGAAGGGCGCCAACACCGGCCAGTTTGAAGGGGAGCATCTAGTACAAGTTATCTGACTAAAGTTGGTCTTGGTGTCAAAAAGCCTTTGGCGATGACGCTGTCTTGGGCTCCACGGTGACCTCCATCCTGCTGCCCGCTGGTCTTGGTCTCGTTGCCTTTGAAATGGCAACCTTTTCACGATGCCTCGGTACTCCACGCTGTGCTTGCCCCTTTGCACCAAAGAGGAAATAAGGACACTGCACAGGCCGGCGCCCGCCTGGTCTCGATCGTCATGGCTTGCGTCACGAGCACCTCGCGAGGTACCCTGCCTTGATCTCTCCGCCTCCTCACGAGCCTGCCTGGCGAGGCCGTCCCCGAGGAAGCCTCACGTCGTCCGCCCCGCGAGGCTTGGCCCCTCGCGAGGGTCTTGAGTCTTGTGCTGATGAAGACGGGCCATCTTGGGCCACCACTTGAGCCACGCCGCGGGCAGCGAGCAAGTCACAGGGACCCCCGTTTCCAGAACGCCGACAGCACTTTGCTTCACTAACTAGTTGACCATAATTTGCACAATATTGATCAAGTACTTGTCTCAATGGGGTTGCATTAATCAAGTCAGCTTTCATAAGGATTAAGGAGTCATCAGCGAATAACAAATGTGAAACTAATGGTGCATTTCTGCATACTCTTACCCCCTCGATACCACGAGCCTCCTCTGCATGAGCCAATAAACTTGATAATCCTTCAAAGCACACAACAAGAATTAATATCGAGAGTGCGGATCTCCTGTCTGAAACCCCTAGCAGGTGTGAACTCTTCCGTCTCCTGGTCATTAAATCTCACGGTATATCTAACAGATGAAACACAAGCCATGATGAGATCTACAAACTCCTGGTGAAATCCCAACCGAATCATCATCTTCTCTAGGAAAGCTCACTCCACCCAGTCGTAAGCTTTATGCACATCTAATTTGACAACACAATATCCATGCTTCCCTTTTTTCTTATTCTTTATGGTATGAATACTCTCATAAGCAACCATGATATTATCTGTTATTAGACGCCCCGGTACAAACGCAATTTGGACAAGAGATATAACATCATCTAACAACTTCTTCAGGCGTATAGCAATCATCTTAGAAATATCGGAATCTTTTTTTTCTAGAGTTCCTTTTTGTTATTGTGAGCTTTTTTGGACGTCATTTGATTAACGGGATCACATCATTAGTAGAATGATGTGATTGACATGACCGATTCCTTTAGCTTAGCACTTGATCGTTTAGTATGTTGCTATTGCTTTCTTCATGACATACATGTTCCTACAACTATGATATTATGCAACTCCCGTTTACCTGAGGAACACTTTGTGTGCTACCAAACGTCACAACGTAACTGGGTGATTATAAAGGAGCTCTACAGGTGTCTCCGAAGGTACTCGTTGAGTTGGCGTATTTCGAGATTAGGATTTGTCACTCCGATGGTCGGAGAGGTATCTCTGGGCCCTCTCAGTAATGCACATCATTATAAGCCTTGCAAGCAATGTAGCTAATGAGTTAGTTGCGGGATGATGCATTACGAAACGAGTAAAGAGACTTGCCGGTAACGAGATTGAACTAGGTATTGAGATACCGATGATCGAATCTCGGGCAAGTAACATACCGATGACAAAGGGAACAACGTATGTTGTTATGCGGTTTGACCGATAAAGATCTTCGTAGAATATGTAGGAGCCAATATGAGCATCCAGGTTCCGCTATTGGTTATTGACCGGAAACGTGTTTCGGTCATGTCTACATGGTTCTCGAACCCGTAGGGTCCGCACGCTTAAGGTTTCGATGACAGTTTTATTATGAGTTTATGAGTTTTGATGTACCGAAGGAGTTCGGGGTCCCGGATGATATCGGGGACATGACGAGGAGTCTCGAAATGGTTGAGACGTAAAGATCGATATATTGGACGACTATATTTGGACATCGAAAAGGTTCCGAGTGATTCGGGTATTTTTTGGAGTACCGGAGAGTTACGGGAATTCGTATTGGGCCTTAGGGTGTGTTTGGTAGGGTGTATGAAGGGTGCATGAGCTCAAGAATTCCCTTCTCGACCCACTTTTGGGTGTTTGGTAGAGTGTATGAAGGGTGTATGAGTCCACACTAGCTTAGCACAAATACACTAGAAGCATGCATGAAGAGAGCATGCATGAAGAGGGGTGTTGAGTTGAGCATGCATGAAGAGGGAACAACTATGCTGAGACGAGAACGCAACCAAACACACAATGGGCCATACGGGAAAGGAGAGAAAGGGCCCAAAGGGTGGCCGCACCCCTCCCCATGGACTAGTCCGAATTGGACTAGGGAGGGGGGCGCCCCCTTCCTTCCTTCTCCTTCTCCCTTTCCTTTCCTTCTCTCCTACTCCTACTACTTGGAAGGTCTCCTAGTTCTACTAGGAAAAGGGGAATCCTACTCCCGGTGGGAGTAGGACTCCCCTAGGCGCGCCATAGAGAAGGGTCGGCCCTCCCCTCCGCCACTCCTTTATATACGGGGAGAGAGGCACCCCTTGGAGACACAACAATTGATCCTTGAGATCTCTTAGCCGTGTGCGGTGCCCCCCTTCACCATAGTTCTCCTCGATAATATTGTAGCGGTGCTTAGGCGAAGCCCTGCAATGGTAGAACATCAAGATCGTCCTGCACGCCGTCGTCTTGTGGAACTCATCCCGACACTTTGCTGGATCGGAGTCCGGGATCGTCATCGAGCTGAGCGTGTGCTAAAACTTCGGAGGTGCCGTAGTTTGATTGCTTGATCGGTCGGGCCGTGAAGGCGATACGACTACATCAACAGCGTTGTTATAACGCTTCCGCTTTTCGGTCTCACGAGTGCGTGGACAACACTCTCCCCTCTCGTTGCTATGCATCACCATGATCTTGCGTGTGCGTAGGAATTTTTTTGAAATTACTACGTTCCCCAACACTTCTCGTCCCTGTTGGCGGCTTCGATGCCCAGCTCGTAGAGCTGTAGGAACTCTGCGGGGTCTGCAGTGCCGTCGTAGCGAGGAGGCAGGTCAGGCTTGAACTTGCCTGGCCAGGCGAGACTGCGTAGCTCGGGGGTGAAGGCGCGGCAGCCTGCGGTGGCCACCGGAGCCCTCTGCTGATGCTGGGCTTGCTCCTGGGGATTCCCGCACGCCACTGCCTGGAGCAGCGTGGGGTCTTGACGTGGCGGCGCAGGGATGCGGTCATGGTGCACCGGTGCCGGGAGCACGCGGGCACCGTCTTGAGGACGAGGGATCTCTTGGCAGCTCCTTCCTTGTCGCGCGGGCGCCAGGGCCAGTGGATCTCGTCCGGGGGCCGCGCGCCTTGGAGCCAGGGCGCCTTCTTGGGGAGGAGGCGGCGGAGGCACCTCCTGATCTGCGCCTCCTGCGCAGTATGGAGGGCGAGGCAGCGAGAGGGACGACATAGGGGAGCCCCTGCGGCACTGATGAGCTCGGTGATGCAGGCGAGCCATTCCTCGTAGAGGTCGTCGACGGGACGGTAGTGCAGGAGCTCACGCGCCAGGAGCAACGCAGCGGCGCGGCGTTAAATGAAATGCGACAGGCGTGGGGCGATGAACCGGCTGGAGTCGGCGACGGGTGGCGGTGCGGCCTTCTGCCGCACCGAAGGATCTGAAGACGAGGCTGCTGCTCGTTCCCCGCCGGCGGTGGCGGCGGCGACGGAACGACGGGGACACCGCCGACGGGCGCCGTCTGGGCGGCAGCGGCGGCGAGCAACAGCCCGACGCTCGGCGCGAGCCCGACGAGTGTCAGCCATGGACACGACGGAAGATCAAACGCGAACAGCGGAAAAAAAGATTCTGGCGCACCCCTACCTGGCGCGCCAAATGTCGGATGTTGGGTTCCGGAAGACCCTTAAGGTTCGAACACTGGGGTGCGCACGGAGATCTCTCCCCTACCGATCTACGTCCGATCGCCTCATGAGATCTAAGCTGAAAACGATGAACGACACGAGGGACACAAGATTTATACTGGTTCGGGCCACCGTTGTGGTGTAATACCCTACTCCAGTGTGTGGTGTGGTGGATTGCCTCTGGGCCTGGTGATGAACAGTACAAGGGAAGAACGGCCTCGCGAGAGGTGTTTTTGAGCTGGTGCGATGAACTGCTTGGGTGAGTTCGATCATCTCTCTCTCTCTCTCTCTAATGAGCACTCTCCCAGATGCCCCTACTCTGTGGTGGCTAGTCCTATTTATAGAGGCCCTGGTCCTCTTTCCAAATATCGGCGGGAAGGGCGCCAACAACGGCCATTTTGAAGGGGAGCATCTAGTACAAGTTATCTGACTAAAGTTGGTCTTGGCTGTCAAAAGCCTTGGCGATGATGGCTGTCTTGGGCTCCACGGTGACCTCCATCCTGCTGCCCCGCTGGTCTTGGTCTCGTTGCACTGAAATGGCAACCTTTTCCTGATGCCTCGGTACTCCACGCCTGTGCTTGCCCCCTTTGCACCAAAGAGGAAATAAGGACACTGCACAGGCCGGCGCCCGCCTGGTCTCGATCGTCATGGCTTGCGTCACGAGCACCTCGCGAGGTACCCTGCCTTGATCTCTCCGCCTCCTCACGAGCCTGCCTGGCGAGGTCGTCCCCGAGGAAGCCTTGCGTCGTCCGCCCATGAGAGGCTTGGCCTCGCGAGGGTCTTGAGTCTTGTCTTGATGAAGACGGGCCATCTTGGGCCACCACTTGAGCCACGCCCGCAGGCATGAGCGAGCAAGTCTGGGGACCCCCGTTTCCAGAACGCCGACAGCACTTTGCTTCACTAACTAGTTGACCATAATTTGCACAATATTGATCAAGTACTTGTCTCAATGGGGTTGCATTAATCAAGTCAGCTTTCATAAGGATTAAGGAGTCATCGTGAATAACAAATGTGAAACTAATGGTGCATTTCTGCATACTCTTACCCGTCGATACCACGAGCCTCCTCTGCATGAGCCAATAAACTTGATAATCCTTCCAGCACACAACAAGAATTAATATCGAGAGTGCGGATCTCCCTGTCTGAAACCCCTAGCAGGTGTGAACTCTTCCGTCTCCTGGTCATTAAATCTCACAGTATATCTAACAGATGAAACACAAGCCATGATGAGATCTACAAACTCCTGGTGAAATCCCAACCGAATCATCATCTTCTCTAGGAAAGCTCACTCCACCCAGTCGTAAGCTTTATGCACATCTAATTTGACAACACAATATCCATGCTTCCCTTTTTTCTTATTCTTTATGGTATGAATACTCTCATAAGCAACCAGGATATTATCTGTTATTAGACGCCCCGGTACAAACGCAATTTGGACAAGAGATATAACATCATCTAACAACTTCTTCAGGCGTATAGCAATCATCTTAGAAATATCGGAATCTTTTTTTTTCTAGAGTTCCTTTTTGTTATTGTGAGCTTTTTTGGACGTCATTTGGTTAACGGGATCACATCATTAGTAGAATGATGTGATTGACATGACCGATTCCTTTAGCTTAGCACTTGATCGTTTAGTATGTTGCTATTGCTTTCTTCATGACATACATGTTCCTACAACTATGATATTATGCAACTCCCGTTTATCTGAGGAACACTTTGTGTGCTACCAAACGTCACAACGTAACTGGGTGATTATAAAGGAGCTCTACAGGTGTCTCCGAAGGTACTCGTTGAGTTGGCGTATTTCGAGATTAGGATTTGTCACTCCGATGGTCGGAGAGGTATCTCTGGGCCCTCTCAGTAATGCACATCATTATAAGCCTTGCAAGCAATGTAGCTAATGAGTTAGTTGCGGGATGATGCATTACGTAACGAGTAAAGAGACTTGCCGGTAACGAGATTGAACTAGGTATTGAGATACCGACGATCGAATCTCGGGCAAGTAACATACCGATGACAAAGGGAACAACGTATGTTGTTATGCGGTTTGACCGATAAAGATCTTCGTAGAATATGTAGGAGCCAATATGAGCATCCAGGTTCCGCTATTGGTTATTGACCGGAAGCGTGTTTCTGTCATGTCTACATGGTTCTCGAACCCGTAGGGTCCGCACGCAAGGTTTCGATGACAGTTTTATTATGAGTTTATGAGTTTTGATGTACCGAAGGAGTTCGGAGTCCCGGATGAGATCGGGGACATGACGAGGAGTCTCGAAATGGTTGAGACGCAAAGATCGATATATTGGACGACTATATTTGGACATCGGAAAGGTTCCGAGTGATTCGGGTATTTTTTGGAGTACCGGAGAGTTACGGGAATTCGTATTGGGCCTTAGGGTTGTTGGGGAACGTTGCAGAAAATTAAAATTTTCCTACGGTTTCACCAAGATCCATCTATGAGTTCTACTAAGCAACGAGTCAAGGGAGAGAGTTTTCATCTACATACCACTTGTAGATCGAGTACGGAAGCGTTCGAGGGAGTGGTGATGATGAAGACGTTCCCAACGTGATTCCGATCACCGATGACCAAGTGCTGAACGGACAGCACCTCCGCGTTCAACACACGTACGGGACGATGGCGTCTCCTCCGTCTTGATCCAGCAAGGATGAAGGAGAGGTTGAGGAAGACAACTCCAATGGCAGCACGACGGCGTGGTGCGGTTGGTACGGCAGTTCTCCGTGAGGCTTCGCCAAGCTTCGCGTGGAGAAAGAGAGGTGTTGGGGAGAGGAGGGGCTGCGCCTTCAATGGTGTGTGCAGCCCTCCCCCACGCCTCTATTTATAGGAAGAAGGGAGGGGCGGCCCCTCTAGATGGCATCTAGAGGGGGGGCGGCGGCCAAGGGAGGAGGAAAGGGGTGGCTTGCCCCCAAGCCAAGGCGCCCCTTTACCCCTTTAGGGTTTCCCCTCCCAAGCCCTAGCCAAGCATGGTCCTAGGTGGGAGGCGCGCCCAGCCCACGGGGCTGGCTCCCTCTCCCACTTAGCCCGTGTGGCCCCGGGAGGTGGCCCCTCCAGGTGGACCTCCGGAACTCTCCCGGTGGCCCCGGTACATTACCGGTATACCCCCGAAACTTTCCGGAGTCCGTTTAACCACTTTCCATATATAAATCTTTACCTCCGGACCATTCCGGAACTCCTCGTGACGTCCGGGATCTCATCCGGGACTCCGAACAACATTCGGTAATCACATACTTGTCTTCCTATTTACCCTAGCGTCACCGAACCTTAAGTGTGTAGACCCTACGGGTTCGGGAGACATGCAGACATGACCGAGACGCTCTCCGGTCAATAACCAACAACGGGATCTGGATACCCATGTTGGTTCCTACACGCCTCCTCGATGTTGTCATCGGATGAACCACGATGTCGAGGGTTCAAGCAACCCGTATGCTATTCCCTTTGTCGACGGTATGTTACTTGCCCGAGACTCGATCGTCGGTATCCCAATACCTCGTTTAGTCTCGTTACGGCAAGTCACTTTACTCGTACCGTAATGCATGATCCCGTGATCGGACACTTGATCACTTTGAGCTCATTATGATGATGCATTACCGAGTGGGCGATGATACCTCTCCGTCATACGGAGTGACAAATCCTGTCTCGATCCGTGTCAACCCAACAGACACTTTCGGAGATACCTGTAATGCACCTTTATAGTCACCCGATTCACGTTGTGACGTTTGGTACACCCAAAGCATTCCTACGGTATCCGGGAGTTACACGATCTCACGGTCTAAGGAAGAGATACTTGACATTTGGAAAAGCTCTAGAAAAACGAACTACGCGATCTTTGTGCTATGCTTAGGATTGGGTCTTGTCCATCACGTCATTCTCCTAATGACGTGATCCCGTTGTCAATGACATCTGATGTCCATAGTCAGGAAACCATGACTATCTCACGACCAACGAGCTAGTCAACGAGAGGCTCACTAGGGACGTATTGTGGTCTATGTATTCACACGTGTATTACGATTTCCGGATAATATGATTATAGCATGAATAAAAGACAATTATCATGAACAAGGAAATATAATAATAATGCTTTTATTATTGCCTCTAGGGCATATTTCCAACAGTCTCCCACTTGCACTAGAGTCAATAATCTAGTTACATTGTGATGAATCGAACACCCATAGAGTTACGGTGTTGATCATGTTTTGCCCGCGGAAGAGGTTTAGTCAGCGGATCTGCGACATTCAGATCCGTATGCACTTTACAAATTTCTATGTCTCCATCCTGAACATTTTCACGGATGGAGTTGAAGCGACGCTTGATGTGCCTGGTCTTCTTGTGAAACCTGGGCTCCTTGGCAAGTGCAATAGCTCCGGTGTTGTCACGGAAGAGTTTGATCGGCCCCGACGCATTGGGTATGACTCCTAGGTCGGTGATGAACTCCTTCACCCAAATTGCTTCATGCGCTGCCTCCGAGGCTGCCATGTACTCCGCTTCACATGTAGATCCCGCCACGACGCTCTGCTTGCAGCTGCACCAGCTTACTGCTCCACCATTCAACATATACACGTATCCGGTTTGCGACTTAGAGTCATCCAGATCTGTGTCGAAGCTAGCGTCGACGTAACCTGTTACGACGAGCTCTTCGTCACTTCCATAAACGAGAAACATGTCCTTTGTCCTTTTCAGGTACTTCAGGATATTCTTGACCGCTGTCCAGTGTTCCT
This sequence comes from Aegilops bicornis, assembly GCA_021605145.1. Taxonomy (NCBI): domain Eukaryota; kingdom Viridiplantae; phylum Streptophyta; class Magnoliopsida; order Poales; family Poaceae; genus Aegilops; species Aegilops bicornis. Next base: position 778,324,270 of record CM038675.1, read on the forward strand.
TGCCGGGATTACTTTGGTACCTTCCTACCAAACTTACGGCAAGGTTTACATCAGGTCTGGTACACAGCATGGCAGACATAATAGATCCTATGGCTGAGGCATAGGGGATGACACTCATCTCTTCTTTATCTTTTGCCGTGGTCAGGCATTGAGCTGAGCTCAATCTCACACCTTACTGTCTGAGGCAAGAACCCTTTCTTGGACTGATCCATTTTGAACTTCTTCAAAATCTTATCAAGGTATGTGCTTTGTGAAAGACCTATGAGGCGTCTCGATCTATCTCTATAGATCTTGATCCCTAATATATAAGCAGCTTCTCCAAGGTCCTTCATTGAAAAACACTTATTCAAGTAGGCCTTAATGCTGTCCAAGAATTCTATATCATTTCCCATCAAAAGTATGTCATCTACATATAATATGAGAAATGCCACAGAGCTCCCACTCACTTTCTTGTAAACGCAGGCTTCTCCATAAGTCTGCATAAACCCAAACGCTTTGATCATCTCATCAAAGCGAATGTTCCAACTCCGAGATGCTTGCACCAGCCCATAAATGGATCGCTGGAGCTTGCATACTTTGTTAGCGTCCTTAGGATCGACAAAACCTTCCGGCTGCATCATATACAGCTCTTCCTTAAGATAACCGTTAAGGAATGCTGTTTTGACGTCCATCTGCCATATCTCATAATCATAGTATGCGGCAATTGCTAACATGATTCGGACGGACTTAAGCTTCACTACGGGAGAGAAAGTCTCATCGTAGTCAATCCCTTGAACTTGTCGATAACCCTTAGCGACAAGTCGAGCTTTATAGATGGTGACATTACCATCCGCGTCCGTCTTCTTCTTAAAAATCCATTTGTTTTCTATCGTCGCCGATCATCGGGCAAGTCGGTCAAAGTCCACACTTTGTTTTCATACATGGATTCTATCTCGGACTTCATGGCTTCTAGCCATTTGTTGGAATCTGGGCCCGCCATCGCTTCTTCATAGTTCGAAGGTTCATTGTTGTCTAACAACATGATTTCCAAGACAGGGTTGCCGTACCACTGCAGTGCGGAGCGTGTCCTAGTGGACCCTCTGAAGTTCAAAGGGCAACTTGATCCGAAATACCTTGATCATCATCATGAATTTCCTCTTCGGTTGGTGTAGGCATCACGGGAACATTTTCCCGAGCTGCACTACTCTCCTGTTCAAGAGGTAGTACTTCATCGAGTTCTACTTTCCTCCCACTTACTTCTTTCGAGAGAAACTCCTTTCCAAGAAAGGATCCGTTCTTGGCAACAAAGATCTTGCCCTCGGATCTTAAGTAGAAGGTATACCCAATGGTTTCTTTAGGGTATCCTATGAAGACGCATTTTTCCGACTTGGGTTCGAGCTTTTCAGGTTGAAGTTTCTTGACATAAGCATCGCATCCCCAAACTTTTAGAAACGACAGCTTAGGTTTCTTCCCAAACCATAATTCATACGGTGTCGTCTCAACGGATTTAGACGGTGCCCTATTTAAAGTGAATGTAGCTGTCTCTAGAGCGTATCCCCAAAATGATAGCGGTAAATCGGTAAGAGACATCATAGATCGCACCATATCCAATAGAGTGCGATTCTGACGTTCGGACACACCGTTCTGTTGAGGTGTTCTAGGCGGCGTGAGTTGTGAAACGATTCCACATTTTCTTAAGTGTGTACCAAATTCGTGACTTAAATATTCTCCTCCACGATCTGATCGTAGGAATTTTATTTTTCGGTCACGTTGATTCTCTACCTCATTCTGAAATTCTTTGAACTGTTCAAAGGTCTCAGACTTGTGTTTCATTAAGTAGACATACCCATATCTACTCAAGTCATCAGTGAGAGTGAGAACATAACGATATCCTCCGCGAGCCTCAACACTCATTGGACCGCACACATCGGTATGTATGATTTCCAATAAGTTGGTTGCTCGCTCCATTGTTCCAGAACGGAGTCTTGGTCATCTTGCCCATGAGGCATGGTTCGCATGTGTCAAATGATTCACAATCGAGAGACTCTAAAGTCCATCAGCATGGAGCTTCTTCATGCGCTTGACACCAATATGACCAAAGGCGGCGATGCCACAAGTATGTGGGACTATCGTTATCAACTTTACATCTTTTGGTATCCACGCTATAAACATGTGTAATACTACGCCGAGATTCATTAAGAATAAACCATTGACCATCGGAGCATGACCATAAAACATATCTCTCATATAAATAGAACAACCATTATTCTCGGATTTAAATGAGTAGCCATCTCGCATTAAACGAGATCCAGATACAATATTCATGCTCAAACTTGGCACCAAATAACAATTATTAAGGTTCATAACTAATCCCGTAGGTAAATGAAGAGGTAGCGTGCCGAAGGCGATCACATCGACTCTGGAACCATTCCCGACGCGCATCGTCACCTCGTCCTTTGCCAGTTTCCACTTATTCCGCAGCTCCTGCTGTGAGTTACAAATATGAGCAACGGCACCGGTATCAAATACCCAAGAGTTACTACGAGTACTGGCAAAGTACACATCAATTACATGTATATCACATATACCTTTGGTGTTGCCGGCCTTCTTGTCCGCTAAGTATTTGGGGCAGTTCCGCTTCCAAAGGACCCTCCTTGCAATAAAAGCACTCAGTCTCGGGTTTGGGTCCATTCTTTGACTTCTTCCCAGCAACTTGCTTACCGGCGCGGCAACCTCCTTGCCGTCCTTCTTGAAGTTCTTCTTACCCTTGCCCTTCTTGAACTTAGTGGTCTTATTGACCATCAACACTTGACGTTCTTTCTTGATTTCAACCTCGGCTGACTTCAGCATAGAGAACACTTCGGGAATGGTCTTTACCATCCCCTGCATGTTGTAGTTCATCACAAAGCTCTTGTAGCTTGGTGGGAGCGATCGGAGGATTCTGTCAATGACCGCCTCATCAGGGAGGTTAATGTTCATTTGGGTCATACGGTTGTGCAACCCAGACATCTTGATATGTGCTCCTTGTGAGAACTGTTTTCCTCCATCTTACAACTATAGAACTTGTCGGAGATGTCATATCTCTCGACCGGCGTGAGCTTGGAAAACAAGTTTCAGCTCCTCGAACATCTCATATGCTCCGTGATGCTCAAAACGCTTTTGGAGCCCGGTTCTAAGCTGTAAAGCATGCCGCACTGAACGAGGGAGTAATCATCAGCGCGAGTTTGCCAAGCATTCATAATGTCTTGGTTCTGCAGGGACGGAGGCGTCACCTAGCGGTCCTTCTAGGACATATTGTTTCTGGCAGCTATGAGGATGATCCTCGGGTTCGGACCCAGTCCGTATAGTTGCTGCCGTCATCTTTCAGCTTGGTTTTCTCTAGGAACGCATTTAAGTTCAAGTTGACATGAGCGTTGGCCATTTGATCTACAAGACATATTATTCAAAAGTTTTAGACTAAGTTCATGATAATTAAGTTCATTTAATCAAATTATTTGAATGAACTCCCACTCAGATTAGACATCCCTCTAGTCATCTAAGTGTTACACGATCCGAGTCGACTAAGCCGTGTCCGATCATCACGTGAGACGGACTAGTCATCATCGGTGAACATTCTCATGTTGATCGTATCTTCTATACGACTCGTGTTCGACCTTTCGGTCTCCGTGTTCGAGGCCATGTCTGTACATGCTAGGCTCGTCAAGTAAACCCCAAGTGTTTTCGGCGTGTGTAAATCTGTCTTACACCCGTTGTATGTGAACGTAAGAATCCATCACACCCGATCATCACGTGGTGCTTAGAAGTTTACGAACTTTAGCAACGGTGCAGTTAGGGAAACACTTCTTGAAATTGTTGTAAGGGATCATCTTATTTACTACCGCCGTTCTAAGTAAACAAGATGTATAAACATAATAAACATCACATGCAATTATATATAGTAGTGACATGATATGGCCAATATCATAAAGCTCCATTGATCTCCATCTTCGAGGCTCCATGATCATCTTGTCACCGGCATGACACCATGATCTCCATCATCATGATCTCCATCATTGTGCCTCCATGAAGTTGTCACACTGTGACTACTTCTACTTCTATGGCTAACGTTTAGCAATAAAGTAAAGTAAGTTACATGGCGTTCTTCAATGACACGCAGGTCATACAAAATAAAGACAACTCCTATGGCTCCTGCCGGTTGTCATACTCATCGACATGCAAGTCGTGATTCCTATTACAAGAACATGATCTCATACATCACAATGTGTCATTCATCATTCATCACAACTTGGCCATATCACATCACATGACAATTGCTGCAAAAACAAGTTAGACGTCCTCTAATTGTTGTTGCATCTTTTACGTGGCTGCAATTGGGTTCTAGCAAGAACGTTTTCTTACCTCTGAATAACCACAACGTGATCTTGTCAACTTCTATTTACCCTTCATAAGGACCCTTTTCATCGAATCCACTCCAACTAAAGTAGGAGAGACAGACACCCGCCAGCCACCTTATGCAACTAGTGCATGTTAGTCGGTGGAACCGGTCTCACGTAAGCGTACGTGTAAGGTTGGTCCGGGCCGCTTCATCCCACAATACCGCGGAAGCAAGATAAGAATAGTAGCGGCAAGTAAATGGACAAGATCCACGCCCACAACCAAATTGTGTTCTACTCGTGCAATAGAGAGCTACGCATAGACCTAGCTCATGATGCCACTGTTGGGGAACGTTGCAGAAAATTAAAATTTTCCTACGGTTTCACCAAGATCCATCTATGAGTTCTACTAAGCAACGAGTCAAGGGAGAGAGTTTTCATCTACATACCACTTGTAGATCGAGTACGGAAGGCGTTCGAGGAGTGGTGATGATGAAGACGCGTTCCCAACGTGATTCCGATCACCGATGACCAAGTGCTGAACGGACAGCACCTCCGCGTTCAACACACGTACGGGACGATGGCGTCTCCTCCGTCTTGATCCAGCAAGGATGAAGGAGAGGTTGAGGAAGACAACTCCAATGGCAGCACGACAGCGTGGTGCAGTTGGTACGACAGTTCTCCGGCAGGGCTTCGCCAAGCTCGCGTGGAGAAAGAGAGGTGTTGGGAGGGAGGGCTGCGCCTTCAATGGTGTGTGCAGCCCTCCCCCACCCCTCTATTTATAGGAGGAAGGGAGGGGCGGCCCCTCTAGATGGCATCTAGAGGGGGGGGCGGCAAAGGGTGAGGAGGAAAGGGGTGTCTTGCCCCCCTAGCCAAGGGGGCGCCCCTTTACCCCTTTAGGGTTTCCTCCCAAGCCCTAGCCGCATGGGCCTAGGTGGGAGGCGCCCAGCCCACCAGGGGCTGGATCCCTCTCCCACTTAGCCCGTGTGGCCCCCGGGAGGTGGCCCCTCCCGTGGACCTCCGGAACTCTCCGGTGGCCCCGGTACATTCCCACTATACCCCCGAAACTTTCCCGACTACGTTTAACCACTTTCCATAAATAAATCTTTACCACCGGACCATTCCGGAACTCCTCGTGACGTCCGGGATCTCTTCCGGGACTCCGAACAACATTCGGTAATCACATACTTGTCTTCCTATTTACCCTAAGCGCCACCGAACCTTAAGTGTGTAGACCCTACGGGTTCGGGAGACATGCAGACATGACCGAGACGCTCTCCGGTCAATAACCAACAGCGGGATCTGGATACCCATGTTGGTTCCCACACGCTCCTCGATGTTGTCATCGGATGAACCACGATGTCGAGGGTTCAAGCAACCCCGTATGCTATTCCCTTTGTCTGACGGTATGTTACTTGCCCGAGACTTCGATCGTCGGTATCCCAATACCTCGTTTAGTCTCGTTACGGCAAGTCACTTTACTGCGTGCCGTAATGCATGATCCCGTGATCAGACACTTGATCACTTTGAGCTCATTATGATGATGCATTACCGAGTGGGCCCGATGATACCTCTCCGTCATACGGAGTGACAAATCCTGTCTCGATCCGTGTCAACCCAACAGACACTTTCGGAGATACCTGTAATGCACCTTTATAGTCACCCGATTACGTTGTGACGTTTGGTACACCCAAAGCATTCCCTACGGTATCCGGGAGTTACACGATCTCACGGTCTAAGGAAGAGATACTTGACATTTGGAAAAGCTCTAGAAAAAGCGAACTACGCGATCTTTGTGCTATGCTTAGGATTGGGTCTTGTCCATCACGTCATTCTCCTAATGGCGTGATCCCGCTTGTCAATGACATCGATGTCCATAGTCAGGAAACCATGACTATCTGTCGACCAACGAGCTAGTCAACTAGAGGCTCACGTTGGACGTATTGTGGTCTATGTATTCACACGTGTATTACGATTTCCGGATAATACAGTTATAGCATGAATAAAAGACAATTATCATGAACAAGGAAATATAATAATAATGCTTTTATTATTGCCTCTAGGGCATATTTCCAACAAGGGTGTGTTTGGTAGGGTGTATGAAGGGTGCATGAGCTCAAGAATTCCCTTCTCGACCCACTTTTGGGTGTTTGGTAGAGTGTATGAAGGGTGTATGAGTCCACACTAGCTTAGCACAAATACACTAGAAGCATGCATGAAGAGAGCATGCATGAAGAGGGGTGTTGAGTTGAGCATGCATGAAGAGGGAACAACTATGCTGAGACGAGAACGCAACCAAACACACCTTAATGGGCCATACGGGAAAGGAGAGAAAGGGCCCAAAGGGTGGCCGCACCCCTCCCCATGGACTAGTCCAAATTGGACTAGGGAGGGGGTGCCCCCTTCCTTCCTTCTCCTTCTCCCTTTCCTTTCCTTCTCTCCTACTCCTACTACTTGGAAGGTCTCCTAGTTCTACTAGGAAAAGGGGAATCCTACTCCCGGTGGGAGTAGGACTCCCCTAGGGCGCGCCATAGAGAAGGGTCGGCCCTCCCCTCCGCCACTCCTTTATATACGGGGAGAGAGGCACCCCTTGGAGACACAACAATTGATCCTTGAGATCTCTTAGCCGTGTGCGGTGCCCCCCTCCACCATAGTTCTCCTCGATAATATTGTAGCGGTGCTTAGGCGAAGCCCTGCGATGGTAGAGCATCAAGAACGTCACCACGCCGTCGTGCTGACGGAACTCATCCCCGACACTTTGCTGGATCGGAGTCCGAGGATCGTCATCGAGCTGAACGTGTGCTAAAACTCGGAGGTGCCGTAGTTTCGGTGCTTGATCGGTCGGGCCGTGAAGACGTACGACTACATCAACCGCGTTGTTATAACACTTCCGCTTTCGGTCTCACGAGTGCGTGGACAACACTCTCCCTCTCGTTGCTATGCATCACCATGATCTTGCGTGTGCGTAGGAATTTTTTTGAAATTACTACGTTCCCCAACACTTCTCGTCTCTGTTGACGGCTTCGATGCCCAGCTCGTAGAGCTGTAGGAACTCCGCGGGGTCTGTAGTGCCGTCGTAGCGAGGAGGCAGGTCAGGCTTGAACTTGCCTGGCCAGGCGAGACTGCATAGCTCGGGGGTGAAGGCGCGGCAGCCTGCGGTGGCCACCAGAGCCCTCTGCTGATGCTGGGCTTGCTCCAGGGGATTCCCGCGCGCCGCCGCTTGGAACAGTGCGGGGTCTTGGCGTGCTGGCGCAGGGATGCGGTCATGGTGCACCGGTGCCGGGAGCACGCGGGCACCGTCTTGAGGACGAGGGATCTCTTGGCAGCTCCTTCCTTGTCGCGCGGGCGCCAGACGCGGTGGATCTCGTCCGGGGGCCGCGCGCCTTGGAGCCAGGGCGCCTTCTTGGGGAGGAGGCGGCGGAGGCACCTCCTGATCTGCGCCTCCTGCGCAGTATGGAGGGCGAGGCAGCGAGAGGGACGACATAGGGGAGCCCCTGCGGCACTGACGAGCTGGGTGATGCAGGCGAGCCAGTCCTCCTAGAGGTCGTCGACGGGACGGTAGTGCAGGAGCTCACGCGCCAGGAGCAACGCGGCGTGCGCGTTCGTGGGGGTGCGACGGGCGTGGGACGACGAACCGGCTGGAGTCAGCGACGGGGTGGCGGTGCGGCCTTCCTGCCGCACCGAAGGATGCAGAGACGAGGCCTGCTGCTCGTTCCCCGCCGGCCGGTGGCGGCAGGCGACGGGGAACGACGGGGACACCCGCCGACGGGCGCCGTCTGGGCGACGCGGGCGACGAGAGCAGCCCGACGCTCGGCGCGAGCCCGACGAGTGTCAGCCATGGACACGACGGAAGATCGAACGCGAACAGCGGAAAAAAAGATTCTGGCGCAACCCTACCTGGCGCGCCAAATGTCGGATGTTGGGTTCCGGCAGACCCTTAAGGTTCGAACACTGGGGTGCGCACGGAGATCTCTCCCCTACCGATCTACGTCTGATCGCCTCATGAGATCTAAGCTGAAAACGATGAACGACACGAGGGACACAAGATTTATACTGGTTCGGGCCACCGTTGTGGTGTAACACCCTACTCCAGTGTGTGGTGTGGTGGATTGCCTCTGGGGCTGGTGATGAACAGTACAAGGGAAGAACGGCCTCGCGAGAGGTGTTCTTGAGCTGGTGCGATGAACTGCTTGGGTGAGTTCGATCATCTCTCTCTCTCTCTCTCTCTCTAATGAGCACTCTCCCAGATGCCCCTACTCTGTGGTGGCTAGTCCTATTTATAGAGGCCCTGGTCCTCTTTCCAAATATCGAGCGGGAAGGGCGCCAACAACGGCCATTTTGAAGGGGAGCATCTAGTACAAGTTATCCTGACTAAAGTTGGTCTTCGGCTGTCAAAAGCACTGGCGATGACGCTGTCTTGGGCTCCACGGTGACCTCCATCCTGCTGCCCCGCTGGTCTTGGTCTCGTTGCACTGAAATGGCAACCTTTGCCTGATGCCTCGGTACTCCACGCCTGTGCTTGCCCCCTTTGCACCAAAGAGGAAATAAGGACACTGCGCAGGCCGGCGCCCGCCCGGTCTCGATCGTCATGGCTTGCGTCACGAGCAGCTCGCGAGGTACCCTGCCTTGATCTCTCCGCCTCCTCACGAGCCTGCCTGGCGAGGCCGTCCCCGAGGAAGCCTTACGTCGTCCGCCCCGCGAGGCTTGGCCCCTCGCGAGGGTCTTGAGTCTTGTGCTGATGAAGACGGGCCATACTGGGCCACCACTTGAGCCACGCCGCAGGCCGCAGGCAGGCAAGTCTGGGGACCCCCGTTTCCAGAACGCCGACAGCACTTTGCTTCACTAACTAGTTGACCATAATTTGCACAATATTGATCAAGTACTTGTCTCAATGGGGTTGCATTAATCAAGTCAGCTTTCATAAGGATTAAGGAGTCATCAGCGAATAACAAATGTGAAACTAATGGTGCATTTCTGCATACTCTTACCCCGTCGATACCACGAGCCTCCTCTGCATGAGCCAATAAACTTGATAATCCTTCAGCACACAACAAGAATTAATATCGAGAGTGCGGATCTCCCTGTCTGAAACCCCTAGCAGGTGTGAACTCTTCCGTCTCCTGGTCATTAAATCTCACAGTATATCTAACAGATGAAACACAAGCCATGATAAGATCTACAAACTCCTGGTGAAATCCCAACCGAATCATCATCTTCTCTAGGAAAGCTCACTCCACCCAGTCGTAAGCTTTATGCACATCTAATTTGACAACACAATATCCATGCTTCCTTTTTTTCTTATTCTTTATGGTATGAATACTCTCATAAGCAACCAGGATATTATCTGTTATTACACGCCCCGGTACAAACGCAATTTGGACAAGAGATATAACATCATCTAACAACTTCTTCAGGTGTATAGCAATCATCTTAGAAATATCGGAATCTTTTTTTTTCTAGAGTTCCTTTTTGTTATTGCGAGCTTTTTTGGACTCTGTATTATCGCAAGTGTCAAGTTTGGCCCAACATATACGTATCTGCCGCATCTTTTTTTTTCTACGAGGAGTTGGGCCCGAGAAATTAGGAACTGGCCTAGCCAATGCGAATCTGGTCCGAGGAGGAACAGGAAGACGGACTCCATTTTCTCAAAAAAAAAAAAAAGGAAGACGAACTACATACGACGGAGGGATCGATCGCGATACGGTGTCCGGACAGATATCTAGGGTTCGTGTCCAGGTTTATATACAGCGAGCCGCCGCCCCCTCCTCACAACAAATCCCCACAACATCGGCGACTTGCAAATCAGTAAATCACTCGGCGAGTCGAGAGGCGCGGCGGATCAGACGGACCTACCCGAATTCGCTGGCCGGCGGTGGACTGAAGCCGCGCACCACGAAAAGCATGGGCCTTCCGCTCGACCATCGCACCCATGAGGCGGAGGAGGCGCACACCGGCGAGGAGGGTGCACTGAAGAGGAAGGCGCCGGCGACCGGTGTCGAGGGGTCTGCCGCGAAAAGGAAGGAAGAGGACGGCCGCACCAAGCGAGAGGTGGAGCAAGCGACGGAGGTGCAGGTGGACTCCAACCTTACTGCGATGGACGACGATCCCTTGGAGTGGGAAGGGTGGAGGACATGGACTTGGATGTGTTGGTGGAAAAGCTGCGAGCAGATTACATTGCTCATGTAAAGCACATGTTTCGTCACCTTCACCCTGGGACTACAGTAGCCCGAACCCCGTGATGATCAGGATGCGAGAAGGGTGAAGAGCTTGATGCAGTTGATGATGGGACTCCGCCGCCGGTATCTACCTGAGATGAGAGGAGATTCGACTGTGCTATGTTCTATGTTCAGCAGTACATTGACTAATGCTATCCATCTGGGAGGCTAACCGAGGCTATAGCATGGTTTTCACTTTCAGTGAGATTTCAGTGAAATTCACTGAATTTCAGTAATTTCAGCAGACACTGAAATATTACGTTTCGGTCAAAATATTTCAGCAATTTCAGTATAGCACAACAATTCCAATATTTTTCAAAATATTTTTTAAAATTTTCAAATTTTTAATTGAATTCAAGTGAATATTTCGGTCATTTGGCTGAAATGGAAACTGAAATAACTAAAATTCACTGAATTTCAGTGATTTCGGTTGGTGCTGAAATTTTTCTGAAACTGAAGTTGAAAACCATGGGCTATAGTATATTAGTGTGCGAAATTTTTATGAAAGTAGATTTATATTATACAAGAAGTTTGAACTAAATGTTTATAATTTCCTATATATATATATATATCTACCATTTGCTTAATTATATCCACCAACGATTGGATTTTGTAGTTCGTCACCACTTGAAGGCTTACTCACAATCACAGAGTTTTTACTGATTCTTGTGTGATCGTTCAGTTTTTTTGGCAGCATTAGAAGCAGTACAAAACCTCGCATGCTTAAAAATTCATATTAGCTAAATGTCAGTCGACTGACTTTCAAATTAGGGTCAGTCGATTTTGAGAGTTCGTCAGAGTGAGCTGGATGGAAGGAAGGAGAAGGGGTTCGCCGGAGAGCTGCCCCATTATCTATCTTGGGGATTAGGGTGTGGGCGGTGGTGGGGGCTTGCCTGAGAAAAAAACGGACGCGAGCGGGGCTAGAGGGATGGCCGGGGGCGGATGCTAGACTGGCGGTGGGGAGCGGTTCCGGGGAGGGGGCCGGCGAGGCTGCGCGGGTCGTATGGGGAACGCCGCCGGCCATGGGTGGCGGTCGCAGGTGGTTTGGCCGGCGGCCTGTGCGGTGGTATGGGGAAGAAGAAGGGCTGCCCACCATTTGATCTGCATCCAACGGACAAAAAGATCGACTGGCTCAAATTTAAAAACCAGGCAACTAGGGTGTAGTGATTCCCTTAAAAATATACCAGAAAACGGCATCAGATATTCAAATATCTTAACTCCATTATGTCTGCAGAAATATTCTTAAGGATATTGCAGGATGCCGTGGAAGACAATACAGTACACCAATCGGTTAGTTCCTGGCCTGGGTGTTGCATGGCACTCCCCTTTTCCTAATATTGTTTTTTCCCAAAATTTAGAGCTTTTGCTAGAGCTATGGATGAATTTAACGGATGATAGCTACCGGCTGATGTGCCATGAAAAATCAGGGGAGACGAGAGATTAGTTGAGAGATACTCTCCGTTTCCTTTTAGTCCGCGAATAATATTTGATCAAAACTTTGTAAAGTTTGACTAATTTTATATTAAAAAAATATCAACATTCACACCATGAAATCAATATTATCAGATGCATCATGAAATATATTTTCATACTGTATAGTTTTAGTATTGTAGATGTTCATGTTTTTTGATATAAATTTGGTCAAACTTTGTATAGTTTAACTTCAAATAAGTTTTATATGCATAGTAAAAGCAAGCCGAGGGAGTACAAGACATGAGATGGGGTTCAAAAGAACTTCCAGAATACACAACACCAGCACTGTGTCAATACTGACAAGCAATAAATTGCAACCAAACTGGAGCGGACAGTGCCATCGTAAAAGGCGAGCAGACGCATCGAGACTGGTTGCGGACGTCCAGGAATGCCTCTGTGGCAGTGGGAGAGGTGCAACAACAATGGTGAAGCTGGAGGGTGCGAATGCAAAGCAAGGGGAAGAAGGGGTGGAGTGGAAGGAAATGAGATCTGGAGGGGGGATTTAGCGGGCCTCGGGTGTCGGAGTCTTACGTGACTGCTGTCCAGACTCCCCCCCCCCCCCTTACCACACACACATTGTATCCAGTTTGCGGGAAAAAGTGCGTCTGGACCACCGAGCGGACCGATACAGGACCGCGTTGGATGGCATAGTACGTCCGGACCGCACAATCCGAATATATGTGGGCTGTTTGAGGGCCCGCATTGGAGATGCTCTTAGTGGCTGAGATATTTGTGCCAAAAAGAAAACCTAAAATCTAAAAAGTGGCCGTGCACTAAATAGAGAGAACGAGCGGCCGAATCAGAGCCGCTCGATCTCGTCCCGATCGACGGCGCGGGGTGTCCAGGTGTCCCCTGGTCGGATGGTGGAGCCGCGCCGCTCCGACCCGCGCGTGGACCGGTCGCCTGGTCCGATTGCGCCGCGCCGCGCAAGATAAACTCCCTGTGGGACCCACATATCATAGAGGTTTAGGCAGTTTCCCAGTGTGTTAGCCGTCGTGCGTAGTGGGCGGCGGTTTCGAATTTCGTGCCATTACCCCGTCCATCCCCAACCTATCACGGCGCATTCCTAATCTTTCCCCCTTGCTTTCGCCGTTGGTTGGTGCTCGGAGGCGGTTCCAAATCCGCCGGGTTGTGGTCGACGACGGGGCGCGCCGCGAGGGTCGTCGTCCGCGGCGGCACATGTACTGGTCCTACGCACGTTCCCCGTTCTTCGTCCCTGCTTGTTTCTCCACTCGCCCACCCTCTTTTTTTCCGGTGAGGTCGCGGTCGTTGTCAGGGAGGTCGAGGTAGAGGTCGAACTCGAGGTCGCGGTCGGGGTTAGAGAGGTCGAACACTTTTTCCGGCGAGGTTGAGGTCACCCCCGCGGACTACTTCGTTTGGGAAACCGCCCGATTGGCAAGGGTGGGCTAGGGTCGTGCTCATCCCGTTATTTTTGCATTGCAATAGGGGGGGGGGGGAGCTCGTGCATCTACGTACGGGATGAGTGGTTCAGGGAGGATGAGTGGTTCGCGGCGATAGAGCCTCGTCTGTGGATTGTAGCCTCGCGGTGGATCTGGAGTTTCTGATGAGTGTTTCCCCCCGCGTTGTGCAACTGTGTTGCCCCTTGCGTGCAAATTAGGAGCAGTAGTATTCGATTTTTGAGATAATATCAGCCTTGTGGTGGTTCTCCTGGGTCATGTGTTTTTCCCTGTTGTGTGCAATTAGGGACCATTACTTGTGCAAATCAGTACCTATGCTTGCCAATTTCCCAACATTAACTATCCAAGCTGCCATCCTTTGTGATTGATCTGGTGGTCCGTGTGTTTTCCCACTGCTGTGTGCAACTAGGAACCCTTGTTTGTGCAATTTAGCACCTATGCTTGCCCTTTTTTGCAATATAGTGTACCCAATCTACCAGCCTTGTGGTGGATGTGGTGGTCCACGTGTTTTTATTCGGCTGTGTGCAAATAGATATCATCACTTGTGCAAATTAGTACCAATGGTTGACAATTTTCCAATATAGTCTACTGATTTTTTTGTCAGCCATTGTGCTGGATCTGGTCCCTTGTTTGTGCAATTTAGCACCAATGCTTGCCAGTTTTCCAATATGGTCTACCCAATCTGTCAGTCTTGTTGTGTATGTGGTTGTTCATGTGTGTTTCCCTGCTATGTGCAACCAGGGACCATTATTTGTGCAAATTAGTTACAATGCCTACCAATTTTCCAATATTGTATATTCTTGTTGCACAATTTCTGTTTGTCCCAGTTGCACAAGTTATCATAATGAGCTTGTTGCCTTTAGTTAACTATTTTCTGCCTAGTTATTACTTTGCCACATTTAAACTTTAGCTGGTTTATATGATTTCTCCTAGTTCTTCTTCAAGTTCTATGCTGAGTTCATGTTGTTGTTTGTTAGATGTGCGCATGCTGTGTGCAATGCAATGGCTGATTGAACTTGTTGTATATGTTTGTAGTTGCACAAAATTCTCCCCAGTTGGTTGCATCCATATAGTAGTTGGTTGTCCATATGCTCTGCAGTTGCACTAGTTGTCTTGGTCAGTTGGTTTACTGTTCCTAACTGTTTGTACTAGTTGGTTGTCTACACGTTGTTCAGTTGCCCAAGTTGCCTACTGATTTGACTGCATCACTATACTAGTTGGCCGTCCATGTGTTTTATAATGGACACTAGTTGCCCTGCTTAGTTTGGTTGATGTTTTGTGCTAGCTTGTCTGTCTACGCGTCGTTCAGTTTCACAAGTTGCCTGATTAGTTCGCTACATCCATGTACTAGTTGGTTCTGTACTTCATTTGCGCATCTTCTAACATGTTTTCTTTTCTTGTATTTCCCCCACAGGCTAAAAATGGTTATAATAGGAGGAGAAGCTGATGGCAATGAAGGAGATGTATTTTTCTCATTTTTTTCTGCATATTTGAGTTGTTTTCAACTTATCCATGTATGCTTTTGTCCTTTTTTTCGTGTTTTTTTGGTTGCTTAATTAGGGTTCCGGAAGTCAGTCCCTTCGCCGGAACTCAAAGCGTGCTGCTAATCGCCAGCCACGCCCAAAACATAGTGTTGAGTAGGGAGAGGAAGTTGAGGTAAGGGCATGCTGATTGCACATTCACCTTATTTTGGGTCTTATATATAATATTTTTTTCCCACACCCATGTTTTTTTATTTTATTAGGATGTTGATCGGTTTCGGGTTGTAAAGCGGACTAAACGTGTAGCAGCAGCAGAGCGAGCTGAATCATCTACTAGGGTAAGTAAATCCTTGAATATCAATGTTTCTCGGGTTTTTAGGGGCTGATGAATTTATGATGCTGTTGGCACAACTATTTTTGTTCTAGTTGCTCAATTACCATCTTGTAGTTGACATCACTTGTCATCTTGATGTACATATAGTTTTCACAGAAGTTGACATCTTTGTAGTTGACATCATTTATCACCATTTTTGTGTAAGCAGCAGTTGGTGGAGGAGCTGCCTCATCTTTCGCACCAGAAGCTGAGGTATGTGGTTTTTGTGTGTGTGTTTATGAGCTATTGAACCATTTCTTGCAAACCATTTTTTAGTTGCTGTTATCTTCTTTCCAACATCATGCTTTTCGTTGCACATCCCCTAGAATTTTTTGTAGTTGTCAGGTTTACTATGTTCTCCTAGTTTTCTTGATGTTTGCACACTGGTAGTCTTCAGTTGCCATGATGAGCTTTCTTAGTTGCACAAAAACACCATATCAGTTGGCATGATCCATTTTATGTTTATATAGTTTTTGTAATACTGATCCACATGATCATTGCTAGTTTTTTCACAGTTCAGTTTTCTGACCTGTGTTTAATTTTTTTATTTTTTCATCATCAGGCCAGCGGTGAAGGAGTTGAAGTGGCTGCCGGGGAAGATATGGAGCGACCATCACAAGCTGGCAGGTTAAGGGCATCACCAGGGCGGTTTCCAAAGTTCAACAGCTCGCTATCCCCGCCACAGAAGTCAGAGCTACTTTCAAGGTTGTTTGGGGGCCTCTGACTTATCAGATACACTTCCAGGGGACTTTAGTAAATTCTTGGTGCAGTCCTACCAGCCAGAGACATCTGAAATGGTGTTCCCAGGCACGGGAAGTATCCGTGTCGATGCTGACAGTGTTCAAAGGGTATTTGATCTTCCTAACCGGTGTCTAAAAGTCAGATATAAAGTTGACAAGGATACAACTAGGAGATTCAGAGAGACTTTCAACATACGTGGAGATTCTCATCCCCAGATCACTACATGGACCAAGATGATTAAGGATATGGGGGAAGAATGGATGACACATTCTTTATGGCCTGGCTAGCGGTTGCATTCAACACTTTCCTAGCACCAACCACGGCTCTGAGGCTGAGCCCAAAGTGCTACAGACTCGTGCTAGATCATCAAAACCTCAAGAACACAAACATCTGCCTTTTTATAGCAGAACACATTAATGAAGCTTTCCGGAACATGGACCAGGCGAAGCAAACTGTTTGCTGCTGCTTGTATCACTTGATGGTGAGTGAAAACTAGCACTTCAATGTGCTTTTCTTCTTTTTGTGCAACCATAGTTTCTGAAAAATACCCCTCATAATAACTGAAATTTGGTTTTTCTTTTTTGGTTCGGTGGCAGATCTTGTACCTTGACGTGCTCGTTCATGACATCCCAGTAAGCAACTTTGCGATACAATCGAATGCATGGGACAGTAACCTAATTGCCAAGGTGCTCAAGAAGGACACGATCTCTCCTGGTGTGTTCGGCAAATTACAAGTGAGTTTCCTTTTGTTTTTTTTTCAACAGTGGCTATTTTTATGTTCTATTCATTTCTGCCTAGTTTTATTTCCTTGGTAGCTGCATATATGATTTTGAGACCAGCTTTTTGACACTTCTTGGTAGTTGCGCAAAAACTGTAATCAGTTGGCACAATAATGCCTGTAGTTGCACAGCTTGTAGCTCTAGTTTGGCATGTGGTCACATTTTTCAAGTTGCACAGTTTTACTTATCTTGTTGCACAGATGTGTGACAACAGTTGGCAGAAACATTTTTAGGTGACCTCTGCGTGCACTTTTTTTTGGTTTTGTGCAGTTGCATTCATGTAGAATCCTGTCTGCCCAACATTTTGTTGTAGTTGCACAAGTTATAACATTTTGTTTTTCGTTCAACACAATATCTGCTTTGATAACCTTGTCCTTTTCTTTTTCTCCTTTTCACATCAGCTTAAAGAGGAGTATAGGGGCACGGAGCAGACACCGCTGTTTGGTGGTCTTTTGCAAGCTCAAGCATTCGTTGCATCCAAATTACAACTAACGCACAATCCGCAGGTAAGTCTTTTGCATGAATTAATTTCGATCGTTTACCAACATTTCTTTTTTTTAAACTGTTTATAATTGAATGAGTACTCAATTTTTTGATGCAGAAAAAGGGGAAGACTGCCAAAGTGGCCAATGACTTGTGCAAGG
Source organism: Aegilops bicornis (assembly GCA_021605145.1). NCBI lineage: Eukaryota > Viridiplantae > Streptophyta > Magnoliopsida > Poales > Poaceae > Aegilops > Aegilops bicornis. Next base: position 778,341,746 of record CM038675.1, read on the forward strand.
CAGTAACTGAACAGGTTGGCACCTTCATTGAAGCAGTTGCCAAGATTGATGATGAGGAACCGGATGTTGATCCATATGTACAACAGACATCAACGGGAACCGCTCCGTCACGCCGTGCTCCAAAAAGGAAGAGACGGGTTTCAACTATACAAGAAGAAGAAGAGTTCGATGAGGAGGAGTCAGAAGAAAATGATGAAATGGAAGTACCACAAGATGTTGAAGATGACGGGAAGACAGATGAGGATGAATCAGAGGAGGAGGACAAAGAGGAGGATGACAAAGAGGAGGATGACAAAGAAGAAGATGATGATGATGATGAGGAGGAGGAGGAAGAGGAGGAGGGGGAGGATAAAGGAAAAGAGGACAAAAGAGAGGAGGAGGGCAAGGAAGAAGATAGTGAGCAGATAAGGAGGAATAAGAAAATGTTGGTAAAGAAGGAGATGGAAACAAAGCTGCAACAATCGATGGTAGTGAGGGGGAAGGAGATGACGAGGAAGAAGACGAGGATGCCGATCTGATGATCAAGAGGGATCCAATGGAGGCAGTGACAGTTCAGATGATGATGATGGTGACATTGCCCATGGTTCTGGTGGTACAAGCGGCAACACGACCAGATCTGCCAACCCTGCCAGCAGCAGCAACTCAATGAGCAGCAGGAGCACACTACAGATGTTGATTGACAAAACTTGCTGGAAAGACAAGAATCTGCCAAAGTCAAAGAAAAATGGTGAAGCGGAGTCTCAGGGCAGCATTGACAAGTTCAAGCTGTGCAACATGAAGCCAGCTTTGCCAACCACCTTCCCTGTGCCAGATTTCCAGGAGCGAGAGTTGTGTGACAAGATTGATTTTGCTGTTGACTAGAATCTGTTCTTGAGTGAGGCTGGAAAGAATCCAGTTGACATGGAGGAAGAAGGGAAGGGTCTTGATTGGGTTCATTCGAAGGAGAAATACAAGGAATGTTTGAAGCAGCTTCCAGATATCAGCTACAGCAAGAGCAAGGCAGCATCTGTGGCAAACCCTCATGTGGTCCAGAAGAGCAAAGGAGTTACAATGAAGAAGAATCTGAAGTTGCCTCAAACCAAGCAACAGATGCCGAGGGCAGATGCAGAAATAAATGTGGACAAGGAAGCTGTGGCGCAAACTGTTGTGCCAACTGTAGTGATCAGAGAGCCAACCACCACTGAAGATGTGTCAGCAATACCTGTTGAGCCTACAACCATCACAGGAGTTCAACAGATCAAGGGGAAGATTCCTCTGTCAATAGCCCCACCTAAACCAGCTAAGTAGCAAAAGATTGTCAAGTTTGCCAAGGGCACAAAGGAGGAACAGGGCAGGAAAGGTGTGGGGTCTAGACACGAGACAGAACAACGTGCTACAACCAACGCTACAGGACTGCCAAGTTCTGCTAGTTTGGTGCCAACTCAGGCTGCAAAGGTGCCGACTGCAGATACCAGTGTACCAACTGAAGTGGTCACAGTCAAAACTAGCAGAGTTGTTCAGGAAGACTCAACTGCAACCGCAAGCCCAAGGTGACAATTCATACAGATTCTTCAATGCCAAACATGGAAGGAGGTTGTCAATCTGTCAAACTGCCATCTCAAAGAGCTACCACAGAGCATCCAAGCAAGTCTGCGTCACCAAGAGCTGATTTCCAGAACAGATTAACACAAGAGGAGGTGTTCAACATTGTAAGCAGGTGCAAGCCTCCCAGGCTGCCAACTACAACATTACTATGAACCAGGTCAGCAAATGATGCACCTGTGAATGTGCCGCAAGAAGAAGCCCCTGGCCTTCAACCCGTACGCAGATCAAATTCTTGCAGCTACCATGGTGACGGGTACTGCGATGCACCAACTTTTGACCTGGGCCTAGATGATGATGATAGGCATGTTGCAGCACTTGCTCCAGCAACACAAACAGGGGAAGCAAACGTGGTTGTCATAGACGAGGATGAGTTCAACCCAGCAACAGCGAATGAAGGATGCGTTGCTGCTGATGCTGGCAAGGGATTAGCTCACTGTCGGTGTCAAAACTGGCGGATCTCGGGTAGCGGGTCCCGAACTGTGCGTCTAAGGCTAATGGTAACAGGAGGGCGGGGGACGCGATGTTTACCCAGGTTCAGGCCCTCTCGATAGAGGTAATACCCTACTTCCTGCTTGATTGATCTCGATGATATGAGTATTACAAGAGTTGATCTACCACGAGATCGTAGAGGCTAAACCCTATAAGCTAGCCTATGATTATGATTGTTGTTGTCCTACGGACTAAACTCTCCGGTTTATATAGACAGCAGAGGGGGCTAGGGTTACACAGTCGATTCTGAGAGAAGGAGATCTACATATCCGAATTGCCAAGCTTGCCTTCCACGCAAAGGAGAGTACCATCTGGACACGGGACGGAGTCTTCAATCTTGTATCTTCATAGTCCAACAGTCCGGCCAAAGTATATAGTCCAGCTGTCCGGGGACCCCCTAATCCCGGACTCCCTCAGTAGCCCCTGAACCAGGCGTCAATGACGATAAGTCCGGCACGCAAATTGTCTTCGGCATTGCAAGGCGGGTTCCTTCTCCGAATACTCGATAGAAGATTTTTGAACACAAGGATCGTGTCCGGCTCTGCAAAACAAATTCCACATACCACCGTAGAGAGCACAATATTCCACAAATCTAATCTACTGACAACTTTTTATAGCGTGACATCACGCCGCGTCCCGGTCATTATTCGTTTTTCTCAACTTGCCACCGAACATATCGCGAGGCGGTTTTATTGGCACGTCTTGTCGAAGTAGAGATCGTGTCCCCTTATCACGGGATTCTCATCAATACGGGTGTGGGTAACCCAACCGCGCCATCAATCGTGGCGCTTGGGGAATAAGCGATTTTAACGGGCAAGTGGGGAGGTGCAGGATCTCTGCTGCCTTTATAAGGGGATAAGAACTCCCTTTTTCACCCATGGCTTCTTCTTCCTCTTCTTATCCATTCCTTCTCGCTCGAGCCCTAACGCCCAAGCGTTCGTCTTCTCCGCCCAAAAAAGGTTTCCCGAAAATGTCCGGATCCGGAGCAGGAGGCAAGTGGATGGCTTCACCCGTCCTGGAGAAGGATATCAAAAAGCTTCGGGGGGTCGGGTATTTGGCCAGGAGAATCGACCACCGTCTTCCGATGGCGGGACAGATCATCCCCACTGCGGAACCCCATGAGAGGGTGGTATTCCTCCCTCATTTTGTCCGCGGGCTAGGGTTTCCCCTCCACCCATTCGTTCGTGGCATCATCACTACAAAAAAAAATACACTTCCGTGATGATACGTGTTTGTCACAGTAGGTCGCGTTTTTTGTCATGCATGTACATCCATGACAAATTTATGACAGAATCAAGATAGTCATACTTGTGTTGTCGTAGAAGTGTTCCATGACATTACCAAAATTATCATCATGGAAGTGTCCACTTCCATGACGATAAATCATGGCGTCCGCGAAGTGCTTTTCGTCAAGGGTGACCGACACGTGGCATCCACCGTAACGGAACGCCGTTAAGCTATCGGGTCGGGTTTTGGATCCGATAACCCGTTAACAGCCCCGACCAATGGGAAATTTCCACGTGTAAAATTCTTATTGGCCGGACGAAACACGTGTCAGCTCGTCAGTGGGTCAGATAGGCGCCTATGATATGTCGACACGTGCCACGGCCCACCACTGGCCCATTTAGCTTACAAAGCCGGCCCGTTTGACTTGGTCAAAAGTTTAGCGGGCTGGCCCATGAAAAGCCTGTTAACGGTCTCTTCGCAAATAGCCCATTTTACGGCCCGTTAACTCACGGCCCGTTAGGCACTAAAGGAAATCGGCCAAACAACGTCATGTGGGTCGTCGAATATAACACCAGCCCATTTCACTTTTGGCCCATGTATGGCCCACGACTTCTTTCGGCCCATATGAGGCCTTCGTATCTTTCGGCCCTTTACACGCCCACGGTTACTCTAGCCCATGATGAACAATAATTTTCATTGTACCCATTAACGGCCCATGATTTACATGGGCCGTTTCCAGCCCGTGTTAGCTTTCGGCCTATTGACGGCCCATACGTTCTTGAGCTCCTTTCCGGCCCTTGATTACTTTCGGCCCGTACTGGCTTGTTCCCCTAATGGGTCAAATTCGGCCCGTGGCCAGAGTCGGCCCGTTATTGGCATGTTCCCCAAATGGGCCAAATTCGCCCATGGCAAGAGTCGACCCGTTCTTGGCTGTTACCCTAATGGGCCAAATTACCCATGGCAAGAGTCGGCCCGTTTCTGGCCAGCCCGTCCTATATTCTGGCCCATTAACGACCTGTTATGCCTGTGACAGAATTAAGCTTTTGCAGTCCTACGGCCTGTTAACGGCCCTTTACCATGCTGGGCCGATAACAATTACGCCCAATTACGGCCCATGTAGACCCATTTATCCGACGGCCCGAGGCCCACTGATTACAGGCCCATTTATCGACGGCCCGAGGCCCACCGATTACAGACCCATTTATTGACGGCCCGTAGGAGACCCATGGATCCTACGGCCCGTATATGGCCCATGTGTAGTTGCGGCCACTAGCAAACCAGGGAAAAAGAAGAATAGGAAATAAATAAGGCCGAAACTAACGCTAGGCTATTAAGGCGATTGCACAGATTACATCCACTCGGCATCAAAGATCACCACCAAAGGTAAAATATAGGGAACACCCTACACTATACAAAAACGGCTTGCTGTTTTTTTCAGTCGGTGGCTGAACGCTAAGAATAAATTTTGTATCGCACCAAAACAAATTACAACTATATAACAAAAGGAAGGCTGGCATAAAACTTAACAGTCTAGCAGATAAATGCACCACCGAAGTTGTAAGCTCGGTTCATTTGACCGTTACGTTTTCATGCTGTATTGTCCGATGGAACACCATAACCCTCGCCTTCATTTACCCTAGGCTCCTGAACAACATAGCAAATGTCTGATAGTCTGGTTTCAAAACCATGCATATCTTGACGACATTGAGCAATATTTCTCCTTGTTTCACAAAGGGCCTCTGTTAGGGAATGGACTTGTGTCTGGAGCGCAGATACATCATTGCTTTGAGCTTGCATATCTTGATCATGAGGCAGTTTGGACGATATTGCCTTAACAACCAACCCAAGATACGCAGAACGTGCTTTTGGCACCGTTAGTAGACAGTCTTGACCCACTGCAGCAAGAGCCGACATTGCGGTTATAGTTGCCTCGCCACCTTCGGAAGGTGGCGGAAGGTATGTTCCACCATTTTTTCCATAGCTCATTTGAAAAGTTGAGGTTTTACATTAGTAGTTACAAAACAGAAGATATTAAGGAGGCAGCTAAACCAATCATTATAGCTTTGTTCTATATAGTGAACTTATTCTGGTGAACCCATGTAAAATATTAGTTGTATTTTATTGTAAAGTACATAATAAAACCAGGTTCCAAACATATGACCATGTACCATTGCTAATGTATTGTCTATTTCTTCACATTGTATTGAGGGCTAAGGATAAAGAGACGAAGTTTATAATACGGTAAGCATAGTATGACACCATTCATATCACAAAACAACTGAGAACATACAAATAGGCAATTGTAACGTTGTGTGGGCAAGTCCAACACGGAACTAGATTACGGGTCAAGATCAAAGGAACATCACTCCTCCCTTTTAAACCTTGTAAGGTGCAATGATACGCTAAGACAATTGTGTATAAAATTGAAAAGAGCAATAGACATTGGCTGCAAACCATGCAGTTCAAGGCACAATTCAGAGTAAGTAGTAGTTAAAAGGCATGAGGATTAAGGACTTACAACAACGGCTTTGACTGGTGTAGTCATGCCCTTCTTCTTGCTGGTATGACAGTCCTTGAAGATTTCCACGGCATTTAGTTCTGGTACTTTTTGGTCCTTGCGGGCTTTCCTATGCATTTTGAACAAGTCAATATAGATCTGATAATATGGTACAGCGAAAAGAGTGAAACAGCAGCTAATTACAAGAGCCTCGCAGTGTGCAATATAGCTATGAGATCCTGTCATCTGTTGGAATTTCACTTTCGTACGGTTGGCCTTGTTCTTTGAACAGTTCACCTAAAGAAGATAGATTTGTGTGGCACATGCGTCAATAGGACTTCAACATGTGATCTGATCACATATATATAATGTACGATACTTGGATCAGACCCGTGTTTAACAAGGCCCCTTGATCTTCATCCGATATATTTTCCCTGGAGATGTTTGGGAAAGTGCATCGTTAGCCTTGCCTTCAAAGTGAGTTTTCCTCAAGTTATCTTGATACTATCGCAGAGCAGACTTGAAAACATGGGCAAGCTTGTCAGTTGCAGCATCTTGGCTATCCAACTTGAACCTCATCTGTTGAAAATTATGGGAGTCTCATTATCGACAACCTAGAAAGTATGGGATGAGCAAGACGATATTACTAGTTTCCATACATAACCATACTTACAGATAAATGGTCAAGGAAGGTGTTGAACTGGGTTTCGTCTTTGTCATTCCTGTACTGAATCCATGTTGGGAGGATACGTACATGACACCTAACGGCAACAGCTGCCTCTGATACTAACTTGGCTGACTCTGTAGCATCACGTGGCCTTTTTAAACCTGCCTCAAAACGGATCTCCATTCTTCCTCCTCTAGATTTAGTTAACCTATCGAGCATTATCCCTGATGTTTGTTTCCTCTTGCGCCTAGGTGCTAGTCCAACAATGAACATAGGAAGTGTTAGTGTACATCAAATTGTGAGACTACATATAAAGAAGCATGCAACTGTAACTTGACTCCAATAACTACCTTCTTGCTGTTGAAGCTCACAAGGTTCATCTAATCTTGCCAACTCGTCTTGTGTCAAGAGTGCTTGGGAAGTAGTGTCAGGTGGCAAGGGAGCTTGGGAACGTCTTTGCTAGCTCGGTTGACGACCAGTATGTCGTGCAACTGGTAGTACTGTGGTAGGTGTTGCAAGAACTAGGGCTGTCTTTGCTTGTTTGGTGGCAGCTATTTATTTCTGTTTGGCTTTTTTTGCAGCTCGTGTAGCATGGGATGCCGTGTTTGTAGAATTTTCCGCTGGACTTTCACCTTCTATTGCACCATCGCATTACAATGAGAATCTGGAGGATTCATCCGCTTCTCATTCCCTGCCATTCTGTGTTTCTTGCTCTTTCTCCGTGCCATGTTAAGTCAAGCCGACAAGAAAAGCGAATAACAATTTAGTTCTTCAGAACAAATTGATGCGTGATCCAGAACGAACTAAACTTTGATGTTAGACAACCACATGATAGGAGGATGTAATATGTATGAAAAACAGGACGGAAGAGATAACCAGAACTATGATGTGTAAACTAAGAAGAAGACATTTCACCAAATTAGAAGCAATGCAATGGAAGGTAGACACCATATGAAAGATGCTACAAATATCGCTTCCCGCCAAGTTAATAAAGTTGTCTCAAAGATAAATGGCGTTTAAACAAATCTGAAGCAGTACAAGAAATAAATCATATGCAAGATGCAAACAACATCACACTGCCATGTTAGAGGTCTCTCGTCATTAGTGCCATTGCATATTCACAGCATTGCATATTCACAACTTATGATGTGTAAACTAAGGAGAAGGCATTTCAACAAATTAGAAGAAATGAAAGCTAGACACCATATGAAAGATGCAACGAATATCACTCTACCAAGTTAAAACTATCTCGTCATAAGTGCCATTTCAACAAATTAGTAGTACAAACTAGAAAAGAATGTGAGATGTAACCTATATCAAACTTCGAAGTCAAACGTGTCTTATGATAAGTGATTGCTGCAGGTTACACAACAGTAGTAATTTGATGTAAGAACATGGTGTGATTGACAGATATTGTATGTTCTAGAAACAGGAACACGTTTCTTATTCAAATATAATGTGTAAAGTAAACCGATGGAATTCAACAAAATTAGAAGCAATACAAGCTAGACATCACACATGACATGCAACCACATATAACAGTGCCAAGTTAGAGGGAGCACCAGTGATTGTGCACTAGGGGAGACGTGCTCATCATAAACACAGCTTTGTTGAGTGTCTATGCATGTGTTGTCTTGGAAATCATCTTGGGGGTGTGGAGGAGTAGAAACTGTAGAGGCCCTCCGTTTGGAAGGAGCACCTTTATCCGCTGCCTTGCTAACTTCCTTCCGCTTTATTGATTTTGATTTGTCAAGTAAAACCGACAAGAAAAAGCAATAAAATTCTCTCTTCATAACTAATTCATGCATGATACTGACAATCACTACTTTGATGTAAGGCAAATAAAAATACCAGGATGGAATATGTACGAAAAACAGGACGGCATGGCATGTTCACAACTGTTTGTGTAAACTAAGTAGAAACCATTCCAGCAAATAAGAAGCAATGCAAGCTAGACACCACATGAAAGATGCAACCAATATGACTCTGCCAAGTTAAAAGCGTCCCATCATAAATGGAATTTCAACAAATTAGAAGCAGCACATGCTATAAATCATATGAAAGATGCAACTAATATCGCACTGCATATACTAAAGGTGTCTCGTCATATTGGTTGATGCGGGATACAAAAAAATAGTTTTAGGACATGCTTAATAGACAGATGTACTATGTACTAAATACAGGAAGGCATGTCACATTAACAGGTATAATGTCACATTTACAGGAGTATAAGCTAAGAAGACTAGCACATGCAGTTTAACCAGATTGGAAGAATTACAATCTAGACACCATATGCAACATGTAACCACATATCACGCTGCCAAGCTAGAGCAAGCACCTGCGATGCTAGTGTAGGGGAAATGCTGTAATCAACTACAGAGCTACGTTCACTATCTTCATCTAGCATTTCTGTTTCTTGAGAATCATGTTGGGAGGCTGACGCTGCATTCTTTAAATGAGGAGTAGTCCCCTTGCTTGCCTGCCTCGTCATAAGTGATTGATGAGGGATACACAAGAACATTAGTTTGATGTAAGAACATGGTTAATACACAGATGTACTAGTATGTACCAAAAACAGAAAGGCATGTCATATTCAAAGGTATAATGTGTAAGCTAAGCAGATGCAATTTAACCAAATTGGAAGCAATACAAGCTAGACATCTGGCTGGAGTGGTGAACATGATCATCTAGGACCTGAGAGCCTGGTGGGAGGCGGGCTGCTTCGCCACCATCTTTGCTGGGCTTGTCACTGGCTCGGCCAGTGCCCTGACTAGCTATTTGTCTTCTGGTGCTCACGGGATGGTGGTTCATGTAAAAAATATCTTTCCTTATCTTAATAAAGACCGACTTCGGCCTTTCGAATACAAGCTAGACACCATATGGAACATGCAACGACATATGACACCGCTGAAGTTAAAGCAAGCACACAGGATGGTGGTTCATTGCGAGCGAGGTCATCAACTCCAGAGCAACGTTTACCGTCTCCATCTGCTGACACTGCACCCTTTAAAGCGCTGTAACGTGCCGCGCCTAGCCGCGTAGAAAGCTGGCACGACTTGTATCTTCTCTTTTTTGCTTCCCTTTTGGCAGACTCTAAAATGCCCTTGCATAAAAACACAATAGTGAGAGTATGGATGAAGTGTGTGCAGAACTAGTGCACTGTAAAAGTAGCAGATAGGAGGTGGCTGAAAAATAAATGACATGAGACATATGATAGCTCTACAACATTGCATGGCAAACAAAATTAGATTCTACTCCGTATGATTTTGTAATATATGAGCACAGGAAATGCAGGTACTCCTCCAGCACACCACCACATGTGGTCATATCTAAGATAACAGTCGACTAAAAATAAATAGGTCACCCGATTTTTTTAATGAACCGTCCGATCTATAAGGAACGGGCAGATGGCCTTCGTCTACCTCCCGCCAGTCACTGTTTACGATCTTTCTCGAACCGCCAGCGACCACCGGCCCAGACCCGTGCATCCGCCGCCCCGCCCTCCCATCGACCTCACACCACCACCGTGCTTGGCAGCGCCCCAAGCCATCCCTTTAATCCTTTAATAGTCGTACTAGCTCCTATTACGCCGGGGAATGCTTCCGTTAATTGGGAATCAATTGGCCAGAAATTGAAATTCAGGGGGGCGACGGACCTCTAGTTAAGGTGAAATAGTATATGAGGAGAAACCTTGTGCATCGCGAGTTACTAGGAACATCTAGTATCAAGAAGAAGCGGTCAACTAGTGTCTTCTATGGGATGAATACCGTGCAAGCAGAGACGTAAGATTTGAACGAATAAGGGAAGAGGAGTACCTTCTTCGGTTGCCGGTGTGGTCACCTTCACATGTCGTGCCGATGTTCTTCTTTTTACCGGGGAAACCGATGTTCTGGAGGGTGCAGGCTTGGACGAACCCATGGCCAAATTCTTGACTGTGTTGCCGTGGCCGTATATCGGCGGAGGGGAAGCAGATCCGAGGCGGCGAAGGACGGCGAAGCAGGAACACCTCCGGTGCGGTGGAGGGTGGCGATGTTGGAGCGGCAGCGGTGAGGCGCAGGACGACGTGGTTGAACTGGCTCGGGTACGGACGACTCGGCCTCGACTTCAACTACTAGCCGTGGAGGGCGTTGTGGTTGAGGTTGCGGTGGACGACGACGTCGGGGTATCGGCTCCGGCGTGATGGAGGAGGGCGGTGGTTGATGGGTGGGATGGGGTGGCGGATGGAGGACGCCGGGGTTTTGAGGCTGGTGGAGAGGTAGTTTTGGCGCCCATGGAGTACGAATGGGGAATCGGATGGGTGGGGGGTGGACCATGTTTCAGTCTGGGACACGCTTGTTTTTGGCTTTTTTGAACAGAAGATGGGACGCGCTTGTTTGAAATTTGGGGAAAGTACAAACTTTGCCCCCCTCTTAAATTTCGGACCTATAGCAGGTCGGGGGTAGGATGGTAATCCCAGGTGTCCCAAATAGTGGGCGGGAGCGATTTCGGCCGCGCGCATGTGTGCTTAGGCGGCCATTGTGTATGAATGTTTTTCGGAGGCGGTTGCGTGGTGTCTAGATGAAGCTACAAACCTACCTCGGTTTAGACCTTTGGACGTCGGGCCGGTAGGTTTCACAGTCGAAGTTATTAGAAAAGTAATTTCCTTGTACTACCAAACATTGGTCTCTAAGCGGTTTCAAGTAGTAGAGGCTCTTTTGGCGCTTCGTTCGAAATTTTGAAACACAAGCATTCATGTTTAGAGTACTCTTGAACTATGAGGATTGACCTAAATAGACAATGTTATATTTGACCTTGTATGTTTGATAACCTCATTAAATTATCCGCTTCCTTTTGAAATTTTGACACTTGAAAATCCTATAACTACGATTATTTTGGAATGGAGGAGCTAAATTTGAATCTATTTTGTACACGACTACATATGCTATTATGTACAAAATCAGAGCAAAGATTGGTACCCCCATAGTTTAGGTATGGTTTACAAATGCCATGATATCAAATTCAAATAATTCAATGGACTTCATGTTGAATTCGATTTTTAAACCACCTTAGGCCTAATTCAAATGTATGCTAGTTCATAGGTAGCTATTTATAAATGTCCATTGTGTAACTTTCGTATGTATAATGTGCTTTACACACACAACATGAACTATACTCACGTTTATATTCGATTGCTAAAGCGATGCATTGTCCGGAGTTCAAAATACTAACTATGTGGATCAATTGTGTCGAATAATAACATAGACATGCTCAAAGTTGATAGAATATAGATGTCTGATGGATCAATGACCAGTCCATATGCTAATTGCACATATCATGATCACATCCTAATATTTGGATACAATTTATATCTTTAATCAATGTGTAGAGCAGTCTTTACGTGTAGTTTCACTCTCGATCGGTGGTCTCTCACACATGTTCACACACTCTCTCCCGAGGTGTCTTTCTCGCACACATGCTCTAGATATAACCCTCCCTCCCTCTCGTAACTATTTACAACTGTTTTCACTAACCTTTATCACAAGCACTCTTCCTCTCGCAAACATACACACGCACAATCCTCATCGACCCTTTCTATATACATGGACCTGCCTACGTGTCTCATGTAAGCACATTATCTTTACGCCTGTCTCTCACGCATTATCTCACACCTCTCTTCCTAATCGACGAGTATGATTCTAGCAGAGCATTTTGTAGGATGCCCCTTAAAGTTAGGTTGGATGAATAGTAATATCAGAGATAAAGGGGTTACCTTAGTCCAAGAACCTAGGGTTACAAATCCTAGCCGGCTTTGTCAGTGGACACAGAGTCCTTCACAATTCTGCTATCTTTGTCTTGTACGACTAGTCATCCATGGGTCTTCCTAAATGTGTCATGGGCCGACCAATGTGGTGCAGGACGGAACCGAATGCAGGGCCTCACCTCGACCCACCGAACCTCACGCAGTGACACACCCTCTGCCCCCACGTCTCATTATCTTCTCACACCCACACATACCAACACAAACACCACACACAAAATTTCTCCTTGTGCCTCTATTCCCTCCCCCCTTGGATATACACACTCAAGGGAATGGAATCTCTTGTCGTGACGTCATATTTGTCTCTCTCTCTAGACCACTCTCATTTCTCGTGCTATCTCTCCCACGGCCCCCTCCCCCCGTCGGCCCCTCCATCCATGCCTCTCTCGAATACGTAATACACACACATACCTCTCTAGGCCCCGCCAAATGCATCAACTACACATTCACGCATGTTACATCACGTACCCCATTGATCTAAAAAGCCCTCTCTTCACGTTTATTTCGCATACAACATTCCTTTTGAATAAAGTGTGGCCAAAAAATTATTTTAGAGGTTCTACATATATACAACATTATAAAGTTATATGGAGGAGTACGAACGCTAATTTGCATTGCATGGTGCCCACAATGATATTTATTCCGCACTATGAATTTGTATATTTTTATACTATATACAAAGTTAGTCATAATAAAGAGAAACGAAGAGCATCTCTCTCTCCATCGCATACCCCCCCTGTACGCCCCTTTCACGTATGCACACAAAACTATCTCTAGGTCCTCTAAAAGTAAGCCCCCAGAAAAATCACGCGTGTTTCATCTTTCTCTCGCGATATATGCAATGACGATCATTGTATTTGAAGCGAAAGCACGATACATAAATTGGACTTCATAATCCACTCATTACGGTCATCGTTTACGTTTAGTGGTTATTATACAGTCACGGGCTCACCGTACAACTTTATATTTGCTCATGACATGACTAGTTGACCAGTTAAACGCTCCACGTGGCACCTCTAGTGTTGCATCGCATTATCTCACTAACATCGTGCCCACCTGTCGACTTGTATCTACTCTACATCTACACTATTATAAAATACATAAAATACACTCTTATAAAAAACAGAGTTGGTGATGATGGTGTGCCTGCCATCCTGCAATATAGGCCGTCCGATTTATATCTGACGGATAGGAAAGAAACTATGGCAATTTTGCAAAAAGGTACCGACACACCTCTCCACATTTGCAAATAAGGCCTTCCCTCGTTCATCCTTTTCTCTCACAAGATAAACAAGTCATACAAATGCATCTTGATGTTGCGTGCAACGCACGGGCATCTTGCTTGTAAGAATGAAAACAAACAACAAACAAATATTTTGACGGTGGTTCGAAGACATGACCGCGGGCACAACGGACAAGGAGGCCTTGTATTGGTATGCTGAGCCGTCTGTTTTAACACACATGAGCTGGTGTGGTGATTATACACACACGCACGCATGCACACGAACTCCATCCATGCAACACTCACACAAACACATGCACCCACGCATGCACGCAACACTCACACGTACACACACAGCCATGCACGCACGCAACACTCACATGCATACATGCACGCATGCATGCACACACCAGTACACCACACGACCAACACACACTCTCACGCTTAAGTGCTCAACCTACACGTGCATGCGCACACATCAGGCCCTGACAGACACATACACAACCAGGTGATTCCCGCACACGGGTTGGAGCCTTGTCGCGCCTGCGTAAATTTGTGTTTATCTGACCTTTTTCCTATGCGAACTGACAGGTGGGACCCACAAGGAACATGGTCAATTTAACTAGTCAACATGGTGCCACGCAGACTATTTGGCCGGTCAACAGAGTGCAATCCGATGCTGAACTGTGAGCAAGTGACCGGATAATCACCGCAAAACGTATATAGTGACCATAATCAGCTTATTCTGAAGTTCGGTGACCGTATTACGCTTTTCTCTCTGTAGGCCCTCCAAAACTACATCTCTACACGTTCTCGCATGTTACATCTAACAACTATGCAATACAACACTACTACTACACTCTAACACAATAAATCATATGTGTTTTTAGTTTTACTAGATATCATATTGTTACTTATAATTATTCAGTTTGCATACATTAAAATTGCCTTTGAAATGTATGGCCAGTATCATCTACCGCGCGGGAAAAATCCCGCCCTTTCCTGTTTAATCAGGTTTGTATCGATGGATCGTGCGAAACAACAAAACTATAGTACTATACAGTACAAGTGACAGTTCACTGGGCGTCAGGTCGTCTACTCCTCCGTCAGAAGAGTGGGCGCCGCTTTCATAAATCTTCTAGTCCCTTTCGCCGACATGTGGGACATCAAGCTACCGGGTCCATGTGCCATACCGGAATACAGTGCAGCAGCCGGGGTGAAGCACCCCAGTCATGGCGCCGGCATAGTAATGAGCAGTGAGGCGTCAAATCACAAAGCTGCACCTTTCCCGCAGTTAAGTTGGAGGGACGAAGTAATAATGCTAAGAAAGAAGTTGGAGGGACGAAGCAACCATCATTTCACTCGTTGCTGAATCCGCTTCTGCCTCATCTTCTTCAACTTAACCACGTGTTTCTTCCACCGTTGTTCTGCCTCATGTGGGACGCAGATCAGCTTGGTAAAGCACTGACACGTCGGACGCATGTTAGCAAACCGCCAGGACAACGTCCTCTGAAAATAAGAAACCTCCCCTGCCATCCGCGCGGCAAAATCACCTCCTTTTTACTAATCTTTGATTCTATAATTTTTTAGATCAATATAATTGAGATTTGTATAGATAGCACACAGGAGCAAAACCAAGTGGTACGGTTAAGGGCATCCACAATGTGTAGCCAAATGTGAAAATAGCTTTTGGCATCGTGGGAACCATTGTGGACGGTGTTACCAAAGCCAAAAAGATGGAACCGAAGCTCCCTGATTGGTTGATTGAAGGAATAGAAAAATGCAACGTCTCTCCTCTTTCTCCCATGCTTGGACGCATGTAGTACAGTATAGAGCATGAGTCTACTCCCTGTCCCTTCTATCACAAATCACAAGGCGGTGAGGCGTCAAATCACAAAGCTGACGAAGCAACTATCATTTCACTCTTCGCTGACTCCGCTTCTCCATCGTCTTCTTCGAGAAGCCATCTCACCGCACTAGTACTCCTAGTAGTAGTACTAGTAAAGGACTTCCTGGATGCAAATAAGGCGGTTGTCTCGGCTTGCAGGCGGCACTTCCGAACGACTTACCGTGGTCTCCCTCAATGGCGTTCTCCGTCGAACGCACTTCTCCAAACCACACAAAAAAAGTCGACGTCACCGCAATGGGCAAGGAATTCAAATATAGTTACTACCTCCATTTTTTGTACACAAGGCCAGTATATCAAAATTACAATTTGCAAAGGGCCACTAACACTAATCGAGGAAAAATTGAAGGGGTTAGCAACCAAGGACATTAATATCCCCTGGATGCATGCGGAAGTGAGAAGGTTCGTTTGCATGGCGCTGCATTAATCAAGCGATGAGGAGTGAGATGGTTAGATCTTTGGTCTTTCGAGAAAAAAATACGCATTAATTGACACGTGAAACGAGGATTTGTATCGATTAAATCCCGCGAAGGAAAACCCTGCCTTTATTTTTTAACACAAGTACTCCTAGTACGTGCATTACTTATCCTGTTTGGGTCTAGGCCTTGCATTGCCAAACTTCGCCACACATTTTTGCCAAGCTTGCCTAAAGTTTTCAAAATGAGAAGGAGGTACACTTGCAAGACGGCTGTCGGCGGTCGCACCGCACCCTCACACGGTCGCTCCTGCACGCCATGGTCGCACCGCACCCTCACTGATCGCTCTGCACACCGCAAACCCAACCAAGGGAACGCACCCTCACTGACACGTGTTGTCGCATGTGAACAAACCAAACTCAGCCATCCTGTCGCTGACACATAATTTTCGTTTATAGAGTATGTTTATCCAACCGCATGTTGGGGAGTATCCGTACGGCCCATACGGTGGTCTGTTGGGGAAGAAGAAGAGGTGAGGAAGAAGGAAAGAAGGGTTAGGAGACGTAGGATATTCATCCAACCGCCTAAAATGGTAGACTGACCCAAGTCAGGCGACTTGCATAACAAATAGTATGTTTTTACACAGCAAAAGATCCATAAAAACAACAACATAAAGAAAAACTATCACTGCTGTCGCTGCCGACGCGAACCAGCCGTCGCTGCCGACATGTGTCTCCGCACCGGGGTTGTCCTCGGCCTCCAGCTACTCGTTCAAGCGGAGTGTGCAGGCGCTCTGCACGGACGAGAGCACAGCCCGGTTCAAGTCGAGGACGTCTGGTTCCGCCTGCAGGAGGGCCTCGATGGCAGCGGCATCCGCGCGCTCCGCGTCGAGTCGAGCCTCCGCCGCCCGGTTCAAGTCCAGGATTTCCGGTTCCGCCTGCAGGAGGGCGTCGATGAGAGTGGCATCCGCGCGCTCTGCGTCGAGTCGAGCCTCTGCCGCCCGGTTCATGTCCAAGACGTCCGATTCCGCCTGCAGGAGGGCCTCGATGGCAGCGGCATCTGCGAGCTCCGCCTCAAGTTGAGCCTCCGCCGCCCGGTTCACATCCACGACATCCGGTTCCTCCTGCAGGAGAGCCTCGATGGCAGCGGCATGCGCGCGCTCCGCGTCGAGTTGACCCTCTGCCTCCCGATCCTCCTTTAGTATTGCCATGTTGAACCGCTGGTCCGCCTGCACCATGGGGGACTCGGACGCCGGCACGAAGTCGACGTCCATCGTCTCATACCCATCGGGGGCCTTCTGCGCCGCGACCTCCGTAGTGAACATTGGATCGGCTTCCTCCTCCTCATAGCTTGGCTCCAGAGAACTCGGGGATTGGCCCGCCGCAAAGCGAGCTTGGGAACGGAGGTCTGTGGCACCGACCGCCGCGATTTCTGCGCGGCGCTTCAGCGTCAGCATCTTGTAGTAAGTGATCTTGGGGTGCACCATGGCTTTCCGGAGAACTAGGGGACGCTTGATGCGGGCTAGGGGATCGAAAGGTGGGGGAATGGGCTGGAGATTTGGTGTGGTTTTAGGGTAGTGGCTGGTGTAGGCCGAGCAGCGAAGGTTCTGGTGTGAATAGTAGTTCCTGTGACGACCGGTCAATCGGTTTTGACTGTACATCGCTCTTGTCGCATTCGCGTTGCAGCCCAGCATGCTGGACCCTCCATGTCGCTCACCGAATGGAACGCGCTTCGTCTTGCGTTTTCGCTCGCTTGTGGGACCGCAGTTGAGAGCAAACCGACGTCCCAGGTGGGTGGGGCCCCTTCCTCCCCCTTCTCCAATATTAATTATCCATGTTGCACTTTACGTAAAACACATAACATTATTTACGTAGCATTGCCCCCCCTGCCCGCGTCATTTATTATACCACCACTCCCTCCGTTTTATGCGGAGTAAATAAAAACAGAGGGAGTATACTACGGATGAGGATCCCCTGACGTGGCCGAACCCATTGAGTAACTGACATGCGGGGCCTAGCAAGCATGGGGTCCGCCAGTAAGTGACCGAAAGGGAGGGTAAGGCAGGGATACCTACGTCAGAGGATCCACTCCCACTATACTACTTTGACCAAATGTTAGAGTAATAATACTATATGACATGCAACTTACACAAATGTTAGAGTAATAATATATGACATGTAACTTACACAAAGCATACAGGGTCTAATCGTTTTTTCGAGGCTAACTTTGACCAAATGTTAGAGTAATAATATATGGCATGCAACTTACACAAAGCATATGGTCAGTTTCATATGTGAAAGGAGTTTCCAATGATATAATTTTCACATTATACATCTCATGTACTCCCTCCGTCTAGGTGTGTAAGTCATCTTAGGAAAACCAAATAATCCCAAAACACGTAGGCACGGTGCATTAACTTCTACCTCGTTTCTTGTTTCTTGACATATGAACCAATAAGAGATGAGGGTGTGCATGCTTTAATGACCTGAGACTATCAAACATGACATGCGTGGTTAGTTCATTGCATGCAATACTATTAATTAGCAAATAAACATTAATGTCTCTCGTTTTCCCCTCCTCCTTGGTCACGGTGCACAGCCTAAGATGACTTACTCACCTATGTGAAAGGAGTACTATTAATCTTGTCAATAGTCAAATTGGAAACCGTCTCGAGTACAAGTCTAGGAGTACGTACAAATCTAACAATATTGATTGGGTGTTGTTGAATGTTGATACCTTTTTCATCATAGTAGAGATACTTTGACTACACATAAAACTTATACTCCTATCATAGTATGTAAAGTAGAAAGGATAGGAGGGAGTATATTGTACGTTCAAAAACGAAACGAACATTGAATACCCTTTATATATGATTTGCGGATGCTATGATCACCGGTTCAAAATTTTGAATCCTCCTTAGGTATCACGTGCCCCACTCGTTCCCTCTCGATTTCATCTCGGGGTCCGGAGATCTATTGAAAGAGGACTAGGGTGGGTACATGCGAATGATACTCGGCGGAATGTTCAAATGAGGCATGCGGGAGGATGGACTCAACTGGAGGGCGACATGATCGATGGAGAAGAGGGTTGGAGAGGAATGAGAAATAAGCAAACGCCACATGATTACACTTGAATGGCTCAAATAAACAATAAGTTGTCTCGCTTGTCCTACATAGTGAAAGGCCTAATGCGCATAGCGAAACCTTTGGCGCCGAATATGGCCGGGAAAACAGGGAAACCGACATAGCGCTGACTAGTCCAATGGAGGAGCTGGCCCACGACCTCCTCTCGCCACCGACAACCGTTCATGTGGGTCGTTGGGGCCAACAGCAGGGCACAGCTCCAGCACCGCCTCTGGACACGGCGACCGCGGTGAGCGACACACTCATATCGTCGATAGACACGGTCGGTTTCAGTGTGCCGAGGGTGGCGTTAGTGCTGTGGCACGACCAACGGTATGTTTGGTTTGTGCCCAAGGTTGCCCCATCAAAGCATTGGGTAGCCAAAATTTTGGTTGAGGTATTGGTTGCCCATGATTTGGCCGACATTGGCAAGAAAAATGAACTAGAGTTGGCTAGAGTTCATTGGCATGCCAAAGAAATGGCAACCATCCAAACAAAGACCAATCTTTGGGTCATGACCAAAATTTTGGTAAGGTGCACTTTGGCCACAATCCAAACACACCTCAACACCCGGCTCGTCGAGGATGCACGGGGCGCCGCAACGTGTCCGCGGAGTGGTGTAGGGCGGCCAACTGCATCCTCTAGACCAGAGACCATGCCGGGTCGCATTTGAGCAAAGGGCATCTCCAACGTTGCCATGACCGCAGCTGACTACCCTGGCACACCAAAGCCCTCGTCCCTCGCGTCATCGCATGGTGCGTTCCCAGCCGGCGCCAGCTGCCAGCATTCATGTCGTCCGTTCGTATGTCGTCGTTAAGAGGCTCGGTGCCCGAGGAACCAACTCCGGCGACTTAATGACGCACTCGGACGCTTGGCCTCACCGGAGTGCGCTACTTAAAGCGGCAACGCCCAGCTAACCTGCACACCATAGCGCATCGTCCTCCTACCTGGCACCACATCCACCATGACTGCAAGTGCGAACGCTCCGCGGGAGAGCTTGTCTTCGGGGATGAAGCTCGAGGTCGCCGCCCTCGCTCAAGTCGCTTCTCGCGATGCAATAGCAGCGTAGCCAGACGCGGACGCGACCGCACAAGCGGTGGCCACGCTGGCGGCCGACGACGGGAGCACCGTCAGCCACGCGTCCTACTTGCCGCCGTCCAACGTCCGGCACCGCCGAGGTCGGGGACTCCTCCGAGGATGAGTAGGGCATGGGAGGTGGCAGGGCATGGTGTGCCAACTGGCCGATCCGTATCCCGTGTTCTACTCTTCCTCGCCGAAGACCACACCTTCACTTCACGGGTCTTGAACCCCGCCCCCGTACATGGACGTCGGTCGCCGCCGTAGAATAGGTTTAGGGTCGGGTTTCTTTTATTTTCTGTCCTATAAGAGTTCGAAATGTAATGAAAATCTGCCGTGTTTGAATTAATCTCGGCCGGTGTATATGAACTTTCACAATAATATACATATTGTAGGAGTACTAGCAAGATGCCCGTGCATTGCACGGAAGATCAAGATCTTGTGGGAGAAAAGGATGAACGAGGGAAAGCCTTATCTGCAAATGTGGAGAGGAGTGCGGGTAAATTTTCATAGTTTCCTTCCTATCCGTTAGATATAGATCGGACGGCCTATATTGCAGGATGACAGGCACACCATCATCACCAACTCTGCTTTTTATTGAACCGAGACAAATCTAAAAAACCCAACTAAGCCAACCTCCCAAAGATATCGCTGGGAAAAGACCCGGCAGCGCCCGTTTAGTCGGGATTACCGGATTACTAGTAGTAGTATCGATGGATCGCGCGAAGCAACATTTTTTTGAGGGGGCGAAGCACCTAGTTTAAAAGGAAAAAAGGCCGTACACTCCCAGCACTCCTGTCGTGGTCGCATTGCACCCCACACATGTTCGGTCCTGCACACGGCTCACGCAAACGGAACGCGCTTCAGTTTGCGTCTTCACTGACATGTGGGACTGCACTTGGAGAAACCGACCATGGGCCAAAATGCCCCCGCCCACCGCGCGAAAATCCTCCCCCGCCCCCCACACACAAAAATTCCCCCCAAATTCGATTCAACCGCCCTTCGGCCAAATATTCCCCAAACCTCCTCCCCCCGTCCCCCCTCCACTCCATTCGCTCCGCCAAAGCCGCCCTCCCCACCGCACCGATACGTCGGCGCCACGGTTCGTCGAGGGGACGCACGGCGATCCTCTCGCTCCCACATTACGCTCTCGTAGACTTCCGTCCTCTAGCCGCGCCACCACTGCTGGCAACGTTCTTGTGGAGGCGCACGGCGATCAGTGCCGCCACCGCTGGTGACATTCGTGTGGAGACGCACGGCGGTCAGCTTCTCCCGCGGTACGCGCATTCTAGATTGAGGCCCCGTGCATGTCGGTGTAGCGTTGAATGTTAGCTTATAGACGTTGTTAATCTCACTGTTTGCCGAAGTAGTTTACAGTCAATATGCTCTGCTTAAGAAGCTTCCTTGCCCTGTTCTGCACTCAATGTGCTTAGCTGAGATGGCATGCCAAGGCCGATTAGTTGCTAAAATATCCTGCCATATATTTATGGTGACGTAGATTGCCATGGTCTAGTAGCCAATCTGTTAGGTGAAATAGCTCTACACTGTTTTATACTCGATCTTTGTTGCTGCGATGGCCTTCGATAGTTCGATGGTTGTGTGCTCGGCCTCATTGACTGCTGAAACAGCCTGCCATAATTTAGCACTCGAATCTGTTTGCTGAATTAGCTTTACATATATTTCATTACTTAGACCTGCTCTTCCAAATATCTTGTCAGAGCTTTAGACATCGACCTAGGTATTTTTTTTCTGGACTTCGTAAAAAAGCATATATGTTTTTCCTGTAATATCTAGTAGAAGAACTAATTTGTATGTCTAACAGATGGACATGACTTGGATAACTTCTGCTCGAAGATTCTCCGCTGCATATGTCGAGGGGGTTGAGAACTTCATGGACTTTATCAGAGCTGAGTACGGTGGTCTGAAATGAGATGTGCTCTGCCCATGTAGCAGTTGTATGAATTCAGTTACAAGACCCCAGTCAACTGTGCAAAATCATCTACACTTGTATGGGATGTCGGTCACATATACTAGGTGGGTTCATCATGGTGAAGTTGTGAACGTCAATGCTATTGACTACGTGGAAGCAGCAGATCACCATCTTGATCCGCCTCGATGCTCGTGTGGAAGAGGAGGACGAGGTGGTGGTGGCGGAGCCAGTGAGTTTGACCAACATTGAAACAATGCTACGAAATGCTCGTGCATTCCATGAACTTTCACCTGCAGAAGAAAAACGGTGGGCCCGCATGTTGGAACAATGCAACGTTGCTATCACCCCAGGAAATAAGCTGTCAGTATTCTCAGCTATGGTCACCTTTCTTCAGGTGAAGACATCTGAGCGGATGACCAACAAATCATTCGATGCGATGTTGGCTGCTTTCCGCAAATCTTTCCCAGATGCGTCTGAGCTGCCACACACCTATAGTAAAATGAAGAATTTCCTTCGTGCAGTTGGAATTGGATATGATATGATCCATGTTTGTAAGAATAATTGTGTTCTGTTCCGGAAGGATTATGCCAACTTAAGTGAATGCCCGAAATGCAAATCATCAAGATGGAAAGATGGCGATCTTTGTGAAGAGGGTTCCTCATAATGTTCGAGACATTTTCCAATTACACCAAGATTGCAGAGGTTGTTTCATGATGCTGAAACAAGAGAGGATGTATTGTGCATTCTAGGAACCAGCAGTACAGAGATCAGAATGTAATGAGCCATCCATCACATGGTAGTGAGTGGAAAAGCTTCAATCAGAAATACGAAAATTTTGTCACTTGACCGAGAAACATTAGACTTGGCTTAGCTTCGGATGGATTTAACCCATTTGGCCACAGGCGCCACATATAGCATGTGGCCAGTGCTTATTATCCCTTACAACATGCCTCCAAATGTCTACACAAAAGAATCAAACTACATGATGGCCTTGCTCATCCCAGGTCCAAAAAGTCCTGGAAAGAATTTTGATTTGTTCATGGAGCCTCTTGTGGAGGAACTTCAACAGCTATGGAGGGGTGTTCTCACTCGAGACCTATATAGCAGCCCACCAGCTGATTTCTTTCTGCGTGCTGTTATAAGTTGGTGCATCCATGATTATCCAGCTTTGGGCACTATGTCAGGGCGAACGACACATGGTTACAATGCATGTGTTCGCTGTGACAGGAATCCGTTGTCATACGCAATACTTAGCAAGATCTGTTACATTGGACACCGTCGTTTCCTTGCCAAGGACAAGTCGCATCCTAGAAAATACCGAAGGCATGTGTTCAATGCAAAGCATGAATACGGTGATGCGCCAAAGAGGCTCATCGCCGATGAGTTGCAAGTGGAATTAGAGAAGGTCGGGCATATTACACCAGGAAACCGTCCTGATAATGGTAGCGGGAAAAGGAAGCATGGCAGGGCAGAAGAGAGATTATTGTTTACCCGCAGTTCCACTTTGTGGGACTTGGAATATTGGAAAGATTTGGATCTGCGGCATAATCTTGATGTGGTGCACATCAAGAAAAATATATGTGACAGCATTATCGGCACACTTCTTAATATTGAAGGCAAGACGAAAGATACCTTAAAATCTAGGATTGATTTGACACACCGGTATCGAGACAGGATTTGGAGGTGCAAGATGAAGGTAAACCACGGGATATGGCACTTTTGTAATGCGTCTTGGACAAGGTAAAAAGAAAAGAATTCTGCGAGATCCTGTCACGTGTGAGATTCCCACATGGATTTGCTTCCAACCCTGAAAGGAGAGTCAGTGCAGATGGAAACAAGGTACAAGGGTTGAAAACTCATGACTGACACGTCCTACTTCAAAGGGTTTTACCTGTTATCCTTAGAGGATTGGGCATACGACTTATCTGAGCGATTGCAGAGTTGGGACAATTCTTGAGGAACTCTGCAGTAGAAATATCAGGATAGATGCTTTGGAGCATCTTAGAGACAAGATACCAACTATCCTATGCGACCTTGAGAAGATATATCCTCCAGCCTTCTTTGATGTGATGGTGCATTTGGCTGTTCATCTACCTGATGAGGCACTACTTAGAGGTCCAGTACAGTATGGCTGGATGTACCCAATTGAAAGGCGGCTAGGCACTTTCAAGGGCTATGTTAGGAACAGAGCTAGACCCGAGGGTTCCATTACAGAGGCCTACACTGCTACAGAAGCGTTGACATTCTGCTCAAAATACATTGAAACAGCTGATTAGCTTAGCAAAGAGGTGGGTGAAGACAATCTCGGGCTCAATGTATTCGATTATTCTGTTCGAGTTACAGGGAAGAGTCGACAAGAGGACAAACCTAAAGATTTGGACAAAATGGTTTGGTATGTGTTGAATAACTGTCCTGAGTTACTACCTTATATCAAGTAAGTGCAGTACTGTAGCCTATACATCGTAATCTACTAAACTTGCAGCACATTCTTATATATTTAGATGTTTGACGTGATCACTATGTTGTGCAGCATCTACAAAGAGGAGTTACTGCCGCAAAATCCAAGAAACATTGACAAACTGGTTATGGCAGGATTTGCGAACCATGTAAGCTTTTGAAGTGCACTGTCAGTTTTTTTAATATATTGAGTACATAAGATGATCAGCTTGTCTATTTTCTAACCATAGGTTAAGAAGATGCGGGAGGATGGGCAGGCAGTTGATGATGCCCTTTACTCACTAGCAATGGGTCCTGATACTCGGGTAAGACATTATGAATCTTGCATTGTTGGAGATGTGCGCTACAACACCCTTGCACGAGACGAAGGCGGGAAAACACAAAACAGTGCCATCATGAGCACGGATACGTATGACAAAGAGACAACTGAAATGTATGCTAACATAAGAGACATTGTTCAGTTGTAGTATATCTCCAGTTTCGAGGATCATCGGTGTGTGGTTACATTGTCTTTGTCGTTGGTATAACCTGTTTTCCAGGATCGCAAAACCCAGAGCTGATGATTATTTCAAATCCATCAATGTCAAGGCGGCGTACCAGACCAACGAGCCTTTTATTTTGGCAAATCAAGCAACACAGATATTTTTCTTGGAAGACACATTTGCACGTAGCGATTACTGGAGAGTATTGCAAAGGTTTGAGCAGAGGTATTCGTTTAATGAGGTTGCACAACAAGATGATGCTTACACTGCTCACGATGTACAAGATAACACAGATGTTCCTAATATCTTTGAGAACCATCACGTCAATGACGCCGCGAAAAGATTGCCTATCGTCTTTGTGGACATACAAGAGTTGATCAAGAAGAAGCCAACGTTCGAGGGACGTTGAGGACGAAGAAGAAGATGACACCGTGGGGAATTACGATTCAGACTGATACACATGGCGAAGATGTTGACGCTGCTGCTGCGGATGATGATTACATTGCTTTTGTCGTATTTGCCTGTCAGAAGACGTTTTTTTCTACTATGTGAAATTGTGTTTGCTATGACAACTGAAACCTGATGAACATGTTGTTTAGTATTTTGCTGTGAGAACATCATTTGTTATGTATGCTGATTTGTGTTTGGTGATTGTATGACAACTAAAACATGATGAAATTGTTGTTTAGTTGTACTCATATTTGGCTGTGAAACTTGAATTTGATGACATAGTTTGCTGTTGGATCGCAATTTGCTCGACGTCTTCGAATGAGAACAAAGCTGACCATGTGGCCTCTGCTATTTATTTATTTATATGAGCAAAAGGGGATACCCCCTGATTTCCGTTAATAGATATCATTAGATGTTCACAACACTATGCACAGCCTGCTACACAGGTTTCATTCATTACTAGTTTCAGCAAACTGCTCATGTTGTAGCCACTGAATACATCACGAGTGCTACATACACTGCAAATAAAGAGACAATCATCCTACAGAGCACATCGATTTTGCCCATTATCTTCACAAGCTCTTTCATCTCCTCATTGCTATCAAGGTCGTTCAGCAGCTATTGCTTGGCCATGATCAGAGGAACCACATCTTTAACCTTCTGCTCTGCATTTTCCTCTTCTGTTGTTCCTTCAGTTACTTGTCCAACACCCCAACCTGCTAGTATTGGGATTCCTCGGCTAACCAAATAATCAGCATAGTTGCACTCCCCCACATCAGCAACTTCCCAGAAATACAAGTCACACGAATCTTCCCTTTTCTGCACGAATCAAATTGGAAGATCATCAACCAAACTATTAAAAAAATCAGCAACTGAAAGCAGCAGAACAACACTTAAACATATTATTACCCCATGATTCGGGCATTTGTAGAAGACTCGGCCAGGGTTCCGGATTGTGGTTGAGACGCGACGGATGACACTGCGTGATTTGCAGCAGTGGCACCACACCAATGGCAGCGGGTTACGATGAATAATCGTCTGCGGTGCGCGTGCCGGCGGGCGTGTGATGAGACCCACAGGCGATGGTACAGGTGGCGACTTGGCGCATATCTGGTTGTTGCCTGCTGATGAGCAGGTGGATGAGCAGCCAGCGGACATGGTTACTGCGGCCAGAGCTTCTGACGCTAGGCAGAGTAAGTAGAGAAGAGGAGAAGCGAACGTTGGATATGTCAGTTTCATTACTTGCAGAGTAGCTAGCTCCTTATATAGTCATTTTCTAGGTTTGGATTCGATCCATCTTCGTGAGCACGTCTTTCTTTTTTCTAATTCTCGGCATCGTCTCTTTTCTTGTACACTAGCTTGTTCTCAGACGCCTTCCCAACTATTTGATTTTCTTTCCCTTTTTTTGCGAGGAAGGAAGGAGGACAAAATTGAGAGTTCCTCGGACACGAACCCAAGACCTCTCGGTTGAAAACCAAGGGTGCTAGTCACTTATGTGGCGAACGTTCCCTGTGAGGAGGACGGCAGAAGAACACATTTTCCTCGCAGTTTTTTTCCTATATATAAAAAGTATGCTACTTGGTGTCCGCTTATTCGAAAAACGATTGTGCCAACCTTGACTGTTCGATTGTCATTCAATGTCGGTCGCGTTTCTTCAGTCTCTTCTTCCTCGAGCCGCCAAAGCCAAACCAGCGCCGGCGGGACCGCCTGCTCCCGCCTCCCACGGCTGGCTGTGATCTTCCCCGGCTCCTGTTTGTTCCCGTCCGAGGCCTCACCATCGTCCTCCGCCTTGGTTCGCTCGCCGCGGCACCGCCCTCCGGTGTTGTCAACATGGTCAACAACCGAGAGGAATAAGGAGATGTGAGGATGACAGTAGGGACCCAGCAGCGCGCGCAGTAATTTTCGTTTTTCGGGATGGAGAAGGGTATCAACTGGGTTGTGCGGGACCCGTGGCCCGTCTAGCCCAGGCTTTTATTTCATATGTTTAGCACATGACCAGCCCAGTTTGTTTTTTTCCTTTCTGAAAAATAGCTAGATAGCTATTTTGTTTTTTGCAGAATAACTAACATAGGCCTACTTGCTATTCTATGCCCTGCTGGGCCGGAAATCTTTCAAGACGAGGAGGGATGCATTTTGCCCAGAAATGGGCTATAAGTAATAAGAAATGGGCTATAAGTAATAATAAATGGGATGTAAAATGAAAAAAATACAGCAAACAGCCAATTAGTTCCCAAATACTGTTTTCTTTCGGATTTTGATATTTTAAATTTCATTGTTTTTGTGCGGGTAAAATTTCATTGAATTTCAAATAAGGTATATTTATATTTAAAATTAATTTGAATCTGGCTAGAAATTTCGGGCTGTATGATGTTTGGGACAGTTTTGGAGGCTGACTTGTGGGTCTACTAGGTTGGCGTGTACTTTGGCTTTGTCAACTTAGTCCACAAAGCGATTCAAATTTAGTCCACAACGATTCTAGCAGCGATGACCGTTGGATGTTAATCCAACGGCCGTCTTCTTCTTCAATATCGATCTTCTTGCTCCGGCCGCCCAAACCAGCTCCGGTGGACTGCTCGCCTCGCCCCACGTGGCCGGGCTGTCTTTGCCGCACAGCCGCCTTGCCCCACCCTACTTCATTGCTGGCCGTGCCATTCCTCTACTCACCCACACCTCCTGTTATTTTCCGGCGACGGCAGCCGGACTAGTAAATCCTCGTACTCCCCATTGCATGGGCAACCATTGCCGAGTCTTCCCCGGCTCCGTGTCATTCCCTTCCTAGGCCTCGCCGTCGTCCACCGCCATGGTGCTCTCGGCGCGGCCTGGTCAACGTGGTCAGCGAACGACATCCATCGGCCGTGGACTGTACGCGCAAAATAATGATTCCTCCACCTGGCAGCTGGGACCCACCGAAAGGGCCTCTGTATTTCGCTAAAAAACGTTCCCCCCGCTGACATGTCGGACCCACCAGCTATATCTTCGCACGCAAAGAAGAGCTTTCTTATTACGCACAAAAAAATGAATACCCACCCTGCTAGATGGGACCCACCATAGTGGGAGGATGACTTGTGGGCCAACTAAGTTGACGGGGACTGAGGGCTTTGTCAACTTAGTCAATATGAACGATTCTAGCTCAAGTGACCGTACGATGTCCATCCAACGGCCATAGTGCTTCCTCAACCTCTAGTCTTCTTGCTTCAGCCGCCCAAAGCAGCACCGGTCGTGTCGCGTGCTCCTGCCTCTCGTGGCCGGCTGTGTTGCCGCGGAGACCTCACCGCCCCCTACTACTCCCACCGCTGGCCCAGGGTATCCCTCTACTCACCCACACCCCCTGTTATTCTGCGGCGACGACAGCCTCACGCCGCAGCCGAACCAGTGAACCCTCGTACTCCTCTCCGCGCGGGCTACCACTGTTGCGTCTTCCCCGGCTCCTCGCCATCGTCCAGACCACCGCCCTGATGCGCTCGGCGCGGCGTGGTCAACTTGGTCAACGACCGACTTCCATCGGAAGAGTACTGTACGTGGAGAGGCTGACAGCTGGGTCCAGGCGGCCGCAAGGAAGTGCCTCCTTATTACGCGCAAAATAATTATTCCTCCACCTGACAGCAAGGACCCACCGGACGGGCCACCTTATTTCGTGAAAAAAGTGTTTCCCCCCTGACTGCTGGGACCCACCGGACGGGCCAGCGTATTTCGTGAAAAAAATGTTCCCCGCGCTGTCAGCTCGGACCCACCGGAAGTGCCTCCTTATTACGCACAAAAAAATGAATACTCCTCTTGCTAGCTGGGACCCACCATGGTGGCAGGCTGACTTGTGGGCCTACTAAGTTGACTGGGACGAGGGCCTTTGTCAACTTTAGTCAATATGAACGATTCTAGCTCCAGTGACCGTACGATGTCCATCCAACGGCCGTAGTGATTCTTCAACCTCTGGTCTTCTTGCTCCAGCCGCCCAAAGCAGCGCCGGTCGTGCCGCATGCTCCTGCCTCCCATGGCCGGCTGTGATGCCGCGGAGGCCTCACCGCCCCCTACTATTCCCATCGCTGGCCAGGCCCTGCGGCGACGGCAGCCTCACATCGCTGCCAAACCAGTGAACCCTCATACTCCTCTCCGCGCGGGCTTCCACTGCCGCGTCTTCCCAGGCTCCCCGTCGTCCCCTTCCTAGGCCTCGCCGTCGTCCACCGCCCTGGTGGTCTCGGCGCGGCATGGTCAACATGGTCAAGGAACGACTTCCATCGGAGGTGGACTGTACGTGGAGAGGCTGACAGCTGGGTCCACGGCCGCAGCAAGGAAGTGCCTCCTTATTATGCGAAAAATAATGGTTCCTCCACCTGATAGCTGGGACCCACCGGATGGGCCACTGTATTTCGCAACAAAACATTTCCCCCTGACTACTGGGACCCACCAGCTACATCTTCGCACGCAAGGAAGTGCGTCCGGGCAAAAAAACAAAATGATTCGGCCCCTGACCGCTGGGACCCACCAGCGACACCTTCGCACGCAAGGAAGTGCGTCCGGAAAAAAAAGGACGATTCGCCCCCCAGACTGCTGGGACCCACCAGCTACATCTTCGCACGCAAGGAAGTGCGTCCAGGCAAAAAAAAATGATTCGCCCCCCTGACTGCTGGGACCCACCAGCTACATCTTCGCAGGCAAGGAAGTTCCTGACAGTCGGGACCCACCTTGTCGAAGCGTACGTAGCATTGTCATTCTGGTCGTGAACGTGTACGTACATACTGGTTGTTGTAGTGTAGGCTTTGATGCCTCCTCCTCTAGTTGAGGTAGCAACCTGCGCTTTGGGTAACTTTTGGTAGGGCGCTCGAGTCCGTATTCCTCGGCTGCCAGGACCTCGGTCCATCTATCAGTTAGCAGATCTTGATCAGCTTGAAGCTGCCGCTGCTTCTTCTTTAGGCTGTTTGCAGTGGCTATAATCCTGCGCTTGAAGCGCTCCTGCTCGACGGGGTCCTCAGGCACGATGAATTCTTCGTCGCCAAGGCTCACTTCATCTTTGGAGAGGGGCATGTAATTGTCATCCTCTGATTCTCCATCTATTGCATGTTCCTTAGGGCTAGCTTGCCCTTCCTCCCGCCCAGCCTGCTCGAAGCCTGGCTGGGCGATATTGTTTTCGTCTTCGGCACCATCCTGATTGCTATCATCTCTTGTGCCGGTATCGCTATTTTTGCTATGGCGGGGCTTAGAGCGGCGCCTATGACGCCGGTTCTTAGATTGCTTCTCAAGGGGATTATCCTCCGTTGCCTCATCGCCATTGCTTTCTTTGGGGGTATCCACCATGTATATATCATATGATGAGGTGGCTGTCCAGCGCCCTGAGGGCGGTTGCTCCTATTCTTCTCCTGCATCGTCGTCCATACCGTCGATGTCTTCAGAGTTGAAGTCAAGCACGTCGGTTAAGTCATCGACAGTGGCTATTAAGTGGGTGGTGGGTGGGGAACGAATTACTTCGTCGCCCGCTTCCCACTCCAGCCGGACATAGTTCGGCCAAGAGCCTCCTGACAAGGAGAGAGACCTCAATGAATTTAGCACGTCGCCCAAGGGCGAGTGCTGAAAGATATCTGCGGAGGTGAACTCCATGATCGATGCCCAATCAGATTCGATAGGCACGGATGCACGCGGTTCGGAGCCTGTAGTCGGAGACGAGTCCGAGGGTCCGATGACACCGGCCTCATAGGAGGTGGGGTAAGTGTTCGGCTCCAACGCCGATGAGTGTGCGGCCTCCGTGGCGGGGTCCATCCACCTGTCCTCGGATGGCGCGATCTGCTCCGGATTGATTCCTGAGGCTGCCGCAGGCGCGATCTCCAGAACACTGTCCGATGGCAGATCTAAGTCATGCTCGTCGTGACTGTTCGGCGCACCTGACATGGGCTCGAATCCGTCGAAGATCAAGTCTCCGCGGATGTCGGCAGTGTAGTTCAAGCTTACAAACCTGACCTGATGGCCAGGGGCGTAGCTATTGATCAGCTCCAGATGGCCAAGCGAGTTGGCCCGCAGTACGAAGCCACCGAATACGAAGATCTGTCCGGGGAGGAAAACCTCCCCCTAGACCGCGTCGTTGAAGATGATTGAAGGAGCCTTCAAGCCTTACCGTGACGACACAGCGGAACTATCAATGAAAGCACCAATGTCGGTGTCAAAACCGGCGGATATCGGGTAGGGGGTCCCAAATTGTGCATCTAAGGCTAATGGTAACAGGAGCGGGGGACATGATGTTTACCCAGGTTCGGGCCCTCTCGATGGAGGTAATACCCTACTTCCTACTTGATTGATCTTGATGATATGAGTATTACAAGAGTTGATCTACCACGAGATCGTAGAGGCTAAACCCTAGAAGCTAGCCTATGATTATGATTGTTGTTCTCCTACGGACTAAACCCTCCGGTTTATATAGACATTGGAGGGGGCTTGGATTACACAGAGTCGGTTACAGAGAAGGAGATCTACATATCTTAATTGCCAAGCTTGCCTTCCACGCAAAGGAGAGTCCCATCCGGACACGGGACGGAGTCTTCAATCTTGTATCTTCATAGTCCAATAGTCCGGCCAAAGTCTATAGTCCGACTGTCTGAGGACCCCCTAATCCCGGGCTCCCTCACTCACCAGCCAAATGTTGGATCACCAGACAGCTGCCACACCCCGATATGCGGAGAACCAGCAGTTGGCACGAGCAGTTCTTCAGGACCACCTGTTGCACGAAGACAGAGGAGGGTAATAAGGCCCGGAGCATCTCAAAGGTCTCCATTCATTGATTACAACAAAAAGAAGACCTTCAACTCAAACGAGGCAGTGAACAAGCTTTACGCTGCCATTGTGTATTGGGTCAGGCATATCCCAGGAGCAGATGATGAGAATACCAGGCAAGCCAACTCCCCACAACCTATGTACATATCTTTTTTCAGTTGCACAGTACAACCCACTTAGTTGCACAGCAAGCAGAGCATGTTGCATAGAATAGTGCTTTAAATTGCACACTCTTTGTTTTTTTAATTGCAAAGCAAAGTGGTGTAGTTGGGTAGGGCACGGGCACTTGTATTGCTACGGTGTTTGAAAGCTAGCAGGGGATGCACATCCAGGGTGCCAGTTGTGCGATTTTAGGGCGATGGAGAGCGGTTGTTCGTTGTCCAGGGCTGTTGCTGTCAAGGGCAGGGGGTTTGAGATTTCTTCATGATTTCTCCTAGTTCTTCTTCAAGTTCTATGTCGAGTTCAAGTTCTATGTTGTTCTTCCCAGTTGGCTGCAACCATATATTAGTTGGTTGTCCATATGCTCTGCTGTTGCACTAGTTATCTTATTGTTTGTACTAGTCGGTTGTCTACACGCTGTTCAGGCGTACAAGTTTGCCTGCCGAGTTGGCTGCATCACTATACTAGTTGGCTGTCCATGTGTTCTACACTAGACACTAGTTGCCCTACTTAGTTTGCTTGCTGTTTTGTGCTAGATTGGCTGTCTACGAGTCGTTCAGTTTGCACAAGTTGCCTGATTAGTTGGCTGCATCCATGTACTAGTTGATTGTCCACATGCTTTGCTTTTTTGCACTAGTTGTCATGCTTTAGGTTTGTTCCTATTTTGTAGTACGTTGGTTGTCTATATGCTGTTGAGTTGCAGAAAGTTGCTCTCCTTCCTGTTTTGCATTTCTTTTTGCCCTAGTCCTTTTTTGTCCCAGTTGCACAAATTATCATACTCAACTGGCTGGCTTTAGTAAACTATTTTTCGACCTAGTTATTTCTTGCCTTAGTGAAACTAGTTGGCTTATAAGCTATGCAGTTGCACAAGGCTGACTGCCCAGTTGGCTGCATCACTTTAGTAGTTGGTTGTCCTCATGTTTTTACAGTTTTTTTGGCTGGATGGTACTAAGAACTAGTTGTCATGTCTAGTTGGCTTCCTGTTTGTACTATGTTGGTTTGTCTATTAGTCTCCTTAGTTGGGGGTTGGCTGTCTATTTAGTCTACTAGATGATGAGAATACCAGGCAAGCCAACTCCCCACAACCTATGTACATATCTTTTTTCAGTTGCACAGTACAACCCACTCAGTTGCACAGCAAGCAGAGCATGTTGCATAGAATAGTGCTTTAAATTGCACACTCTTTGTTTTTTTAATTGCAAAGCAAAGTGGTGTAGTTGGGTAGGGCACGGGCACTTGTATTGCTACGGTGTTTGAAAGCTAGCAGGGGATGCACATCCAGGTGCCAGTTAATGCGATTTTAGAGGCGATGGAGAGCGGTTGTTCGTTGTCGAGGCTGTATTCTTTGTCAAAGGCAGGGGTTTGAGATTTCTTCATGATTTCTCCTAGTTCTTCTTCAAGTTCTATGTCGAGTTCAAGTTCTATGTTGTTCTTCCCAGTTGGCTGCAACCATATATTAGTTGGTTGTCCATATGCTCTGTTGTTGCACTAGTTATCTTATTGTTTGTACTAGTCGGTTGTCTACACGCTGTTCAGGCGCACAAGTTTGCCTGCCGAGTTGGCTGCATCACTATACTAGTTGGCTGTCCATGTGTTCTACACTAGACACTAGTTGCCCTGCTTAATTTGCTTGCTGTTTTGTGCTAGATTGGCTGTCTACGAGTCGTTCAGTTTGCACAAGTTGCCTGATTAGTTGGCTGCATCCATGTACTAGTTGATTGTCCACATGCTTTGCTTTTTTGCACTAGTTGTCATGCTTTAGGTTTGTTCCTATTTTGTAGTACGTTGGTTGTCTATATGCTGTTGAGTTGCAGAAAGTTGCTCTCCTTCCTGTTTTGCATTTCTTTTTGCCCTAGTCCTTTTTTTGTGCCAGTTGCACAAATTATCATACTCAACTGGCTGGCTTTAGTAAACTATTTTCCGACCTAGTTATTTCTTGCCTTAGTGAAACTAGTTGGCTTATAAGCTATGCAGTTGCACAAGGCTGACTGCCCAGTTGGCTGCATCACTTTAGTAGTTGGTTGTCCTCATGTTTTTACAGTTTTTTTGGCTGGGTGGTACTAAGCACTAGTTGTCATGTCTAGTTGGCTTCCTGTTTGTACTATGTTGGTTTGTCTATTAGTCTCCTTAGTTGGGGGTTGGCTGTCTATTTAGTCTACTAGATGATGAGAATACCAGGCAAGCCAACTCCCCACAACCTATATACATATATTTTTTCAGTTGCACAGTACCACCAACATAGTTGCCTGACCAGCGAGCATGTTGCACAGAACAGTGCTTTAAATTGCAGACTCTTGTTTTTTTTAATTGCACATTTTTCTTTCTTTATGTGACCCTTCAAGCTAACTTTGTCTTTCTTTATGCAGCCCTGAGATAATCAGGTATTGTAATTTCTTCATTTTTTTGATGAGTTAGTTGATTCAATGAAGCCAAAGTAGTGGATTTAAAAAATTGTTATTGAGACTCGAATCATACACATCATGGATAACTTACCAGAAGTGTCAAAGAAAGTAGTCATGCCACTGAGGTTTTCAGTAAGTTTTTCAAAAACTTTATACCCTCTTCCTTTTTTTGTACCACTTTTGTTGACCAACCAGGGAGTATTTTCATACCCTAGTGCTTGAGGCATGTTTATAATTTTTCTACAGATCAATTTACGGCAGGGTATCTACAATACGAATGAGATAAACAAGAAGTTTGAACACAAGAACAGTCTCGACAAGAAAGATTTGGTGAGTGCTGTGCCCACATGATCCATCTCCTATTTGGCACTCACAGCATGTTCATTTGCACATGACACATCTATTAGTTGGCAAACACCTTATGCCAACCTGTTTCAACTTTCACATCTCATTTTTGTAGTGTTTTTTCTTACCTACAGTGTGTATCTGTATCTGAATCGTTCACGCGTGCAGGTCATGCTGCCAGTGCTTGAGTGCGATAATGTAAACGACCGCGAAGGAGGCAGGCATTATTGGGTCTTCAACATCAACATGAGGGACGGACGTTTTGAAGTCCTTGATTCAAACAGAAAGCTAGAAGATATTGAGTTGATGGACACCGCCTCTACGATTGCGGGGCCAGTACGCCAGCTATAGAGGAAGAATTACCCAAAGCAGAGCATCGAGAACTTCCAGATTATTGACATCGACGTACCGAAGCAGATTAGCAAGCAAGACAAGAAGCATTACATTCTTCTTTATTTTTTTCAATCAATCTGTAATCTTTTAAAATTTCCTACTTGTACAATCTTTAGTTTTTTAAGACACAAAACTAGTTTGCAATCTGTTTTTCTTTTTTATGACTTTCTCAGTTGAACATCAGTAGTTGCACAGTGCCACATAAGTAGTTGCACAGTGACACATAATTAGTTGCACAGTGCCACAGAGTACATTGTCTTATTGGTTTTAAAAGCCTCCAACATTTTTTTATTTTTCCTCACTGTAGCAATGAGTGTGGTCTGTTCGCACTGCTTAACGCCACTGAGTGGAACGGGAGCCTACTACCCAACTATGAGCCCAAGAAAGATCTCAACCTCAGGAAGAAGCTGGCATATGATTGGGTCACCAGCACGCACAACTCTGCCCCATAGAGGAAGGTGCTGATATACGAAAAGGACTAGGTCAGTACACTTTTTTATTCTTTTGCCATTTTTTATGCCTTGCAGGTTTGCACAATTTTTATAAACATTTTGTTGTTGCATACTAGTAGTGTTTCTTTTGAAGCTCAATGTCATCACTTTTGTTCACACATTACGAGAGTTGGGCATACAATTGTTCGACAACTAAATATTAAATGATTTGCCAACAAAGGCAAAAATAGCAACCATTTTTACACAGTGCATTAACTAATTCAAGGAAAACAACTTAGAGAGGAGAAAACATAGTTGCTGTATGTGTCCACTTTTTGCCCCCTAAATTTCTCAAAAACCATCATTCTTTTCCTTTTTCCCTTTTTTGATACAAACGATACAAGGGAATCACAGCAGCCTGAGTGGACACACACCAGCAGTGTGCTCTGTAGATTGGCAGTGGCTGCATTTGTTTTTCTTCTTTGGGTGTAGCTACAGCGCCGATTTGTACCGTCAACTCTTTGCCCTACCCTTTGTAGTAGACCTTGGAGGATCCCTAGGCACAAAATCATCATAGGCTTGTGCTAGGGTTGGAGCCTCCAACTGGGCAGGACCATCACGAGCTTGTGTTTGATCACCTGTGGAATAATCATATAAATTTTGCAACCAGACAGCTTATGTTGTGCAACTAATTGGTTGATGTGTGCAAATTAAGTTTAAAAGAAAACCTGTAGTAGCACGGCCCCTCATGCCACTTGGTTGGTAATCACTTGTAGCCAGAACAGGAAAAAGTAAGTTTGTTTGTTTGTCTTGATGCTTGAACTAACAGAGCGCGTGCAACTGGGTAGCCTGTTCTGAGCAACTGGGCACCATGATGTGCGCAACTGAAATCACACACACTTCCTTGGGGAGTTGGGGCAGGTAATTACCTGGATGACGAGCCCTATGAGTACTCCTTGTAGTGCCATTGGGAGGAGCACGCGGGGCACTGCTTCTTGGGCTAGGCAGGGAAGGAGGTGGAGGACCATGTTGTGTAGGGCCTGGAGGTGGAGGAGGTCCTCGAGGGTTGCCATCAACTATAGCCAGAACAGGAAAAACTAGTTTGTTGTTTTATCTTGATGCTCAAACTAACATAGCGTGCGCAACTGGGTAGCATGTTCTATGCAACTGGGCACCATGATGTGTGCAACTGAAATCACACACCTAGTTAGATGGGGTGTTGGGCAGGTAATTACCTGGATGATGAGGCCCGTGAGTACTCCCTGTAGGGCCATTGGGAGGAGCACGCGGGGCACTGCTTGTTGGGCCAGGCAGGGGAGGAGGTGGATGACCATGCCGTGTAGGTCCTGGAGGTGGAGGAGGTCCTCGAGGGTTGCCATCATCTGATGGCCCCATGGCAGCAGTCGGTTTTTTCGTTTTCTTGGACTTGTTTAGGTGGCCGATCTCGGTACGTGCTGCGCGCATATGCTTGTATACAATAGCTTGTGCTGCATCAGAACCACTCGCAAACTTTGTTAGTTTCTGAAAATCGTATATCATGTTCCTCTCCCTTATCTGCTTCTTTGATTGAGGAGGCATTTCATCCAGTTTCTCATAACCAGTACCTGGCGCACTAGGTACAACAGTAGGTGTCCAGCGTCTTAGCATGTACCTTTTCGGTATGACATCAACTCCAATATGGGTGAACACCTTGAGGATGTGGCAACAGAGGATGCCGTCCTTGTCCATTTTACAGCACTCACACAAATAGGATCCCTCCTCCACCCTTGCCTGCACCAAGTAGTTTCGAGAACCATATTTGGCCACAAATTCCTGGTTCGGTCTGAGCTCAAAAATATCAGCACCAACTTGGAATGCATTATAACGTCCAATCAGCTCAAACTCTTCTTTGGACTTGCGGTAAAGGTCCCTAGTGTAGGTTTTTTAAGCTTGCTTCTCTATTGGGAAGTTGGACCACAGCTCAATCTCAAGGTGTTCCGTCCTATAATCATTGCAGCCTTCCTTGGCAAGGATGTGGTTCTGGATTTTTTCATATTGTTTGACGAAGTTCAACATCGAGTTGTGTGGGTTCACATATCTTTTTAGGACGGCGTTGAATCCCTCACTACGCTGTGTATATTGCAGGAAGGGGAAGAACCTGTGTTTGAAGTAGCACGGCACCCAAGTTGACCTGTATTCGTACAACTTCTCAAAGTGTGTGTGTGTGTCATAGCCTCGTACTTCACCATTAACCCAGCCCAATTCTGTTCAAACTCGTCTGGAGTGAAGCTGAAGTCAACACAGTAGTTTAAATCATCAGAGAGCCCCGGATTCCGGCACAACAGCCAACGAACTTTTTCCTGGGCCTTCTTCATGATGTCCCATCAACAACATCGATGCACGGTGGTTGGAAAGATGCTATGTATTGACTGCCTCATTGCACCATCTTGATCGGTTATTAAGTTGTCAGGAGGTTTGCCACCCGTGGCCTCTAGGAATGCTTGGAATACCCAATCAAAGCTTGATGCCAACTCCTGCCTCACAAACGTGCAACCGAGCATGAAAGATTGG
The DNA here is from genome assembly GCA_021605145.1 of Aegilops bicornis. Taxonomy (NCBI): domain Eukaryota; kingdom Viridiplantae; phylum Streptophyta; class Magnoliopsida; order Poales; family Poaceae; genus Aegilops; species Aegilops bicornis. The sequence goes on from CM038675.1 coordinate 778,380,102, forward strand.
CCATGTCGGTTTATTCCAATGAAGGGTGCGAACGGCATATTATACATGTTGGTCATGTAGGTAGTGTCAAACGATATGCAATCGTGGTACGCCTCACCATAAGCTTTTCGAGCTAAGCCATCCACCCAAAATATGTTGAAAACTCTGTCCTCTTCATCATATTTTACCTTATAGAAGAAGTTTGGATCGGTTTTCTGTATATCCTTGAAGTGCGCAATTGTCTCAATCATGTCACTCTCCTTTGTGTCATCTCTAAGGAAACTTGTACACACATTTGTTATTGCCTTTGGTCCGAATGGCACCATCATCTCAAATCCGTAGAACTCTGCCATTATATGCATCATACGTCCTGCATAATACAAAAACAAAACAGTATATCCTTTTTTTAGTTGCACGAATGTGCACATCCAGCCGCACAGTAATAGGACATGTGTTGGCACATAATATAATTGCAGGAAATGGACACCTAGCTCCACCTTTTTAAAAACACTTTGCACTTTTTGCATACAGGACATTGTGTAGTTGCATAGTGAAGGCAATCTAGTTGCACAACAAGCACCAAAGTGATATAGAAACAGCATGGGAAGTTGGACACCAGCTGCACAGTTAAGTCATTTCAGTTGCATAGTAGTACCATAACAGTTGCACACTGGACTGCCTAGAGGGAAACTTAATTCTTTAAGGGATATAGAAACACCACACATGCAGTCAAGTTGCAGTTATACAAGATGCGCAAAAACTCCTTTTCATTAGGTGAGATGCCTTGGTGGGATCTCAAGTATTTGGACAACGAAGGTTTGTTCACGAGCGGATGATTTTGGTCACGAACAAAGTGCGTCACCTCACATTGCCCATCTATCAGCTTCACCAACATTTTCGCCTTGCATTGAGTCTGCTTTATTGTCTCGCGTTTTCGTTTCTTCTTCTTCTTACTAGGACCAGCCTGCTCTTCAGCAAAGATTGGAGGTTCATCTTCCATTTCCTCATCACTGTCAACAGGCTTTGGATCTGGAATAGGGTCCAGGACAGGAGGAGCCTTAGCTCCTCCATCATCAGCTTTGGGCTTCTTGAACTTGTTGTAGCAAAACTGTTGTTTTACCAATACATTGGTGTGGGGTGTCCGCCTAGAGGTGTTCATCTTGACAGAGAAACCCATCCGTAGGGCGTAGCTGTTGTAGTGATCCTTAGCAATTTGAAGACTGTCAAACCTCATGCCAACATAGGGTTCCATAGGTTGAGAACCAGCCTCATCCTCTCCTTCTTCTCCTTGCATAGCTCCGTCAACAGCCCCAGCTCCTAGCTCAGTCCTGGTTGGACCATGAACATTTGCTGCGGTTCCCGTGTCATCAAGAGTATGACTCTCTAACTGCAAAGACACCACTATAGGGGCACCACGGGTTGATGACTGGCCTGCCACATTGTCATGGCCCATAGGGTTACCACCACGACTTGCATGCGTGTAGTAAACAGATCGCCCATTTTCTGTCCAATTTCCTTGTGGTATGCTGGGTTGCTGCTGATCCATATCATGAGGAAGCTCATTGAGATCAGGAGGTAACTCATTGAGATCAAGCATTTTTTTTCCTTTTTTTGGATGCTGCCACACACTCCCTGCACATATAAAAAAGAAGAAAGTGATGTCATCAGTTGTTAACCACAGAAAAGAGTGTTTCAAACAACCTAGAAACTTAGTAAATAGGCAGTTGCACACCATTTTATGACAATCTTAGTTCCAAAAGCAACATGTCTATAGCAGAATCTTTTATTATAACAGGCATGCATTTTTTTTTGCACAGAGTTGTTATGTTAGTTGCACAGTTTGCAGTAAATAGTTGGCAAGAACATGACTTCTTTTTACTACAGAGTTTTCTGACTTTTTCCTTGTTTTTGTTGCAATGATCCGCAGGTTTTCCATTGGCAAGGAGCTGATTCAGATTTTTTTGCACATAATTGGGACACAATTTGATGCTACTTTTGCAGATGCAAAATCTAGGTGAAAGAAGAAAGAAGAATTTGATGACAGACTATAGATATATGTTTTTTGTCGCCATTTCTGTTTCTACTTCCAGTATATTTGAACATATTTTTTACACTATAGCTTTGCAATAGGTGTGCTACCAGAATATATGTGTGGGACAAGTATATATGCGTGAATACTTTAATATGGTTTATGGCTTCAATAGCCTTGTTTATTTCTCTGTTGCACATATTGCTGCAGAAATTGCTATTGATCATTTTGTGTTTTTCACAAAAGTTCATTTGTTTTTGCTGCCGTACTGCAGATTTTTGGTTTTGGCTAGAATAGATCTTTCAGTTGGCCAGGATGCATATATCAGTTGGCCAGCATGCATGTTTAGTTGGAAAGTCAATGTGTTCAGTTTGCTAGAATAGATGTTTCAATTTCTCAGGATGCATATATCAGTTGGCCAGCATGCATGTTCAGTTGCACAGTCAATGTGTTTAGTTGGCTAGAATAGATGTTTGAATTTCCCAGGATGCATATATCAGTTGGCCAGCATGCGTGTTCAGTTGCACAGTCAATGTGTTCAATTGGCTAGAATAGATGTTTGAATTTTCCAGGATGCATATCAGTTTGGCCATGATGCATGTTCTGTTGCACAGTCAATGTGTTCAGCTGGCTAGAATAGACGTTTCAGTTGGCCAGGATGCATATATCAGTTGGCCAGCATGCATGTTCAGTTCTTTAGAATCATGTTTTAGTTGGCCAAAAAATATGTCTTAGTTGACTTGTTGAACACATAAAAGGGGCAGGGGAAACTTGCCCGGCATGCATGCTTAGAAAACATGTTCAGTTTCAATCTCCTTCGATCTCAAACCCTGTGTTAGTGTGCAGATGCACTCATGGGGGTGGGGGTGGTGTGATGTTGACAATGGGGTGATGTGGCAAATCTACTCCTTTTTTGAAGCAGCTTCTCCATGGATTTGCTGATGGATCCATGGAGAAGGGTGTTTATAGATGCAGTACAAGGGGGGAGGGGAGAACTAAAGAAGGGCAGAGAGTAAGTACTTGCCTGATGTTGCTGCCTGGTATGGGTCTGATCGCCCTGCCCTTTAGATCAATTTGTTGAAGTAGATTCTTCTACTTTTCTTCTGCCATGGCGGCTGTACAGGAGGAGGAAGAAGGAGCCTTGGATCCCTTTCTTTCGTGGAGGTCAAGAAAGTAGCGTGGGAGGGGGATGGGGCGAGCGGGCGTGGGAGGGGTTGGGACGTGGGGAGAGCGAGCTTGTGGACAGCTGGCCACGTGGGGGTCGCTTTTCTGTTCGGGATTGGGCGCTGCATCGCTCGGTTTGGTGGTCGCCTGGGCTACTTTTTCTGTACCGCGCGGGGGGACAGGAAGTTGCCTTTTATGGCTGGCCGCTCGATCGCACTAGTGGGCAGCCAACTGGCCACTAGACGCGTCCAAAAGAAAATATTGGGAATCTTTTTTGCTGGAGTTCTTTTTTTATAATTTTTTTCAATGATCCGGGGCTCCCCCCCCCCCCCCCCCGGCACCATTTCCATTAAGAAAGCGAAGGCACAAACAGGTCTTACACGGCGCATGCCAGAATTCAAACTCACACCGACCCAACGCAGATCACACAACCCAACTACTACGCGAGACTCCTCGATACATAACAACACCAGCCACATCTCGGCACACCAGCGAATAGAGTGGACATGGGGAGATATCAGAACCCAGAGAACACAACATGAATAGCATCAGCTTCCTTCGGATACATCTTCTGGTATTCCAGCGACATCCTACCCCAATGTTCGGCTTCACTCATCGTCGCCCTCCATAATCCGCATCCAACACCATGCATCTCCCGACTCAGCTTGGTTCCATTGCAAACGAGACTTTTAAGATCTCCCACAGTTCTTTCTGAAATTTTTCCAACAGACCCCCCCGGCAAATCCTCGGATATCTTGGTCCATGCTCTCAGGTACCCAAAGATTGGACCCAGGACCTATTTCATAGATATCCATGAGCATCTATTAAACACAATAGCATTTCTAGCATTCCACAAGCCCCACAGGATTGCAGAAGAAACAAAGTTAAGTGAAGATTCTTCTTGTTACATAACCAGCGTCTAGCAATCGACTCAAAATCGATCACATCTATCTGGAAAATCTTTTTAACAATATTTCAGACATTCCTAGCCACCACACATTCAAAGAATAAATGATAAACTGACTCTATCTCCTTACAGTGCACACACTCTAAAGGTTTCGCCATTCCTCTCTTTCTAAGATTATCACAAGTCATAATCTTGTTCTGTGAAAACAACCACAGAAAACCCTGAATTTTCTAAACAGCAGGAAGGAATACTGGTTGCACCTGGTAGGAGCTGGGACCCTACTGGGTCTAGGGCGTAGGTTGTAGGGGAAGGAGGGGCTGGACGCATGAAGCTTCATGATCGCCGGTGACAAGGCGCTGTCGTCTTGTGAGAGGGAGAGGCGGCGGCGGCACAAGAGGCGGCTAGGGTTAGGTCTCCCGGCTCCCTAAGGGAAGCCGAGCAAATAATGATTGCTTCTTGATTGATTAGATTGATACATCTCCTCTCCTTATATAAAGGGGTTTACTTGACTCCTAAGCAAACGACCCTAATAACGATAAGATAATTGGGCTAAGCCCCTAATAACGATAAGATAGCTTGGGCCACAACCCACTGGGCTAAGCCCCTAATATGCCGGTCATAACACTTCTCCCCGCCTGCACAAACAGTTTGTCCTTAAGCTGTAAGGTGGGGAAGTGCTTGCTGAACTCCTCGAGGTGATCAACCAGCATCAAACACCTTCGCAACAGCTGGGGCGGCCAGGTCGGCGGTGACGGCGTCCTCCTCAATGTAGTCTGCAACCTCCAGGTAGAAGAGTCGCGGGCAGACGTGGCCGGGCGTGTAGGGTTCGTCGCAGTTGAAGCACAACCCTTGGCGGCGACGCTCGAGTAGCTCGGTCGAGGTGAGCTGGCGGAACGGGCGCGTCACGGTCGTGGCGAGGGGTGCCGCGGAAGCTTGAGCAGGCCGACCCTGTGCGGGGACCTCCGGCCAGGGTAGCGGCCCGGGACGGTGATGCCTGCTGGATGGCCACCGTGCGGCGCTCGAACGCGCGGGCATAGTACATGGCCGTCTGGAGATCCTGGGGGTCCCCGAAGCTCCACGTCCACACGAATGTGATCCGGAAGTCCACCAATGAAGAGGTCGGCCCGCTGCTGTGCCGTCACGCCGACGCATGGCATGCCAGGGCCTGCAAACGGTCGACGAAGTCCTGAACTGTGGAGGTGAAGGGAAGGCGGCCTAGCTCTGCCAGGCGGCTCCCACGGATCGGTGGCCCAAAACGAAGGAGGCAGAGCTCGCGGAAGCGCTCCCAAGGGGGCATGCTGCCCTCGTCCTGCTCGAGGGCGTAGTACCAGGTGTATGCCGCGCCGTGGAGGTGGTAGGAGGCGAGCTAGGTACGCTCCGAGGCGAGGGTGCGTTTCCCGCGGAAGAACTGCTCGCACTGGTTGAGCCAGTTGAGGGGGTCCTCCGTGTCGTCATAGGTGGCGAAGTCCAGTTTGGCAAACCGCGGCGGTGTCGGAGTCGGAGCCCCGTGGCCGACTGGCTCGGGGGTGCGAAGCGACGAGGAGTAGGGTGCCCGGTCAGCATGACCTCGGCCCGAGAAGTGCCCCGCCGAGCTGGAGGGGTCGCTGAACTGAAGAGTGGGCGCTGGTGGTTCTCCCGCCAACGTGAAGACGGGTGGCGGCGATGATCCGGTCAGCCAAGCCGGTATGGGGGACGACGACGGTGGGAAGCGCACGTGCTGGATCGGGACGCCAGTCTGCGTGGGTGACCCGGGCCCCGTGCTGGGCGGTGGCGGGGCCGGCAGCTGCGGCTGCGGCGGCACGGACCTGGGTGGTGTGGTCGGTGCAGCGAGGGTCGGGGCCAGCCATTGTGGCCAAGGAGGCATGGCAGCGGTCGTCGATGGGCCCGGCAACTGGAGCTGCGGCCGCCCGGATCCGGGAGGCGTCGGGGGCGCGGTGATCGCCGGGGCAGGGCACTATGGCGATGGGGGCGGCAATGGCGGTGGCGGGCGATGGTGGTGTAGAGGCCCGATCAACGCGGTGGGGCTGCCAGAGAGTAGGCAGCGACTGGGCGGCGGCCGGCGGCAGGGGCGGCGACTGCCCGTAAGGCCTGGCAAGGTAGAGGTGGATGCCCTGGACGACGATGACAAGGTCATTAAGGATGCTAGTGATCTCCGCCGGGGAGTAGACGGCGGGCTGCGGCGCGGGGAGGGGCGGCGACTGGCCGGTGGAGGCCCCTGCGGTGGAGGTTATTGGCGCGGTGGAAAGTGCTAGCGGCGCGGTGGAGAGCGGCGCTGTGGAGAGGGCGGCAGTGGTGGACAGCGGCGCACTGGGCAGCGGCGGGGTGGGTGGTGGAGCAGACATGATCGGACCCAAGCTACCTGATACAAAATTGGTAGGAGTTGGGACCCTACCGGGTCTAGGGCGTAGGTTGTAGGGGAAGGAGGGGGCTGGACGTGGCGAAGCTCGCGGTTGCCGGCGTCAAGGCGCCGTCATGCGCGAGAGGGAGAGGTGGCGGCGGCGCAAGAGGCGGCTAGGGTTAGGTCTCCCGGCTCCCTAAGGGAAGCCGAGCAAATAATGATTGCTTCTTGCTTGATTAGATTGATATATATCCTCTCCTTATATAGAGGGGTTTACTCGACTCCTGACAAATGACCCTAATAACGATAAAATAATTGGGTTAAGCCCCTAATAATGACAAGATAGCTTGGGCCACAACCCACTGGGCTAAGCCCCTAATATGTCGGCGCCGGTTTCCGACGCGCCTCCAATGCCAATCGCCGCCTCCGCGCCGCCGTGGCAGCTGCAGCACGAGGCGGCCTTCGCCGCGCTCGCCGGGCCACTGCAGCAGCTGCTGCGGCTGCCATCCCTCGCCACCATCGCCCAACCCTGGCTGCAGTGGCAGCCGCCGCTCCTAGCGGCCTCCGCCGCGCCCGGCACTCCGCTGCAGCAGTCGCTGCTGCTGCAGCAGCCACCGCCGGTCAGCTCCACCGCCCAGTATGGGATGCGCTACGACGGGACTGCGACGACCTCGTTCCCATGAGCGTCGCCGCCGTCCCAGGGCTTCCACATCCAGCAGAGTCCCCGCCGTCGCCGTCACCGCCTCCGTCTTGGATCGCTACCCGCCACGTGTCGGCGGCGGTGAGGCCGCAGGCTGCTGCGCGTGGCCTCCTAGCGCGTCAGCGTGTGCGGGAGATGTGTGGTCTGCAGTTGCCGCTCCTTCAAGTTGCCCTTCACTGTGCAAAGGACCTCGATCTCGTCCGCTGCGTCGGGGATCCTGGGCATGCGGTTTCCCCCACGGGCGGCGGGCATGTTGTTTTTCTCGCGGCAGTGACATCTGTGATTTGGGGGGGGGGGGGCACCCCTCCTCGTCATTCTCCATCGCAAATCCTCCACTCTTCCCTGTGCTGTGTAGACCAACAGCTGTCCGGCAGGGAGAAAGCATGGTGTCACCGACAGGAGCGCACCGCGTAGCACCACTGCATTCCACCACCGGCCGCCGCGAGGGCGCCTCTGCTGGTCACTCTTGCGACCACTTCCAGGTGGCCATACACATGCACTCCTTTTGTCCAGGCGGTGTCCATGGGATCCAGGTGGCTATACACGTGCACGTCCGACGTGCGGATGGTGTCCACTTTTTGTTAAGGCGTTCAAAATAAAGCGTCCCAGTCCATTTCAGGTTGAGAATAATAAAACAAGCCGAGATGTAAAAGGCTTGTTTTTAGGTGTTAGATTTGTGTTGCGTCGAGTCATGGTTATAAGTTGGTTAGGCTGCAGCTCGAGGACAAGCTGCATGTTTAGGTGGGGTTAGTGTTAGAGTATGTAATAGGCCTATTAGTCTTAGGGTTAATTAGAGATAAGGGTCGCTTGCTTAGGGGTTAAATAAGTCTTGCTTGGGAGTCAAGTAAACCTCTTTATATAAAGAGAGGAGATGTATCAATTTAATCAAGCAAGAATTAAGAAGGAAATCCCTTCCCTCTTGTCCGGCCGTGGGCAAAAAGACCCCGGCCGATCCTCATGCGCCCTCCTAGCAGCACCATAACAGCACCTCTCTAAAATTGACAATAGCGTAGAGAGACTTGGAAGAATATAACCCTTTCGACTCGTATTGCCAGATTAGGTTATCTTCTTCCTCGTCTAAATGAATCGCCTCAACTATACTACAAAGATCTAACCATTGCTCCATCAGATCATCAGAAAAAGTCCTAAAGGTACACTTAAGCTCAACACCATCCCACGGATCGGCAAAAGTTTTGTTTTTATATTAACAGAGTTCTTTTTTTATACTACATCTCTCTTAGTTTACAGGGCGGGCGCGTACCCTTAGGTCGTCAATTTGACCAACTAATATAAATCATATATTATAAAAAATATACCAACATAAACTTTAGAGTTTCTATTTTCAAAAGGTATAATTTTTATGTTATATAGTTTATATTAGGGTGATAAAATTGGCAACCTAATTATACGCGCAGGACTTGTAAACTGAAACGGAGGTAGTAACAAAGTTCCTTTTAGTTATTGCAAACATTTTTTGGACATATTAAGTGTCATGTTTGGCCCAACATATATATATATATGTATTTGCCGCATCTTTTTTTTTCCACGAGGAACCCAATGCGTATCCGTTCCGGAGAGGAACAGGAAGACGGACACCATACGACCGAGGGGATCGATGGCGATACGAAGTCCGGACAGTTTTAGGGTTCGTGTCCTCACAACAAATCCCCAGCCACATGGACGACTTGCAAGAGGCGACACGGATGGCAAACCCTAAACGGCGCCCTCTGCGCCCGTTCCTTGGGTGTACGCAAACGGGCGCACACCCCAGCGCTGAGATGAGCAGCGGGTTTCGAACCTAAGAGCTCGCCGTGCAACGAAGCTGCGTTAGCCAACTCAACCAATAGCATGCACGTGTTTACAGACAACCTTTCCACTGCTTAATCATTTCTTCATTTTATTCTTCCTTTTCTTTTTCCTATTATTTTTTTCCTTTCTACCAACAAGCAAATGTGAGCTTTTTAAAATTCGTGAAATTTTTAAAATTGAATGAACTTTATCAAATCGATGAACTTTTTTAAAAATTCGACGAAAATTTTAAAATTACATGAACTTTTTAAAACGTGAACAATTATTGAGAACATGAACAAAAATTTATATATGACGAGCGATTTTCAAATATACACTGAATATTTTTTCGGTGTACGATGAACAATTTTTAACTACACAGCGAACATTTTAGTGATATACATTGAAATAATTTAAAACATATTATACATTTTTTTTATATAAGATGAACAAATTTTATACATTGAACATTTTTGTAATATAATCTGAACAATTTTTAACTACACATTGAACAATTTTGTGATATGCGCTGAAAAACCATTTAAATACCCATTGAACATTTTTGTAATATAATCTGAACAATTTTTAACTACACATTGAACAATTTTGTGATATGCGCTGAAAAACCATTTAAATACCCATTGAACATATTTTGATGTACACTGAATGTTTTTGTTAAATTCGTGAACTTTTTTTGAAGTTTGTATACTTTTTTCAATACCAATGAACTTTTTTTCAAAATCGGTGAACTTTTTTCAGAATCGATGAACTTTTTTCAAAATTGATGAACGTTTTTTTTCAAATTTGATGAACTTTTCGTAGAACCGATAACTTTTTTCAAATTCGATGAACTTTTTTCCTAATTTGATGAACTTTTTCCAAATTGATGAACTTTTCTTTCAAATTCGATGAGCATTTTGGAAAATCGATGAACTTTTTTCTAATTCACTCAACTTTCATTAAACATCAATGAACTGTTTTTTTAATTTCGTTAAGTATTTTCAAAGTTTGATGAAGTCTTTTTCATAAAAAAAATCAAGTTTCCCAAATTGTTTGCAAATAATTCTCAAATCTAATAAATAGCGCTGATGCATTGGTTCATAATTATTTCGCGTTCTTTGTAGTCACTAGTCCTCACAAGCCGTAGTGGTTAGCGAAACAGTTCCTTTGTTGTAGCTGCAAGTCATGAGGTCGAGTGCCTGTATGTGCACTTTTTTTCGCGAGACGTTTTTACCTTCTACTGCGTGCGGTGGGCCGGCCCATGGGGTGCGGCATGTGAGCGCCAGCTGCATGAACCTACCCACCCCAATTCGAGGGCCGCGGTGGACTGAAGCCGCGCACCAAGAAAAGGATGGGCTTTCCGCTCGACCCTCGCACCTCAGGGTGGACGACACGAGCGGGCTTTTCGGCCCGCTCGTGGCCCGCTCGGTCCCGCCCAGCTCGGTCCTTGCCCGCTCAAAAATACAGCCGGTCCGGTCCGTGAAATCTGGACCGAAAAATCTTCGGTCCGGTCCGGTTAAAGCCTGGTCCGCTCGATCGGACCGAAGAAGAAGCCCAGGCAGACGAGGCAGCACCCGCAGATCGTGCTCACGCGGTCATCGGCCTCCTCCAGGCGATCTGCTGGTGCCTTTTTTCCTTTTATTCAGTCGAGAGAAAATAGAAAGAACGAGAGAAAAGGGGTTATCACATAATCACAGCGCCATCCCACGATTATTTGTTGCTACACCAATGGAAATAACTGCCCACAGGATTCTACGGAATTCTCTCACTTTGTTTTCATCAATCTAATAACATCCTTCCATGTTCGCGCTATTGTTTCCTTTTATTTTTCGGTCTATAAATCTCTCCATTTGTTTTGTATATATGGACTCCCCACCGTTGTTTCCTTTTTATCGTGACTAACGAAAGAAAAAGCTTCGATCCAAGAATCACGGTGCTATCCCACAATTAACTCCACGTCCAATTTGATCCACTCATCACGGCGAGGCTGTAGATGGATAATCGTGGGCTCATGCACCTGATAGATTGCTTGCATGCAACAAAAAAAAAACTGCTAAGTAATATAAACTGCTAACACCACTTTCCACGACACGTCGTCTACCTCTCACCGCTGGCTCTCACGCACGTCTTCCACCTTGCCAAAGCACCCCCTCTCCCTCGCGCCTCTCTCTCCCCGGTGCGGCCGCGCCGCCCCCTCTCCCTCGCCACCTCTCCCTCACGCGTCACGCCGCCGTGCCTTTACCTCGCGCCGCCGCTCCCCCAGTCCCCTGCGCGGCAACGCCGCTCCCTCTCTCCCCCGCGCCTGTCTCTCGTGTCGCCGCACATCAGGTGCGTCTTCTACGGCTCCGGCCACCGTGCTGCTTCTCCGACGACCTCTCCGACATCCTGGGACCACATGGTAGTGATTGGACATCGTCGGGATCGTGAGGACCGTCGGTCCGCACCGAGCTTCACGTCCGCCGGTCCGGTCCCTGAAAGAGTGGATTTTCAGCACCCGGGTGTCTAGACACCCTCTTATCTCTGTCATCCATTTAGAATATTGCGCATAGAGATCTGTGCAACGCACCGTAAAGAGTAATGCAGACACTGTTCATCTTGAACATATTCTATTTTCTTATGGCTGCAGCGGACACTGTTTGTTTTGGGCAGATTCCATTTTCTCTTACAGCACTTTCCCTTCCGTGTCGTGTCCAACCTGGGTGAGAAAGAGAGCGGGGCAGTATTTTATTTGCAGTGCACTTTTGACTTTTGAGTGAGAAGCAAAGAAAATTGGGGAGAGAGAAATCTGAGAAAGATAATTTTGTTTTCTTTGAGAACTGTGCATAGCAGGCAGCAAGTTCACGTGCTGAGGTATGTTCCCTTCCCACTGCTTGAGGTCCCATGATGGATTAATTTGTTGCCATCACAGTGCACCCACTACAAAAGCTGTCCAGGTAGTCAGACTCATGTGCGAATCAGAATTGCACTCAACACACTAGACTACGGGGTGCCGGGGCACCCGGGTGCTATGGCACCTTTTCGTCCCTGAAATCAGGACCGCTGCAGTGCTCGGTCCTGTCTGGACCGGACCGCCGGCGGCCGGTCCAAACAACGGCTCGGACCGAGACCGGACCGGCCCGGACCGTGTCCATCCTGACTCGCACCCATGCGGAGGAGGAGCAAGCCGGCGATGAGACTGCACGGAAGAAGAAGGCGCCGCCGACGAAGGAAGAGGGTGGCTGCACCAAGCAGGAGGCCAAGGAAGCGACGGAGGTGCCGGTGGACTCGGACCTGACTGTGCCCGCCGACGATCCCTTGGACGGGGAGGAGGAGGAGGACTTCGCTGTGTTCTACGAAAAGTTCCGAGCACGATACGCAGCTCGGATGAAGGATCTGTTTGGTCCTAACAGTCGAGGTGGGACGTGGAGCGGGCTGCATGATCCCTATCCTACTGATGATCAGGACGGCGAGGAGGAGGAAGAGGAAGAGCTCGGCGCTGGGGATGATGGCACTCCGTCACCGGTATCTACCTGAGATAGGGGATTTTTCCTTTTTTTTCTTTTTCTTTTTAGGAAGAGAAATGATGAGATTTGACTGTCAGCGGGGTGCTAATTCATCCAGTTGTCAGCACGAACAAACCGACCTCGCTTCGATCGTTCACCTGTTTTCTAGCCACACTAGATTCGGTTGCTATTATATAACTTCAGCTCTGGCCTTATCATGGATTTGTTGAGCACACAAGATATTACTCCCTCCGTCTCGTAATATAAGACTTTTTTTTAACACTAGGGAGTATTAACTAGTCAAACACAACGTATGCACAGTACAATCCTGTTGTCCACGCCAGGTCAATAACCATGTCCACAAGTGTAGATCACAGAAAGGAACTCGAAGGGAAGATCATCTTCTTCTTTAACAAGAGACCATAATCTCAGCCTTGTTCCAAAAACAATCCATATCAAACGAAGTCTAAAAATCATATAGGGGATTAAATAAGATAACATGATTGTCCAAACTCTAAAACTAATACTCCTATATAACGACGATCAGGATTAGACGAGATCTATGAAACTAAATCATAGTCAAACGACCAACAGAAGATCTCCACTAACGATGATTGCATCACACCCTTTGTCGGGGAAAGGTTCCCGCGTTACCTGAATTGGACGTCATCTAAGAATTTGTAGGGTACCAGCCCCGCAAGAGCATCCCACGTTAGAAGGGCGCAAACAAGGAGGGTTTACCAGGAGAGTGCGGTAGGAGCGTCCGACCCCTGCGATGATGCATGGAGCGTCGGGTGATCAAACTCACACAAACAAGAGGTGGCACACCGGGCAGGACCGTCGCATATTCCCAGAATATGCCCTTGTGAGATGATCGAGTTGCCCTCGAAGGTCTTAGTGCATCTAAGGGTGGCATAGTATAAAGGTTTGAGGGCCAAATTGTAATCTCGCATCCTCATCCTCCATTTTTTTTCTTGAAAAAGAGGAGTACCCCCTCAACTCTAAGGGGCCAAAGTCTGAATAAAGAGATAGCTCGTTTTCTTCGTTGCAATATCTATTGCCCCCCTGTTGCGTGCAAGGTCTCCTCATGTCGGATCATCGGTGCGTGCGTGTGCGCTTCTCTGTCTCAAGTTTCTCGCGGCATCGTGCGACTATCTTCATATCCGGGTGGGGGTGCCACAAGTTTCTTGTCTATAGGTTTGATGCTATCATAGTTCGCGCCGTCTGTGGGAATCTAGAGAACACGTGTGTGACTAGGGAGCTGACTATCACTGACCGACATGGCGGATGCTGAAGGATAGGAAGGAAAATTGACACCCATCTTGTGCACTCTCTTGGAGGACTACACGGGAAAACAAGGAGATGGCGCCAAAGAAGCAAAAGGTCATCAAGAGGAAGGCGACAACCAAGCTCACATCACCTACAAGGGCGCGACATGATGTTCAGCTCATGCTCAGACTCACACGACACCCGACACTCCATTGATGCATAAGTCAATTTTTTTTTTGCGTTGATTGATGCATAAGTCATTGACTCAGAAAGAGCTACACATGTCATCATCAACGCGGAAAGAAGTCGAAGCACTGAGGCAAAACGTCACTGATGCAAGTGCGATGGCGGAAGAACTGCAAGCGCACTAGGAAGAATCCCAAGCGGGCTCCATTCACCTAACCAGACCCCTTTGCCTAAAAAAAACTAACCAGACCCCTTACACACCTTGCAAAGGATATTCTTGTCATGTGGTTGCAAGTTTCAGCGATTGTTACGGGCGCATCTATTGCCGCCAACTTCACCATCTTGGTGCCCAGGGGGATTATGGCGGGCAACATTGCTGGCGGGGGAGTGTTACTCTAGCTTTGTGCTATGCTGCTTCAGGTGCTGCTCGAAGATCAACTGGTGGGTGAAGAAGTCATTGAGGGGAATGACGCTAGTGCTGCTGAAGAGTTTTTGACTGTTTATGTGTATCGGACCAATGCATAAATTGACCTTTTGCCAATGCCGATCATCTCCTAAACTCTATTCTGAAAGAAAGAGAATTGTGGAAGCGTATACCATTCGGCAGGGACGCGTACGTGTTATATAGACACATCAGATTACAGGATGAGGGCACGCAGGTTGTTACTAGGCTTGGCCTCTACTCCAAGCAATGCAAAGATAAACTATCCTAGCTAACAACCTGCCGTACCCAAGATTACAAGTGCATGTACAATACGTGACAATGTGTCACAAAATACTAGCCTATACAATTTCTACAAGCTATCTTTTAACATCCTCCCTCAATCTTAACTGATCAAGATTTAGATTGTTCTTGAAAGCTTGAAACTGTCGAATTTGTAAAGGCTTAGTGAAACCATCAGCAACTTGATCTCCTGTTGGAATGAACTGTATTTCTAACAGCTTCTGTGCTACTCTTTCACGAACAAAGTGATAATAAAATTTCTATATGCTTTGTTCTGGCATGAAACACAGGATTTGCAGAGAGATATGTTGCACCCAAGTTATCACACCACAACTGTGACACATGTGATCTTCCAATTCCTAGTTCATTGAGTAGAGTTTCAACCCACATTACCTCAGCAGTTGCATTTGCCAGAGAATTATATTCTGCTTCAAGATCTTTGAACGTGAAACTGTTTTTTGCTTCTTAGCATTCCAAGATATAAGATTAGACCCAAGGAAAATAGCAAAACCTCCAGTAGATCTCCTGTCATCTGGACACCCAGCCCAATCTGCATCAGAAAATGCACTGATTCCAGTTGATGGAGACCTACATAGCTTGAGTCCTATTCCAGTACTTCCTTGAATATACCTTAGTATCCTTTTTACAGCTGTCCAATGTAAAGAAGTAGGAGCATGCAAGAACTGACAGACCTTATTTGCTGCAAACGATATATCAGGTCTAGTTAATGTTAAGTACTGAAGTGCACCAACTATACTTCTGTACTTTGTTCCCTCTTCGGCGCTCAGCACCTTTCCTTCATGCAATGACAGCTTATCAGTAGTAGACATAGGCGTATTGGAAGGTTTACAGTCCTTCATGCCTACTCGTTTAATTATATCTCTGGCATACTTGTCTTGAGTTAACATAATACCATCATGCATCTTTGTTACTTCAATGCCTAGGAAATAATGTAACTCACCCAAGTCTTTGAGTGCAAACTCACTTCTCAAATTTTTTAGCAAGGCTGAGGTAGCATCTTGTGATGAACTAGCAACGATTATATCATCAACATAGATTAACATAAAGATGATCACCTTCCCTTTCTTGAAGAAGAATAAAGAAGTGTCTCCCTTTGAAGCTCGAAAGCCCATTTGCTGTAGTTTCATACTCAACCTTGAATACCAGGCTCTGGGGGCTTCCTTTAGGCCATACAAAGCCTTGTCCAACCTACATACATGATGTGGTTTCAAACCATCCTCAAATCCAAGTGGTTGCGTCATATAAACCTCTTCCTCGAGAACGCCATGTAAAAACGCATTCTGTACATCCAATTGACGAAGACTCCAACCCTTGGAAACAACAATAGACAGAACAAGTCTAATAGTAGCAGCTTTAACAACTGGACTAAACGTGTCCTCATAATCAATACCATAACGCTGCTTAAAGCCTTTAGCCACTAGCCTAGCCTTGTATCTGTCTATTGTGCCATCAGGTTTTCTTTTAATCTTATATACCCACTTACAATCTATAACATTCCTCCCTTGCTTAGGAGATACCAAGTGCCAAGTCTGATTTTTCATGAGAGCTTCATACTCTACATTCATAGCCTTTTTACAATTATCATTATTTAGTGCCTCTAACAGACTTTGAGGTTCACCAGTAGAAGCAAAGTTTGCAAACCGGAAATTTTTCTCATACCTGACTGTCCCATCTTTGAATTTTGCTGGTTTCAAAATACCTTTTTGTGAACGTGTAGTCACTCGTACTGGTGCATGACCTTGTCTTTGGACTATCACGCAGAAGATCCGAGCCCATCTCCTCGTACCTGATCCGATCGATCAGAGGCAGACGAATCTCCCTCGGCCACCGTGCTTCTGACTGGGCTTGAAACCCGTGCGGGTGCACTGCGTGCCGCACTGCCTGGGCTCGGGCTCTGTGTACGCGGGCCAGATGACACTCCAGCCGCCCCATGTGACGAAGAGGGCGTGCTGGGTCCGCCCGTGCGGGAACCTGAGGCGTGGCGCGCACCAGTCGAGGGCGAAGGCAGGTCGGGTCCGCCCGACCAATCATCACCAGTCCCGCCCGACCAGAGACCAGGAGCTGCCAGAGGATCTGCCTAGGGATCCGCAGACACGTCAGTTTGCCCCCTGACGCCAAATCTCGCGGGATCAGCGCCCGCAGGCGCAGGCGCAGGTGAATCTGCTCCGTGTTCCGCGCCAGGTGTTTCTTGCTGCTCCTGCTGCTGCATAAAATCATGATGATTTGAAGTGCTGTTTTTTTCACTGCTGTCTCCGTTAGGGTTAGGATTATTAAACAAATGATCATTAGCAATATGTTCACCCCTTGATCGGTAGGGATTTAATAAATCTGGTGAAAGCAAAAGGATCTCAAAGACGAAGACGAGCACCGCATTAGGATGGAGTGTAGAGAAAGGAAATACGTTTTCATCAAACACAACATCCCTTGAAATATAAACACGCCCAGTAGAAATATCAAGGCATTTGAAGCCTTTGTGAAGGTTTCTATACCCGAGGAAAGCATAATGCTTGGAGCGAAATTGAAGCTTGTGATTGTTGTAGGGTCGGAGGTTGGGCCAGCAGGCACACCCAAAAATTCTCAAGATAGAATAGTTGGGTTTTTCATGAAAGAGTCGTTCAAGAGGTGTTTCAATGTTGATCACTTTGCTAGGCATCCGATTTATCAAGTAGGTTGCGGCAATGAAAGCTTCATCCCAAAACTTCAGGGGCATGGAAGCTTGAGCAAGGAGAGACAAACCTACTTCAACGATATGATGATGTTTCCTCCCAGCCGAACCATTCTGTTGGTGTGCATGAGGGCAGGAGACATGGTGAGATATACCTATTTTGGTAAAGAAGGAGTTGAGTTTAACATACTCCCCTCCCCAATCTGTTTGGAGAGCAAGAATTTTGCGACCAAATTGTCACTCTACAAGTTTCTGAAAATCATGAAACTTTTGAAACACCTCAGACTTGTGTTTGATAAGATAGATCCATGTAAATTTACTGAAATCATCTATGAAACTCACATAATATTGCTTTCTTCCTACTGTTTCCACAGCAGGACCCCACACATCAGAGAACACAAGCTCTAAAGGAAATTTCGATTCATTTATTGATTTTGGATAAGGAAGTTGGTGACTTTTGCCTTTTTGGCATGCGTCACATACAGACTCTTTATTGAAATAACTGGCACACGGCAGATTATTTTGACTAATGACTTTGCTAACAATAACAGAAGAAGGATGCCCTAGACGTCGTTGCCACCTATCCGGAGATAGCTTGGTAGCACTTAGCACTTGCTTCTTGACGTCGGTGCTCGTGTGCCTAATCGGGCAGAGACCTCTCCTACCCCTGCCTTGAAGTAGTACCTTCCTCGTTCCCCGATCCTTAACAGAAAAAGAATAAGGGTGAATTTCAACAAAGAAGTTGTTGTCAATGGCAAGACGACTGGTAGAGATGAGACTTTTATTGGCTTCAGGTACATGAAGAATATTGTTCAAGTAGAGATCACGATCTAGGGTATGAATTGCTGAACGACCAATATGTTTAATATCCATACCTGATCTGCTTGCAGTATGTATCTGTTCGTTGCCGTTGTAGCGGTCACGCACGTTCAGCTTCTCCAGGTCACCCGTGATATGATCAGTACCACCACTGTCAAGGTACCAGTTGGTGTCTACGCCATCGCTGGAGCTGCAAGATTGGCCGATTTCTCCTCCACACCTTGGTAGGACTCGTCATACCTTTTCCAGCACTTCCATGCCGGATGGCCTATCTTCCCGCAGATCTGACATTGCACCCGAGGAGCAGAGGCATGGTTGTTGTAGTTGCCTCCGCTGCCGCCTCCATTGTTGCCGCCGTGGCCACCGCCGCCACGACCTCCTGGCTTGGAATAGCCACGGCCGCCGCGATCACCACCATTGCCAGCTTATGCGGCGCGGTCACCACCGCCGCCTTGCTTGCGGCCTCGTGTAACTGTTGGCGGAGGACTGCGACCCACCGCCACGAAGATTCAGCCTCGTCTCGAAGCTGAGCAGCTGCGAGAAAATCTCAGCTGCAGTGACCGGCTCCACCCTGGAGCACATAGCAGAAACCACCGGATCGAAATCTTCATCGAGTCCGGCGAGGATGTGGGAGACAATGTCTTCCTCGTCCACCCTCTTTCCCGCGGCAATCAGCTCGTCGGTGAGGGTTCTGACCTTCCCGACGTAGTCGGTGATGGAAAGGTTGCCTTTCTGTAAGTTGGCGAGGGCGATGCGAACATTGGTGGTCTGTGATCGAGTGCGAGATGCAAGCATCCCCTCGACCGTGTTCCAGAGCTCCGCGGAGGTGTGACAGGACGCAACCTGGATGGCTATCTCATGCGGAAGAGTCGTTAGGAGATAGGATAAGACTTGTTGGTCTTGCGCATACCAGGTTTGGAAGGCAGGATTCGCCGCTTTCGTCGTGGTCTTGCCGTCGGCGGAGGCCACGTCGATCTGCATGGGCGGCGGCGGCTGCTCAACGTCGAGGTACTTCGCCATCTGGGCTCCCTGGATGGCGGAGAGCACGGTCGCTCGCCACAGGGCTTGGTTGCCCTTGGTAAGCTTCTCTGTGGCAGCGTGAGCGAATAGCGAGGAGAGGAAGGAACTTGAAGACGTCGCCATGGATGAGCTCGAGGATCGCTCTGATTACCATGAAAGAAAGAGAATTGTGGAAGCGTATACCGTTCGGCAGGGACGCGTACATGTTATATAGACACATCGGATTACAGGATGAGGGCACGCAGGTTGTTACTAGGCTTGGCCTCTACTCCAAGCAATGCAAAGATAAACTATCCTAGCTAACAACCTGTCGTACCCAAGATTACAAGTGCATGTACAATATGTGACAACGTGTCACAAAATACTAGCCTATACAATTTCTACAAGCTATCTTTTAACATATTCTAGGAACAATAGTTTCGTTTTATCTCATATATCATTATATGAGTATGCTTAGCTTATGTATACTTGGCTTGGTTCTCCATGGAAATATTTAATTAAACATTGTTTATCTTCTGCATCTATTTCGATCTTTGTAAAGCGCATCACTTAAATTGGTGATTTTCCTGTTCATGTAGATAACCAATTTCAGCAAATGCCTTTTCTTTGTTACCCTTAGCAGCAGTTTGTAGTATATATTATATACAGAAAGCTCGTTATGTTTTTCTATGTCTTATATCCATTCTTTGATGGCTGAACCTTTAGAATGGTCATGTTACTGACTTAACTTCTCTCTTTTTTAGGAACCTTTAGAGAAGTTGAGCCAAACATTAAAGTTTGGAATATTTCTAATTACTCCCTCCGTCTCATAATGTGTCAAAAACGCTCTTATATTATGAGATGGAGGGAGTATAAAACATTGCATCCAAAGTAAAGTTGATACCTTCGGGGATTCAGTTCTCTAAACCCGAGCAAATTGATTTATAATCAAAGATGGTGCCTGATGGTCCAATGTTGGTTCTGTTGCCAACTTGCTTTCAAATGGAGAGACAATCTCTTCACATCGTTAGAAAGTAGTAAAACACTCAAACATTATCAGTTGTAAGCTTCCATCCTAAGAACCAGCTTGATTGATAAACTAATTTCAGAAGCTTGGGTACTTCTAATTAGTTTGAAGCACTCATACCGCCAAATATTTGTTAGCAGATTTATTAAAACCGAAGAAGAGAATTACTGCAGAAAGTTACTCATGTTGTTCAACAGCGGTGCAAAATTCTCGCCTCTACATTGATATTGGGGGGAGGGGGGGGGGGGGGGTTGAAAAGAAGCTCGAAGAGCAGTAGGTTGTAGTTGTTGCGTCAATGATCACTGGCCGTTAGAATAGAACATGCTGGGTAGACCCAGAGGCTCTGCAGTTGCTGCAACATATTTCTTGTGAACATAAGGTCACGACCGGTAGATGGATCCTTCGCAAGATCAGGCTCATTACCCAACCAGCGTACACCCCAAGGCTGAGAGCCTTGAGTGTAATACAGGCAATTGCTTCTCCCTCCCCCATCGTTCTGGGTTCATGGAAGAAAAAAGTGGGTCTCTCGTGTCAGCAGCAACGAAGAGTGCCCAATTGTTCAGCTTCTTCATCTCCATCCATTTTGCGGGATTGATTGACATGTCCAGGCGATGGAGTGTACAGAAGGCAGATCTCTGAAATGGAAACCTGAGATCATAACAACCCATCAGAAGCATATCATGGCAAACCACTAGCCATGGTTTTAAACACATGCGTGGGGTCTTGCCGTGGCACCACTCGACTGGTAGGTCCCGCAGGACAAGCTTTGGGGATAACTGCAGAGTGTAGATCTTCATATGATCATCCATGGCGATAAACTGACCATTCAATTCCACAATCTGCTTTATTCGTACATTGGAAATTTTTATTTCAGACCAAGAGTCACTTCCAACTTGCCAATCAAATAGGGAGGATTCAACACTAACAAGGAGGTGTGAATTTGGTGACGCAAGTGGAGCAGTGAGAGTGCTACAATAGTACAACTCAGTCACACAAGGGAGACGTGGAGGTGAAACTTCTGCGCCACTGAACGCATCAACAACAAGACAATCTTTGTTGTGGAAGAAGATGAGGTGACCATAGGAAGAACCAGCATACCGGAACTCTAGCAAAATTTCTTCCCGAATCTGGCAGCGGCGGTTGGTCTTTGGGTTGGATGGATCAATGAATTTAAATGTATATCGATTGCGAGAACCACTTATAGGAGTTTGGATGCCGAGCCTTTGTTGGATGAGGAGAGGAGGGCATAAGGTGCGGAAGACAGATTCGGATGGGTATGCGAAGAAGGCAACACGCCAAGAGCTGCAGGTGGCAGCAAAGGCGACAAGGTCAAGGGAGGAGTACAACATAGCAAGGATTGAGTGCAGCAGGCAATCTGGGAGGTATGCCCAACCTTGAATGGTGGACAGGGCCGTACCTAAGAATTTGGAGGCCCTGTGCAAAATTTAAAATAAGGCCCAGTATATAATTTAATTTATTTACAAAAGCAATTACATATTGCACAACGCCCAGAAATTATATCTGGTCGAAAAGTGAATCTTAACTTTTCAATGCCTTTATTTTTCGCTGAAACTGGCATCTCCTTTTTGTTTTTTTGGTAATATATACTTACCTCCATTCCCAAATGTAAACATAATATGGAGTCCAAATTTTCTATTTTTGACACTATTCCCTAAAAAAGTGGTTGCATTGAAAGTTTTGTGCCAATAGCTTTGACGTGAAAATTTGTTATTCATAACTGTATTCGAAAAAGGATTTGCAATATTAAAGAGCTTACATAATCCTCAATTGTTTCTTCATAAGCAATTCCCTTCAAAATATTGTTTCTAGTCGCTAAAAAATCTCTTCGGTGAACACTAGTAAGTATTTACAGTGGTTGCCAATGGCTAATCACCGCTAATAATTGATTCATTTTGGGAACTGCAAAAAAATAATTGATGAATATGATGATTGGAGAATCGCGGGTATCCTCCAATTTGAAGAGGAAAGAGAAGGGGGGACACGCACGGGATGGAGTCTAGTACTACTAATGCATGGAGTCTGGTACTACTCATCTCGGTCGTAGATTGCTCAAATGGCATGCAAGTGCCTATGCACTGGTCCTACTAATGCATGATTATCACACATAAAACTCAATTAGTAATTGTACCCAACCAAATCTGGGGCCCCTCCGATCTGGAGGCCCTGTGCAGGCGCACACCCTGCACAGGCTTCTGGTACGGGCCTGATGGTGGACACGTCGAGGTGTTTGGTGACAGAGGCGACAAGCAGTTTTCCGGGGATGTTCATGATGACAAACTCTCTGCAAAATATGATAAGAAATATAAAGGAGGAAAGATTAGAAAGATGAGCCGGCCAAGAAATGCAAAAAGGAGGCATATAGTTTGCTAGAACTACAAATAAGCATACATTGTTGTTTATATCTAATCAATAGCCATGCATAGAGAACCACATATACACATGTGCAAATATGGACTTCCATTCGGAAGTGGAGTATCTGCACTCGAGTTCAAATGCTCCCTGTTAAACAGTAAAATCAAAAAATAAAAATAAAAATCTGAATTTTTTTATGGTAAACTTTGACAAATGTTATTTGTGCTTGCGAAATTTCATCTTGAAAGAACATTCGTCGAAGTCATGGGGCAAAAAAATCTATGCTCCAAAAATGCTATTTTTTAAAGCATTTTGGAGTGTTGATATTCTTTTTCATGACTTCCACTGATGTTATCTAGTGATGAGATTTGGCTAGCATACAAACATTTGTCGAAGTTCGTCCAAAAATTTAGTTTCTTTGATAAAAAATGATTTTACTGTTCATCCCGAGCTCAGATGAGCTCGGGATTATAAGAGGACTTTCGGTTTCATTAGGGGAATTGTTAGAGCTATGACCTTGAAGCAAAAGAAAATACACAAGGCAGGGAGGAACCATGACGGCCACACGCCTCACAGCTCCGACTCAAAGAATACATCCTTCAAAGCCCTTCCTACCCATCAATTGCACCCTAGCTGGTGTTTTTAATCCATGGTTGGAGTATGTATATCTTATACTTACACCAAAACGAACGGAATCTAATCATACCAGGTACCAGCCGAGTTCTTCTGGCGAGAACCACTGCACGATGTGTTTCCTGGTAGGTCTAGATTTGGAGACACGTACACACGAGAGAGGGAGAGGGATAGAGCGGATGCCTCGTAGAGGTGCAGATGCATGCTGCGTTCCTTCAAATAGAGGCCAGCTGCCGGCGTCGTTCTGGCCGGGTGGCTGCAACTACAAGAACCGCACTGATGACTTCAAGAAAGCAGGTTTTGTTTTCTTTGGAGCAAACAAGGCCGGCGTTGGTTTATCTCAGCCTGCTCTGTAGTCTTTTGGTGTTGTTTGTGGGCCTTCTCTCGGCTTGTCCAGGGATTTAGAGATGCTGTTGACGTTTGCATGTTGATGGACTTAGGCTATCATGGCAGGTTTTGGACATTCGAGAAGAAAGTCGCGGGGGCTCCTTCACCCGTGTGAGACTTGACCGTGCACTGGCAATGTTTGAATGGGTGACCAGGTTCCCAACGGCGGGCGTGACTCATATAACGTCCGCATCCTCTGATCATGGGCCTATATTGCTACAGTTTGAAGATCCAGTGCGAGTGCGAAAGCCATGCTTCCGTTACGAGGTCATGTGGGAGGCACACGAATCATGGCGGGACACTATCAATGCTGGATGGAGTGAGATTCCGGGCGAGCTAGGAGTTGAGGCACTCCGCAATAAGCTTGCGGCCTTGTCCAAGAATCTCGCAGCATGGAATACTGACACATTTGAGAGTGTTAGGAAGGAAATCAAGAAAGCTAAGTCTGAATTGGAAAGGCTACGTAATGTTCCCACTCGGACCTCTTCAAAACATGCGGAGCTGAAATTAAACGAATGACTCGTCGAGCTTTACCATACGGAGGAAATCATGTGGAGACAAAGGTCAAGGATAGCATGGTTGGCTGCGGGTGACAGAAGCACGAAGTTCTTTCACATGAGAGCAAGTCTGGGGAGGAAGTAGAATATGATTCGGGCGCTCTCTAATGCATTGGGTACACGCATAGATGATCCGGCGGAGCTGAAACAGATGGTAACAGATTTTTACCGCACTCTATATTTGTCATAGGGAGTGCAAGGGGTTGATGATGTTCTTCAGCATGTGCCATAGAAAGTTACCCACGAGATGAATGCCATCTTCTGTGCCCCTTACACTGCCGACGAGGTCACTGTTTCAGATGTTCCCCACGAAGGCTCCAGGTCCAGGTGGCTTTCTTCCAACACCCTTTTACCAGCGTCACTGGGATATATGTGGGGGGGAGGTAACCAAAGCCGTTATCCGAATGGTAAAAGGTGAAGAGAGTGCAGCATGCATAAATGACACTACTCTTGTGTTAATACCCAAGGTATCGAACCCCACTCTCTTAACCCAGTTTAGGCCAATTAGTCTTTGCAACGTGCTTTATAAGATTGCTTCAAAGGTGGTAGCCAACAGGATAAAGTTGATCCCACCTGATATTATTTCAGATGAACAGTCGCCATTTGTCCCGGGAAGGTTAATTACTGACAACATCATATGTGCTTATGAATGCTTGCGTTTTATGAAGAGGAATAAGTCAAAATCTAACAATTTTTATGCACTCAAGTTGGATATGATGAAGGCCTATGACAGGCTAGAGTGGCCTTATCTTAAGGCCATTATGGGAAACTTGGTTTTGCAACTCAGTGGATTGAAACGGTAATGAGCATGATCACTTCTGTATCTTTCTCAGTTCTGTTTAATGGAGAGAAGTTGGAGAAATTTAAGCCAACAAGAGGTATTCGGCAGGGAGATCCTATTTCCCCTTAACTATTCTTGATTGAAGCAGAGGGCCTTTCATGCCTCCTAAAACATAGTTCTCAGTCATCAGTGCTTGGTGGTATAAAGGTGGCCCCCACTACTCCGACTGTGAATCACCTTTTGTTTGCAGATGATAGCCTGCTGCTTTTTAAGACTAGTACTAAGGGGGCAAATGATGTTTCAAAGCTACTGGATACATATTGTTTAGCTTCAGGACAGTGAGTCAACCATAATAAATCTTCTATTTTTTTCAGCAAAGGGTGTCCTGAGAGCTTAGACTGGAGGTGCAAAAAATTTAATGTTCAAAATGAATCTCTAAGTGACAAGTATCCGGGCATGCCAACAGAGGTTGGGCAGTCAAGGAATGGTACTTTCAAGTATCTATGCAATAGAGTTTGGGAGAAGGTAAAAGGCTGGATGGAAAAGTTGTTGTCAGCAGCAGGAAAGGAGGTGCTTATAAAATCGGTGTCTCAAGTTATTCCATTATTTTCTATGTCTTGCTTCAGACTGCCCAGAGGTATTTGTGAGAGTGTGACTTTGATCATACGGCAGTTTTGGTGGGGGGGTAAAAGAGGCAAAAGCAAACCTTGTTGGGTAGCATGGGAATTGATGATAAGACCAAAAATGTGGGAGGCCTCGGCTTCCGGGATATAGAGATCTTTAATCTGGCCTTTCTGTCACGACAAGTGTGGAGAATCATGAATGAGCCATTATCGTTAAGTGCTAGAATTCTTAAAGCAACATATTTCCCTAATTGTTCTATTCTGGAGGCAGAGTTGGGGTCGCATCGCTCCCAAGTATGGAGTGCCATCCTGGATGGGAAGGATATTATAAAGCAAGGTGCGATATAAAGGATTGGAGATGGAGCTTCAACGAGCATATGGTCACATAGTTGGATCCCAAGGAACAGGGTTATGAAACCATTTTTGTCCCTGGTTGCCGATCCTCCACAATTGGTCTCAGAATTAATTGAACACTCCACGGCCTCATGGCGAGAGGAAATAATCCGACAAGTCTTCCTTCCTGTTGATGCGGAGGCAATATTATAGATCCCACTATGCTCACGGTAGGTTGATGATTTCTGGGCTTGGCATGGGAATCCTAAAGGCCGGTTCTTGGCCCAATCAGTGTATAGAATGGTCCTCAAAACCAAGATCAGTCGTGAGACGGGGTTGGAGGACAGAGATGATCCTCAAATTCCGAAACTGAATCTAAGGGGTGGCTGACACTTTGGAAGACCACGGTACCACCAAAACTGAGGTTTTGTGCATGGCGTTTGGCTCAACATTCGCTCCCCACAGGGGATGTTCTTCTCCATCGTAACATGTCTTTGAGCTGCCTATGTCCCCTTTGTGGCGCGCCCGACAATTGGCATCACTCGTTGCTGGAGTGTAGTGCCTCTCGATGTGTGAGGGAGTCCTGGATTAGGGGGTGTCCGGATAGCCGGACTATAGCCTTCGGCTGGACTCCTGGACTATGAAGATACAAGATTGAAGACTTCGTCCCGTGTCCGGATGGAACTTTCCTTGGCGTGGAAGGCAAGCTTGGCGATACGGATATGTAGATCTCCTACCATTGTAACCGACTCTGTGTAACCCTAACCCTATTCGGTGCCTATATAAACCGGAGGGTTTTAGTGCGTGGGGCGAACAACAATCATACCATAGGCTAGCTTCTAGGGTTTAGCCTCTCTGATCTCGTGGTAGATCTACTCTTGTACTACCCATATCATCAATATTAATGAAGTGGGAGTAGGGTTTTACCTCCATCGAGAGGGCCCGAACCTGGGTAAAAACATCGTGTTCCTTGTCTCCTGTTACCATCCGCCTAGACGCACAGTTCGGGACCCCCTACCCGAGGTCCGCCGGTTTTGACACCGACATTGGTGATTTCATTGAGAGTTCCTCTGTGTCGTCATCTTTAGGCCTGATGGCTCCTCCGATCATCAACAACGATGCGCTCCAGGGTGATACCTTTCTCCTCGGACAGATCTTCGTATTCGGCGCCTTTGCTGCGGGCAATTAAGCAGCCATATGGAGCAGATTGAAAGCTACGCCCCTGGCCATCAGGTCAGATTTGGAAGTTTGAACTACACGGCTGACATTCGCAGAGATTTGATCTTCGACGGGTTCGAGCCACAGCCAAGCGCGCCGCACTGCCACGAGGGGCATGATCTAGCTCTGCCGCCGGACAGTGTCGTGGAGGCCGCACCGGTGTCCGCTCCGACCTTTAGCTCGGAGCCGACTGCGTCGATCGAGGACAGGTGGCTGGACACCGCCTCGGGGGCTGCAATCTCTACGGTGATTGAGCCGTACACCTACTCTGTCCTTTGCAAAGCTCGTGACTCCGACGTGCCGGACTCCTCTTCGGACTCCGAGCCCTCCGCGCCCCCGCTAATCGAATACGATTGGGCGCCGATCATGGAATTCACTGCCGCGGACATCTTTCAGCATTCGCCCTTTGGCGACATCCTGAATTCAGTAAAGTCCCTCTCCTTATCAGGAGAGCCCTGGCCGGATTATGGTCAGGAAGGTTGGGATGCGGATGACGAAGAACTTCAAAACCCACCCACCACCCACTTCGTAGCCACTGTCGATGATTTAACCGACATGCTCGACTTTGACTCCGAAGACATCGACGGTATGGACGACGATGTAGGGGAGGAGCATGAACACACCTATAGGGCACTGGAGAACCACCTCATCTCACGATGTATACATGGTGGACACACCTAAAGGAAGCGATGACGAGGAACAACGGGACGCTACGAAGGATCGATCCATCGAAAAGCAGTCAAAACAATGACGTAAGCGCCGCTCAAAGTCCCGCCTCGACAAAGACAACAGCCACACAGTCCCAGTTATAGAGCAGGGTGAACCGATGGACGATGAATATGCTATCGAGCAACAGTCCGAACAGGACAATCTGGATAAACAACCCGTCCCCTGTGAAGATAACAATCCGGACGATCTCACGCCGGACAAGTTGCTGGAGCAGAAGAACCTCCACAAAAGGCTCGTCGCCACAACATGTAGCATGAAAAAGCAGAAGCGGAAGCTCAAAACAGCGGAAGATGCACTCAAAATCAGATGAAGCAAAGTACTCAACATCGCAGACAAATACGGCGACAGTCGCCGAACAAGGAGCTACCCAAAGCGAAAACTACTGCAAGAATTTGATGAGGAGGCCGTAGATCCCCCACAATCAAAAAACAAGGAGGCCACTCGGTCGGATGGACGACCCCATGGCAAACAGAGAGCGGAAAACGACGCCGCACACAAGCCGACACGCGATCCGCACAAGGATTCACATCAAAAAGATGGCCCAGTTAGATCTATCTACGGGCCAAGAAAGCAAGCTCTAGTAAGCAAGGCAACACATCAAGTATCCGAACATCATGGTACACCTAAATATAGGGGTGCCGCACACCCCCTATGTTTCACCGATGAGGTCTGGATCATGAATTTCCAGCGGATTCAAGCCCATAAACATAGAGGCATACGACGGAACAACAGACCCTTGAGTCTGGATTGAGGATTACATCCTCCATATACACATGGCTAGAGGAGATGATCTCCATGCCATAAAATACTTACCCCTCAAGCTCAAAGGGCCAGCTCGGCATTGGCTTAAAAGCCTTCACGAAAACACCATCGGAAGTTGGGAAGAGCTCGAGGATGCCTTTCGGGCAAATTTTCAAGGGACCTATGTCCGACCTCCGGATGCCGACCATTTAAGTCACATAACTCAACAACCCGGAGAGTCAGCCTGGAAATTTTGGAACAGATTCCTTACTAAAAAGAACCAAATAGTCGACTGTCCGGACGCTGAAGCCTTAGCAGCTTTCAAACACAACGTCCGAGACGAATGGCTGGCCAGACACCTCGGCCAAGAAAAGCCAAGAACAATGGCCGTATTAACAAGCCTCATGACCCGCTTTTGCGCGGGAGAGGATAGCTGGCTAGCAAGATGCAGCACCAGCGACCCAAGTACATCCAAGTCGGGGATGGAAGCTGGAAACCACGACGCAGCAAGGACCAGCGTCGGACCAAGGGAAACAGCCCGAAGAGCACGGCAGTCAACGCCGGATTCAAAAGCTCTCGGCAGAATCATAAAAAGCTGCCCCCTAAGGATAACAGGGACGAGCTATCTAACTTAAACAAAATCTTGGACAAGATATGCCAAATCCATAGTACTCCCGGGAAGCCTGCAAACCACACCCACAGAGATTGTTGGGTCTTCAAGTAGTCCGGCAAACTCAACGCCGAACACAAGGGGCTCGACACACCAAGCGAGGACGATGACGAACCCACAAAGCAGAGCACCGGAAAACAAAATAATTTCCCACAAGAAATCAAAACAGTGAACTCACTTCACGTGACAAAAGGGAAAAATAGAGCGGCACCCATAGATGTACGCGCCATACGGCCTATCCCGGAGGAGTCCGGCCACTGGTTGTTCATACCAATCACCTTTGACCATCGGGATTACTCTAGAAGTATACGGAATGCAGGTTGGACTGCCTTGATATTAGATCCGATAATTGGCGGACTCCAATCTTCACAAGTCCTAATGGACGGCGGCAGTGATCCAAACCTGCTATATCAGGACACAATCCGCAATATGGGGATAGGCCCAACCAAATTTCGCCATAGCAACACTTCCTTTCAAGGGGTAATGCCAGGCCCATATGCCCATTGTACGGGCTCTCTACTGCTAGAAGTTGTGTTCGGCTCACCCGACAACTTCCGCCATGAAAAGTTAACCTTCCACCTCGCCCCATTTACAAGTAGCTATCAAGCACTATTGGGACGCGAAGCTTTCGCCCGCTTTAACGCAATACCGCATTATGCATCTCTTACACTTAAAATGCCCGATCCACGTGGCATCATCTCATTAAAGGGAAACATCGAGGGTTCCTCAAGTCCGGAAAATTGTGCGGATGCCTTGACAGCCCCACAATAAACCGGCTTCGCCAATACAAGCACTTAGACAGGTCGTCCAGACCCCGGACACGGCTGGACGAGTCCGGCGTAAACATACAAGGGCTTGCTAGATGAATACCCCCATACAAGGGGCTCCGCGCATCCAACACAAGAGACAATAAAACTCAATTTTGTTCATTCTTTGAATTGTACTTTGTTTATTTAATATAACGTACATTTTCGCATGATCTTTTTCAACTAAGTTCCTCTCTTTTACAGATGAACACCGTGCTACACCCGTCCAGGATACGGCAAAACAGAGACACAAGCGCAAACGTGCAGTAGGGACCCGTTGCAAGGATTCTTTTCAGATTAAGACCCTGCGTAAACCTTTTTCACTGTCTCTTGTTGATACACATTCCCCGATTTCTTGCTATAACCGAGGAGGAGGCCGTCGTTTTGGCATAGGCCACGTCAGAATTTTGCGCGTACCTGGACACCAGGGGCTTTTTTTTACCAAGGGCGATTGTTCGGCCCGTTTTCATAAAGACCGAATACCTTAGGGAGTGTTTGACGTCTCGACTTAGGCCTTATATGCATCAGCTCCGAATCATGTCTTTGGTCAAATCTTGGGTTTGCCCGGCTCCTGTGTTTTGCTGCCTTACGTTCCGCTCTATCGGCTAATGCGGCACCAGGAGAACTACTGCGATTGTGCCCCAGTTCGGCCAGGCGAGCACCTCAGTAGAGAAAGCCGAAAACTGACTGTCATGATATAGCGTGAGACTGGTCAACCACTCGATGACCCGCTGGAATCTTTAGAATTCCTCCGCATTGACGAAGGGCCGTCTCCCGGCCAGGCACATCTGGCGCCCGAATTCGGTAAGCGCGGTGCCCCTAGGGGCTATATAGTAGCCCCACTGTCGAACTCCTATGGCTAAGTGAAAGTGATAAAGCATTATAGTCCGGTTGCCTAGTTTGCTGCGCTATCACCTCCTTTGTAGGACCAAGACGTTGGGTCAAGTGTGAAAATCGTTTTATGCAAACACCCCCGCATTATATGCGTGGGGGCTGAAGCCAAAGACTGCCATCTTTCAGGTTATATACACATATACATTAACGGCCGCACAAGAGGTATTTTTAATTCTTGAAAGCACAAGTATAAAAAGCTTTTATATTCCATTGAAACATTGTTTCACAATAATACATGTTATTCGAACATAATATCCTTCGAGCACTGCGTCTCTATTACACGGCATACGAAGAACTTCACGAAAATAGTGCTCGGCGGTACTCGGCTTCCGTCCGAATCTTGGGATGCAACATCGGTGGCCTTCATCTCCGCCCAGTATGTCTTGACACGGGCAAGAGCCATCCGCGCACCCTCTATGCATGCTGACCGCCTCATTGCTTTGATATGCGGCACCGCACCAAGGAACTGCTGCACCAAGCCAAAATAACTCTTCGGCTCGGGCCTTTTCGGCCAAAAATAAGTCACAACATTCTTCATGGCAAGTCCGGACAACCTATTCAGTTCCGCCCATTCGGCCAAACGATCGGTTAATGGAAGCGGACGCTCTGGACTACGAAACTGCGACCAAAAAAGCTCTTCCATCTCGTGATCCTTTTGATCTTCGAAGTGTTCGGCCGCGTCGGCGGCACTCGCCGCCAAGTCCAGATAAGCATCCGCACTACTCCACAGCCGGTCCAACTGAGCATATTTAGGATCTGTGAACTTCCTACGCAGTAGAAAGGGCATTCCAGCCGCGATATCTCCGGCCTGATGTAGTTCCTCCTTCATAGCTCTCATCGCAGAGCGAGCATCCTTGGCCTCGGTGGTGGCCTTCTTCAAGTCGTCTTGCTCCGCTCGACCTTCTTTTTCAAGAAGCTCGCAGCGGTCGGTAGCATTCTTCAACTTCACGGCCATCTCGGCCATTTCCTTCTTGCTTCGGCAGTGAGCAGCCTGTTCAGCTTTTAGCTCTTCGGCCGCCTTTAAGGCAGCCGCATCACTTTTCCTGGCCTGCTCCTTGGCTCGGGCAAGCTCTGCCCAAAGATTCTCCATGGCAGCGGCACCATCTGCATCAAGCATACATGTTGTAAGGCACGGGCATCAAGCTTCCTTACTAGGTGTCCGCGGAGAAACTGCATACCTTGTGACTCGTCCAGCCGCTTATTGACAAGCGCGCTGTCGGCATCCGCCACGTCAAGTTTCCTCTTTAGTTCGGCAAATTCATCAGTCTGGCTAGCCACCGGACGCCCCGCCACCTGCATATTATATCTGGGATTATGATCCTCGGCACGCTGTCATTTTCAACAACGCACCGAGTCTCAGGGGCTACTATCTACACGGGGCGCATCTTATATATGCGGAACCGTCAAAAGGTACATCATTGCACGTACCTCAAAACCCGTCAGTAAACTCCTGGCAGCCTCGTACAACCCGCTTTCCGCGGACGAAATCTTTTCAATCACCGTACCCATCAATGCACGGTGATCCTCTGAGATAGACACTCGCCTGAGCAGATCCTTCAACTCCTCCGACCGTGCACCAGGAGATGCAGGACTCGTCCGATGGCCTTTTTCGAAGGCCGGAAACGGAGGGCTCTGGGGGGCCCTACGACCGCACTCCACGCCTGCCGGATTCGGGGAAAAACCCTCCGC
Source organism: Aegilops bicornis (assembly GCA_021605145.1). NCBI lineage: Eukaryota > Viridiplantae > Streptophyta > Magnoliopsida > Poales > Poaceae > Aegilops > Aegilops bicornis. Next base: position 778,412,633 of record CM038675.1, read on the forward strand.
GACGACACTTCAGGATCGTCCGCCTCGCTAGGCGGTACGGCAGGGGGAGGCGTTCCGCTCTCCATCATCTCCGGACAAAGATCCCCCGAAGACGAGCTTTGCTGAGAAGGGCTGAGATCCGAACTACAAGGTAAAATTTCGGTCATCTTCAGAAATAAAACAGGGATGTCTTTTATTTTATAAACTCCCCTCTCTACTTACGGCTCGCTGGAGGGCTGATCTCCTTGGGGAAACAATGCGGCCGAGGCATCTTCTGGCGCGGGACCCTCTGGCGAAGATTTCTTCCCGCGCTTTGAGGCCTTGGTATCCGGATCTCCGTAGGCGGTCCTCTTCTCCCCTTGGATGGAGGGATTATCAATCCCTCCTTTCTTGATAACCTCCTTCGTGGAGGCAGTAGCTTCCTTGTTCCCCCCTTCACCTTCTCCTAAAGGCGCAGCCTCCACCATCCTGATTAACACTGGATCCGGCGTGGCCTCAGGGAGGGGGGCCGGACACCTGATCAGTTTTGCTTTCGCTATCCACTCCTGCTCAAGGGACAACTCTTTTAAGGGCAAGTTTATGATAAATATACGGATAGCGTGTCCGGGTACGAGACTACTTACTTGAGCATTCGGACGATTGCAGCTCAGACCTGCCTCCTCGGTCAAGTCCGGACACATTGCTTGTGATCCGAAGAACAGTTTGTACATCTCCACGGGTGTTGCGCCCATGAAGTGTTGAAGAGCTCGTGGTCCCTCCGGATTGAACTCCCACAGGCGGAGGGGGCGACGTTTGCAGGGCAGGATGCGACGAATCAGCATGACCTGCGTTACTACGACCAGATTGATCTCTCTCTCTCTCTCTCTCCAGGAGATCTCGAATACGACCCTGCAACAGGGGCACGTCCTTGGACGGCCCCCAGTCAAGCCCTTTATTGACCCATGATGCCAGCCACGGTGGAGGACCCGAGCGAAAGGCAGGTGGCGCCACCCATTTGGTGCCCCTGGGAGCTGTGATATAAAACCACTCTTGTTGCCATAGACTGAGCTCCTTGTGAAAAGAGCCCACGAGCCATGGAGCGTCAGCATTCTTACTTATAACAGCCCCTCCACACTCTGCCTGTTGCCCCTTGATCATCTTCGGCTCCACCTTGAAGGTTTTGAGCCACAATCCGAAGTGTGGGGTAATGCGGAGGAAGGCTTCACATACGACGATGAACGACGATATGTGGAGGATGGACTCCGGATCCAAGTCGTGAAATTCAGGCCCGTAATAAAACATGAGCCCCCTCACGAAGGGGTCCATCGGGAAGCTTAGTCCCCGAAGGAAGTGAGACGTGAACACCACGCTTTCACCGGGCTTGGGAGTGGGAATAACCTGCCCTTGAGCAGGAAGCCTATGCGAGATTTCGCCGGTTAGATACCTGGTATCTCTTAGCTTTAGGACGTCTTCTTCTGTGACGGAGCAAGGCATCCACCGGCCTTGGAGGTCGGAGCTGGACATCGTCGAAGGTCCGAAGCGCCTGAATCTGGAGCTTTGGGTGTTGGAACTCGAAGCGAGGGGCGGATTCGATGGATATTGAGAAAAAGGAGCGGGGCCTTGGTCTCTTTATAAAGAGGTTGAATACCAGGAGCCCTCCCGTGACCGTTCGGGACTCGCCGATAGAGGAGGCGTGCCAACGGGCACGACTGGGTTACCCACGCCCGTATTGATGAGAATCCCGGAATAAGGGGACACGATCTCTGGTTTGACAAGACGTGCCAAGGAAACCGCCTCGCTGAACTCGCTGAGGTGGGACATTGAAAACGATTCGAATAAAGGCTTGGTCGTGGTGTGATGTCACGCTGTGGAATACGTCATCAGATTGAACTTGTGTAAATGTTATTCTCTCTACGGTGGTATGTGGAACTTATTTTGCAGAGCCGGACACTATCCTTGTGTTCAAAATCTTCTATGAAGTATTCGGAGAAGGAACCCTCCTTGCAATGCCGAAGACAATATGCGCGCCGGAATAAATCGTCATTGAAGCCTGGTTCGAGAGACTCTTGAGGGAGTCTGGATTAGGGGTGCCGGATAGCGGACTATAGCCTTGGCTGTACTCCTGGACTATGAAGATACAAGATTGAAGATTTCGTCCCGTGTCCGGATGGGACTTTCCTTGGCGTGGAAGGCAAGCTTGGCGATACGGATATGTAGATCTCCTACCATTGTAACCGACTCTGTGTAACCCTAACCCTATTCGGTGCCTATATAAACCGGAGGGTTTTAGTCCGTAGGGACGAACAACAATCATACCATAGGCTAGCTTCTAGGGTTTAGCCTCTACGATCTCGTGGTAGATCTACTCTTGTACTACCCATATCATCAATATTAATCAAGCAGGAGTAGGGTTTTACCTCCATCGAGAGGTCTCGAACCTGGGTAAAAACATCGTGTCCCTTGTCTCCTGTTACCATCCGCCTAGACGCACAGTTCGGGACCCCCTACCCGAGATCCGCCGGTTTTGACACCGACAATGTGTGTGGGCGCTGTCAAACGTGGAACTTGTCGAGCACATGACCATGACCACGGAGACAAATGCTAAGCTTTATCTCTTTGCAATGAGCGATTTCCTCCCGCCGGAGCAATTCCATTTGATGACTGTAACATTATGGTTCATTTGGAGTGTGCGTCAGAAAGCGATACATGAGGACATTTTTGAAACTCCGTTTGGCACTGATAGGTTCATCAAGTCATACCTTGTGGACATTGAATTTTCGCAGAAAAAGAAGGATAGGCCACTTGCTATGCCGACAACAAGGCCAAGGGCGTGGATTCCGCCACCCCTCGAGCACATGAAAATCAATGTGGATGCAACCGTCTCTAGGGCTGGGACTTTTGGTGCTGTTGTGGCCATATGCAGAGATGAAGTAGGGATGTTCTTGGGAGCATCGGCACTTGTCTTCAGCAACATTTTTGATCCCTAGATATTGGAAATATTGGCAATTAGAGAGGCTCTTGCTCTTGCAGAGGAACTCTATATAAATAAAATGTTCATTGTCCCGGATTGCAAAGTGGCCATTGATGCGATCAATGGAGGGATTTCCGCCATAGTTCAAGAGATTAAAGCTAGAGCTAGTAGTTTTTCTTCATGTATCTTTACTCATGAGTATAGGACCTTGAATGTGGAGGCCCATAATCTTGCAAAGGATGCTTTATCCTTAGGGTTTGGCCATCATGTTTGGTTAGACCAACCCATAGATCTTGTATTCGTCCCTATCAACATTGTGACATAGTAATAAAGCTTTGTGAGATTCCAAAAAAAATGTATGATTTGCTGGACCAAACTGCCTCAAAAAAATGAGCTAGACGAAATAATTCCCAAAATGAAAATAACCTGGACCAAATGGATGCATTATTACATTCCCCTGTAAATACATTAGAATTCAAATTTGTTTCTCCATTTTTGAATTACATTTACCTTCTAGAACAAATGAAAACATGGGTGGACACTACTAGGAAAAACCTTATATATAGAATCTTACCAGCAGCGCTCTTTAAGATACGGCGCTACTGCTATTTAGCAGCAGCGCGTGTCACCAAAACGCGCTGCTGAAAGAAAAATAGCAGCAGCGCGTCTGCTGTAAACATCGCTACTGTTATATAATTGCCATGACCTCGCTTCCAAGCTAGTTATAGCAGTAGCGCCTTATTCCATACCGCGCTACTGCTATTGATATTAGCAGTAGCCCCTTTTGACAAAGCTCGCCACTGCTAAGTTCAGTCCACACCTAAGTTTAGTCTCACCCGCTCCTCGAACAGGGTGTTTACCACCTTAAATATGTTACTTCTCAAACTATCACAACCACTTGGTCTTCATTGAACTCTATGTGTAGAATTTGTGACCGCAATATGAGTCTTCTCTAGTTCTTAAACCGGTGAGGACTCATATTGACAATTCAGATTGTACACAAAAATAACATTCGTGACCAATGTATTTTTGTATGCTTACACTTAGCAGTAGCGCTTTTTATGGGACGACGCTACTGCTAGGGCATTTAGCAGCAACGCATTACCCAGAAGTGCACTACTGCTAAAGCCATCCTATCTTCCTCACCAGGCCGCCCCTCACTCTTCTCTCACTACTAGGGAAAACCTTATACACAGAATCTTAGTAGCAGCGCGGCTCAAAAAGAGGCGCTACTACTAATTAGCAGTAGCGCGTGCGTGCAAAACTCGCTACTGACACGGCATTAGCAGCAACGCGTTGTCGCGACCCGCGCTACTGCTAAAGCGGTAGTAGCAGCGCGCTTTTTCTGAGGTCGCTGCTGCTAATTTTCAAATTGGGCACACTGTTGGTCCCAGTTAGCAGTAGCGCTTGTGTGGAAAGTGCGCTGCTGCTACTTTCTTATCAGCAGCACGTTTTACGTCCCGCGCTACTGCTAAGCCGCACTAGCCCACCACCTTTCCCCACCCATCCTCCCCTCCCCCATACCCTCTCTTCCCTTTCCCCTACCTCCCACATCCTCCCTCTCTCACTATTCTTCTTCCTCAATACCTCTCCCCCATTACTCTCCCTCTCCTACCTACCTTTCTCTCTCTTCATTACTCCTAGCTAACGACACCACCTCCATTAATGCATCTCCTTTCTCTTTTTCCTTCCCCCTCCACTAGTTGAAGTTGTCTCCTCCCAAATTAGCTAGCTAGGTAGATGTAGCATTTAGTTAAGTGACCTATTTGCCCCCTAACTAGATCTATCTTTGTCAAGAAGAGCTTTGTGCACTTTTGATCTCCCTACATCATCATCTCCACCGTGTGCTCGATCTCGAGATAGAGGTGATTAAAATTTCATGCTTTTGCAAAATGGAAATATGTTTATGTGTGTGTGATATGATAATTGGGAGATATGATGGAAATTATGTGTGTGGCATGAGTTGATGCCAAATTGTGCTTTTGAGTTGCCTATGTTTTGCTGAAATGTCGATTTATTTCCGCTTCGGCGAATTTCGGGAAAACTCTAGAATTATATATGTCCTATTTTTAGGGAAGGTCATGCTGAATTTTTGTATGACTTTGATGCATGCATGCATTTTTATAATCAATTTGTTTATTATTACTGTGCAGAGTTCACGATGGTCGGTGGAACGATGGTGGACAGGTGGTTGCGGTCGGCGGTGCAGGACATGAAAGAAAATAACCGGACAGAGGTTTTATGTCCGTGTCGAAAATGCAAAGGAATAGTTTGGCTCGACCCCCATGACGATGGTCGTGTCGAAGCACACCTGCTCATGACTGGTTTCATGGATGGCTATACTCGGTGGATAATTGAAGATGAGGATGACGATGTTGAGGACGCCGACGGGGCAGGCAATGATGACACGGGGCAAGACAAAGAGATGATCGATAATGGCGACGAGGAAGAGGCCGGACATGGCGGCGGAGAAGAGGCCGGACATGGCGAAGGAGAAGGGGCCGTACATGGCAGAGGAGAAGGGGCCGTACATGGAGGCGGAGAGAGCAACATGGACTCCATGCAGCAGAGTTCGTCGGTACTAAGTTCAATCGTGCGGGACCCTCATGTTCAAGCATTGCTTTGCAAGGAGACGAGTACTGAGAAAGCTGCTTCTAGAGAGGAGGCTAAGCTGGAGTAACTGGTGGTAGACTTGAACACTCCATTGTAGGATGGTTGCAAACCTGAGGTGACCCGCTTGAGTTTCACGCTCCAACTCCTGAAGACGAAGGCTAAAAACAGATGGACCGACACTAGCCTCGATGAGCATCTCAAGTACCTAAAGGATGTTCTTCTCGCGGGAAATCTATGTCCTACTAGTGTTGATGAGGCCAAGAAGATCGTGTGCCCTCTTGATCTGCCGCACGTTAGATACCATGCATGCATCAACGATTGCATAATTTATCAGAAGGAGCACGCGGAAAAAACAAGCTGTCCGGTGTGCAATGCTTCTCAATACAAGAAGGCCAGGAAGAAATGTCCCCAGAAAGTTGTATGGTACTTACCGATCACTCCCCGTCTCCAACGGTATTTTGTAGATCCTAAGGAAGCAAAGCTAATGCGCTGGCACGCGGAGAGGAAGAAGCCCGACGATGGAGATGATCCGAAGCTGAGACACGTCAAGGATGGAAGCCAGTGGAGAGCGTTGAACAGCTTCTATCGGTATTTCGAATGTGATGCAAGGAACATCGTGCTCGGCGCGTGTACCGTTGGCATGAATCCGTTTGGCAACCAGAACACCAACCATAGCACATGGCCCGTGTTTGTATGGATGTACAACCTCCCCCCTGGTTGTGCATGAAGTCGAAGTACATTCACATGAGCGTGCTTATTCAAGGGCCGAAACAACCAGGAAATAATATTAATTTGTATCTGGGGCTACTTCAAGAGGAGTTAGACACGTTATGGAAAACACCGGCCAAGACATGGGACGCCAGCAAAGGCGAGTATTTCTACATGAGAGCCGCGCTGATCACGACGGTGCACGACTATCTCGGTTACGGATATGTCACAGGCCAGGTGTGCCATGGATATTGCGGATGCACGCGGTGCATGGATGATACGATGTCTCAACAGCTAACGTCAAGGAAAGATGGTGGGTCTGGGAAAATCGTGTACATGGGGCATCGAAGATGGCTCGAACAGGACGACCCGTGGAGAAACCGTGGAGATCTATTCAATGGTCAAGCTGAGCATCGAGGACCTCCACGTAAGCGGAGCGGTGCCGAAATCGATGAGCTGTTGAAAAACTGGAAGGAGTGCCCCGCGCCGGGAAAGACGATGAGAAAGGCGCGGAGCCGCTGCTGAAGGTATGGAAGACGAGGTCTGTGTTTTGGGACTTGGAGTACTGGCACAAACTCGATACACCTCATTACCTTGATCAAATGCATATCTGTAAGAATGTCCTTGAGAGCTTGCTCGCAACACTGATGAATATGCCGGATAAGACCAAGAATGGGTCGAAGGCAAGAAAAGACTTGGAAGATTTGAAAATCAAGGAAGATCTGCACATGCCGCCCCGTAAAATGTCAGACGAGATAGAGATGGAGACAGAAGCACGGGAGAAGAAGGGCAAGAAAATAAAGAAAGAGGATTATTGCCCCCCCTTCTTGCTTCACCTTAAGTCAGCCTGAGATCGATCAATTCTTTAAGTGCCTTACCGGAGTCAAAGTTAGTTCCGGTTACTGTGGCAAGACAAGCAGATATCTAGACACGGACAAGAAAAGGTTCAGCGGGATGAAGTCCCATGACTGTCAGGTGATGATGACGCAGATACTACCTCTTGCCCTTAGAGGGATAATGGACAAGCACGTCCGTGACACGCTTATTGGTCTCTGCAACTTTTTTGACGTCATCTCTCGAAATTCGATCCGTGTGAAGCAGCTCCGAAGGCTACAGGAAGAGATCGTTGTGATACTGAATGAGCTTGAGATGTACTTCCCGCCCGCTGATACGTCCATTTTACATCATGCTTTTATATCAATATTTATTGCATTATGGGCTGTTATTACACATTATATCTCAATACTTATGGCTATTCTCTCTTATTTTACAAGGTTTACCATGAAGAGGGGAATGCGGTAATTTGGAATTCTTTGGAAAAGGAACAAACGTTGAAACCTATTCTCGCACAGCTCAAAAGTCCTGAAACTCCACGAAACAACTTTTGGAATTAATAAGAATTTCTGAGCAAAATAAATATGCCAGGGGGCCCACACCCTGTCCAGGAGACAGGGGGCGCCCCCCTATAGGGCGTGCCCTCCTATCTCCTGGGCCCCCTGGTGGGCCTCCAGCGTCCATCTTCTGCTATATCATCACTTTTACCCTGGAAAAAAATCGTGGGCAAGCTTACGGGACGAAACTCCGCCGCCACGAGGCGGAACCTTGGCGGAATCAATCTAGGGCTCGTGAAGCTGTGCCGGGGACACTTCTCCTAAGGAAGGAAATCATCACCAACGTCATCACCAACGATCCTCTCATCGAGAGGGGGTCAATCACCATCAACATCTTCACCAGCACCATCTCCTTTCAAAACCCTAGTTCATCTCTTGTATCCAATCTTGTATCAAAACCACAAATTGGTACCTGTGGGTTGCTAGTAGTGTTGATTTCTCCTTATAGTTGATGCTAATTGGTTTACTTGGTGGAAGATCATATGTTCAGATCCTTTATGCATATTATTACTCCTCTGATTATGAACATTGATATGCTTTGTGAGTAGTTACGTTTGTTCCTGAGGACATGGGTGAAGTCTTGCTATTAGTAGTCATGTGAATTTGGTATTAGATTCGACATTTTGATGAGATGTATGTTGTCTTTTCCTCTAGTGGTGTTATGTGAACGTCGACTACATGACACTTCACCATTATTTGGGCCTAGAGGAAGGCATGGGGAAGTAATAAGTAGTTGATGGGTTGCTAGAGTGACAGAAGCTTAAACCCTAGTTTATGTGTTGCTTCCTTAGGGGCTGATATGGATCCATATCTTTAATGTTGTGGTTAGGTTTACCTTAATACTTATTTTGTAGTTGCGGGTGCTTACAATAGGGGTTAATCATAAGTGGGATACTTGTCCAAGTTAGGGCAGTACCCAAGTACCGGTCCACCCACATATCAAATTATCAAAGTACCGAACGCGAATCATATGAACGTGATGAAAACTAGCTTGACGATAATTCCCAATGTGTCCTCGGGAGCTCCTTTACCATTATTAGAAATTGTCCAGGCTTATCCTTTGCTACATAAAGGATTGGGCCACCTTGCTGCACTTTTTTTACTTTATTTACTTGTTACTCGTTACTATTTATCTTATCACAAAACTATCTATCACCTGCAATTCAGTGCTTGCAGAGAAAACCTTACTGAAAACCGCTTATCATTTCCTCCCGCTCCTCGTTGGGTTCGACACTCTTACTTATTGAAAGGACTACGATAGATCCCCTACACTTGTTGGTCATCAAGACTCTTTTCTGGCGCCATTGCCTGGGAGTGTTGCGCTTTTGGTGAGTGGAACTTGGTAAGGAAACATTTATATAGTGTGCTGAAATTTTCTGTTACTTTTCACTATGGAAACTAATACTTTGAGGGGCTTGTTTGGGGTATCCTCAACCCAACCAGAAGAGCAAAGAGTTGCTCCTCAACCTACTGAACTTTATGAAAATATTTACTTTGAGATTCCTTCGGGTATGATAGAGAAACTGCTAGCTAATCCATTTGCAAGAGATGGAACGTTGCATCCCGATTTACACCTTATCTTTGTGGATGAAGTTTGTGGATTATTTAAGCTTGCAGGAATTCCTGATGATATTGTCAAAATGAAGGTCTTCCCTTTATATTTGAAGGGAAATGCATTGACATGGTATAGGCAATGTGATGATACGAGATCCTGGAATTATAAGCGATTGAAGTTGGAATTTCACCAGAAGTTCTATCCTATGCATCCTGTTCATCGTGATCGTAATTACATATATAATTTCTGGCCTCGCGAAGGAGAAAGCATCGCTCAAGCTTGGGGGAGGCTTAAGTCAATGTTATATTCATGCCCCAATCATGAGCTCTCTCGGGAAATGATTATTTAGAATTTTTATGCTCGATACTTCCTGTTCTGGTTCTTATATGCTGAAGACTATTGATTTCATATGGGACTTATTGGAAAGAATTAAACGCAACTCTGAAGATTGGGGTCCCGACGATCGTAAGGAGTCAGGTATGACACCTAAGTTCGATTGTGTTAAATCTTTTATGGATACCGATACTTTCCGTGGATTTAGCTCTAAGTATGGATTTTACTCCGAGATAGTAGCTACTTTCTGTGAATCTTTTGCTACTCACATTGATCTCCCTAAAGAGAAGTGGTTTAAATATAATCCTCCTGTTGAAGTGAAAGTAGTTGCACCTATTACGGTCGAAGAAAAGACTATTACCTATAGTGATCCTATTGTTCCTACCGCTTATGTTGAAAAACCTCCTTTTCTGTTAGGATAAAAGATCATCTTTGAAGCTTCATTTGTTGTTCGTAAGAGTAATACTAGGACTTATACACCTCCTGAGAAAATTAATGTTGAACCTAGTATTGCTATGGTTAAAGATCTCTTGGATGAGGATTTAGATGGGCATGTTATTTCTTTCTTGGGTGAGACTGCCAATATTGCTAGACCTGATACTAAGACACGTAGACCTGTCGTAGGCATGCCTATTATTTCTGTTAAAATAGGAGATCATTGTTATCATGGCTTATGTGATATGGGTGCTAGTGCTAGTGCGATACCTTATGATCTATATAAAGAAATGATGCACGACATTGCACCCGTTGAATTAGAAGACATTGATGTTACTATTAAGCTTGCTAATAGGGATACCATTAAACCTATTGGGATTGTTAGAGATGTCAAAGTTTTGTGTGGGAAGGTTAAATACCCTGCTGATTTTCTTGTTCTTGGTTCCCCACAAGATGATTTTTGTCCCATTATTTTTGGTAGACCCTTCTTGAATACAGCTAGTGCTAAGATTAATTGTGAAAAGAATATTGTCACTGTTGGCATAGATGGTATGTCTCATGAGTTTAATTTTGCTAAGTTTAGTAGACAACCTCGTGAAAGGGAACCACCTAGTAAGGATGAAATTATTGGTCTTGCTTCCATTGCTGTTTCCCCAACCGATCCGTTAGAACAATATTTGTTAGACCATGAAAACGATATGTTTATGAAGGAAAGGGAGGAAATATATGAAGTGTTCCTTAAACATGAATCTATGCTGAAACATAACCTTCCCATTGAAATTCTTGGGGATCCCCCTCCACCCAAGGGTGATCCCGTGTTTGAACTTAAACCCTTACCTGATAATCTTATGTATGCTTATCTTGATGAAAAAGAAATATATCCTGTTATTATTAGTGCTAACCTTTCAGAGAACGAAGAAGAAAGATTATTGAAAACTCTGAAGAAGCACCGAGCAGCTATTGGATATACTCTGGATGTTCTTAAGGGCGTTAGTCCCACGTTATGTCAACACAAGATTACATTGGAGAACGATGCCAAACCAGTTAGAGATCCTCAAAGACGATTAAATCCCAAGATGAAACAAGTGGTAAGAAAGGAGATACTAAAGCTCCTTGAGGCAGGCATTATTCATCCTGTTGCTGATAGTGAATGGGTAAGCCCTGTTCATTATGTCCCTAAAAAGGGAGGAATTACCGTTGTTCCTAATGATATAGATGAATTGATCCCGCAAAGAATTTTTACAGGTTATAGGACTGTAATTGATTTCCATAAGTTAAATAAAGCTACTAAGAAAGATCATTACCCTTTACCTTTTATTGATTAAATGCTAGAAAGACTATCCAAACACACACATTTCTGCTTTCTAGATGGTTATTCTGGTTTCTCTCAGATACCTCTATCAGTGAAGGATCAACCTAAAACTACTTTTACTTGCCCTTTTGGTACTTTTTCTTATAGACGTATGCCTTTTGCTTTATGTAATGCACCTGCTACCTTTCAAAGATGCATGATGGCTATATTCTCTGATTTTTGTGAAAAGATTTGTGAGGTATTCATGGATGACTTTTCCGTTTATGGATCCTCTTTTGATGATTGTTTGAGCAACCTTGATCGAGTTTTGCAGAGATGCGAAGACACTAGTCTCAAATCTGAATTGGGAAAAGTGTCACTTTATGGTTAATGAAGGCATTATCTTGGGGCACAAGATCTCCGAGAGAGGTATTGAAGTTGATAAAGCCAAAGTTGATGCTATTGAAAAGATGCCATGTCCCAAGGACATCAAAGGTATAAGAAGTTTCCTTGGTCACGCCGGTTTTTATAGGAGGTTCATTAAGGACTTTTCTAAAATCTCTAGGCCTCGACTAATTTATTGCAAAAAGATATTCCTTTTGTCTTTGATGATGATTGTGTAGAAGCATTTGAAGTACTTGAAAGCTTTGATCTTTGCACCTATTGTTCACCGCTTTGATTGGAATTTACCTTTTGAAATTATGTGCGATGCTAGTGATTATGCTGTAGGTGCTGTTTTAGGGCAAAGAGTCCATAAGAAATTGAATGTTATCCAGTATGCTAGTAAGACTCTTGATACTGCCCAGAGAAATTATGCTACTACTGAAAAAGAGTTCTTAGCAGTTGTGTTTGCATGTGATAAGTTTAGACCTTATATTGTTGATTCCAAAGTTACTATTCACAATCGATCATGCTGCTATTAAATATCTTATGGAAAAAAGATGCTAAGCCTAGACTCATTAGATGGGTTCTCTTGCTCCAAGAATTTGACTTGCATATTATTGATAGAAAGGGAGCTGAGAACCCGTTCTGGAACAACTTGTCTAGGTTAGAGAATGTTCTTGATGACCCACTGCCTATTAATGATAGCTTTCACGATGAAAAATTAGCGATCGTCAATGCTTCTCGTCTTTGCTCCTTGGTATGCTGATTATGCTAATTACATTGTTGCTAAATTTATACCGCCTAGTTTCACATACCAGCAAAAGAAAAAGTTCTTTTATGATTTAAGACATTACTTCTGGGATGATCCACACCTTTATAAAGAAGGAGTAGATGGTGTTATTAGACGTTGTGTGCCTGAGCATGAACATGAATAGATTCTACGCAAGTGTCACTCTGAATCTTATGGAGGACACCACGCTGGAGATAGAACTACACACAAGGTACTACAATCTGGTTTTTATTGGCCTACTCTCTTCAAAGATGCTCGTAAGTTTGTCTTATCTTGTAATGGATGTCAAAGAATAGGTAACATTAGTAGATGTCAAGAAATGCCTATGAATTATTCTCTTGTTATTGAACCGTTTGATGTTTGGGGCTTTGATTATATGGGACCTTTTCCTGCCTCTAATGGTTATACACATATTTTAATTGCTGTTGATTACGTTACTAAGTGGGTAGAAGCTATTCCAACTAGTTGTGCTGATCATAACACTTCTATTAAAATGCTTAAAGAAGTTATTTTTCCGAGGTTTGGAGTCCCTAGATATCTTATGACTGATGGTGGTTCACATTTTATTCATGGTGCTTTCTGTAAGAGGCTTGCTAAGTATGATGTCAATCATAGAATAGCATCTCCTTATCATCCGCAGTCTAGTGGTCAAGTAGACTTGAGCAATAGAGAGCTCAAATTAATATTAAAAAGGACTGTGAATAGATCTAGAAAGAATTGGTCCAAAAAACTTGATGATGCATTATGGGCCTATAGAACTGCATACAAAAATCCTATGGGTATGTCTCCATATAAGATGGTTTATGGAAAAGCGTGTCATTTACCTCTTGAACTTGAACATAAGGCATATTGGGCTATGATTTCAAACTTGCCGGTGAGAAGAGGTTATTTGATAGTAGCTCACTTGATGAATGGAGAACCCAAGCCTATGAGAATGCCAAGCTTTTCAAGGAAAAAGTCAAACGCTGGCATGATAAGAGGATACAAAAGCGTGAGTTTAACGTAGGAGATTTTGTGTTATTATTCAACTCTCATTTAAGATTTTTTGCAGGAAAACTTCTCTCAAAATGGGAAGGTCCCTACGTTATCGAGGAGGTCTATCGTTCTGGTGCTATAAAAATCAACAACTTCGAAGGCATAAATCCGAGGGTGGTAAACGGTCAAAGAATTAAACACTATATTTCAAGTAATCCTATCAATGTTGAAACTAATATTATTGAAACCGTAACCCTTGAGGAATACATAAGGGACACTTTCCAGAATGTTCCAGACTCCGAAAAGGTATAGGCATGTGGTACAATACGTAAACCGACTCCAAAACAACTCCAATGGCAATTTTTATCAGTTTTGGAATATTTAAGAATTTTAGGAAGAAAGAAGTAGTCCAAAAGGGACACGAGGCTCCCACGAGAGTGGAGGGCGCCCCCCCCCCTTGTAGGGCGTGCCCTCCTGTCTCGTGGGCACCTCGTGTGCCTCTCGGACTCCGTTTTCTTGCACGTTACGTATTTTGGTCGGTAAAAATTCATTATATATAATCCCGAAGATTTTGACCACCGTATCACGCAAATATCCTCTGTTTTTGTTTCGAGCTGTTCCTGTTGCAGAATAGAGCAAGATGTCGTCCCAAGATTCGGAGGGGGAGAGCTACATGGCTGATTATATCGCAAACCCAAAAGTATATGGGGATGTGGAACATTATGGCTGGACCATGGAGGAAGAAGAAGACTATGATCCAAAGGGGAAGGAGGAGACAAGCTCCGATGAAGAGGACGATCCACTACCTCAACCTGGTGATATGCATGTGGAGTTCAAGACGTCAAGCCTCCCTAAGGTCCAATCTATCCCACCATGTTTTGTAGGACAGCAAGGCATCACTATGCAAAAAGATAATGAAACTTGAGCTCGAGAATGAGGATCTAAGGGAGGAAAATTTTAGCCTCAGACGCAAGCTAGAGAAGAAAAATGCAACAACTCCACCATCACCACCTCCGAGGACATAATCACATGAGTATGGGCACTCCCCTTGGCAACTGCCAAGCTTGGGGGAGGTGCCCCGGTACTGTATCCCCATCATACTCCTATCTTTACCATTTTATTTAGTTCGATCCTTTTAGTAGTATCTTGATCTAGTAGGTTGAAGTTTTGATATCAAGTAGTTTTGAGTTTTGCTTTGTGATCTCTTTTTGTAATCGACTATGTGAGTTATCTATAATAAAGATTAGTGTTGAGTCAAGGGCTTTGCTATGTTGCTATGATCTTGAGAAAGTAGAAAGAATAAAAGAGTTCATATTGATCTTATGGGTAGTGATAACTTCACACATAGAAAGTATGAGGCATTAAATTTGTTAAGAGTTGATGAACGTAGCCTTGGTCATCGTTGCAATTAATAGGAAGTGATAAGGAAGGAGGGGTTCACATATAAATATATTATCTTGGACAACTTTTATGATTGTGAAGCACTCATTAAGTATGACATGCTAAAAGAGTTGATGTTGGACAAGGAAGACAACGTAATGGTCTATGTTTTCCGACATCTCAGTTAAAGTATATTGTCATTGACCTTCCAAACATGTTGAGCTTGCCTTTCCCCCTCATGCTAGCCAAATTCCTTGCACCAAGTAGATATACTACTTGTGCTTCCAAATATCCTTAAACCCAGTTTTGCCATGAGAGTCCACCATACCTACCTTTGGATTGAGTAAGATCCTTCAAGTAAGTTGTCATCGGTGCAAGCAATAAAAATTGCTCTCTAAATATGTATGACTTATTAGTGCAGAGAAAATAAGCTTTAAGAAGTTGTTGTGGAAGTAATAAAAGCGACGGACTGCATAATAAAGGTCCACATACAAGGTGCAATATAAAGTGACGTTCTTTTGCATTAAGATTTTGTGCATCAACCCTAAACGCACATGACAACCTCTGCTTCCCTCTGCGAAGGGCCTATCTTTTACTTTATGTTTTTACTTTATGCTAGAGTCAAGGTGATTCTCACCTTTCCCTTTTTCATTTTATCCTTTGGCAAGCTCCTCGTGTTTTAAAGATCATGATATATATCCAATTGGATATAAGTTAGCATGGGCTATTATTGTTGACATCAGCTAAAGGTGAATACGTTGGGAGGCAACACAATAAGCCCCTATCTTTCTCAGTGTCCGGCTGAAACTCTATAACCACAAGTATTGCGTGAGTGTTAGCAATTGTAGAAGACTACGAGATAGTTGAGTATGTGAGCTTGCTGAAAATCTCTATTGTTGACTCTTTCTGATGTTACGATAAATTGCAATTGCTTCAATGACTGAGATTATAGTTTGTTAGTTCCCAATGAAGTTTTTGAACCATACTTGACATTGTGAATTGCTTGTCACTTGAGCATGGGAAATTATATGACAAAATCTATATATGTTGCTGTTATTAGAATGATCATGATGCCCTCATGTCCGTATTTTATTTTCATCGACACCTCTATCTCTAAACATGTGGACATATTTTTCGATTTCGGCTTCCGCTTGAGGACAAACGAGGTCTAAGCTTGGGGGAGTTGATACATCCATTTTGCATCATGCTTTTATATCAATATTTATTGCATTATGGGCTGTTATTACACATTATATCTCAAATTATTATGGCTATTCTCTCTTATTTTACAAGGTTTACCATGAAGAGGGGAATTTGGCATACCGGAATTCGGGCCGAAAAGGAACAAACGTTGGAAACCTATTCTGCACAGCTCCAAAAGTTCTGAAATCCACGAAACAACTTTTTGGAATTAATAAGAATTTATGAGCAAAAGAAATATGCCAGGGGGCCCACACCCTGTCCAGGAGACAGGGGGCGCCCCCCTATAGGGCGTGCCCTCCTATCTCCTGGGCCCGCTGGTGGGCCTCCGGCGTCCATCTTCTGCTATATCATCACTTTTACCCTGGAAAAAAAATCGTGTGCAAGCTTACGGGACGAAACTCTGCCGCCACGAGCCGGAACCTTGGCAGAATCAATCTAGGGCTCCGGCGGAGCTGTTCTGCCGGGTACACTTCCCTCCGGGAGGGGGAAATCATCACCAACGTCATCACCAACGATCCTCTCATCGAGAGGGGGTCAATCTCCATCAACATCTTCACCAGCACCATCTCCTCTCAAAACCCTAGTTCATCTCTTGTATCCAATCTTGTATCAAAACCACAAATTGGTATCTGTGGGTTGCTAGTAGTATTGATTACTCCTTGTAGTTGATGCTAATTGGTTTACCTGGTGGAAGATCATATGTTCAGATCCTTTATGCATATTATTACTCCTCTGACTATGAACATTAATATGCTTTGTGAGTAGTTACGTTTGTTCCTGAGGACATGGGTGAAGTCTTGCTATTAGTAGTCATGTGAATTTGGTATTCGTTCGACATTTTGATGAGATGTATGTTGTCTTTTCCTCTAGTGGTGTTATGTGAACGTCGACTACATGACACTTCACCATTATTTGGGCCTAGAGGAAGGCATGGGGAAGTAATAAGTAGATGATGGGTTGCTACAGTGACAGAAGCTTAAACCCTAGTTTATGTGTTGCTTCCTTAGGGGCTGATATGGATCCATATCTTTAATGATGTGGTTAGGTTTACCTTAATACTTCTTTTGTAGTTGCGGATGCTTGCAATAGGGGTTAATCATAAGTGGGATAGTTGTCCAAGTTAGGGCAGTACCCAAGTACCGGTCCACCCACATATCAAATTATCAAAGTACCGAACGCGAATCATATGAATGTGATGAAAACTAGCTTGACAATAATTCCCAATGTGTCCTCGGGAGCTCCTTTACCATTATTAGAAATTGTCCAGGCTTATCCTTTGCTACATAAAGGATTGGGCCACCTTGCTGCACTTTGTTTACTTTATTTACTTGTTACTCGTTACTATTTATCTTATCACAAAACAACAATTTCAGTGCTTGCAGAGAAAACCTTACTGAAAACCGCTTATCATTTCCTTCTCCTCCTCGTTGGGTTCGACACTCTTACTTATCGAAAGGACTACGATAGATCCCCTACACTTGTGGGTCATCACCCGCGTTCTTTGACGTGATGGTGCATCTGTGTGTCCATATTGTGGATGACATAATAGACATGGGGTCGTCATTCCTGCACAACATGATGTCGTTTGAGATGATGAATGGGATTATCAAAGGATTCGTTCGTAACATGTCCCGTCCAGATGGAAGCATCATCCAGGGCTATGTGACACAAGAGTGCATCTCTTTCTGCGAGAATTTTCTATATGGCGCAGACCAGCCGCCTGGTGTTAGTGTTGGTTTGCCCGTTAACTATCACGATGGGAGGCTCGAAGGAGAAGGTCACTGCAACGGTCACATGGAACTGCACGTGGCATACTCAGATCGACGCAACGACTTTGACAGAGCAAACTTGGTAGTGCTACAACACCTGGACGAGGTATATCCTTTCGTGGCACTGCACAAAGAAATTATCCCAAAGAAGTATTGTGACCGGGGGGTATGCAGGACGGACGCCGAAGTTACTAGAGAGCACAACTCCACTTTCCTGCATTGGTTCAAAGAGCATATTATTGCTAATCTCCCGGAGGAGGGCTCTAAGGACGGATTGCTCATATACGCCTTAGCACATGGCCCCTCGCCCAACCTCGTAACCTATCAGGCATATGATATCAAGCGATACACGTTCTACACGGAGGCCAAAGATATGGACAGTGATGATCAGAACTCAGGGGTGACGATGAAATGCATGACCGACAGCGACAACGGCGCAACTGAACGATTTTATGGAAGGGTCGAGGAGATCTGGGAGCTTGACTACTTTGGACTGCACAACACGACGATGTTCCGTGTCAGATGGGCTAAGAATGTTGAAAGAGAAAACCGGATTTTCACTACCATGACTATACCCGACGCCAAGAGTGCTAGCGTGAACGCTATCGAAAAAAACGAGCCATGGGTACACGCTAAGCACGTGACACAATGCTTCTTCATAACCGACCCGCGCATTCCCAGCCGTGTTGTCGTGAGGAGAGGGAAAAGGAACATCATTGGAATGGATGGAGTCGCCAATGAGGAAGACTACGATCAGTATAGCAACCCAATGAGGGAAGATGACGATGATGATGAAGTATACGTCAAAAGAAGAATCAATACTACATTACCTAAGAAAAATCGTACTCCATGGAAAAGGCAAAGTCACAATGAGGGGCTCAATTATTCTTCGACGAACAAGAAGGGAAAGAAGCTGACTTAAAAATGAAAACGTCAACGCTAAGGAACCGTATTATATATATATATATATATATATATATATATATATATATATATATATATATAGGGCTGGACTATTCTGTTACCGGTAACAGAATATTATTCTGTTACCCTCGCGCCCTATATAGAGGCGTGTCCGTTTTCTTCCTCCTGCCGCCGCCCGAACCCACCTCCGCCCAGCGCGCCGCCCCGATCCCACCTCCACCCAGCGCGCCGCCGCTCGGATCCACCGCCACCCTGCGCGCCGCTGGCTCTATCCCCCTCCTCCCAGAGCGCCTCCGCCAATCCCCCTCCTCCCAGCGTGCCTCCCGTCGCCGACCCCCGCCCCCAACTTGCCTCCTGCCGACGACCCGCCTCCATCCGCTGGCGTGCTTCCCTCGCCGTCCGTGGCGCGCATCCCTCCCTGTCTATCTCCCGTGTGCTGCCTCACCCGACGATCTGCGCACCAGTGCACCACCACCCCTACACCGCCATGGCCGGCCGCCGAGATCCAAGGCTGAGGAGGACCTATGAGTCTTGCTCGCCGGAGCTAGGCTGCTCGCCAGCCACCTTCCTCCCCCGCACTCTCCCGTTGCCTTCCTCGTGGCGCTCCGTCCACCTTCCTCCCCGCGCTCTGGCCGCCTTCCTCCCGACGCTCCGGCCGCTCCCTCCCACGCACGCCGGCCGACCGCATCCCTGCTTCCATCAGCTCCACCTCGACGGAGCCGTCAGTCCACCGGAGTACAGGTAGCCGGTTCACCCGACTCGATCCAAAAATCTTCTTTTCTAAAAGAAGGAATGGTAAAAATGTAAGTCCGTTCAACTATATAAACCATAAAAGTACGATGGTGATGACATTGACAGTAAGGATAAGGATGAGAAAGAAAATTAAAAACTAAAACTAAAATAACATCGAGTGATTATTTTTTAAGAAGTACAAACTCTCTAGTACCATAAGTACCATAAATTAAAAATTAAGAATTGCCTAAGTTCTGACTCAAGGAGACAAATTTCCAAAAAAACAATTGCAGTAAAGGTTCGAAGGAAAAAAGCAACTTAACAAATGGAAAAAACGATAATGGATTTATATTATGTTAATCACCGGTGTGCTCTTGTTTATCAGTTCATGTGTGCTCTTGTTATCAGGTCGTGTGCCAACTTGTTATCTATTTTGTGTGTGTGTGAGTTGGTAAACCAAGTGTAGCTGCTGCAGAAAAAAGGCATGGGATGTGCTGCCCTCAGTTCTCTCTCGACAAATCCAGCAGTGCGGGTTCTCTGGTGCGCCAAGTATTGCCGACGACGATGCTTGCATCATGGCCCATTGAGTAGATGCAATTTTCCTGGTTTTCACAAACAACATGGATTTTAGTTCAGCTACAGAAACCACGCAGGTTCAGTGATAATGGTACCATAAGTTCGGACAAGAAAACAAATAAAAACTAAAACAGAAAATTTTAAATTCTACAAGTTCAAGTGCTCATCCACACATGATAATTCAAGTTGGTAAAAGTTTAAAATGGAAAAAAGTTCAAGTTAGAAAACAAGAGAAATCTAGAACATTCGTTGCAAAAAAAAATTGACTTTAAAAAAAGAAACACGCAAAAAAAATTTGGCAAAAAAATAACATCCAGTTCAACATTAAAAACCATGCAAGTTCGGGGCTAGGATACAGTACACTGTTGAAAACTTACGAGAAAAAAATTACCCAAAAATAGAGAAAAATCTAGGTAGTGAAAACACGCTTAGTACAAACCCGTGCAAATTTCAGTACAAGTGTACTTTTTTGGAACCATTCAAAACTACTGTACAAAAAATAACTCAGTACAAACATACACGTATATCAGTACGACTACTCTGTTTTTCACACGAGAAAACAGCAGGATCCATCATGCCGTATTCGAAATTACTCTTAAACGGTTGCGAAGTAAAGAAAACGTCCAACATGACTAAATTTCGCATTTTCGATATCTATCCAACGGTATATTATTTGCCCCATTTCGACAAACTTTTTAAAAAATCGCGTTCAATTTTAACCGTATTTGAATTTGTATTTAAACCGTAAGGAATTATGAAAAACTCTCTATACGCAAAAGTTGCGCATTTTGCATAGCTTTCCAACAACGTATCATTTGCGTCAATCCGACAAACCGTTTGCAAAAAATCGCGAAAATACATTCCGCCCAAAATTTCACCGTTTTTCAAATTACTTTTAAATCATATAGAATTAGAAAAAACAATACATATATGGAAGATGCGGATTTTCACCAGCTTTCCAACGCCATCTTATTTGCTCAATTCCGACGAACCGTTTGAAAATTAAGTCCAAAATACGATTCATGTTTTCGGTATAAAAAAAGGTTTTTTCAAAACTGCTCTTAAACCATAATGATTTTGTAAAAACGTTCAATATATTTGAAATATGGTTGTCAAGAGCTTCCCAACGATATATTACACGCCCCGTCCTGACAAAAAAATTACAAAATGTTTTTGAACTAAAAAAGACGATCTGTTAAACACAACTGAAAGAATCAATTCAACCGCTTCGAAAACATCAGTAGAACCACATGAATCCGTCACTTCAAAAAGGGTAACAGAATAATATTCTGTTACGCGTAACAGAATAGCCCAGATGTTATATATATATATATATATGTGTGTGTGTGTGTGTGTGTGTGTGTGTGTGTGTGTGTGTGTGTGTGTGTGTGTGTGTGTGTGTGTGTGTGTGTGTGTGTGTGTGTGTTCTATTTTTTATACACACTTAGCCATTATTATGCATGGGTCCAATGATGTAATATATATATGTTCCTATTTTGTATACATATTTAACTGTCAAATGATGCAATATATATCGCCTTCCCTTCGTTCACTGCTCTCGGAAAAAAAAAGTGAGAGTAAATAAAGGAAAAGAAAAAGGAAAACTGGTTATAGTAGTAGCGGTTTACTGAAAAAGAGCTACAACTAGTCAAGGTAGCAGTAGCGGTTTCCGTAAAAACTGCTGTAGCTACCAGTATTAGTAGTAGCGCGTTTGGACTAAACGTGCTACTGCTACGTCCACTTAACCGAAAATCCTCCCTCTCTCTGCTTCATCCCGCCTCTTTTCCCCCCAAATCCCCACTCTCTCTTCCCCCGTCGAACCGCCGCGCCCCGGCGCTCGCCCCCGACCCCGACGTGCCACGCCTCCCTCCTCTGCTTCCTCCCCTCCCAACCTCGGCCGTCGTCGGGCCTACCTCCTCGCCCCTGCACCCTCTGTAAACCCCCCCTCTCTCTGCTAGCTAGGGTTCTTCGGTTAATTTACTTAGGTTTTAGTTAGGGCAGTAGGTTAATTAGGTTATCTATTAAGTTATGAATTTAGCTAGGTTGAATTTATATGCAAATTTTGGTAGGCTGAATTTAGGTAGGCTGGATTTATATGCAAATTTGAACTGGACATGTGATATGTGGACATGTCATGTTTTGGACATGTCATGTTTGGAATTTGGACATGTCATTTGGACATGTGATGTTTTGGTTCAATTTTGGTAAATGGTCCGAGTGGCCTATGTTACGCCAGAATGTTGATTCATTTTCGTTCCGTTGAATTTCAGGAGCTCGATATGTCCATTTTCTAGCAAAGGTCATGCCGAAATTTTCCATGAATTTTGGCATGATTTGTGCTAGATAGTAGGCATATCGAGTGCTGGCACATAGATTTCTTTTTTATGTCATTTCTCATTTTTTCATACTTTTATAAATAAACGAGGAGACTTAATCATAGGAAACATGTCGAACAACGAAGAAACAGGGCCTTCTGACCAAGATGCAGACGAGATGGATTATGAGGGTGAACAAGAGTACCTTGACTATTTGACTGCTAAGCAAGGTTTGTAGGTCGGCCTCGATGATGGTACTGACGCCGACATCAACACCGACGGCGCCAGCACCGATGGCGGCGCCGAGACCGGCGGGGAAGGTACCGGCGCTGATGCCGCTACCGAAAAGAAGAAGCATAAGAAGCAGAGGATACGAAAACCTAACAAGATAGGGATTGGATGACTAGTGATCACAAAGATGGCACTTGGCAAGTTTGAGCCATTAGAGCCGGAAGAACCTCGCAAGTGCTATGGGAACCAAGTAGGATGCATCCTACGGGAATGCGTGAGCATCAACGACCATGACTTAAGGAGTAAAGAACATTTGACGTAGTTGCTCCTAACGAAGTTGCACAAGAGATTCAAGTTCCCCGACCGGGATGATAACATAGAACAACCGTGGGATGATCCGAAGATGTCACGACCGGTTTTCCAATAAAAAGCTTATTGAGAAACCGACCCTTATATAGACCAGTATAGGAAAAATCTCCTTACTGGCAGACAAATCCTTGATACAGAAATCCAGAAGTACTAATTATTATACAAGGTTGAGCTGAGACTGCTCAACAATTTATTACAAGTACGCCAATATTATACATAAGGGCGGATATGACACAAGGGCATGGTGGCATACTACTGACTTGTAATAAAAGTGGTGGTGGATATGTCACAGTGAAGTGGGTGACTTGACTCCTAATCTTACAGCTCATCGAGCGTCGGAGTGAGGCTCGATGATTTTATTCGGGTAGCGGAAGCGTATATGATACAAGTGACAAATTCCAGGATCGCACGGGACTGACTGGGACTCCTCTAGGCGTCCGACTCGCTATCGTACTCTTCATCCATAAGATCTCCTTCATCAACATCTGGCCAAATCAACAAGCCATGTGAGTACTTTGAATGTACTCGCAAGACAGTTCGGACATAAGATATAACAAATGCAAACATGATGCACATGAGCAGTTAGCAATGCACACTCAAATAATAAATTTTGCACGGCATGTTAAATAAAAAGGGAGTCAGGCGGTAGTCCTCCTGAAATCCCAATAAAATAACTAAAACCAATCGAATTATGCAGGCGGCGCCTCGAAAGGTAGAAAAATAAATTAACATGCCGCAGTCGGGCGTCTGACCGACACCACATAAAGGGCTTATATCGAAAGTAAATAACAAGAGCGCCACAGTCGGACGTCTGAGCGACATCACATAAAGGGCTTATATCGAAATTAAATAACAAGAGTGCCACAGTCGGATGTCTGAGCGACATCACAGAAAGGGCTTATATTTCATCATTCGTATTCAATAAATTAATGAAGTTAAATCACTCCAAGGAAATACTCAGTACATAATAATAAACGGGTTAGTCCATCCACAGGAGTAATCATTCAGCCGGATTTAACACTCATGTTTATTCACCGGAGATTGTCATTGAGACTGACATTGAGACTGACAAAGACAAGTTGAACACAGTCCTTGACCATAGATACGGTTACTCGAATGATTTTGACTCTGCAGAGTTTGTACTATTTAACAACAGCTAACGGATTTCAGTAGTCACGAAAGACTAGTTCCGTTTACGGTATTTCAGAAGAAACTCATCTAACCAGTACACACCCATTCCACATCCCGATGCCAGGAATCACCCTAGGCAACGTTCAAGAAAAACTTTGAGATGGGGAGGCCACAACCTCGAGTAGCATGGGATCAAATTTATATCGCGCGCTCTAAGGGGTGCCCCCCTCTCGGTCCCAACCGGAAACACCCATGCCCCCTGACCGGATGACTGGCTTTAATCCAGGGCCATGGAACCCTCATCACAGCCCCTCTATTTGGTGTGTACAAGGAAAGAGGTTTGCAACTTACTAAACCATATTCTTTGCAGAAAACAAGTGGTAGAACAAAAGGGAAACGATTGGTAACGTGACTTGATCCACGTTTTCAATGGAGTTAAATGGTTTGGCATAAGACTGGCATGCTTCAACAATACCATCTTACCACTTTTCATGTCACCACATGATCACGTAAACTCACATCAAATAACCCATCGAGTTTCGGAGCTCACTTGTATTAGCTTTGCATGCAATATAACACTTACTGATATTCATATAAACATGCCATGAAATAACCACTCAAGCAAACATGCAAAGCACTCATCATATCAAAGGTTCAAACATGCTTGCCTGGTTCGGAGTAGTCGGAGTCTAGCTTGGTGAAGTTTGCGGTTCCGTCACCTCCTCCGGTATCTACGGTATAAAGAAAACGCGTACTAACGTAAATACCGTGTGTGCACAAAAAGTGTTCCAAATATTTGTCAAATAATTATTATAAAAAACTAGACAGAAAAATAAAGATGACAGAAAAAGAATCAATCAAAAATCATTATCTGTTTAAAAGTTATTAAGGTTTTAGTCCAGGGACTCATCTGTAATGAAACAGAAAGTTTCCAGGGGTAGTTTATAAAAACAGAAAATGTTTCGATTAGAAACACGCCAACCCCAAAGGAAAACGTATTCTACCCGAAGGCATTTTCAGAAAATGGTTTCAAAAGAAGAAAACGCTGACGAGGGGGTCCCACCCGTCAGGTTTCAATCTATAAAACAGTCACCGGCGCCCGAAGGCTGCGGTGGTCGCCGGCGGCGATCCACGGCGAGTTAGGAGGAGTGGATGGTACCTACGGACTCGGGGTGCTCTTCCGCGTTTGTGGGTGGTGGAGTTGGTCGTCGGCGAGCACCACGTCGACGGTGGCCTTTACTCCGGCGGACAGCGGTTCGGGCGGTGGTGGATCTCGCCTGGAAGAGCTGCAAATGCCAAATCGAGGCTAGGGTCAGACATGTGGGTGCACTAGAGGGTTGCTGACGCGGTTTGGGAGGCGGAGGTGTCCTCACCGGAGTGGATCGTGTCGGAGCCCGAAGAGGATCGGGGCGACCGGAGTCGGGGAAGGACACCTCCTCGGGGTCCTCCTAGTGGCTAGGCGGGGCTCTGGTGAGGTGGAGGAGTGGTGCGGGGTCGAGAACAAGCTCGAGGGCTCCTTTTATAGCTGGTCCGAGGCTGTGACCGAGAACGGGATAACTCCGGCGATGATTACGGCGGGGCAGTGGTCGGTCAGGTGATTTAGGGGGCTAGGCATCATCGCGATGGTCTACTGGTTCCGTTCAAGTGCTAAGCTTGGCCTGCCTTGGGTGATACTCCAAGTTTCCGACGGAACGGCTCACGGAGCTCGTCGGCGGCAGAGAGCACGCTCTGCGCTGCTCAGGCCACGGCAATGGTGCCGCAGCATGCACAGGCAAGCGGACGGCCACGCGGAGGCTTCGGGTGGCTTGGGCGATGCTGGACGGCGCCGAAAGGTGGTGCTGTTCCCTGCTGGGCCGCCACTGGTGGCTCTGTCACCGCATAAGTTGCCGGCATCGGCGAGACACATCACCACCGACGCTGGTGCCCGTCCAAATGACCGTGCGGCGCTCTGGATAAGAAGAAGGAGCAGTGAGCATCGCGCCAGAGCGGGCACTGGTGAGATTGACGCTGCACTCTGAAGAAAACGACACTGACGGCAGAACTGAAACACTGAAACTCTGAATTTTACTGGATTTTGCCAGGAACAGTGCATGCCAGGTGTTCGATGAAATGATTTTGGCATGTGGAAAATTTTTCTAGAGCTGATCTTTGGTGAGGTGGTCTCTTGATGCATCTAGGGATTGCCTGATTTATCCCAGAATTTTTGGGGAAGAAATTTTTTTTGAATTTCACCAAAAATGACAGGTCCAAACTTGCAGTGAGCAAAACTTGAAAATTTTGAACTGTGGAGAAGTGGGTCTTGATGGATCTAGGTTGGGGGTGCTAAGGACTAGTCAGAGGAGTTTGTTTGGGATCAATACTCAAAAGTAATCTGGCACTTCCTTCGTAAATCACCTAGTTCCAAAATAAATGACAGAAATAGTTTTGGGGATAAAATAAATAGAATAAAAATCAAAAATGGGTTGAACTTGCTGGGATTGGATATTTGACTTGACCCAAAGTGGAGGGAGGGGTTTTGGAAGAAAGTTTCAACAAGAAGCATGGCAGAAGAGAATGGTTTGAAATAAAAGAATAATTCCAAAACCCATAGGATTTCTTTTTAATTAAAAATCTTTCCAAAATTAATTGTGATGAGTCAACACCAATGAAAAGCCTTCAATACCAAACATCAAGGTTTAGGATGACCCAAAATAAAATATTTGCCAAAAGAGAATTTTTTTGAGAAGGAGAGTCTTTTAGAAAGATTTTAAATAGCCTCCTTCAAATCAAATAAAGAATTTGCTAAAAACCAAATCAAAATTTTCGGAGTGTCACAACACCTACCCCCTTAGGAAAAATCTTGTCCCCGAGATTTCAGCTGATCCTCAAATAGGTGTGGGTGTTACGTCCAAGAAAATCCTCTCTTTCCCATGTTGCTTCATCCTCGGTGTGATTGCTCCACTGAACTTTGAAAAACTTAATTGTTTTCTGACTGGTCCTCCTTTGAGACTCCTCCAATATTTTTGTTGGACGTTCCCTGTAGGTGAGGTCTGGTTGCACGTCAATGCCTTCATGAGATACATGCTTCTCTGGGTTGCTTACGCATTTCCTCAACTGTGAGACATGGAACACATCATGGACGTCTGACAGTTCTTTCGGTAAGTCTAGCTGGTAGGCTACTGTGCCTCTTCGTGCAACTACACAGAAGGGTCCGATGTATCTTGGTGCTAGCTTTCCTTTAACTTTGAATCGTTGCAGGCCCCTCATAGGTGATACTCGTAGGTACACATAGTCACCGGGTTCAAAACTGACTCCCCGATGTTTTTGATCGTAATAACTCTTCTGTCGGCTTTGAGCTGTCTTGAGTCGGTCCTTGATTAGTTTAACTCTCTCCTCAGCTTCCTTGAGCATGTCTGGGCGGAAGAAACGACTGTCTCCGGTCTCTGACCAATTTAGTGGGGTACGACATCTCCGCCCGTACAAGGCTTCAAAAGGTGCCATTTGTAGGCTGGCTTGGTAACTGTTGTTGTATGCGAACTCGGCATATGGCAAGCTTTCTTCCCAACTGGTTCCATAGGTGAGGACACACGCTCTCAGCACGTCCTCTAGAATTTGGTTCACGCGTTCAGTTTGTCCATCAGTCTGGGGGTGGTATGATGTACTGAATGCTAGTTGAGTTCCCAGTGCTTGTTGTAATTGATCCCAAAATCTAGAGACGAATTGGGTGCCTCTGTCAGATATTATAGTCTTTGGAACTCCATGCAGACAGACGATACGGGAGAGATAAAGCTTGGCAAGCTTCTGAGTGGTGTGGGTTGTCTTTACTGGGATGAAATGTGCCACATCAATCTATCTGTGATGACCCATATGGCATCATTTCTGTATCGTGACTAAGGTAGGCTGACAATAAAATCCATTCCAATTTCGTCCCATTTCCACTCGGGTATCTTGTTTGGCTGTAATAGTCCTGCTGGTTTTTGGTGCTCGGCTTTAATGCGCTGACATGAATCACAACATGCAATGAATGTGGCTATATCCCTTTTCATACCGTGCCAGCAAAATTATTCCTGAATGTCCTTGTACATTTTGGTCCCTCCAGGATAGATTGAATATGGAGCGGTGTGGCCTTCGGCTAGAATTTGCTGTTTAAGGTCTTCTATATTTGGTACGCAAAGCCTATCTCCATACCATAATATTCCCTTATGGTCTATGACGAATTCTTAGGCCATGCCCAAACTCACTTTTTTTTGTGCCTTCGATGCTGGGGTGTCCATGCTGAGCCTCCTTAATCTGTTCCATTAGGGTAGGCTGTATTTCCAAATATGACACATTTCCCTCCGTGACCATCACCAAGTTGAGTTTGGCGAACTCCTGCTAAAATTCAGGTCTCAAGTTTGGTAGACCGTTGTTGCCCGAACTGGGGTTCCGTCTAAGAGCATCCGCCACTACATTTGCTTTTCCTGGATGGTAGTGAATGCCAACATCATAATCTTTCACTAATTCCAACCAGCGTCGTTGTCGCAAATTGAGTTCTGGTCGTCTGAAAATATATTTGAGGCTTTTATGGTCCGTATATATTTCACAACAATTCCCAAGGAAAAAGTGTCTCCACTTTTTGAGTGCATGAATGACTGCTGCCAACTCCAAGTCATGAGTGGGATAATTCTCTTCATGCTTTCATAACTGCCTGGAAGCGTATGCGACCACTTTGCCTTCTTGCATTAATACGCATCCGAGGCCCTTAGGGATGCGTCTGTCTACATCAAAACTTTTGTGTATGTCTGGTACAACCAATACTGGTGCTGTTGTTAATTTCCTTTTGAGTTCTTGGATACTTTTCTCGCAAGCTTCAGTCCATACAAATTTCTTATCCTTCTTGAGTAACTGTGTCATTGGTTTTGCTATGGTGGAGAATCCTTCAATAAATCTTCGGTAATATCCTGCCATTCCCAAGAAACTTCTTACATCCTTTACGCTGGCTGGTGGTTTCCAGCCAAGGCAATATAACCTTTTCGGGTCTACGGCAACACCTTCTTGGGTTAGTACATGGCCTAGAAAACCAACCTGTCTTAACCAAAATTCACATTTGCTGAACTTGGCGTATAATTGATGTTTCCTTAATTCTCCCAGTACAATCCTGAGATGTTCAGCGTGCTCTTCTGGTGTCTTGGAGTATACCAGAATATCATCAATGAACACCACAACAAATTTGTCCATAAATTTCATAAATACTTTGTTCATGAGGTGGACAAAATATGGGGGGGCGTTTGTCAGTCCAAACAGCATTACTGCAAATTCATATAGTCCGTATCTGGAGGTGAATGCTGTCTTGGGAATATCTTCCGTCCGTACTTTTAATTGATGATACCCCGGCCTTAAATCAATTTTTGAGAAAGCCTTGGCTTGTGCGAGCTGGTCAAATAAGTCATTTATCCGTGGCATTGGATATTTGTTTTTGATGGTGACCATGTTGAGTGCTCGATAGTCTATACATAATCTTAGTGTCCCATCCTTTTTCTTGGCAAATAATACTGGTGAACCCCAAGGTGAGGAGCTGGCTCGTATAAATCCTTTGTCCAGTAATTCTTTTTTTTGCTTATTTAATTCCACCAACTCGGAGGGTGCCATTCTATAGGGCTTCTTGTAAATGGGGGTGGTTCCAGGTGCTAGCTCAATGATGAACTCTATTTCCCGGTCTGGCGGCATGCCTGGTAGCTCTTCGGGAAATACGTCGGGGAACTCACACACCACTGGAACTTTGCTTAACTCTGAAATGTCCACCTTGTTCAACCTTGGTTGCCGTGATATTTGTCTTTCTTGAGCTGAAATTTTTATTGTCTTCCCGTGATGATGGGTAAGAACTACAGTCCGATTGAAGCAGTCAATAAATCCTTCTTTGGTGGTTAACCAGTCCATTCCTAGGATAACATCCAGTCCCTTATTTTCCAATACAATGAGGTTTGCATGAAACTTTAGTTCTTCAAACTCAATAACCACACCTTGGCAGTAACTCTGAGTAACTTGCTTAATCCCAGGGGACTTGATGATCATGGATTTTTCCAAGGGAAACATCGAAAAATCATTTTGCAAAGCAAATTTCTTTGAAATGAACGAGTGAGAAGCTCCGGAATCAAACAAAACCGTGGCAGGTATTGTGTTGACAGGGAACGTACCGAGTACGATATCCGGGGCAGTCTGTGCTTCCTCCTTGGTCAAATGGTTCAAGTGACCCTTTTTGTGATTGTTATTGGAGTTGAAGTTGTTTCGCTTGGGCGTTGAATTATTGCCACCGTTGTTCGGCTTGGGGGCCGAGTTTCTTGGCTTTGGACACTGCTTGGCATAGTGTCCTTCTTCTCCCCAAGCGTAGCAAGTATCACCTGGGCGATATGAAAAATCCTTGTCCCTCGCATGGAAATTTTTGTTTGGGCGTGAAACATTGGTCGTGGGTTTGTGTACCCCACCTTTCTGAAAATCAGTCTTGCTCCGGTGGTTGCGAGCAAGAGTAGTCTGGTCCCTTTTGCGCTTGTGAAAATCCTCCAAGCCGCGGCGCTCATTTTCCAATGTAATAGCTTTGTCCACAAGTGTTTTGAAATCCGGGAAGGTGTGTATGACCAGCTGGCATTTAAGTGCTGGTGCCAGACCGTCTAGGAACTTTTCCATCTTTTTGTTTTCAGTCATATGCTCTTCGTTGGCGTAACGAGACAATTGAGTAAACTGACTATTGTACTCAGTCACTGTCATGGTTCTCTGCTTGAGGTCATCAAACTCCCTTTTATTGATCTTCAAAATGCTTCTGGGTATGTGCGCCCCACGAAAACCTTCTTTAAATTCTTCCCAGGTGATGTCATTTTCATTGGGGTGCATGTGTAGGAAATTCTCCCACCATGATGCAGCTGCTCCAGTGAGATAGTGAGGTGCATATAGTACCTTCTCACGGTCTGAACATTGTGCAATAATTAATTTCCTTTCAATGTCTCGAAGCCAATCATCGGCCTCAAGAGGTTTGTCAGTATGAGAGAACGTTGGGGGACGCGTCTTTTGTACTTCAGACAATTTGGATTGCTGCTGATACGGTCCACGGTGATTTCCCATATTGATGACATGGTTCATCATTTCTTGATGTTGTTGCTGGCTTTGCTCATAAAGGCGGCATACTTGAGAAAATATTGCTTCACTGCCTTGCTGACTTGACTGCCCCTGTGTGAAATTGTTACTTGTCTGCGTACCGTAATTTTCTTCCGGTGGACTTCGCATAGAACGAGTCCAAGGACGAGGCATTTTCCACTCTGGGGTATTTTTTTGTAAATCTTATGAGAAGAGCTGAGTGGCAGAATAAATAATTTTGCAGGGCGAAATATTAAGAACTCCAACATTTTTCAAGAAAATACTTGATTGTGCATGGAGAAGGACTGCTCAGTACATATCTTACATGTAAGCCGTAATTATACAATACATCACTCAGGATGTGCGTACACATTCCTGACATGTTATTTAGGCTAGTGCACTTCTCCTAGTTCCTACATGATGCGCACACAAACTACTTCTCACAACCTATATACATATCAACATATCATACATGCTGGTACATCGCACAGTTGCTAGGCGCACTCAGTCGGAAAAGGTGAGAATTTCCCTCGGCCTGCCGAGGGTAAGACCCAGTGATGCTGGAGACTCAACCTCCTCCTCAATAATAGGCTCCAGACGTGAAGCACTGAGCTGTGGAGCTGGTGCGGGTGCGGTAGGTGGTGCAGCTCTGACTGGAGTAGGAGCGATGACTTGGTCAAATTCTTCAGGAGCAGGCAGGCGACGAACAGTGGATAAGGTGGCAGGTGTATGGGATGCTGAGGACGAGACGTAAGTCAGTGGTGGTGCTGTATGGAGGAGCTCCCTCCTATTGGCGGAACAGCTATGCACGAAGTCCATACGAGCAGCCACATGGTCGTCCACGAGGTTATCAAAAGCTGCCTCGAGGGCCTTGAGGTACTCAACTAACATCTCAATAGCCTCATCTCTCTCTCCCCTAGGGCAAGAGAATGCATAGTGACATGTGTATGGCACGTGGCATGGGAGGTAGCGGTAGCGACGAGTCTTCATTGAAGGAAGAACATCCCGAAGACGAGCTATCGCCTCACGGGCAGCCATCTGCATAGCATGCCTCTCCGTAGGCATGGCCCTTCCCACAAACCGGAAGCGGCGTGACTCAACACGTCCTCCCTTGAATTGCACCGCGGCCTGGTGCATGGACAGACTGTCGTTGATCTTGTGCTGGTAGAGTGTGAACTCCGGACGAGTCGATGGCCCGATCGTGATTTTGACGATGGAGACGAGAAGCTTAACAAACCCCCTCAGGTACATTGGCGAACACCTGTGACTCACAGTCGTTGCCAACCATCTACAAAAGTAGACAAAAATTCTGAATAGTCAAATCATAAATTTATGATGACTAACAGAAAATTGCTACATTTGCTAAATATTATAATAGCACTTATTACACTAATAACCAATTAGCGATCACACCTAGTGGCTTCCTACAGTCAGCCTGGCTCTGGTATCAAGTTTGTCACGACCGGTTTTCCAATAAAAAGCTTATTGAGAAACCGACCCTTATATAGACCAGTATAGGAAAAATCTCCTTACTGGCAGACAAATCCTTGATACACAAATCCAGAAGTACTAATTATTATACAAGGTTGAGCTGAGGCTGCTAAACAATTTATTACAAGTACGCCAGTATTATACATAAGGGCGGATATGACACAAGGGCGTGGTGGCATACTACTGACTTGTAATAAAAGTGGTGGTGGATATGTCACAGTGAAGTGGTTGACTTGACTCCTAATCTTACAGCTCATCGAGCGTCGGAGTGAGGCTCGATGATTTTATTCAGGTAGCGGAAGCGTATATGATACAAGTGACAAAATTCCAGGATCGCATGGGACTGACTGGGACTCCTCTAGGCGTCGGACTCGCTATCGTACTTTTCATCCATAAGATCACCTTCGTCAACATCTGGCCAAATCAACAAGCCATGTGAGTACTTTGAATGTACTCGCAAGACAGTTCGGACATAAGATATAACAAATGCAAACATGATGCACATGAGCAGTTAGCAATGCACACTCAAATAATAAATTTTGCACGGCATGTTAAATAAAAAGGGAGTCAGGCGGTAGTCCTCCCGAAATCCCAATAAAATAACTGAAAACCGATCGGGTGTTTGAAGCGACGCCTCGAAAGGTAGAAAAATAAATTAACATGCCGCAGTCGGGCGTCTGAGCGACACCACATAAAGGGCTTATATCGAAAGTAAATAACAAGAGCGCCACAGTCGGACGTCTGAGCGACATCACATAAAGGGCTTATATCGAAAGTAAATAACAAGAGTGCCACAGTCGGACGTCTGAGCGACATCACAGAAAGGGCTTATATTTCATCATTTGTATTCAATAAATTCATGAAGTTAAATCACTCCAAGGAAATACTCAGTACATAATAATAAACGGGTTAGTCCATCCACAAGAGTAATCATTCAGCCGGATTTAACACTCATGTTTATTCACCGGAGATTGTCATTACGACTGACACTGAGACTGACAAAGACAAGTTGAACACAGTCCTTGACCATAGATACGGTTACTCGAATGATTTTGACTCTGCAGAGTTTGTACTATTTAACCACAGCTAACGGATTCCAGTAGTCACGAAGGACTAGTTCCGTTTACGGTATTTCAGAAGAAACTCCTCTAACCAGTACACACCCATTCCACATCCCGATGCCAGGAATCACCCTAGGCAACGTTCAAGAAAAACTTTGAGACGGGGAGGCCACAACCTCGAGTACCATGGGATCAAATTTATATTGCGCGCTCTAATGGGTGCCCCCCTCTTGGTCCCAACCGGAAACACCCATGCCCCCTGACCGGATGACTGGCTTTAATCCAGGGCTATGGAACCCTCATCACAGCCCCTCTATTTTGTGTCTACAAGGAAAGAGGTTTGCAACTTACTAAACCATATTCTTTGCAAAAAACAAGTGGTAGCACAAAAGGGAAACGATTGGTAACGTGACTTGATCCACGTTATCACTGGATTTAAATGGTTTGGCATAAGACTGGCATGCTTCAACAATACCATCTTACCGCTTTTCATGTCACCACATGATCACGTAAACTCACATGAAATAACCCATCGAGTTTCGGAGCTCACTTGTATTAGCTTTGCATGCAATATAACACTTACTGATATTCATATAAACATGCCATGAAGTAACCACTCAAGCAAACATGCAAAGCACTGATCATATCAAAGGTTCAAACATGCTTGCCTGGTTCGGAGTAGTCGGAGTCTAGCTTGGTGAAGTTTGCTGTTCCGTCACCTCCTCCGGCATCTACGGTATAAAGAAAACGCGTACTAACGTAAATACCGTGTGTGCACGAAAAGTGTTGCAAATATTTTTCAAATAATTATGATAAAAAACTAGACAGAAAAATAAAGATGACAGTAAAAGAATCAATCAAAAATCATTATCTATTTAAAAGTTATTAAGGTTTTAGTCCAGGGACTCATCTGTAATGAAACAGAAAGTTTCCAGGGGTAGTTTATAAAAACAGAAAACGTTTCGATTAGAAACACGCCAACCCCAAAGGAAAACGTATTCTGCCCGAAGGCATTTTCAGAAAATGGTTTCAAAAGAAGAAAACGCTGATGAGGGTGTCCCACCCGTCAGGTTTGAATCTATAAAACAGAGTCACCGGCGCCCGAAGGCTGCGGTGGTCGCCGGCGGCGATCCACGACGAGTTAGGAGGAGTGGATGGAACCTACGGACTAGGGGTGCTCTTCCGCGTTTGTGGGTGGTGGAGTTGGTTGTCGGCGAGCACCACGTCGACGGTGTACTTTACTCCGGCGGACGGCGGTTCGGGCGGTGGTGGATCTCGCCTAGAAGAGCTGCAAATGCCAAATCGAGGCTAGGGTCAGACATGTGGGTGCACTAGAGGGTTGCTGACGCGGTTTGGGAGGCGGAGGTGTCCTCACCGGAGTGGATCATGTCGGAGCCCGAAGCGGATCGGGGCGGCCGGAGTCGGGGAAGGATACCTCCTCGGGATCCTCCTAGTGGCTAGGCGGGGCTCTGGTGAGGTGGAGGAGTGGTGCGGGGTCGAGAACAAGCACGAGGGCTCCTTTTATAGCTGGTCCGAGGCGGTGACCGAGAATGGGATAACTCCGGCGATGATTACGGCAGGGCAGTGGTCGGTCAGGTGATTTAGGGGGCTAGGCATCATCGCGATGGTCTATTGGTTCCGTTCAAGTGCTAAGCTTGGCCTGCCTTGGGTGATACTCCAAGTTTTCGACGGAACGGCTCACGGAGCTCCTCGGCGGCAGAGAGCACGCTCTGCGCTGCTCAGGCCACGGCGATGGTGCTACAGCATGCACATGCAAGCGGACAGTCACGCGGAGGCTTCGGGTGGCTTGGGCGGTGTTGGACGGCGCCGAAAGGTGGTGCTGGTCCCTGCTAGCCGCCACGGGTGGCTCTGCCACCGCAGAAGTTGTCGGCGTCGGCAAGACACGTCACCACTGACGCTGGTGCCCGTCCAAGTGACCATGCGGCGCTCTGGATAAGAAGAAGGAGCAGTGAGCATCGCGCCAGAGCAGGCACTGGTGAGATTGACGCTGCGCTCTGAAGAAAACGACACTGACGGCAGAACTGAAACATTGAAACTCTGAATTTTACGGGATTTTGCCAGGAACATTGCATGCCAGGTGTTCGATGAAATGATTTTGGCATGTGGAAAATTTTTCTGGAGCTGATCTTTGGTGAGGTGGTCTCTTGATGCATCTAGGGGTTGCCTGATTTATCCCAGAATTTTTGGGGAAGAAAAATATTGAATTTCACCAAAAATGACAAATTTGGTCCAAACTTGCAGTGAGCAAAACTTGAAAATTTTGAACTGTGGACAGGTGGGTCTTGATGGATCTACGTTGGGGGTGCTAAGGACTAGTCAGAGGAGTTTGTTTGGGATCAATACTCAAAAGTAATCTGGCACTTCCTTCGTAAATCACCTAGTTCCAAAATAAATGACAGAAATAGTTTTGGGGATAAAATAAATAGAATAAAATCAAAATGGGTTGAACTTGCTGGGATTGGATATTTGACTTGACCCAAAGTGGAGGGAGGGGTTTTGGAAGAAAGTTTCAACAAGAAGCATGGCAAAAGAGAATGGTTTGAAATAAAAGAATAATTCCAAAACCCATAGGATTTCTTTTTAATTAAAAATCTTTCCAAAATTAATTGTGATGAGTCAACACCAATGAAAAGCCTTCAATACCAAACATCAAGGTTTAGGATGACCCAAAATAAGATATTTGCCAAAAGAGAAACTTTTTGAGAAGGAGAGTCTTTTAGAAAGATTTTAAATAGCCTCCTTCAAATCAAATAAAGAATTTTCTAAAAACCAAATCAAAATTTTTGGAGTGTCACAGAAGATGAAGAAGATTAACAATCACGCCATGGGCATGTTCAGCAATGATTTGGCCTCCTGGAAAGGAAGTGTGAACCGAGCTATTGAGGCTGAGGAACCCCTGTCCAAGATTCTGGCGGAAAATCCGACACCTAGGGAAGAGGAGTTCGAAAAGTTCAAGGACACTTGCACTACCGAGGCAGCCAAGGCTAAGGCTGCGAAATTCAAGAGCCTTCAGAAAAGGAACACGGGGAAGCATCGCCATGGAAGCCGTGGCTACCTCGGTAAAAGGCCCATATGGGATAAGGAGGAAGCGGAACGTGAGGCCGCGGGTCTCCCAGACCCCTTCGCGAAGTTAACCAACCCCTTGGAGCGTGACTTCATCAGGGCCCGCTACAAGTGGGACAAGGAAAAAAAGGTTTTTTACATGGACCAGATCACGAGGAAATTGATTAGACTACTGGTAATTATTCTTTTAGCACCTTACATTTAGCTCCAGCGGCCGCAATATGGTCGTGTGCACGGCGCTGGAGACGGCGCCACGTGGAAGGTGTTTTACAACGAGGGCCCGGAGGCCAAGAAGCAGAAAAAGAAGTTTAGTCAGGCAGACATCAGCGTGAAGGTAAAGCTTGCGGTCGAGAAAAAAGCAGCTGAGGACGCGGAAAAAACAACCGAGGAGAAAAATGAGTTGCTACAGCAGGTAGTTAATGCAGCTGTAACTGCCAGCAGAAATGATTTTGCTACTAACTTGGTTCCAGCTATCATGAACTGGACGAAGGAAAATCCATATAAGACGGTACATGATTTCCCGATGCCCATTTTTGTCGGGAGCAACTCCATAAACAACAACAACAACAACAACACCGCACCATCACTTGCTCACACAACTGGGTGTCCTCTCGCAGTCGCTCCCGCTCATAGCAGCCCGTCCTCAGTCTCTGGCGCGCTAGGTGGGCCTTCATCTTTGGCTGAGCTCGACGCCATCATAGTAATTACATGACGCACCAACATATATATATATATATATATATATATATATATATATATATAGAGAGAGAGAGAGAGAGAGAGAGAGAATATTCCATTTTCATTGCCTTTCGGATGTTTTACGCCACAGACATATGTGTTTGCAGGGCGAAGAAACACCGTGCACCATACTCTACTTGATCAAAGGCCAGAAGGTGGACGTGGGAAAGGGGATGATATTGAACCCTTTGAAACCAACGTTCCACAACCAGCCGATCTCACTGGGCACTTCAGGGTTAGCTTATACAGTGTGAACTCGGGGCACGAGGCTTTGCCTCCTCCAGTATAGCATGTGGGAGAGGACGACGAGACCCCGCCGCGGATTGGAAGCTGCAAGGGTTGGGTGCTTCTATGGCCGAAGAATCTTATTCGTTTGGAGCTGGCCGAGAGCACACCAATAACCACACATCAACAAGCATGTGCGGAGACCACCACCCCGCCTACGCAATTACCAGCTCCTGTAGTGCCGGGTGGGAGCGGCGGACGACGTGATGAAGGGGGTGCAATAGTACTGGCTGATGTAATCGGTCCTGTAGAACAGAGAATGGATGATGAGACGGAGGTCGACCCTATGGGTTTCCTCAATACAAATGCATATGACTGTGACATAGATATGATGAGTCAACCATATGACGAATCGGGCTATCAGCATGCTAATGAGGATATGGATGATATGCCCGGCCAGGAAGATCGTTGGAAGGATTGCAAAAAGTCTCTCTTCATGAATTCCTGACAGGACACGCCCGAAGATGCCGCCTCAACACAGGCTTAACTAGCTGGGGGTCGTACAGTGCTTAGCCCGGGAACCCTGGGGCAGGGGTTAAGGAAGGGTCTGGAAGGTGTGCCCAAGAAAAAGGAGAGGAAGAGATCGGGGAAGATAACTGCCTCCAAACAAGCCAGAGCACATAGCATCAAGACGATGGATTCTGAAGAGCGTGTACCCGTGAAAGGTGCGTCCATGTTCCATCTCACGGGCGAGCCGATGCTACCGCCGAAACCGCTGGAGGCACTATCAGGGGATCTCGTGGAGATCAGACGACCATGTCTTTGTCGACTGTGAAAAGCCTACTAGCCTCAAAGGATCCATGATATCCGACATACGCGGCTCGTGTGCCTAAGGGGAAGTGCTATGTCGACACACGGCCCGCGGAGGTGTTCTTCCTGTGGTTTGACCATATCTTTGAGATGATTCTGACAAGGCGGCTCGATTTTACAATTGTCCGCCTTTTTGCGCTACATATGAGCTCCGTCATGAAGAGTGAAGAAGTCTCGCAAATCTGTGTGGCGGATCCGTACTACATGCACGAGTCTTTCTTGAGTCTCAGCGACTTTGAGCGTGAAACTGCTAGGGACTACCTCCAAAACTTCATGGTACAGAATAAGGACCACGAAATTGTCCTCGTGCCTTATCATCCAAAGTAAGTCAGTTCCGGACAACCCTTTCGTACATTTCAATCATTCCTTCTCGCTCATATGGAGAATAATTTGAGGTGTCTTTTCCCTGCAGCAACGGGCGCGCCGTCCTTATCATTCTTTACCCGCAAGTCTCCCATGCCGTGTATTTTGACCCTTCCAGAGACTACGAGAAAAAGGACTGCACCCACATAATGAATATTCTAGATGATGCTCTCCAAGGCTTCAACATTAGAGTTGGCCACATGCAGATCAGGAAACAAAGGAACAAGAAGACGGGTTTCGCGCATAAAACTAACTTCTCCTGCATCCATGTCCCAAAACCAAGCAAGAAGGATGGATTCTACATCGTCCATCTCATGATTCAGTTCAACACGGATCACCAAAAGCTTCGCATGACAAGCAGAAATGATTATCATATCCACAAGTGGCTAGAATCTCATGGAGAAGCGAATTACAAACTTAGAGATGACTTCTTTCGCATCCAAAGGGACATTGCAAAGATCATCATGAAAGAAGTCGTCGATGAGAAGGGGATGTTCGAACTCGCATAGGCATACAACGTCTAGACCTCACGCCGTTCAAGAAGCTAGGGTCCATCCTCGATGATATGGAAGGATGGAACTTCTAGTGATTTATGGTGCCGATGATAATGATATGTGTCGGTTCAACTTGTATACTTTTTGTAGCGATGAAACTTTGTGATGTCCATGGTCCCTGCCGAACTTGCGTAACGCTACTTTGTTACTTTGCGTACGATGACCTGCGTACCTCTAGTTAATTAGTTTATGCATCGTATGTTGCATCTAGTTGCTAACCCTTTCTTTTCTGTGTTGCTCTTGTATATTTTGTTGCATATGATTGTATATCCTCTTCATGAAGATGCATCTCTAACAGGTACCTAGTTTCTTGATGGCAAGATGGCAGTGCTATGTCGTGTACAAAGGGAAGCTTTTGGGGGTGTACAACGAGTGGCATGAGTGTCAGGCGCAAGTGAATGGGTTCTCGGGCGCCAGCCATAAAGGCTTCAAAAGCAGACAAGAAGGATAAGCTAGTTACTTGAGGTTCACGCTAGCGCGAGAGAGGACTCGTAACCGCCACCTCATGTACTGCATAGTTCCGCTCTCACTCATAGTGATAGCTCTTCTCGCGTATACATTTGTTTAGATGAATGACGTTGTAGTTTCAAGTATTCGAGACTTGCATGTATCGCTATTTTCGAGATGATGACAAGATACCACTTTGTGTTGGATGATGATTATGACGAGACTATTTGTATGTATATGCTATGATTACATTTGTGGTCTCGCAGGCATTTGTATGTGTATCATGATGACATTTGTATGTGCCAAAGATTCTTCTATAAAGCCTGTTCAAATACAAAACAAATATGCAGAAAAAAAACAAAAAACTACTAAAATTAGCAGTAGCGAGTGGAGAAAAGTTAGCAGCAGCGCGATAGTAGCAGTAGCGTGCACAGGAGAAGCGCGATATAGCTATTAGCAGTAGCGAGCTCCCGGGAAGAACGTTGCTGCTACACTTGTATATCAGTAGCGCGGGCACGCACGCGCTGCTGCTACGAGTTAGCTGTAGCGCCTTATTAGTAGCGCCGCCTCCCACGCTACTGATATACCTAGAACTCGCGCTGCTGCTAGGCTTTTCCCTAGTAGTGTCTCTCTGCTCCACTCACTCTCCCCCGCACCATGTTGTCTGTCGCTGCCGCATTGCCGCCCGTTGCTGCCGCCGTCACCCCCTCCCTCCTACATCCCGCCGTCGTCGCCCCCTCCCTCCCTAGCTCCCTCCTCCATCCCGCTGTCATCGCCCCCATCCCCCGCCATCACCGCCACCGAGGTAGCTCCTCCTACCTCTTTCCTCCTCCCTTCCCATCCTTCCCAAATGTTCCCTCCTTCCTACCGCTCCCCCCTCCCTCCTTCCTACCCTCCTCCCTCCCTTCTCTCTGTTCTTGTAGAATGTAGGTAGTTTAAATGTCGATTTTAGGATGTAGACACTGTAGAATGTAGGTTTTGTAATAGAATAAATTTTTGGCCTATTTTTGGTGTTTTGAATAGAATAGGAAATTTTAGGTCTTTTGATTAGAAATTTTAGTAATGGAATTTTTTAGTTGGTAGAATTTGAAAAAATGTTCTGTACTTGTTATATTCTGAACTTAGGGCATAGTTTTAGGGTTTAGTAAAACAAATAGTAATAGTGGATGATGCTGTAGATGTTTTAGGTATAGAACATTTTGAATAGATGATGATGTAGATTTTTTAGTAGAACTAGTTTATTTAGTGTTGCTCAAGAATTTCCCATATGATGTAGATATAAACATGTATATCTA
This sequence comes from Aegilops bicornis, assembly GCA_021605145.1. Taxonomy (NCBI): domain Eukaryota; kingdom Viridiplantae; phylum Streptophyta; class Magnoliopsida; order Poales; family Poaceae; genus Aegilops; species Aegilops bicornis. The sequence goes on from CM038675.1 coordinate 778,453,878, forward strand.
GTGTTGCTCAAATAGGATATGTGCTTGCCCAAGTGACCATGTTTGCAGGTAACACCTCCGAGTGGCCTATGTTTTGCCAGAGTGTTGATTAACTTCCGTTCCGGCAAATTCAGGCGCTCAATATGTCCTTTTTTTAGCAAAGGTCATGCCGGATTTTTCCTTTGAAGTGGATCGTAATCCTTTTCTAATATTGCTTTAGGAAAATGGCGCCACCACCACCACCACCACCACCACCACCATGTCGACTATGCAAGTCAAGATGCGCTAGCAACCTTGCAACTGGCACGTTGTTCGGCATCTACTTCCAGCCGAGTTGTCTTCCTGTGGCGGTAACAAAATATATGAAACTTGTAACAACTATTTTGTTTTTAGTGTTGTTGGCATTAATGCATCGTGTATATATCATTGCGTATACACAGATCATCCCATGCAATGTGAGTTTGGAATTTAACAAGCTGACCGGAGACACTATGACCTTTGAGGCTCCTGGGGGCCCCTACTATATGGAGGTCGAGAAAGGACGAAATATGTCGCAGATGGGAGGAGATGGATGGGACCGTTTTATCTCCCAGATGGGTATCACTGGTGGTGAGTTGATCAGCTTCTCCTTCAGAGCAGAAAGACCCAAACTGGCCATCATCTATCTCAACGCGGATGAAGATGATAAGGACCCACTTGATGAAGCCGTCTATACTCGAAGAATAAGGCTGAGCGAGGAGGAGGTGTGCAACCTATGGGAAATAATTCTGCCACGTGCTGACTTTATCGGGATGCCATTTGTGACCCTCCTGACAAGTACCATGGTTGATCGGCATGTTATGGTATGTTATACTTACTGTAGTAATTTCATTATCTGCTTTATTGTTATACTTACAAATGCCAATTATCTGTATGTAGAATCCTATGATATGCATAGTGTCGAATCCAATGATATGCTTAGTGTAGAATCCGATTACATGCTTACTTAGTGTAGAGTCCAATGATATTCTTAGTGAATCCAATGATATGCTTAGTGTAGAGTCCAATGATGTGATGTGTAGAAGCTAGCCGATGACATGCTTAATTAGTCTAGTGTCCAATGACATGCTTACTGTCCGATCGATGACATGCTTACTGTCCGATCCATACTTATTACTAGAATTCAAGCTTAGTAGAAATGTAGTACTATTTTTTATAGTGTAGAAATCTATACTTAATATAAATATATTTGCAAGAGTATGTGCGAGGCTACTTATTAATTGATAGGTTTTTCTTATTCGGAAATTTCCAAAGAGCCTACCTGTAAGTTGTGGTATCGAGCCTGATGAAGAAGGCTCTGCTGGAATACGCCTTACCGCAAGGGGCTCCGTCACCACCTATGCGTACGACGTGGACACGGACGGTCGCACACACTTTAGCTCGGTTGGGTGGAAAAACTTTCTCGGTGGCAAGAATCTTCGTGTTGGACATGCCATCCTAATTACTATCAGGACACCCACCGCCATGGCTTGAGCATGATGGTCGTCGTTGATATCATCTAGAACTACATATGTGTGTGGCTGTGTGACTACCCTAGTAGACTGTTATATGTTGTATGATTACCTAGTACTGCTTATCATATATACTACTGTATGAAGCATATATGTGTGTGAGGATGCATGCTGACTATATATGAGTACTTATAATGCTTAATGATATTGTATGACTATTGTATGACTATATGGTATTGTGGTTAATAATATAGTTATCTGGTTGAACTGGGGTACTGTTCTAGATCAATAGGAAGCAGGGAAAATTGTTGAAAGATACAGCAGTATCGCGGGGAAAGAAAGGTGCTACGGCTACTTACTAGTAGCACATGTGGGAAAAGTGCTACTGATATAGTCAATAGTAGTAGCGCTGGTGCATACAGTGCTACTACTATGTGTTAGTTGTAGCGCCTTATTAGTAGCGCGGCCACCCGCGCTACTGTAGCATTAAAACCCATGCTACTATTATCTCACAAGACTTGCAGATGCTCCGCCACGCGTGAACTTGATATATTTTTTCTTGCAAGAAGGACCCCAGATTACATTGAGAATAAGCAGTGGTACGACGCAACCCCGGGAAAATAGGAAATTACAAATAGCACCCTGGGAACCAATCTAGCCCTACCACCAACGCGGGATAACGGCGCACCACTGTCACCTTTGTTGCCGCTCCCTGGCGGAGCCAGCGAAACCCGTGGTTGTGCTCACGGATTAAAGACCTCGCAAAGTCACCATCCTCTGTCCAGGAGGACCAGCACACTGGAGATAAGCCAGATTGGAGCTGCAACGTCACTTCTGTCGGCTTGTTGAACCATGACGATGAAGCGTCGGCACCGACGAGAGCCTGCAAATCCGGAGTCACCACCGTCCTACAAAAGCTACATGCCCCCATATCAACGCCCGAGCACGTGTCACCACGACAGTGAGGGCGGGGCATAAAATCCACCTCGAGGCCGGCACCGTTGCCGCACCAGCCTCGATTGGTTATCCTATTACCAAATCCGCCGATGATCGCCTCCAAAAGTCGGCTTTAGCCCGTCTCGTGGCATTTTCTGGAGGTCTAAGGGGTAAACATGAATTTTTTTTCCACTCAAATGACACCACAACCAGCTAATAGGGCTTACAACACAATCCTTATATAATCTCAGGCCATACAAAATATAATGTGTTTTGGTTATCATTTAAACGTTCTCTATGCATCTAAGTATTTGAGCAAAAAAAATTAAGCCATAGTTTTGTTTACGACCTGTTGAACCAAAACATTAACTTTACCTTAAGCCCAAGTCAGAAATAAATAAGGGAGTTAGGTCCAATTATAGTGCCACGATAAAGCGAGCTTATGTCACCTAAAACTATTACCGATCTCTTCTAACCACTAAGAGATAAAAGAATAGAAACTAATAATCAAACTCACTAAAACTGAAACAACAACAGAGATTGGAGGAGGGAACATGTGCGGGTGGAGGAGAAAATGGGAGAGACTGGAGGCGGGGAAGAATAAATGGGAGACGTCCATGAAAGAGGAGGAAGGTTCAGTCTAAGCGGCGTATTCCTTTTAACATAGAGTAAAAGCGGTCAATCAACCAAACCAACACCCATCAAAAACCAGTAGCATGAATTGAGCATAGTTCAGATGGTTAGCTTCCTTGTGGTGGTGCCAGCCCATCAAGGTTCAAGTCCTAAACTTGGGTACTGGTGCTCGCATTTTCAAGGATTTATTTCAGACTTTTCGGCGTTGTTCGTTTAGTGAGAGGAGATGTTCCCGTCGACTATGAAGGCACCAGCAGTGACTTCATCAATATCAAGATGTTGTGCCGGCTTAGTATTTCGGAGATGCTCATAGAGGTAGGGTGTGTGTGCGTACGCTCATAAGGGTGAGTGTATGTGTGTGTACATGGGCATCAAAGTTGACTACGAAGACGTATGCTATGATTTCATCAATCTCAAGATATAGTGTTGGCTTAGTATCTCAGAGGTGCTCATTGAGATAGGTTGTGTGTACGTGCGTTCATGGGGGTGAGTGTATGTGTGTGTACGTGGGCATCAACATTGACTACGAAGATGCATGTATTGAATTTGTCAATCTAAAGATGTGAGTGTGCGTGTGTGCGTTCATATGGATGAATGTATGTGTGTATGTGGGTATCAACGTCGACTACCAAGACGCCTGCATTGACTTCTGTTGGGGAACGTAGTAATTTCAAAAAAAATCCTACGCACACGCAAGATCATGGTGATGCATAGCAACGAGAGGGGAGAGTGTTGTCCATGTACCCTCATAGACCGTAAGTGGAAGCGTTAGCACAATGCGGTTGATGTAGTCGTACGTCTTCACGATCCGACCAATCCAAGTACCGAACGTACGGCACCTCCGATTTCATCACACGTTCAGCTCGATGACGTCCCACGAACTCCGATCCAGCAGAGCTTTGCGGGAGAGTTTCGTCAGCACGACGGCGTGATGATGGTGTTGATGATGCTGCCGATGCAGGGCTTCGCCTAAGCACCGCTATGATATTACCGAGGTGGAATATGGTGGAGGGGGGCACCGCACACGGCTGGGAGAGATCAACAGATCAACTTGTTGTGTCTAGAGGTGCCCCCCCGCCCCAGTATATAAAGGAGCAAGGGGGAAGGCGGCCGGCCAAGGAGGAGGGCGCGCAAAGGGGGGAGTCCTACTCCCACCGGGAGTAGGACTCCTCCTTTCCTTCTTGGAGTAGGAGAGGGGAAGGAAGGGAGAGAGGAGAGGAAGGAAAGGGGGGCACCGCCCCCTCCTTGTCAAATTCGGACTAGAGGGGGAGGGGGCGAGCGGCCTACCCTGGCCGCCCCTCCTCTTCTCCACTAGGGCCCATGAGGCCCAATAAACCCCCCGGGGGGTTCCGGTAACCCCCCGTACTCCGGTATATGTCCGGAACCTCCCGAAACACTTCCGATGTCCAAACATAGTCATCCAATATATAGATATTTACGTCTCGACCATTTCGAGACTCCTCGTTATGTCCGTGATCATATCCGGGACTCGAACTACCTTTGGTACATCAAAACACAAAAACTCATAATACCGATCGCCACCGAACTTTAAGCGTGCGGACCCTACGGGTTCGAGAACTATGTAGACATGACCGAGACACGTTTCCGGTCAATAACCAATAGCGGAACCTGGAAGCTCATATTGGTTCCCACATATTCTAGGAAGATCTTTATCGGTCAAATCGCATAACAACATACGTTGTTCCCTTTGTTATCGGTATGTTACTTTCCCGAGATTCGATCTTCGGTATCTCAATACCTAGTTCAATCTCGTTACCGGCAAGTCTCTTTACTCGTTATGTAATTCATCATCCCACAACTAACTCATTAGTTACATTGCTTGCAAGGCTTATAGTGATGTGCATTACCGAGAGGGCCCAGAGATACCTCACCGACAATCAGAGTGACAAATCCTAATCTTGAAATATGCCAACTCAACAAGTACCTTCGGAGACACCTGTAGAGCACCTTTATAATCAACCAGTTATGTTATGACGTTTGGTAGCACACAAAGTGTTGGGGATATAACTATTTGTGTAAGCCGCCCAGGAGGGGCCGGGTTACGCAAAGAAGACTCATCAGAAAGAAGCCCAAGGCCAAGCATGAAGATGGCGGTTAACATAAGGGTCTAAGGCCCACAGGCGGCTTAAGGCCCATAGTAGTAAACCGCCATGATGATATGACTTGTAACATAAGGTAGATTTAACTAGTTATCGAGCCGGACATTGTCTATGAGCCGGCCGGGACTCCGTAGGCCGCAGGGTGTCCACCCATGTAGATAAGGGGACGACCCGCTGGCGGCTTAGGGCAGGAAACAATTCATCGATAGCCGGGCATAGCGTATCTCGCTCCCTTGTCATCGAAACATCAAGCAATATCAACCCAACTAGACGTAGGCCTTACCTTCACCGTAAGGGGCTGAACTAGTATAAACCTCTCGTGTCTCTTGTCCTGATTAACCCCTTCAAGCTTCCTAGTTGCGATGGCTCCATAACTGAGTCCTTTAACTAGGACATCTGACGTATCAATTCCACGACAGTTGGTGCCCAACGTGGGGCCAGCGCACGGTGGATTTGAGTTCTTGAAGGGCAACTTTGAAGGGCTCAAGGGATACGTAGTGGGCCGTATGACCAAGAGTCGTCGCGGCAAGATCTACATCGACGATGAAGGCTGGGGCCTCGACGCCGGCTCAATTGAGTATGGGACCCTTCGGCGGAATCGACGTCTTCATCTACCGGATTGGTGAGCTGGGCCCTGAGCCGGACAACTGCACCGACCTCGTCGAGATGGCTCAGCGTGCGAGAAAGGCCCGAGTTCAACCCGTCATGAAGCGTGCCTTCGTGGGCTGCATCCACGGAGAGGAACTTTCTGAAGGATCTGAAGATGGTGGTGAGACGGCCGTCCTCTCAGACGGTGATTCGTCCGCCGGTTCAACAGATTCGTTGTACCAAGTGCAACACGGCGTGCACGGGGGATGTTCCGATGGCACTAGTATTCCGGACCCCTATGAGCCGCCAAGATGGGCAGGAGTCTTCATGGCTGGGACTCAACCCGGCCAAAACTCTACATCCGCTACGGCAATAACGTCTGGGACAGGAGCAGCCGGGGCAGGAGGCCTTGTGCGCCCACCGGCTCAGGTACTGATAGATCTCATGGATAAGCTTATGGCCCTGTTAACCGCCACAGTTAATCCTGCAAATAAAGATGAGCATGACGTGGAGGTGGCGCGGGTGCGCGAGGAGATAGCTCGGGCCAAGGAGGCCTTGGCAGCTGAGGACACCAGGTTAGCCACAGAACGGGCGGCTTTGGATGCGCGGGCACAGTGGTTACAGTCAGAAGCCTGCCAGCTCACGATGAGCCTAAACGCGTCTAACGAAGTGATGAGGAGGAGACATCAGAAAACCCAGTCATGTTTACCTCCGGTTTATTATCCTCGGAATCTTTTTGCTACACCCGGAGCCGGCCCAAGTAACCTGCCAGATGCAAATCAGTTTATGACAGCCGGAACGGGAGGACCGGCTCAGCATCGGGAGATGGCACCTCCTCATGGGAGCATGGCACCGCCCCGTTACGTGCCAATACTGCCGGGTCACTTTTGCAACCCCATGGAGAACTTAATCGCAACATCGGCACGCTTGGCGGCTCTCCCAGTAGATGGTGATGACCCTACAGCGGTGGAAACCCAGAGGGTTAGAGAGCTTATCCAGACGGCCCTGGCTCAGCAAGAGACTTATTCTTATAGCCGGGACAGGATTCATTCAACTCCTCTGCCTTGGTTAGCACCGCCTCGTCAAAACCGGAGTCCAAGTTACAGCAGGCACATGGAGTCAGAAGCTTTGTCAAGTAACGCCCAGCGCCGTAACCAGCCTGATGGCTATAATCCGGTGCAAGAACGAATACGTCAGGAGAACGAACGGGCGGCTCAGCTAGCGGCTCAACAGACGGCTCATCAAGATTTCCCAGAGTATCCGGCGACTTCCATTGAGACGGGAGTGTCTACTAGAACCGGCGGTGTTCCTTGTTTGGTACCAGCTCTGCATAACGTACGTTTGCCCAAGGACTTCAAGGGACCTCGAAAGGTACCGAATTACACGGCCGACTTACAGCCCGGAGCGTGGATTGAAAGTTATGAGATGGCCATGGAGCTGTTGGAGGTCAGCGATGCAACAATGGCTAAGTACTTCACCATGATGTTAGATGGAACGGCCCGGTCTTGGTTTAAAGGCTTGCCACCCAATTCCATTAATTCATGGGCAGAGCTCAAGGCCCGATTCATCCAGAACTTCAAAGACACTTGCAAACAATCCATGTCGACCGTGGACTTAACAAATGGTAAGCAGGAGGAGGGTGAATCCACGACTCACTGGGTACGCCGGGTCAAGGAGATAATACATTCATCTGACAAGATGGATGCCGGTTCTGCAGTACTTATGTTGGAGAAGAACTGTCGTTTTGAGCCAGTGAGACAAAAACTGGGGCGCCTTAAGCGTGATTGCAACGACATGGGTACGCTGATGGCAGCTTTAGTCAAATATGCCGACTCTGATAGTACCAAGGATCCCGCGTCTGATGAGGAAAAGACAGGGAAGGGAAAGAAGAACGGCAATGGAAAGGGCCAGCAGCATAACCCGATGAATCAAGGGGGCAATAAGCGTAAGGCGGAGGGTATCCCGGAGTTTGTGGCCAATGCCAATGCACATGCTAGTAACCAGAGATGTAAGGGAAAACCACCCCCTAGATCTGGCGGGTCAGGCCCATCTCTTGAGCAGCTACTCAATGAGCCTTGCCCGAGACATGGCACCCGGGAACGGCCCGCCACCCACTTATGGAAAGATTGCACGATCATGAAGGCTTTCAAGAATTCTAACATGTTTGATGGCAATCAGGGGCCAGGCGGCGGCTCAGGAGCGGGTGGCTTTCATGGCCCGGGCGGCGGTTCAAGCTCCGGCTTTCACGAACATCAAGGCGGTTATAATCAACAGCAGTCTGGTCAAGGGGAGCAACAGCAGCAGCAGTCGGGTTGTCAAATCCATCCGAAGCAGCTGAATAGTAGGCAGTATCACGTGTTCACCACCAACTTGTGCAAACGTGACCAGAAGATTCATAAGAGGGCCGTGAACGCTGTTGAGCCGGCGGTTCCCCATTATTTAAGGTGGTCAGAACAGCCCGTTGTATGGAGCAGGGCAGATCACCCCCTCCGGGTTGATAATCCGGGTCAGTTAGCTTTGGTGGTAGCGCCTCAGATTGGTGGATATAAATTCACTAAGGTACTCATGGACGGGGGTAGCAGCATCAATATCCTTTATTATGAGACCTTTCGGCGCATGGGGTTAACTGATAAGAATTTGAAGGTGTCCAACACTGTTTTTCATGGAGTGGTTCCTGGCAAATCAACTTACCTAGTTGGCAAGATTGAACTGGGAGTGGCCTTTGGAGATGAATATGATTCCAGGGCAGAGAAATTGACGTTTGAGGTAGTCAAAATCAGGAGTCCTTATCATGCTCTGTTTGGGCGGCCGGCTTATGCCAAGTTCATGGCGCGGTCGTGTTATGTTTATCTGCAGCTCAAGATGTCGGGTCACAAGGGCACCATCACCATGCATGGAAGTCAAAAGGTAGCCCTGGAATGTGAGGAGGGCGACGCGGCTTATGCTGAGTCTGTTTGTGCAGCAGAGGAACTGAAGTTTTATCAAGACAACATTGACCCGACGGATATGACCTCTCTAAAGAAGCCAACCACCGAGCATGACCCGGCGATGAAGTTTAAATCGGCTGCTGAAACCAAGCTTGTGGATTTCAATCCAGGTGATTCATCTAAACAGTTCAGTATCAGTGCCAATTTGGATCCTAAATAGGAAGGCGCGCTCATCGAGTTCATCCGTGAGAACCGGGACATCTTTGCATGGAAACCTTCTGACATGCCGAGTGTACCACGAGAACTCGCTGAGCACACTCTTAATATTGATCCGAAGTATAAGCCGGTCAGGCAGTTTCTTCGACGGTTCAACGAAGAGAGGCGGAAAGCTATTGGGGAGGAATTCGCCCGGCTCTTAGCGGCTGGGTTTATTGTTGAAGTTTTTCACCCGGAGTGGTTGGCTAACTCGGTGCTCGTGCTCAAGAAGAATGGCACCTGGCGGATGTGTGTGGATTACACGGACTTAAATAAGGCTTGTCCGGCTGATCCCTTTGCTCTCCCCCGTATTGATCAAATCATTGATGATACGGCGGGTTGCGAGCGTTTAAGCTTTTTGGATGCTTACTCCGGTTATCATCAGATCAAAATGGCAGTTAAGGACCAGGAAAACACGGCTTTCATCACTCCGTTTGGAGCCTTTTGTTATGTATCAATGCCATTTGGGCTCAAGAGTGCTCAGGCGACTTATCAGCGATGTGTACAGAACTGTCTCCATGATCAAATTGGGTGCAATGTTCATGCTTATGTGGATGACATCGTGGTGAAGTCCAGAGAGAAGGAAACCTTGATATCTGACTTGAAAGAGACCTTTGATAATCTCCGGGTTTATAAGATGATGCTTAACCCGGCCAAATGTGTGTTTGGTGTGCCTGTAGGCAAGCTCTTGGGTTTTCTGGTCTCAAACAGAGGCATTGAAGCTAAGCCGGAGAAAATCAAGGCGATTACCTCTCTGGCTAAACCGGCGTGTATCAATGATGTTCAGCGACTGGCGGGTCGAGTTGCTGCTTTAAGCCGGTTCATAAGCCGGTTAGGTGAGAAGGCCCTACCGCTGTATCAGATGATGAAGAAAACGGACACGTTTGTCTGGAGTGATGCTGCTGATGCTGCCTTTGAAGATTTAAAGAGGCAGTTGTCTGAGCCACCGGTCCTTGCGGCTCCCATTGATAAAGAGCCGTTGCTGTTATATGTAGCTGCTAATTCGCGAGCTGTCAGTGTTGCCATCGTGGTGGAGCGTAAGGAGGCAGGCAAGGAGCATCCAGTTCAACGGCCGGTTTACTATATCAGTGAGGTGCTTATTGAGTCTAAACAGAGGTATCCACATTGGCGGAAACTTGTTTACGGAGTGTTTATGGCAAGCTGGAAGCTAAAGCAGTACTTCCAAAGTCATCCTATAACTGTGGTAAGTTCTGCCCCCTTGGGGGACATCATCCAGAACAGGGAGGCCATAGGACGAGTCGCCAAGTGGGCTATTGAACTTGGGCCTCATGGTTTGATGTATATGCCACGTACTGCTATTAAGTCTCAAGCCTTGCTGGACTTTATCAATGATTGGACAGAGTTGCAGGCACCTGAGGAGAAGCCAGATAACACATATTGGACCATTCACTTTGATGGGTCTAGGCAGTTGGAAGGCTCGGGGGCTGGAGTTGTTTTAACTTCCCTTCGAGGTGTGTGACGCCCCCGATTCAATCATACACTAATCATGCACGGAAACGTGTACGATCAAGATCAGGGACTCACGGGAAGATATCACAACACATGTCTAAAACATAAATAAGTCATACAAGCATCATAATACAAGCCATGGGCCTCGAGGGCTCGAATACAAGTGCTCGATCATAGACTAGTCAGCGAAAGCAACAATATCTGAGTACAGACATAAGTTAAACAAGATTGCCTTAAGAAGGCTAGCACAAACTGGGGTACAGATCGAAAGAGGCGCAGGCCTCCTACCTGGGATCCTCCTAAACTACTCCTAGTCGTCGTCAGCGGGCTGCACGTAGTAGTAGGCACCTCCAGCGTAGTAGGAGTCGTCGTCGACGGTGGCGTATGGCTTTTGGGCTCCAGCATCTGGTTGCGACAACCAGGTAGAAGGGAAAGGGGGAAAAGAGGGAGGAAAGCAACCGTGAGTACTCATCCAAAGTACTCGCAAGCAAGGAGCTACACTACATATGCATGGGTATATGTGTAAAGGGCCATATCGGTGGACTGAACTTCAGAATGCCTGAATAAGAGGGGGATAGCTAATCATTTCGAAGACTACGCTTCTGGCAGCCTCCGTCTTGCAGCATGTAGAAGAGAGTAGACTGGAGTCCTCCAAGTAGCATCGCATAGCATAATCCTACCCGGAAATCCTCTCCTCGTAGCCCTGTTAAATAGCGACCACCAAGTTGTATCTGGCAATTGGAAGGGTGTGTTTTATTAAGTATCCGGTTCTAGTTGTCATAAGGTCAAGGTACAACTCCAAGTCGTCCTGCATCGAAGATCACGACTATTCAATAGATTAACTTCACTGCAGGGGTGCACCACATAACCCAACACGCTGGATCCCATTTGGCGGACACACTTTTCTAGGTCATGCCCGCGGAAGATCAACACGTCGCAGCCCCACCTAGGCCAACAGAGAGGTCAGCACGCCGGTCTAAACCTAAGCGCCCAGGGGTCTGGGCCCATCGCCCTTAGCACACCTGCATGTTGCGAACGCGGCCGGAAGCAGACCTAGCCTAGTAGGCATTCCAGTCCAATCCGGCGCGCACCGCTCAGTTGCTGATGTCACGAAGCCTTCGACTAATACCACGACACCGAGTGCCCATAACTGTTCCCGCGTAGTTGGTTAGTGCGTATAGGCCAGTAGCCAGACTCAGATCAAATACCAAGATCTCGTTAAGCGTGTTAAGTATCCGCGAACGCCGAACAGGGCCAGGCCCACCTCTCACCCAGGCGGTCCCAACCCGCCCTCTCGCTCCGCCACAAAGATCCACACAGATGGCCATTGGGACAAAGGTACTTTCAGCCCCCAATCCATGAATCACTCGCGGGTGCTCCACAAGCCGACCCGACTTTAGTCACCACATGTATCATGTATAAAGTATATAGTATATACCCGTGATCACCTCCCAAGTGATCACAGCCTGATAGTATAGTACAGCAGATGGACAAGAATGTAGGGCCACTGATGGAATACTAGCATCCTAGACTAAGCATGTAGGATTGCAGGTAAAGGTAACAACAGTAGTAGCAAGGACAGGCTGTGCATCAGGATAGGAATAACGGAAAGCAGTAACATGCTACACTAGTCTAATGCAAGCAGTATAGAGAAGAATAGGCGATATCTGGTGATCAGGGGGGGGGGGCTTGCCTGGTTGCTCAGACAAGCATGGGTCGTCGGTGACGTAGTCGACCACTGTGGGCATCGATCGCCACGGGGTCTACCGAAGAGAAGAGGGGGAAGAAACAGTAAATACATAGCAAGCAAGTGCATAACAAGACAACAGGCAGAGCTAGACGTGCTCTAACGCAGTATGAGGTGATACCAGCGAAAGGGGGGAACATCCGGGAAAGTATCCCTGGTGTTTCGCGTTTTCGGACAAATGAATCAAAGGGGGAAAGTTGCGTGTTTGCTATGCTAGGGATGTGTGCCGGACGAACGGGCTGCGTATCCAGAATCGTCTCGTTGTTCTGAGCAACTTTCATGTAGAAAGTATTTTCATCCGAGCTACGGTTTATTTTATATTAATTTTAAAAGATTTAATCAAATTTTGGATTTAATAAATTAATTTTATTCGAAAATTAATTAATGCATCAGCATGATGTCAAGATGACATCGTGAGCCAACGTTATTTATTGACTGGTCAACTCGACAGTGGGTCCCACTGCCGTGGACTGTTTAGCTAATTAATAGTAGTTAATTAGGTTGACTAGTTATTAGGTTAATTAAGCATAATTAATTAAGTTAATTAATCTAGTTAATTAATTAATCAATTATTTAATATTTTTATTTCTTATTATTTTTAGTTAATAAACGTTCTGGGGCGGTGGGGCCCCTTTGTCATAGGCCCCTGGGGGCTTAACGGGTCGGGCGCTATCGGGTGAATGGGCACAGGCGCTTGGCGCCCAACAGTGGCACCATGGGAAGAGCGCAAGGGCGGGCGGTTCGCGGTGGCCGGGCGGCGCACCGATGGCGCCGGGCGGCCACAGCAAGGCGCCGGAGCCGGGGGAGGCCGGTGTCCTGGGGCGCGGGAAGGTGGTGTGGAGCGGCGAGCACGACAAGCGTGGCACAGCAAGGTGGCCGCGGACGAGCGGAACGGGCCGAGGCCGGGTGGTGACCAAGCTCAGCAGAGGGGCGCGGGTGAGCAAAGAACGGGAGCAGGTTGCGTGGCGACGACGGGCTTGTGAGGCACGGGCTCGGCGCCCGGACGCTGCGGCATGCCGGTGGACAGAGGAGATTAGGGAGGGGCAGCTCACGGTGTGGTGTAGGGTCAGGGGCAACGGGGGGCGAGGAGGAGGACGGAGACGATGGTGGAGAGGAAGCAGGCAGGTGAGGACGGCTTGACGAATCCGGCGAGGGCAGTGACGTGCGCGGTCGTCGGGGCTGAGGACGTGGACGACGTGCGGCGGTCGAGGCCGAGTATCTCCAGTCGACGGCGGTGGTTGGTGACGACGGCACACAAAGCCGGGCGACGAAGTCGAGGCCGAGGCTTGTGCAGCCGCGAGGGAGAGGAGGGCACGGAGGAGTCCGAGAGGGGCGGCGCCAAGGAGAAGGAAGGCCGACGGAATGAGAGCCTCGATCCAGATCGGGGGGAACGAGAGGAGTGGGGGGAGTGCGGGGAGGCGAGTGGGGCGACGGGGGAAAGTGGGGAGGGGCCGATAGGGTTTTGGGGGAGTGGGGGTTAAGGCGCGGGGTGGGCCGGCCGGTTGGTTGGGCCGGGTGGACCGGTCGTGCGGCCTGGTGGCCCAGTGGGGGTAGGGAAGCTTCTTGTCTCTGTTTTTTTAGTTATTCTTTTGTGTTTCATTTCTAGTTTACTTTTGTTTTAGTTTTGTAAATTTTACCACTAGCACCTAAATTAGTATTTGTAATTATACTCCTGCCACATTAATCCTTATGCCAAAATAAAAATAATCTTATTTTATAAAACTCAATAGGCATTTAATTAATTGTTTTAACTACTGTTTAATTACTTTAGAGCCTTTATACTCTTTATCACAGTTTGGTTTCTCCACCACAATTACCTATGATTTATACGACACATTTCGAACATTTTAGTTTTATTGTTGGAAAACTTTTGTTGTTTGCCTTAATTTCAAATTTGAATTTGAATCTGTTTTGAACTAACGCGAGATCAACAACAGTAACCGTGGTGACATGGCACCATTAGCGTGGGATTACTGTAGCTTAATTACCCAGGCGTCACAATTCTCCTCCACTACAAGAAATCTCGTCCCGAGATTTAAGGGGTAGAGTAAGGGGGGAAAGTCTGGTTATGAAATTCTAACGGATCTTCTCGATCTTGGCTGCTCTTCTCGAAGAGATCGATCCATTACATTGATGTCTTCATTCCACTTCTTAAGGTCATCATTATGAAGTCGTCAGCCTTTCTTCGGGGGTTCCATTGTACTTACGAATAGGTAACGGGGCAGATCGGCAACAACAGAATGCTATAAGGGTAATAATATGGGATTAACCCTTGAATGAGCATATGAGTACCTCTGGAGTTGAACAAATAAAACACATCGAGAGTAAAGTTCGAAGGTACAATAAGAAGTTTCAAGCAGATATATAGTTGCTCGAAGTCTGAACCAGAGTGAGAAAGGGGTTCAGCGCAGCAAAAGTAAGTATTGTTTCTGATACCAGAATAGAGCACTAGGAAGGTGGACCGTGAATTAAATACGAAGCAAAATGTGAGGAATAACCATTAGAGACAGGGTTGTACAGGAGAGTCAGGTTTCGACCCTGTGGAACTGTGGGTTATGGGCCCACCATGTGGGTTAAAAGTAGGAAGGGCGGAGACGTCTTGCGTGATCATGCAAGCAAGGCATGTCAGAGGGTAGCATGTCGATTATGTCGGCAACAACGTCGGTACCAAGGGCGGGCCAAGAGGCAAAGTTCTCATCCATCGGCGATTACCGAAATGTCATCAACAAAGGTAACATGGTCTACTGACAGAGTGGTACAACGAGGTGCTCAACTAAGCAGGGAATTATCTCTGCTCAGCTAAGTCATATTACTAGAAAGGTTAAACAAAACAATGGAAAGGAAAATATGATTATCAGAGTAAACAGAACAATGGAAAGGAAAATGTGTTTAAACACATATTTCAAGGGTATATCCTTCCCAAGGACAAGCAGAGCATGGTATCCATGACAGGATAGAAAGTAGGAAACCATTTAGCTAAGGGGGGAAGGAATCTCATGATATTGCCCCTACAATGGTCTTTGGATAATTGAGCAAGTAACATTTAGTATTGGGCTTCAAATGTTCTTGTTCAAAATCGGAGTACCACAGACATGCTTAGAGATAGCATTGACATGGTCTTCAAGCAAAGATCGGACTTTGGATATAGGAAGGATCCATCAGGAACAACTTGTAGAATAATTCTTACAATTTCCTCATGGAAGAATGGATAACCTTGCTAAAAAGGAAACTATAACAATAGGTCCTCCGGCCAGGTGTGCTAGGCATGACATCACCTTACCGGGTGATATAAAGACCAATGTTATGACTCTTGGAAACATGTCCCAACCATCATATCTGACCGAGATTCAGATCTGATCGGTGTCAGGATACCTCAGACTCAGGATGCCTAAGAAGGAAGGGGTGCAACACAATTTGACGAGGTGGTGTTGCAAGATCCTCGAGGAATGAACTATGGGAGCAAGACCCGGATCAAGAGTTCATCACTAAACGAAGGAGAGGACGAGGAGGTGGCTGATGGACTCAGCGACAATTCATTGAGATTAACTAAAGATGGATTTCCACAGTTATGTGAACAAGGAGATAACATTTGTCAGAGCAAATGATATAATGATGTATGTTCGAGGAATACATCCACAGTTAAACATTGGTTGACAGGTGCACCTGAAATATGGGCATAGGTAGCATGATTAATGTTAGAATGGTGATTTAATAACCAATAGTCTAAGAATGGACTATCAAACATTAACTTCAAAGTAATAAGTTTGCTAGAATTACAGAATCCAAGTAGCATCATTCCCTTGTTGGAATCCCGGTTAGAATCAACATAGGGAACAAGAAGGAATGGTGATGGTGAGAAGTATCACTTGTACCAAGAATTCTCAAGAGGTGGTGAAATTCCCATGACATTTTTCACATAAAAGGTGGTAATGTTCCAAGCTAAAGAAGAACAAACGTTGGATAGCAAGGAACTCAAGGTATAACACAAAACATGAACAAGTTTTGTGTTGAACGGAAGGCAATAAAGTGGTCAATGATAACACAAATCATCGAGGGCAAGGATGGTATTACTCAACATGAATTCAACTGATATCCTGGAAGTGCTCAGAATGCTGATGATGATCATGACAAATTTTGTCGAAAGGCTCCACAAAGATGTAATAGATCGGCGATGACATCAAGTCAAGGGAATGATGAAGCTAATGGTTAATGGAACCAAGGGTACGACACAGACTCCAAACAAGCTTGTTGTCCAAAGTGAAATGATATAATGAGGAAGATCGACGTAAGCTTAGCTCATCGTCAAAAATTATGCTCTGGGAAGAGGACCAGGTAGCACAGTTAAAATCGGCACGACAAGGATATAGCCAAACAGGCTAGGAATGACGTGATTGAGTTCAAACTCGTAAGTAATGAAGGTTACCAAGAGTTGCTTAATCGCGATGCGGACTCGAGTCAGTTATCGGTGTCTTTGAGTGTTAAATAACTCAGAGCCCGTGAACAATTGGAATCAATGAGAATGTAGGACTTGATGAAGAACTCATAAGGAGTTATGCAGTTCCGTGATAATCTTGAGATACCAGAGGGTAATACTCGACGACAAATCAGAGTAGAGGTTGGACTGGGGTATTACTCTGTAGAAGACAAGTGCTTAAACTTGCACGAGAAATGGTATTTAAAGGAGAACACGGTCGGAAACCATGATCATAAATGATCAAATCCCAGATATAAGATGAACTTATACCAAGGGAATAGTTATTATTTCAAGAAGCTTCCATGATAGGATCTACATCGTGTCCATGGGCATGAACACAAAGGTTCAAGGTCGACTCCCACTTCCTCAATGCATAACCTTCCATTCACTTCTCATTTTTTGAAGAAGTTGTAATGTTTAAATTTTTATCTGGCAAAATACCAGAAGAGTGTGACTCGTGAAAACTTTCGAGTTCACACATATTAAGGAAAGCATAGGTTCAAGCCATCGGGGCTTCTTAGAACATATACCACGAACTTCAGGAGTAAATAACACAAGCTCAAAAGTAGAGCATGGTTGACAAAGCAGAGGATACAATTTACCAAAGGCATTATATACTAGTGGAAAGGCTCACAAGGTTATTGAATATGAAGGACGATGTCGGATGAGATCCAACAATGGATCGGGCGATCCACAACGGAGCTGATGTGAGTATCGGTACTCAATCAGAGGAAGAAAGAATGCACGGGCATCATATTATAAAACATCTGAATAATTCGATGCTTAGATAACAAAGGAATTATGATTTCCAAAACAAGGGATCAGAAGCAGACGCTCTGATTAAGGATAGATAAGTTGGATAGACCAGAGGCACAATTGACGACAAATAGTTTGGTCGAGAACCAGCTCATGTTCAAAATGACGTCTGAGCCGGAAAGATAATTTAGAAGGGCCGCTGATGATTGTGAGCATTCGCACACATGTTGAATCAATAGGATCAAGATGACGGCGTCAAAAGATACTAGTGAATGTTGCTAGTGATATGGGAGCATCCATAATGTAAGCATACAAGTATTTGCAGAGCAATAGTTTGAAGAGGATGCTCAGAAGGTCGGATAGTATTTCAGAGTATCTCATGAAGCATACAAACAACTGGGGATGAACAGATACTCAATAAGTGCGAGGAATTTTCAATAGGGGTATTCATGTGGTAAAGAACTGCAAGGCAGTAAGCTTAAAGGATTTTTGGAACAACGGAGAGCAATTTAGGGCATCTTGTAACAACAAGAGCAACTGAGGATGAAGGTATGAAAGACAATTGTAGTTAGTTATCCATAAGGGTATATCGGTGGTAGGGGATTGTAAAGTCG
Source organism: Aegilops bicornis (assembly GCA_021605145.1). Classification (NCBI taxonomy): domain Eukaryota; kingdom Viridiplantae; phylum Streptophyta; class Magnoliopsida; order Poales; family Poaceae; genus Aegilops; species Aegilops bicornis. Next base: position 778,471,867 of record CM038675.1, read on the forward strand.
GTGGGCACAAGGGTCTCGGGAAAACCTCGGAGAGTATCTTCGGAATCATCTGGTGTAGCAAGCGATCATCTGGAGTGAGTAGCTCTCCGGGAGAAAGTCTTTCGAGAACCTAAAGTTAGTCGTTTTAGCAAAATCATTTAACCCGAATAGGGGAGAGATTAGAGTCCCAGAGTAAAGATTGAGGAGTAAAAGATCCTAATACCACCCAATGGCGACGTGGGCCCATAAGACTCACAGCCATGTTAGTAAAAGTTTTGTAGTGACTAGACTCGACTTCGGCCAAGGAGGGTAGAAGGGGGATTCCTACAGGCAGTCGGCTCTGATACCAACTTGTCACGCCCCCGATTCAATCGTACACTAATCATGCACGCAAACGTGTACGATCAAGATCAGGGACTCCCGGGAAGATATCACAACACAACTCTAAAACATAAATAAGTCATACAAGCATCATAATACAAGCCAGGGGCCTCGAGGGCTCGAATACAAGTGCTTGATCATAGACTAGTCAGCGGAAGCAACAATATCTGAGTACAGACATAAGTTAAACAAGGTTGCCTTAAGAAGGCTAGCACAAACTAAGGTACAGATCGAAAGAGGCGCAGGCCTCCTGCCTAGGATCCTCCTAAACTAGTCCTGGTCGTCGTCAGCGGGCTGCACGTGAGGAGTCGTCGTCGACGGTGGCGTCTGGCTTCTGGGCTCCAGCATCTAGTTGTGACAACCAGGTAGAAGGGAAAGGGGGAAAAGAGGGAGGAAAGCAACCGTGAGTACTCATCCAAAGTACTCGCAAGCAAGGAGCCACACTACATATGCATGGGTATATGTGTAAAGGGCCATATCGGTGGACTGAACTGCAGAATGCCAGAATAAGAGGGGGATAGCTAATCCTGTCGAAGACTACGCTCGCAGCCTCCGCCTTGCAGCATGTAGAAGAGAGTAGATCAAGTCCTCCAAGTAGCACCGCATAGCATAATCCTACCCGGCAATCCTCTCCTCGTAGCCCTGTTAGAGAGCGACCACCGAGTTGTATCTGGCACTTGGAAGGGTGTGTTTTATTAAGTATCCGGTTCTAGTTGTCATAAGGTCAAGGTACAACTCCAAGTCCTCATGTTACCGAAGATCACGGCTATTCGAATAGATTAACTTCCCTGCAGGGGTGCACCACATAATCCAACACGCTCAATCCCATTTGGTCGGACACACTTTTCTGGGTCATGCCCGGCCGCAGAAGATCAACACGTCGCAGCCCCACCTAGGCCAACAGAGACCTCAGCACGCCGGTCTAAACCTAAGCGCCCAGGGGTCTTGGCCCATCGCCCTTAGCACACCTGCATGTTGCGAACGCTGCCGGAAGCAGACCTAGCCTAGCAGGCGTTCCAGTCCAATCCGGCGCGCGCCGCTCAGTCGCTGACGTCACGAAGGCTTCGGCTGATACCACGACGCCGAGTGCCCATAACTGTTCCCGCGTAGTTGGTTAGTGCGTATAGGCCAGTAGCCAGACTCAGATCAAATACCAAGATCTCGTTAAGCGTGTTAAGTATCCGCGAACGCCGAACAGGGCCAGGCCCACCTCTCACCCAGGCGGTCTCAACCCGCCCTGTCGCTCCGCCACAAAGATCGACACAGAGGGCCGTTGGGACAAAGGTCCTTTCAGCCCCCAATCCGTGAATCACTCGCGGGTGCTCCACAAGCCGACCCGACTTTAGTCACCACATGTATCATGTATAAAGTATATAGTATATACCCGTGATCACCTCCCAAGTGATCACAGCCCGATAGTATAGCACAGCAGACGGACAAGAATGTAGGGCCATTGATGGAATACTAGCATCCTAGACTCAGCCTGGAGGATTGCGGGGAAAGGTAACAACAGGAGTAGTAAGGACAGGCTATGCATCGTGATAGGAATAACGGAAAGCAAGAATATGCTACACTACTCTAATGCAAGCAGATAGAGAAGAATAGGCGATATCCGGTGATCAAGGGGGGCTTGCCTGGTTGCTCGACAAGGAGGGTGCGTCGGTGGCGTAGTCGACCACGGGGCATCGACGTAAATCCACAGGGTCTACCGAAGAGAAGAGGGGGAAGAAACCGTAAATACATAGCAAGCAAGTGCATAACAAGACAACAGGCAGAGCTAGACGTGCTCTAACGCGGTATGAGGTGATACCGGCGAAGGGGGAAACATCCGGGAAAGTATCCCCGGTGTTTCACCTTTTCGGACATATGAACTGGAGGGGGACAGTTGCGTGTTTGCTATGCTAGGGATGTGTGGTGGACGAACGGGCAGCGTATCCAGAATCGTCTCGTCCTTGTGAGCAACTTTCATGTAGAAAGTATTTTCATCCAAGCTACGGTTTATTTTATATTAATTTTAAAAGATTTAATCAAATTTTGGATTTAATAAATTAATTTAATTCAAAAATTAATTAATGCATCAGCATGATGTCAGCATGACATCAGAAGTCAACGTTGATTGGTGACCTGGTCAACCCGATGTGTGGGTCCCACCACACGGATCGCTTAGCTAATTAACAGTAGTTAATTAGGTTGACTAGTTATTAGATTAATTAAGCATAATTAATTAAGTTAATTAATGAATTAATTATTTAATATTTTTATTTCTTATTATTTTTAGTTAATAAACGTTCTGGGGCGGTGGGGCCCTTTGTCATAGGCCCCTGGGGGCTTAATGGGTCGGGCGCTAGCGGGCGAATGGGCACAGGGCGCTGCTGACGCCCGATAGGGCACCGCGGGAGGAGCGCACGGCGAAGGGCAGGGGGGGTTCGCGGTGGCCAGCGGGGGCACACCCGAGTGGGCGTCGGCGGCCACAGCAGGGCGCCGGAGCCATGGGAGGCTGGTGGCCTGGGGCGCGGGAAGGTGGTGTGCAGCGGCGAGCACGACGAGCGTGGCACAGCCGGGTGGCCGCAGACGAGCGGAACGGGCCGAGGCCGGTGGTGACCAAGCTCAGCAGAGGGGCGTGGGGGTGAGCAGCAGGAGGCGGGGCCGCGGACGACGGGCTTCAGGGCACGGGCTCAGCAAGACGGGCGTGTGCAAGCCGGTGGACAGAGGGGATTAGGGAGGGGCATCTCACGGTGTGGTGTAGGGTCAGGGGCAACGGGGGGCGAGGAGGAGGACGAAGACGACGACGGAGAGGAAGCAGGCTGGCGAGGACGGCTTAACGAATCCGGCGAGGGCACTGATGTGCGCGGTTGTCGGGGCTGAGGACGTGGACGACATGCGGCGGTCAAGGCGGAGGAGCTCCAGTCGACGGCAGTGGTTGGCGACGACGGGCAACAGCGTCAGGCCGGCGACGAGTCGACACCGAGGCTTCAGGCAGGTGCCGCGCGAGGGAGAGGCGGGCACGGAGGAGTCCGAGAGGGGCGGCGCCGGCGATAGCGAGCGCTGACGGGGTCGTAGCCCCCGATCCAGATCGGGGGGAACGAGAGGAGTGGGGGGGGGAGTGCAGGGGAGGCGAGTGGGGCGACGGGGGAAAGTGGGGAGGGGCCGCTAGGGTTTCGGGGGAGTGGGGGTTAAGGCGCGGGGTGGGCCGGGATGACCGGTCGGGCGGCCTGGTGGCCCAGAGGCCAGTTAGGCCGAAGCCCAGTGGGGGTAGGGAAGCTTCTTGTCTCTGTTTATTTTTAGTTATTCTTTTGTGTTTCATTTCTAGTTTACTTTTATTTTAGTTTTGTAAATTTTACCGCTAGCACCTAAATTAGTATTTGTAATTATACTCCTGCCACATTAATCCTTATGCCAAAATAAAAATAATCTAATATTTTATAAAACTCAATAGGCATTTATTTAATTGTTTTAACTACTGTTTAATTCCTTTAGAGCCTTTATACTCTTTATCACAGTTTGATTTCTCCACCACAATTACGTATGATTTATCCGACACATTTTGAACATTTTAGTTTTATTGTTGGAAAAATTTTGTTGTTTGCCTTAATTCCAAATTTGAATTTGAATCGGTTTTGAACTAACGCGAGATCAACAACAGTAACCGTGGTGACGTGGCACCATTAGCGTGGGATTACTGTAGGTTAATTACCCGGGCGTCACAAGGTGACAAATTTTGGTATGTGCTCCGGCTTATATTTCCTTGTACTAACAATGCAGCTGAGTGCGAGGCTTTACTCCATGGTCTCCGGATGGCCAAAGAGATGAATTTGAGTCGGGTAAGGTGCTTGGGCGATTCAGATATCGTGGCCCAACAGGTGTCAGGCAAGTGGGACTCCAAGGATCCCCTTATGGCGGCTTACCGCTGTGAAGTAGATGCCGTGGCTGGGCACTTCAAAGGTTATCAAGTGGAGCACATTGATCGAAGGAAGAATGAGGCGGCTGATGCTTTAAGCCGGTTGGGATCTCAGCGTAAGCCGGTGCCGCCTAACACCTTTCTCGATGTTTTGCATAATCCTTCTGTTAAGGTACCTACAGAGGAGGAACTAGTAGTGCCAGACCCGGAGGCATAGCTAGTGGCAGCTCTTCACGTCACCCCGGGTTGGACAGTGCCATATTTCGCCTATATGACCCGGGGGGAGTTGCCTGGGGATGAGACCTTGGAGAGACAAATCATCAGGCGGTCCAAATCTATGACAACTGTTCAGGGCGAGTTACATCACCGCAGTGTCACTTGGGCGTTTCAGCGTTGTGTGTCGCCCGCGGAGGGTCAGGAGATACTTCGTGAGATCCATGAGGCAGATTGTGGTCATCATGCCTGTTCAAAATCTCTTGTGGCCAAGGCTTTCCGTCATGGTTTCTATTGGCTTACGGCTCATGCTGATGCGGAGGGTCTAGTCAGCAAATGTGACGGATGTCGAAAATTCTCACGCCGAGCTCATGTGCCGGCTCAAGAGTTGAGGATGATTCCAATTACTTGGCCGTCATGATGCAGGGGGGCTTGACATGGTTGGACCTTTCAAAAGATCCAAGGATAAAAAGACACACCTCCTGGTGGCAGTGGATAAGTTTACAAAGTGGGTTGAGGCGGAGCCGGTCAGTAAGTGTGATGCAGCCACGGCGGTTCAGTTTATGAAAAAGGTGATTTTTCGTTTCGGTTTTGCGCACAGCATCATAACAGATAATGGTACTAATCTCTCCAAGGGTGCCATGGAAGAATTATGTCAACGAGAACATATCCGGCTTGATGTTTCGGCTGTTGCTCATCCTCAGTCCAATGGTCAAGCAGAAAGAGCTAATCAGGAGATTCTGAAGGGTATCAAACCCCGGCTCTTGGTCCCCTTACAGCGGACTCCGGGTTGTTGGGTGGAGGATTTACCCTTTGTACTATGGAGCATCAACACTACACCTAACAGATCTACAGGGTGTACACCTTTCTTCATGGTGTATGGAGCAGAGGCAGTCCTGCCAAGTGACATCCGGCACGATTCACCTCGTGTGGCGGCTTACGTTGAGGTTGATAATGAAAGAGCTCGTCAGGATGCACTTGACTTGTTGGATGAGGAGCGAGACTTGGCAATAGCCCGCTCGGCGATTTACCAGCAAGACCTGTGCCGCTATCAGAGCCGTCGGGTTAGAAGAAGAACCTTTCAGGAAGGCGACTTAGTGCTCTGGCTAATCCAGGATCAGTCTGATATGCACAAGCTATCCCCTCCTTGTGAAGGACCCTTTGTGGTCAGCAAGAATCTGAACAACGGGTCATACTACCTTATCGATGTTCGAGAGCACAACGAATCACATAAGTCGAAGGAGGAGACCCGCCGGCCGTGGAATATCGCCCATCTTCGGCCTTACTATACTTGAGCCTCCGGCTCTCAAGATGTATATATTTTGACAATGTATATATTATATAAAGCAATAAGGCAGGACCTCTGTCCTTTTCACCTTCAAAATTTTATGTGTCCTCTTTATCAGGTGGTGGAAATAACCAAAAGGGAGCGGGTCATATCTTAATCCGGCTTTCCCTTTGGTTCGGCTTATGATCATATCTGAATCTAGCCATGATCACTTGGGGGCTTCCTGTTCAAACATAGGTCGTATTCGAACCAAAGAGAACATAGCTGTCGATACCCATTTTGATCGGATTACTGCCAAACCCACTTGGGGGCTTCTTGGTCATATTTGAATCATAGCTTAACCCCTTTGGGTCTGACGTGGATCGTATACGAATCGGCGTCAATAAACAACTCTTATGGTCACTTGGGGGCTTCCTGTTCAAACATAGGTCGTATTCGAACCAAAGAGAACATAGCTGTCGATACCCACTTGATCGGCATCGCCAGAGCCACTAGGGGGCTATATGATCGTATCAGAATCTTAGCATAACCCCTTTGGAACGGTTTACTGATCATATTCGAATCAGAAGCCTTTGAATATTGTTTATTATCCAATTATATTACATAAGCATAATTATTTGACTGTCTTGAAACCTTCTTGAAAGCACTATGAGATGGTTTTTGTTCTTCCGGCTTAATATTGATCACCCCAGGTTGTTAAGTGCCAGCTGAACATTATATGTTCCAACTTTCAGGAGTTGAATTCACCCGCATGGTGAAGGTCATATAAGCAGGCGAGATTACCAAAGGGATCGCAGGTATGCTATTGTGATTATATTTAACAAATATAATCGTAAACCGGCCTGTATATGATGTTTTTGGTTCGCCCTCTGGGTTATCAATACCTTATGTGACCCCCGATGCGATAAACTGCCGAGGGAATTTTGCTTGTTTTATAGGCAGGATAAGGCAAGCAAATTTAACATCGAGGAAATAAATGATCAACATAAGCTGGAAATATATAGCAATGGCGGCTTACGGAAGTGTTAAGTGCCCTAAACATGCGCGAAGGCATGACAAGATTGAGAGGTGTTTCTACCCTATTATAAGACTCCCCGAGTCTGAATAAACGAAGCATTGTTTTTTACAAAGTCATAAACGCCTAGCGGTTCACTCCTTTGGTGGGCTTGAAGATTCTGGGTTATCCTTCTCCGCCTCTCCGTCGGTTGCTTTGTCCTGGAAGGTTGACGAAGCCCAGTCAATGCCACTCAAGGCTTCAAACTCAGCTTCATCATCTATTAAACCAGCTGGGTCCACTTCAGGGGCAAAGGTATGCTTACGAGTTGGAGGGATCAGGCTGACTTGATCATAGGGAGGTGTTGGAATTCTCCGGTTCTCACTGTCATAGCCCGGCTGATATTTGGAAAGGTCAGTCTCGTTCCCAATGAGGGTAGCCACGGGGCGTATGTCTTTGACGCAGGCGGTGAAATCCTAATCATCAAATACGGTACCATCCTCTTTTAGGCTCGGGTATCCAAGAGCGAGGTCGGCCGGGTCTAGTTCTGGAATCCATGCTTTTGCCCGGCTCAACGCGGCTATGGCCCCGGCTCTTGAGGACGCCCGCCTTAGATCTTGGACCCGTTGAGGTAGTACAGCAAGGCACTTCAGCACGTCTTGTAGGAGGTGGGGAGTGTTGTTTGATAAAGCTACAACGGCCAAAGCACGCTAGACCCGTGTCTGATTGCTCCACTAGAGTGTAAACCGCTTTCAGTTTGATCAACATGTTCTGCTTGAGGTTTGTGCTCCTGGGGTATGCATTCACAAGTATAAGGTGAGCTAGAGATAACGATTAAAATAGTCATCAAAGGAAGGATTACAATTTGAGGTTATATACAGTAACTTACCGAAGATGGCTGAGACCATTTGAGATATCTGGCGCTTTAAGTCGGATAGCTCGGTTGTTGCTTCTGCAAGTGATGCTTCTGCCGTCTTGGCCCGGGTCACCAGTGAAGCCTTCTCATCAACCCAGATTTTCTTATCCGCCTCAAAATTCTTCTTCAACTTCTCTTGTTCAGAGACGCTGAATTCAAATTTGGAGTTGGCCTTTTGAATTTCAAGTTCTTGAGCGGTCAGACGGCTCTTCAGGTCGGCAATCTCCGACTCAAATTGACTTATGGTGGCCTGCATCATGCCGGGTTATAGCCAGGATCATGGTAAGATAACATTAAAGTCCCAAGTACTCTGCAAGCAAAGATACTTGACACTTGGGGGCTAATGTATACTGAAGAATTTTAACTTACAATGCCGGTTCATGCAAATTAAGTCCCAAGAACTTTGCAAGCAACGATACTTGACACTTGGGGGCTAATGGGTATCACAAGTTCAAGGTACCATATTACAACCGGGTTAAATATCTTCTTTCTAAACCGGACAGAGCAGTGTTAAGCAGTTTTCGAAGTCTACAGCATATTTATTCATAAGCAATAGACTTGTGGGCTGATACAGTAAGTATGGTTCAGAAAAGGGGCATAAGATATACCTCGGATTTTTGCTGTATTTGCTTCACCATGTCAATTTCCAAGTCACGGCTAATATGTACTTGATTAAGATAGCCAGAGACTATATCTCCAATGCTTAATTGAGTAAAGTCAGCAATGTCCAATTTGGCCTTTCGGCGTTCCAGAAGCTCCTCCTTAGCAGAGCACTTGGCAAGGACAGTGGGTCGCCCTGGCTCAACAAACTGAGTCTTCAGAATCTCAACTTCGGGATCAATTTTCTTGGCCGGGCTAGGAGCTTCCGGGTTGTCAGAGTTGTTGAGAGTATCTTCGGCGGGTGGATCAGAGGTTGGTGCTGGAATGTCATAGGCTGGCTCAGGCGGCGGCTGGTGGGTAGAATTATTAGGAGCAGCCGTGCCAAGCTCCGGTTCAGTCACGGACGGGTCTCGGGACGGCTTACTCTTTTTTGCCCTCTTACTGGGTTTCACTTGCACGCTGTGGAGAAAGGAAGAAGGATGAGTACAAAGGCATGAGTAAGATAAAGCATAAGGTAAACAAAAATTACATTACCCGGGGGCAGTTTTGAAAGCCGGCATGTTAGATTGCATAGACTCGCCGGAGGAAGGAGAGGTATCCTGATAATTGGAGTCGGATGAGTTGAGAGGTTGGCGAATTAAACCCGCCAAAGGTAAAACAGAACGTAAATCAGAGATAACCTCAGTCCGCCGCTTCCTAGTTACGTCAGGTAAGCCGGAGGAGAGCTTTGCATCCTTGCTGGTCCGAGTCTGTCTCCGGCTTTCAAACTGCTGTCGCTTCAAAAGAAATTGAGGATCTTGATAAGCTAGAGGATGTGAAAATCTTACTTTCCGGGTCACCCTTCGGATTTTTTGCTTTGCCAAAGGCTCTGAGTCGGAGGAGATTATAGTTACCTCTTCGTCAACTGCTTGGTTGTTCCCCGTATCCTCCTAAAAAGATAGAATGTCAATAAAATAACGATAAAAGAATCAGGAGAATTAAGGATTACCTCTTCTTCATCTTCAGAAGTGTCGTCCAATTTGAGTAAATCTGAAGCGCTGGGTTTCTTATTCCTTGAAGTTCCTGTTTTGGCGGCTTTTCTTTCGGTTCTCTTGGCTGCTCTGGCTTGTTTGGCAGCCTCATGGTCATACTTGACCTTCCAGAAGTTGTCATCGGCCTGTGGAAAAGGATAAGGGGTTATGAGTAAAAGCAAGGTATAATATGGCAAAGAGTATTCACTGAGGTTGATGACTCACTGGGGGGGCCGGGTTCTTCTTGCAGAAAGAAAGTAGGCCAAAGGCATTATTAGTCACCGTGCCCTCTTTCAATAATGTTTGGGTCGTAGCCTCCACCACATCATCTGGCAAGTCGTCAGGACTATGACGCAGTGGGTCATCCTTCTCGCCTGAGTAAGTGCACATTAAGCCGGGGCGGCGGCTTAACGGAAGCACTCACCAAGTGACCCAGGCTCGGACCAGGTCGATGCCGTCTAAGCCGTTTCCCAAAAGAGCTTTGATTTTTCTAATGGTGGGAGCGAGTGGCAGACGTTCAACAGCGGTCAATTTATCCGGCAGCGGGTGGTTGGATTCAAGAAGCAGAGCATGGAAGCCGGGAAGAGGGTTCTCGTCAGCCGGAGAAGTGTCCTGGCAATAGAACCATGTCTGATTCCAATCCTTCGGGTGACTCGGCAGTTCAGCATTAGGAAAAAGGCAGTCTCTCCGCCGCTGAATCGAAATGCCACCAGGTTCTAGACTGGGCCCATTGGCACGTTCATTTTGCCGGTTTAAGTAGAATAGCTCTCTGAATAAAAGTAGATTGGGTTCTTCTCCCAGATAGACCTCGCAGAAGACTTGGAAGTTGCAAATATTTGACACGGAATTAGGCCCGATGTCTTGAGGTCTGAGGTCAAAGAAATGTAAAACATCCCTGAAGAATTTTGAACCGGGTGGGGCAAATCCCCGGCTCATATGATCCATAAAAACTACCACCTCCCCTTATTTGGGTTGAGGTTTCTCCTCGGACGGGTCAGGGGCACGATAAGACATGACCTCCTTCTTGGGCAGATGGCCAGACTTCACAAATTCAGACAATTTACTTTTTGTGACTGTGGATGGGACCCAATTACAGGTCACAGGAGCCTTGGTTGCCTTAGGTGCCATGACGTAAATTGAAGCCTATGACAAAATAAGAGGTTCCGATTCAAATTTAACCCGGAGGAAAACATTTTAAGTCTATTCAAGATGGCGACTTAAGAAGGGGCTAATGATATATGGGTAAGTATGCAGCAATATTTAAGCCGCTATAGGTATCAAGAGTAGTTAAATTTTCTTAAGTCGCGAGAAGCAAGCAAGGTTCACATATCACTGTCATTTATTTAAACCGGCCACATGGACATTCGTGGTTAAACATATTCGATAGAGGTAGTTTTTTATTTAAGGGTGGAACAAAGAGGTTTCACAAGTTGCGGCTATTATTTTGGATCAAACAACTGTTTTGAAAAGAAAAATTTCTAGACCTAGGACTGGCACAGATGAAGTTCAAGGGCTCGAACGGGGCCTCTGTGCGACGGAAAGGGATCTACTTACATTCGAAATGGCTATGAAATAGCTACCGCATCAGTTTTATACCATCTTCAAGATCAAGAAACGGCGGTGGTGATGAAATCTATGAGGGGTTCCTGACGAACAGCGAAGAACACCAAGGAACTCGAAGGTCCTAATGCGGATCTGAGGAACAAGAAGGAGGAAACTTACAGATGCAGAGTTGTTGCGGAGGTTCGTCGCAATTTTTTGGTCAAGTCAGGTTGATGCAGTGGCCTGAGTTGGCGAGGACGAGGAGATCTGCGACGGCGGCGGCGGCGGAGCTTGAGCGGCAGAGAGACAGCGAGAGGAAGAAGATGAATGACTGGGGGAGAAAATGAAGAAGACCTAGGTCGAGCCCATTTATAGGGAAGGGCTGACCGGGACGATGCGAGAAACGAGGAGATTGGATATTATTATCCAGCGACCCCGACGCCTCGGGTTTCGGGACAATCAGTAAAGGCAAAGATCCGTTGAAGATATAGCAGGATAAAATAGGGATTCAATTGGAGATGACATCACGACGGGTTAACATGGATCCAGAAGATGACGTCATGGCGGGTTAAACCCTTTTGCATGCATGTAAGACCGAAGGCTTATTTCTTAAGGTATTTTGAGATTAACATAAACCGGTTCAAATCAATCTGGGGCCTAATGTTGGGGATATAACTATTTGTGTAAGCCGCCCAGGAGGGGCCGGGTTACGCAAAGAAGATTCATCAGAAAGAAGCCCGAGGCCAAGCATGAAGATGGCGGTTAGCATAAGGGTCTAAGGCCTACAGGCGGCTTAAGGCCCATAGTAGTAAACTGCCATGATGATATGACTTGTAACATAAGGTAGATTTAAATAGTCACCGAGCCGGACACTGTCTATGAGCCGGCCGGGACTCCGTAGGCCGCAGGGCGTCCACCCGTGTATATAAGGGGACGACACGCTGGCGGCTTAGGGCAGGAAACAACTCATCGATAGCCGGGCATAGCGTATCTCGCTCCCTGGTCATCGAAACATCAAGCAATATCAACCCAACTAGACGTAGGCCTTACCTTCACCGTAAGGGGCCGAACTAGTATAAACCTCTTGTGTCTCTTGTCCTGATTAACCCCTTCAAGCTTCCTAGTTGCGATGGCTCCACAACTAAGTCCTTTCACTAGGACATCTGACGTGACAATTCCACGACACAAAGTGTTTCTCCGGTAAGCGGGAGTTACATAATCTCATAGTCATAGGAACTTGTATAAGTCATGAAGAAAGCAATAGCAACATACTAAACGATCAAGTGCTAAGCTAACGGAATGGGTCAAGTCAATCACATCATTCTCCTCATGATGTTATCCCATTAATCAAATGACAACTCATGTCTATGGCTAGGAAACTTAACCATCTTTGATTCAACGAGCTAGTCAAGTAGAGGCATACTAGTGACACTTTGTTTGTCTATGTATTCACACATGTACTAAGTTTCCTGTTAATACAATTCTAGTATGAATAATAAACATTTATCATGAAATAAGGAAATAAATAATAACTTTATTATTGCCTCTAGGGCATATTTCCTTCAGTCTCCCACTTGCACTAGAGTCAATAATCTAGTTCACATCACCATGTGATTTAACACTAATATTCACATCTGCATGTGATTAACACCCATAGTTCACATCATCATGTGACTAACGCCCAAAGGGTTTACTAGAGTCAATAATCTAGTTCACATCAATATGTGATTAACACCCAAAGAGTACTAAGGTGTGATCATGTTTTGCTCGTGAGAGAAGTTTAGTCAATGTGTCATCACATTCAGAGCCGTATGTATTTTGCAAATATTCTATGTCTACAATGCTCTGCATGGAGCTACTCTAGCTAATTGCTCCCACTTTCAATATGTATCTAGATTGATACTTAGAGTCATCTGGATTGGTGTAAAAGCTTGCACCGATGTAACTCTTTTTGATGAACTCTTTTATCACCTCCATAATCGAGAAATATTTCCTTAGTCCTTTCTAAGGATATTCTTGACCATTGTCTAGTGATCTACTCCTAGATCAAAATTGTACTCCTTGCCAAATTCAGAGCAAGGTATACAATAGGTCTGGTACATAGCATAGCATACTTTATAGAACCTATGACTATGGCATAGGGAATGACTTTCATTCTCTTTCTATTTTCTGTCGTGGTCGGGCTTTGAGTCTTACTCAACTTCACACCTTGCAACACAAGCAAGAACTCCTTCTTTGACTGTTCCATTTTGAACTACTTCAAAATCTTATCAAGGTATGTACTTTGTGAAAGTCCAATTAAGCGTCTTGATCTATCTATATAGACCTTGATGCCCAATATATAAGCAGCTTCACCGAGATCTTTCATTGAAAAACTTTTATTCAAGTATCCTTTTATGCTATCCAGAAATTCTATATCATTTCCAATTAACAATATGTCGCCCACATATAATATCAGAAATGCTACAGAGCTCCCACTCACTTTCTTGTAAATGCAGGCTTCTCCAAAAGTCTGTATAAAACCATATGCTTTGATCACACTATCAAAGCGTTTATTCCAACTCCGAGAGACTTGCACTAGTCCATAAATGGATCGCTGGAGCTTGCACACTTTGTTAGCACCTTTCGGATCGACAAAACATTCTGGTTGCATCATATACAACTCTTCTTCCAGAAATCCATTCAGGAATGCAGTTTTTACATCCATTTGCCAAATTTCATAATCATAAAATGCGGCAATTGCTAACATGATTCGGACAGACTTAAGCATCGCTACGGGTGAGAATGTCTCATCGTAGTCAACCCCTTGAACTTGTCGAAAACCTTTCACAACAAGTCGAGCTTTGTAGACAGTAACATTACCATCAACATCAATCTTCTTCTTGAATCGTTTGCTGATCATCGGGCAAGTCAACCAAAGTCCACACTTTGTTCTCATACATGGATCCCATCTCAGATTTCATGGCCTCAAGCCATTTTGCGGAATCTGGGATCATCATCGCTTCCTCATAGTTCGTAGGTTTATCATGGTCTAGTAACATGACTTCCAGAATAGGATTACCATACCACACTGGTGCGGACCATACTCTGGAAAACCTACGAGGTTCTGTAGTAACTTGATTTGAAGTTTCATGATCATCATCATTAGCTTCCTCACTAATTGGTGTAGCAATCACTGGAACTGATTTCAAGGTATGTACTTTGTGAAAGTCCAATTCAGGAGAAGGTACAATTACCTTATCAAGCTCTACTTTCCTCCCACTCACTTCTTTCGAGAGAAACTCCTTCTCTAGAAAGGATCCATCTTAGCAACGAATGTTTTGCCTTCGGATCTGTGATAGAAGGTGTACCCAACAATTTTCTTTGGGTATTCTATGAAGACGCACTTCTCCGATTTGGGTTCGAGCTTATCAGGTTGAAACGTTTTCACATAAGCATCGCAGCCCCAAACTTTAAGAAACGACAACTTAGGTTTCTTACCAAACCATAGTTCATAAGGCGTCATCTCAACAGATTTAGATGGTGCCCTATTTAAAGTGAATGCAGCTGTCTCTAATGAATAACCCCAAAACAATAGTGGTAAATCGGTAGATACATCATAGATCGCACCATATATCCAATAAAGTGCGCTTATGACGTTCGGATACACCATTACGCTGTGGTGTTCCATGTGGCATGAGCTATGAAACTATTCCACATTGTTTTTAAATGAAGGCCAAACTCGTAACTCAAATATTCTCCTCTAGGATCAGATTGTAGAAAGTTTATTTTCTTGTTACGATGATTCTCCACTTCACTCTGAAATTCTTTGAACTTTTCAAATGTTTCAGACTTGTGCTTCATTAAGTAGATATACTCATATCTGCTCAAATCATCTGTGAAGGTCAGAAAATAATGATACCCGCCACGAGCATCAACACTCATTGGACCGCATACATCGGTATGTATTATTTCCAAAAAGTCAGTAGCTCGTTCCATTGTTCTGAAGAACAGAATTTTAGTCATCTTGCCCAAAAAGCACGGTTCGCAAGCATCAAATGATTCATAACCAAGTGATTCCAAAAATCCATCTTTATGGAGTTTCTTCAAGCGCTTTACACCGATATGACCCAAACGGAGTGCCACAAATAAGTTGCACTATCATTATCAACTTTGCATCTTTTGGCATCAATATTATGAATATGTGTATCACTACGATCGAGATCCAACAAACTATTTTCATTGGGTGTATGACCATCGATAAACAGAACAACAATTATTCTGTGACTTTAAATGAATAACCGTATTGCAATAAACATGATCAACTCATATTCATGCTCAACGCAAACGCCAAATAACATTTATTTAGGTTTAACACTAATCCCGAAAGTATAGGGAGTGTGCGATGATGATCATATCAATCTTGGAATGACTTCCAACACACATCGTCACTTCACCCTCAACTAGTCTTTGTTTATTCTATAACTCCTATTTCGAGTTACTAATCTTAGCAACCTAACAAGTATCAAATACCCAGGGTTTACTATAAACACTAGTAAGGTACACATAAATAACCTGTATATCAAATATACCCTTGTTCACTTTGCCATCCTTCTTATCCACCAAATATTCAGGGCATTTCCGCTCAAAGGACCATTTCCTTTGCGGAAGAAGCACTGGATTTCAGGCTTTGGTCCAGCTTTGGGCTTCTTCGCGGGAGTGACAACTTGCTTGCCATTCTACATGAAGTTCCCTTTCTTTCCCTTTGCCCTTTTCTTGAAACTAGTGGTCTTGTTAATCATCAACACTTGATGCTCTTTCTTGATTTCTACCTTCATCGATTTCATCATCATGAAAAGCTCGGGAAACGTTTTCGTCATCCCTTGCATACTATAGTTCATCACGGAGTTCCGGTAACTTGGTGATGGTGACTAGAGAACTCTGTCAATCACTATCTTATGTGGAAGATTAACTCCCACTTGATTCAAGCGATTGTAGTACCCAGACAATCTGAGCACATGCTAACTAGTTGAGCAATTCTCCTCCATCTTTTAGCTATATAACTTGTTGGAGACTTCATATCTCTCAGCTCGGGTATTTGCTTGAAATATTAACTTCAACTCCTGGAACATCTCATATGGTCCATGACATTCAAAACGTCTTTGAAGTCCCGATTATAAGTCGTTAAGCATGGTGCACTAAACTATCAAGTAGTCATCATATTGAGCTAGCCAAACGTTCATAACGTCTGCATCTGCTCCTGCAATAGGTATGTCAGCTAGCGGTGCATCAAGGACATAATTCTTCTGTGCAGCAATGAGGATAAACCTTAGATCACGGACCCATTCCGCATCATGCTACTATCATATTTCAACTTAGTTTTCTCTAGGACCACATATAAAACATAGGGAAGAAACAACGCGAGCTATTGATCTACAACATAATTTGCAAAAATACTATTAGGACTAAGTTCATGATAAATTAAAGTTCAATTAATCATATTACTTAAAGAACTCCCACTTAGATAGACATCAATCTAATCATCTAAGTGATCACGTGATCCAAATCAACTAAACCATGTCCGATCATCACGTGAGATGGAGTAGTTTTCAATGGTGAACATCACTATGTTGATCATATCTACTATATGATTCACGATCGACCTTTCAGTCTCCAAAGGTTCCGAGGCCATATCTGCATATGCTAGGCTCACAAGTTTAACCCGAGTATTCTGCGTGTGCAAAACTAGCTTGCACCCGTTGTAGATGAACGTAGAGCTTATCACACCCGATCATCACGTGGTGTCTCGGCAGGACAAACTTTGGCAACGGTGCATACTCAGGGAGAATACTTTTACCTTGAAATTTAGTGAGAGATCATCTTATAATGCTACCGTCGAACTAAGCAAAAATAAGATGTATAAAAGATAAACATCACATGCAATCAAAGTATGTGACATGATATGGCCATCGTCATCTTGTGCCTTTGATCTCCATCTCCAAAGCATCGTCATGATCTCCGTCATCACCGGCATAAAACCATGATCTCCATCATCTTGATCTATATCAATGTGTCGTCACATGGTCGTCTCGCCAACTATTGCTCTTGCAACTATTGCTATCGTATAGCGATAAAGTAAAGCAATTATTTGGCGCTTGCATCTTATGCAATAAAGAGACAACCATAAGGCTTACGCCGATTCTTGATAACTTCAACAAAACATGATCATCTCATACAACAACTTATATCTCATCACGTCTTGACCATATCACATCACAACATGCCCTGCAAAAACAAGTTAGACGTTCTCTACTTTGTTGTTGCAAGTTTTACATGGCTGCTACTGGCTGAGAAAGAACCGTTCTTACCTACGCATCAAAACCACAACGATATTTCGTCAAGTTAGTGTTGCTTTAACCTTCACAAGGACCGGGCGTAGCCACACTCGGTTCAAAGTTGGAGAAACTGACACCCGCCAGCCACCTGTGTGCAAAGCACGTCGTAGTACCAGTCTCGCATAAGCGTACGCGTAATGTCGGTACGGGCCGCTTCATCCAACAATACCACCGAACCAAAGTATGACATGCTGGTAAGCAGTATGACTTGTATCGCCCACAACTCACTTGTGTTCCAGTCGTGCATATAACATCTACGCATAAAACCAGACTCGGATGCCACTGTTGGGGAACATAATAATTTCAAAAAAAAAATCCTACGCACACGCAAGATCATGGTGATGCATAGAAACGAGAGGGGAGAGTGTTGTCCACGTACCCTCGTAGACCTTAAGCGGAAGCGTTAGCACAACGCGGTTGATGTAGTCGCACGTATTCACGATCCGACCAATCCAAGTACCGAACGTACGGCACCTCCGAGTTCAGCACACGTTCAGCTCGATGACGTCCCACGAACTCCGATCCATCAGAGCTTTGCAGGAGAGTTTCGTCAGCATGACGGCGTGATGACGGTGTTGATGATGCTACCGATGCAGGGCTTCGCTTAAGCACCGCTATGATATTACCGAGGTGGAATATGGTGGAGGGGGGCACCGCACACGGCTGGGAGAGATCAACAGATCAACTTGTTGTGTCTAGAGGTGCCCCCTGCCCTCGTATATAAAGGAGCAAGGGGGAAGGCGGCCGGCCAAGGAGGAGGGTGCACCAAGGGGGGAGTCCTACTCCCATCGGGAGTGGGACTCCTCCTTTCCTTGTTGGAGTAGGAGAGGGGAAGGAAGGAAGAGAGGAGAGGAAGGAAAGGGGGGGCGCCACCCCCCCCCTCCTTGTCCAATTCAGACTAGAGGGGGAGGGGGCGCGCGGCCTGCCCTGGCCGCCCCTCCTCTTCTCCACTAGGTCCCGTGAGGCCCAATAAACTCCCCCGGGGGGTTCGGTAACCCCCCCCCCCCGGTACTCCGGTATATGTCCGGAACCTCCCGAAACACTTCCGGTGTCCAAACATAGTCATCCAATATATCGATCTTTACGTCTCGGCCATTTCGAAACTCCTCGTCATGTTCGTGATCATATCCGGGACTCCGAACTACCATCGGTACATCAAAACACAAAAACTCATAATACCGATCGTCACCGAACTTTAAGCGTGTGGACCCTACGGGTTCGAGAACTATGTAGACATGACCGAGACACATTTCCGTTCAATAACCAATAGAGGAACCTAGATGCTCATATTGGTTCCCACATATTCTACGAAGATCTTTATCGGTCAAACCGCATAACAACATACGTTGTTCCGTTTGTCATCGGTATGTTACTTGCCCGAGATTCGATCGTTGGTATCTCAATACCTAGTTCAGTCTCGTTCCCGGCAAGTCTCTTTACTCGTTATGTAATGCATCATCCCGCAACTAACTCATTAGTTACACTGCTTGCAAGGCTTATAGTGATGTGCATTACCGAGAGGGCCCAGAGATACCTCACCGACAATCGGAGTGACAAATCCTAATCTCGAAATATGCCAACTCAGCAAGTACCTTCGGAGACACATGTAGAGCACCTTTATAATCACCCAGTTATGTTGTGACGTTTGGTAGCACACAAAGTGTTCCTCCGGTAAGCGGGAGTTACATAATCTCATAGTCATAGAAACTTGTATAAGTCATGAAGAAAGCAATTGCAACATACTAAACGATCAAGTGCTAAGCTAACGGAATGGGTCAAGTAAATCACATCATTCTCCTAATGATGTGATCACGTTAATCAAATGACAACTCATGTCTATGGCTAGGAAACTTAACCATCTTTGCTTCAACGAGCTAGTCAAGTAGAGGCATACTAGTGACACTTTGTTTGTCTATGTATTCACACATGTACTAAGTTTCCGGTTAATACAATTCTAGCATGAATAATAAACATTTATCATGAAATAAGGAAATAAATAATAACTTTATTATTGCCTCTAGGGCATATTTCCTTCAACTTCGTCAATGCAAGATGTGGTGTCGGCTCAGTATATCGAAGGTGCTCATAGAAGTAGGGTGTGTGTGTGTGTGTGTGTGTTCATAGTGTGAGTATATGTGGATATCTGTGTTGTGATGTGTTAAAAAAATAGTAGCAAAACCAAAAGGGAAAACCAACAATGAACCAAATTGTGCATGCCATGTATCCTATAAAATCTGAAAAAGTGCACCCTCTGAAACTGACCAAACATTACTTGCACCAAAACATACTGGAAGTAGGATCATAGGTCACAACGAGAAAAATAATCACATGTGGTGGAATAGGGGGAAGAAGTTACCAGAGTTGAAGTCGGGGACGCGGCCATCGCGATGTAGTGGAGGCGGTCGGCAAGGTGGAAGTGGTCGATGAAAGGCACTGCAACTGAGAGTCAGGGAGACGACTGAGGTAAGGTTGGCGAGGTCGGATAAATCGGTGGGGGTCGACGAAGTCATTCCAGGAACTGGAGGACGGTGCGACTGCCAAGTTCTTGGTGCTAGCTCCCGTGGCAAGCCGGGAGAGGCATTGACAAAGAGTGCATGATGGTGAGGTCGGATGTGAGGATGCCATGATGCTACACATCGCATCCTAAGAAATCCACGCCGGTTGCTGATAACCCACAAGTATAGGGGATCAAGTCCTTTCGATAAGTAAGAGTGTCGAACCCAACAAGGAGTAGAAGGAAATGACAAGTGGTTTTCAGCAAGGTATTTTCTGCAAGCACTGAAAGAGTCGGTAACAGGTAGTTTGATAGGAAGGTAATTTGTAACGGACAAGTAACGGTAACGGTAAATAAAGTGCAGCAAGGTAGCCCAATCCTTTTGTGGCAAAGGATAGGCCAAAACGGTCTCTTATATTAAGCAAAGCGTTCTTGAGGGTACACGGGAATTTCACCATGTCGCTTTCATCATGTTGGCTTGATTCGTGTTCGCTACTTTGATAATTTGATATGTGGGTGGACCGATGCTTAGGTGCTGTTCTTACTTGAACAAACCTCCTACTTATGATTAACCCCCTCGCAAGCATACACAACTACGAGAAAAGTATTAAGATCAAATCTAACCATAGCATTAAACTTTTGGATCCAAATCGGTCCCTTACGAAGTAGCGCATAAACTAGGGTTAAAATTCTGTCAATCTAGCAACCCATCATCTAATAACTACTCCACAATGCATTCCCTTAGACCCAAAGATGATGAAGTGCCATGTAGTCGACGCTCACATGACACCGCTAAGGAAATCACAATATACATATCATAAAAATATCAAACACATATCAAGTTCACATAATTACTTGCAACATGACTTCTCTCGTGACCTCAAGAACAAAAGTAACTACTCACAAATAATGATCATGCTCAAGATCAGAGGGGTATTAAATAGCATAATGGATCTGAACTTATAAACTTTCATCAAATAAACCATATAGTAATCAACTACAAGATGTAATCAACACTATTAGTCACCCACAAGTACCAATCTAAGGTTCCGGTACAAAGATTGAACACAAGAGATGAACTAGGATTTGAGAGGAGATGGTGATGTTTAAGACGTTGATGTAGATTGCCCTCCCAAAGATGAAAGGGTTGTTGGTGATGACGATGACTTCGATTTACCCCTCCGGGAGGGAAGTTCCCCCGGCAGAATCACTCCGCCGGAGGCCAAAAGTGCTCCTACCCAAGTTCAGTCTCGAAACGGCGGCTCTTCGTCTCGAAAGTCCTCTCTTGATTTTTTTCTAGGTCAAAATGACCTATATACCAATGGGCACCGGAGGTGGCTGGGTTGAGCACAACCCACCAGGGCGCGCTTGGGGGGCCTGGTGCGCGCCGGTGTCTTATGCTCACCAGGTGGCCCCCGCCGGTAGTTATTTGCTCCATTATTTTTCTATATATTTCAAAATAATTCTCAGTAAATTTTCAGGTCATTTGGAGATGTGCAGAATAGGTCAATCTGACGTAGCTTTTTCAGGTCTAGAATTCCAGTTGTCGGCATTCTTCCTCTTTGTGTAAATCTTGCATATTATGAGAGAAAAGACATTAGAATTACTTCATAAAGCATTATTATGCATAAAAATATTATAAATAACAGTAGGAAATCGTGATGCAAAATGAACATACCAGCTGCCGCTGGCTCCCATAGCGAGCCAAGGTAGGCGAGGTAAGGGGGCATGCGGTGATCTGCTGCCATGGGGAGAGGCAAGGCGTCATTCGACATCCACAGAAGAGTCAACGCTTATGATGCATAGGGAGGGGTGGATCTGAACTAGGAGGGGAGGGAGGAGGAGGAAAAGATGCGGTTGCGCCAGATCGATGCAAGAGGATAAAACAATAGGATGGAAACTGTGCAGTTTCTGAAGTCCATGAGAAACATCTAGTGTAGTCTAAACCAATGAAAAAATAGTGTGCTATAGCAAAATAGCGCCACCAATACACTGTTAGCAAAACATTATATACTATTTTATTTAGCAAATTGGTAAAACACTATAGCATGCTGTTAACAATTCTATAGCTTGCTGTTTTTCGAAACACAGTAAGAGAAACACTTCAAACGCACCGGAGGCGTGGAACCTTAGCCGCTTTATAATTCTCTAATATACAAATGTCTCTTTCTGTAGTTTTACTTGATTTTTAGTAAAAGGGCTCGTGCATTGCAACGAAAGAAAAAATAATCATAATCTTCAATAGCAATGACCACATTTTGTTCACATCTCATTGTATAATTTTGAAAATTTATTCACAAATGCAAAAAAAAATTGTTTATTTTTTAAAATTATTCACAAATTAAAGCAATGTTCGCATTTTTGAAAACATGTCGTGGTTGTCCAAAAACTTGGTAATCAAACAATTATTCTGAATTTCAAGAAACATTTTTTAAAAGACATACTATAATATTCCGATCCACCCCAGCAGTGAATTCTTCAAAATTCACGCGGGTATATAGTCACAAAGACTCAGAAGCATTACTGTTTAACTACATACCTTCGATCATTTGTGAACATTGTTACAAATTTGGGAACATTCTTAAAAATCGTGAACAATTTTTACCATTTACAAGCATTCTTTTA
This sequence comes from Aegilops bicornis, assembly GCA_021605145.1. Lineage (NCBI taxonomy): Eukaryota > Viridiplantae > Streptophyta > Magnoliopsida > Poales > Poaceae > Aegilops > Aegilops bicornis. The sequence goes on from CM038675.1 coordinate 778,494,181, forward strand.
ACATTCTGAACATTTTTTATATTGCGAACTGTTTTTTAGCATGTTCTTTTGAATCGACGAACAATTCTAGAACAAACGAACATTTTTTTCGAAATGGGTGGATTTACTTTAAACTCACATACACTTTTTGAAATGCATGAACATTTCCTGAATCGGCAAACATTTTATGAATCAATAAACTCTTTTGTAATTCAAGAAATATTTTGGAAAATGCATGAACATTTTTTGAATTAGCTTAGAGTTGTTAAATTTCATTAATACTCCCTCCGTTCACTTTTATAAGTCGTTTCAGACAAGTGAAATTTAGCTGTTTTGCACAATGTCCGAAACATCTATAAAGCCTTATAAAAGTGAACAGAGGAAGTAATTTTTAATACTCGGACTTTTGTTTCATAATCATGGACTTCTTTGATTCTACGAATTTTATTTTCAAAATTGCGAACATTTAGTTGAATATGCAAACATTTTTAGAAAAATTTAGAGCATTTTTCTGAATTTGGATCATTTTATTTCAAAATTCTGATTTTTTTTTAAATTGCAGTTCCAAATTATTTAAAATTGAAAAAAACAAAAAGAACAGGAAAATAAAAATAAAAAATGAAACTAATAAAACAGGTACCCGCCGATGGGCCGGCTGTAGATAAAGGGGTAGATATCCGTATTTTCACCTTGAAGGACACCGGCTTTAGTGCAACCTTTTCGTTTCGACTCCCTAATCACACCCCACTTGCACGGTCTCCTTCGGTCGACTCAGTCTCTAGTCGCCGCCGGCACTCTTCTTTTTCCTCGTCGCCCCCCGGGATTCACCCTCGCTCCCTCTCCTTGCCGCGCGGCCGACCTCCCCGCCGGTCCCCTCTCCCTACTAGAGAAGGCAGGTGCGGCTTGCCTGGCCGCCAAATCCGGCCGCAACCTGTCCAGATTGATCCTCTTACCGGACGCCAGGAGATCAGCCGTTGTCCTCGTCGTCTCCTCCGCCGGCACGACTCGCAGGTGAGTCGTCCTTTGCCTCCTCGATTAGCCGGCCTTGTCCTCGCCGTTGCTCTTAGACTAACCCTGTAACTATCAGCTGTACTAATTCAAGACCGTCCACGCGCAGAAACTTCAGTCTTCAACTGGTACTAGTCTGGGCCCAAATCCGACCGTCGGAGCACGGATCTGTCCAGATTGATCCTTTTAGCTGACGCCGGGAGACCAACCAATCGACCTCAGCCTAGCCGCGGCCCTCGTCGTCTCCTGTGCCGGCGAAGCTCGCAAGCAAAGCCGCGACCAGCAGCACGTCCACGGCGGGGCACGGTGAGTCTGACTGTCTGATTCGTCAGGTAGTCCCTAGCCCCTGTATCAGCCGTACTGATTCAGTGTATCCGACTTCAGAAACTTTCCATCTCAACTTCTCAAGGCTCAAGCAAAGAACAAACTTCAGCTAGCTGCGGCCACTCTCCATGGAAAATGCCTGCACGAACCTCAACCAAGTCGTGCGCTCGGTGCGGCTGCTCAAGATCGACGGGTTTAGCTTGACCGTGAACCTGAGCTCTGAATATCGCTTCACATCCAGATGGAATGTCGATGGGTACGATTTGGAAGTTAGTATCTATCCTGCAGCCATCCCCTTATATCCAGATGGCAACAAGTTTGTGTCTCTGAGACTTATGTTTCTCAGTAAAGCCCGCACAGAGTGTGGTGTGCCAGTGAGCCTAGCCTGTCAGCTGGTAGATCCGAGTGGGGAGCTTGAACCATTTAAAGAGGACAGTGTGTCGGAGACCTTCTTTGCACCCCACTACTTCAAAGAACTCTTCTTCGTGAATAGGAAGTCCATACCATCTGCTTATCTCCGGGATGATTCTCTGACTCTGCGATGTGCCATCACAATGCTCAAGGAATTACCAGTGCAAACCATCCCAGCTGAAGAGGTGATCACTGTACCATGCACCAATTTGCACCAGCACCTCGGCGAGCTCCTGGAGAGCGAGACGGGAGCCGATGTCACCTTTCTCGTGTGCGACGAGTCGTTTGCTGCACACAAGGACATACTTGCCGCAAGGTCTCCGGTTTTCAAGGCCCAGTTCTTTGGAGACATGAAGGAGAAATGCTCGCAACGTGTGGAGGTGAAGGACATGGAGGTGGCAGCATTCAGGGCCATGCTGCACTTCATCTACACCGACACGGTGCCTGAGCTTGATCAACCGCTCGAGGTGGTGGCGACGCTCGCTCAACATCTGCTTGCGGCTGCTGACTGGTACGGTCTCGATAGGCTCAAGCTGATTTGTGAAGTAAAGCTCTCTGGTGGCATGACTGTCGACACCGCAGCGACAACTCTTGCTTTGGCGGAGCAGCACAATTGCTCGAAGCTCAAGGCCAAATGTGTCGAGTTCATCGTAAGCACTCCTGCAGTTCTTGATGATGTGTTGGCGACGGAGGGGTATAGGCACCTGGAGGCAAGCTGCCCTTCGGTCTTGACTGAGCTTCTTAAGTCTGTCCATGGGAGGAAGTGTTGAAGTGTAGCCATATTGCTAGACTTCCAGGATCTGACAATGCGTGTAGTCTCTGTTTGTACTTGTGAGAAACGATTAATGCATACAAGAAACTTGTGTTTTTTTAGGGAATTACTAGAAACTTGTGTTTGTATTTACCTAAAATGGAAAACTTATGTCGTGTTATGAGCAACGTAATGCTTTCACCCGCCTACAGTAGTTGTAATTTAGTGACTGTCAATGTTGACACAAGGTTTTACACAGTCCAGGGGTCTTGTATATGCTCGTAGTCGTAGTCTTTTGAACTGAGTGTGCAACTGTGCATACAGATACATGATTTGCTCAACTGCAACCACACCAATCCTGGTGTTGGGGGGTCTTTTGAAGACCTTCTCACAACAAAATTAGGGACAACACTAGCACAATGCTCACTTGGGAGTTCTGATTGTGTCAGTTACAAAATTAAGATGATCTCTGTTTTGTAGACCAAGAGCCAACTTCTGGACCAACCTATTGTTGTCTGATTTGTATAACTGTATGCTTTCCATGGCACCCTACAATATCCTTGAGAATATTTGTGCAGATAACAGAGTTAAGATATTTGAATATTCGAAGATGTAGTTTTCTGGTACTTTTAAGCACACAAGGTTTGTGCCTCTTTTGTTGCCTTCTCAATGTTTTGGTGTATCTTTCGTTATCATGTCCATCTATACAAGGATTGACTGCTCTGTTTTTCAGGTAAAGCTTCAGGCTGCTCCAGACTGCTTCAAATTCTAAAATCTTTCTTACCAGATGTCCCTGAAGGGGCGTCAAAGCCTAGAATCATCGGGGGGGTATGATCCTTTTATTTCATTTTACACCTCCCGGTTGTCATGTAGAATTTCTTCACTAATAAAGAGTAGTTTACCTTTGATGATAATATTCTTCGTATATTCATCTTGGACAAGTATCGACTTGTGGTACTATAAGTTACAAGTAACCTGTAACGTGACTGCTAAATGAGATTACGGAGTATTATGTTGGAATATTAGGCAAGTTCATGATTAATTTCAGTAAATAATTCATGACTAGAAGAGATACTAGCATGCAATAATCTAGCAAACTAGAAGAACAGCAAGACATGCATAACAGCAGCAAACACGTAACAATAGCTGTAGAAACAGACATGAACAGAGGATGTTGGACGTACTGATCGTTAGCTATTATGGGTGCGACAGTGTTGATGATGATGTTGGCGACGATCTGTTGCGTACGGCGATGAATACGACGATGAGTAGCACCGCCCGACTTGGACGGAAGACGACCCGTGATAACGAATTTGTGCAGTCGCGCACAGCGCTTCCCAAAAACCTAATTCGTCCTCTCCCGGTGCAAGATCGCAAAGACGAACGGTTCCGGAGACCTGCTCTCCCACGCGCCGATGCACGGCGGCGTTTGGGATGGAGTAGACTAGGATGGCGGCGCAAGTTGTGAGATGAGGCAAAACCCTAGGTGTTTTTTCGGTGTGTCTCTGGCCGCAGCCGGTAGCTGTATATATATTAGGACCAGAGGCGGTATTGTGTCGCGACCACAATCCCAAACCGACTCGGTTTCTAATTCGTATACTTACCGGACAAGAAATCAAAACTTGTCTGCCAAGACATAAAAATAAAACGGCAAAAGGAAGCTGCGCTCCTGCAAGGAGACGGACCGGATTTCGGCGGACCATTCACGCGCATGTCGCATGTACGCCTCGCCTCGCCAGGCCAGGCGAGCGAGCGCGCGCGTGTGGTTTTCCCTTTCTCTTCTCACACACCACTTAGAGTGGTGGAGAGAACCCACTATATAAAGAGGTCCAACTCTTCTTCAACTTCCAAGGTGGGACTAAACTTAGCACCACCACTTGCCATTTTACACATGGGCTTTGAGATTTCAGAAATTGCTATGGGCCTAGCCCATTAATTCTAACAATCCCCCATCAGATCTCAAATACCCATTTAGAGATTTGCCTTCTCTCACCACTTGTTTAATATACCAGTTTCAGCAGAGACTGTTAAGTTGAACTTCTGCCTAGAACTTTAAGCTACATCCATTCACAACTTGACAATGGACTATGCCTTGAATTGTTAGTTTTGTGTGAACAGGTTTCACTCAAAGTCTTAACCAGTACCTGACCGCCAAAGAGGCTACCCAGCGGTTTGGAGCTTATACGCCATACTCCCTGGTCTCTTCGTGAGTTTACTAGAGATCACCCAAATCTCATAGGCTGCGGCGTTTACGGTCGAGAACTCATATAGGTGTGTTCTTTCAAGACTGCTCAGAGGACAGCATCTTTGCTAATTATAGCCAATAGAACCACATTAAGGCATGTTGCCGACCTGCCTTACAGATCTGAGCCTTACAGCTCGAGAGTTTTGCATCTTCACTTGGAGACGATCATAAGTTATTACTGTCCTCGCTTAACCAATAGCTTGTTCTTCCTGCATCCTAATTCACGGGATCTCCGATCACAAAGGTTGGGTTACTACTATGGTGTAACATCTATGGGTCTCATACCCATCTCCTCGATGCAATATCTATCACATTTCGTGATAGTCCCTTTGTAAAGGGATCTGCCAGGTTTTTGTCTCTGCTTGTATATACGTAATGCTTATTACTCCGGAGTTTCTCAACTTCGACAGACTTCAATCGTCTTTTCACGTGTCTTGATGACTTTGCATTATCTTCAGAATTGTTCACTTTAGCGATAACCGCTTGGTTATCACAATTCATAAGAATAGCCGGTACAGGTTTTTCAACAACCGCAAGTCCATCAAGAGCTCACGCAGCCATTCTCGCCTCAACAAAGAGTTGTGTCAAAAGCAGTTAATTCTGCTTCCATAGTTGACCTCGTCAATATGGTTTGCTTGCAAGACCTCCATGACACTGCGCCACCACCATGAGTAAATACATACCCACTTGTTGCGTAAAGTACATCAACATCGGAGATCCAATTTGAATCACTATATCCTTCTAGCACAGCAGGATCCCTGAATAAGTAATTCCGTAACTCATAGTACCTCTCGAGATAGCGCAAAGACCCTTTCTAGTGCATGCCAATGATCATCACCCGGGTTGGACATGAACCTACTCAGTTTGCTCACAGCAAAAGAGATATCTCGGTCTTGTAGCGCTAGCTAAGTACATGAGTGAACCGACAATTTGAGAGTATCTTAATTGATCTCTCGCTTTCTTTCTTGTTTTTTCCGAGTGTCACGCTGGGATCATAAGGTGTTGGAGAAGACTTGCTATCCATAAAACCGAATCGGTTCAAGACCTTCTCAACATAGTGAGATTGCGTTAATGTAATCCCACTCTCATCCTTAATAAGATTGATGTTTAGAATTACATCGGCTTCTCCCAGATCTTTCATGTCAAAACTTTTTGATAGAAAACACTTGACCTCATTAATTGCATTAATGTTTGTACCAAAGATCAGTATGTCGTCCACATACAAACATAATATGACACTATTGCCCCCACCATAGCGATAGTAAACACACCTATCAGCCTCGTTAATGACAAATCCTGCAGAAGTCAAAGTTCTTTCAAACTTCTCATGCCATTGCTTAGGTGTCTGTTTCAGACCATACAAGGATTTTTACAACTTGCACACATTTCTATCTTCACCCTTTACCACAAACCCACAGGCTGATCCATATAGATCTCCTCTTCCAACTCTCCATTGAGAAAAGTTGTCTTTACATCCATTTGATGAATGATAAGACCACAAGAGGCAGCCAAGGAAAGTAACACTCGAATGGTGGTCATTCTAGCAACGGGTGAATAGGTGTCAAAGTAATCTTCGCCTTCTTCTCGAAAGTGTAGCCCTTGGCCACTAGCCGCTTTGTACTTATCAATAGTACCATCAGGCTTTAGCTTCTTTTTGAACACTCCACTTACAGCCCACAGGTTTACAACCATATGGTCTATCAGTTAGTTCCCAAGTTCCATTAGAAAGAATTGAGTCCATCTCATTATGAACAGCTTCTTTCCAATCATCTACATCCGAAGATGCATATGCTTCGCAATCGTCTTGGGTGTGTCGTCCACAAGGTATACAATGAAATCATCACCAAAGGATTTTGCAATCCTTTGTCTCTTGTTCCTTCTAGGAACTTCATTGTTATCCTTCTCAAGGACTTCCTCATGTGATTGTTCAAATATTCATCAGTTGTACTAGATTCAGGAATTATCTCGGAAGAAAATCTAGCAATGCTATGCATATCTTTCATAGGAAATATGTTCTCAAAAATGTTGCATCACGAGATTCCATTATAGTATCAACATGCATATCAGGTACTTCAGATTTTACCACTAAAACCCTATAAGCAATGCTCCGCTGAGCATACCCTAGAAAGACACAATCCACTGTCTTTGGTCCAAGTTTATGCTTCTTAGGAATAGGAATATTGACCTTGCCGAGACATCCCCAAGTGCGCAAATAAGAAAGTGATGGTTTTCTCCCAACCCACTCCTCATAAGGGGTTTTCTTTATTATTGTTGGGAACTCTATTCAGGACATGACATGAAGTCAATAGAGCCTCCCCACCATGCCTTAGATAAACCAGAAGTGTCTAACATGGCATTCACCAAGTCCCAATGTGCGGTTTTTCCTCTCGGCCACTCCATTTGATTGAGGTGAATAGGGAGGCATCCTCTCATGAATAATACCATGTTCCTCACAAAATTCATCAAAAACTTTTGGAAAATACTCTCCACCACGATCGGACCTAAGACGCTTGATCTTTCTCTCTAATTGATTTTCAACTTCAGCTTTATAGATTTTAAAGTAGTCTAATGCTTCATCTTTAGTTTGCAACAAATAAACATAGCAAAATCTAGTCGCATCATCAATCAAACTCATGAAATATCTCTTTCCACCTTTTGTCAACACACCATTCATCTCACAAAGATCAGAATGTATGAGTTCTAGAGGTGCCAAGTTTGTCTCCTCGGCGGCCTTATGAGGCTTTCGAGGTTGCTTAGATTGCACACAACTATGGCACTTAGAACCTTTGGCAACCGTGGAAGTTCAGAATTAAACTCATGCTGGATAGCCGAGACATTAAACCAAAATTAATATGACATAAACGAGAGTGCCAAATACTTGCATCATCATTAACACTAGCACAAATTTGGTTTATTGACTTATTGCAAAAATCTGAAAGAGAAAAGCGGAACAAGCCTCCGCATTCATAGCCTTTTCCTATAAATTGTCCAAATCTTGACACGATTACTTTATTGGACTCTAAAACTACCTTAAATCCATCTCGACATAGAAGGGAGCCGCTAACTAGATTCTTGTTCATAGTAGGGACATGCTGCACGTTCCTTAGTTGCACGATCTTTCCCAAGTAAACTTCAGATCCACCGTGCCAATGTCACGAGCAGAAGGATGTGACCCATTCCCCATTAGGACGGAAGAATCCCTTACACCTGATAAGAAGTAAACAGGAGATGTCAAGACACACATGAACGTTAGCACCTTAATCAATCCACCACGAAGATGATTGAAATACTGAAAGCACAATAGGTAAATTACCATACCCATCAGTATTGCTAGCGGTCACCATGTTGACAGTCTTGGAGCTTGTTTTCCCTCTGCAGTCTGCACGTTCAGGGCATTCCTTGGAAAAGTGTCCAGGCTTCCCACAGGCGTAGCACTCTAGCTCAGCCTTGTTGAACTTCTTCTTGAAGGTAGTAGTCTTGGTAGGCTTGTTGAAAACAGGTTTGTTCTTCCCTTTGTTCTTATTCTGTGGGTACCTCTGCACCATGTTAGCAGTAGGCTGAACCTCACCTCCTTTTTCAGTGGTATCTTTAGCCCGAGCTTTTTCTTCAACATCAAGAGATGCAATCAGATTTTCAACTGATATCTCCTGTCTCTTATGCTTCAGAGTTGTGGCGAAATTCCTCCATGAAGGAGGCAACTTTGCAATCATGCACCCAGCCACGAATTTGTCGGGTAGAACACATTTAAGGAGTTCAAGTTCCTTCACAATGCACTTGTATCTCATGAGCTTGTTCAACCACGTAACGGTTATTCACCATCTTGTAGTCATGAAAACTCTCCATGATGTACAGTTCATCGCCTGCATCTGTTGGTAATCAATTTTGCATTCAGTGCATCCCACAGAATTTTTCCGCTGCTTATGTGCATGTACACATCACACAGACGGTCAGCAAGAACACTCAGAATGCATCCCACAAACATAGTATTGGCTTCCTGGAATTTTCTCCGATCTTCGTCGGTCATTTCCTCTGGAGCACCAACACTAGCGTGGAAAACTTTCAGAGCAGTAAGCCGGAGCGTGGTCTTCACCTGCCACCTCTTAAAGTGCACACCGTAAACTTATCCGGCCTCAGTGCATCAGCGAATCCAGCCATAGTTAACTCAGGAAATTGCCTATAATTAGGTTTTTGGATTGTTGAATATTAGGCAAGTTCATGATTAATTCCAGTAAATAATTCATGACTAGAAGAGATACTAGCATGCAATAATCTAGCAAACTAGAAGAACAGCAAGACATGCATAACAGCAGCAAATACGTAACAATAGCTGTAGAAACAGACATGAACAGAGGATGTTGGACATACTGATCGTTAGCTATTATGGGTGCGACAATGTTGATGATGATGTTAGCGACAATCTGCTGCTGACGGCGATGAATACGACGATGAGTAGCACCGCCTGACTTGGACGGAAGACGACCCGTGATGACGAATTTGAGCAGTCGCACACAGCGCTTCCCAAAAACCTAATTCGTCCTCTCCCGGTGCAAGATCGCAAAGACGAACGGTTCCGGAGACCTGCTCTCCCACGCGCCGATGCATGGCGGCATTTGGGATGGAGTAGACTAGGATGGCGGCGCAAGTTGTGAGATGAGGCAAAACCCTAGGTGTTTTTTCGGTGTGTCTCTGGCCGCAGCCGGTAGCTGTATATATAACCGGACAAGAAATAAAAAAACTTGTCTGCCAAGACATAAAAATAAAACGGCAAAAGGAAGCTGCGCTCCTGCAAGGAGACGGACCGGATTTCGGCGGACCATTCACGCGCATGTCGCATGTACGCCTCCCGCCCGCCTCCCTGCCCGCCCGCCCGGCCAAAGGCGAGAGCGAGCGGCTGCAGTGGTTTTCCCTTTCTCTTCTCACACACCACTTAGAGTGGTGGAGAGAACCCACTGAGGTCCAACTCTTCTTCAACTTCGAAGGTGGGACTAAACCTAGCACCACCACTTGCCATTTTACACATGGGCTTTGAGATTTCAGAAATTGCTATGGGCCTAGCCCATTAATTCTAACATATTATACCTATATATAACGTAAACTTGTAGTACTATATGCGTCAGCTCAGGAAATCTATTTCATTCTTTCAAAATGTCTAAAAATCCACACATGTGGTTGAGGGTGTATTTCATGCAAAGTTTCGCATTCTTGTTTAAAATTACTATTTTTTGTTGCTTGTCTCCTTGTATATGCTTATATCAATTTTCCTACCTTCAGCCACATAAGCCCCGTGCGTGTTTAAGTCTTTGTATTGTAAGCTTTGATGAATGCCTTGTCATCTAATTTAGGAATAGCATTCGGCACAACAGTAATTATCCCTTTCTTTTCCTCTTTACTTTTTCTTTCAAAAAAGTCCCTTTCTCATCACACTTTCACTTCACTTTTTCTGGTTCATCATCGAGTAAGCGTCGCCCCCCTCCCCCCGACGCGGGCGACCGAGGGGCTCCAACCCTAGCCGCCGGGTCACCTTTCGTTCCTCTCCCTCCCCTCCGTCGCCGCCGTTGGTCGGCGCCGGGCATAGCCTGTGCATGCCACGGCAGCGGCGGAGGCACTCCTCCCTCTCGCGGGTCATAGGGTGACGCGGGGTGCCCTGGCTCGAGGGTGTGACCATGATCTGGACTGCGGGGCGCCAATCTGGTTCATGACGGCCCAGATCTGGACTATGGCGTGTGGCAGTCGGCCGGCGTCCTAATGCATGGCGGCTGTGGTGGCAGTGTTGGCGATGGCGATGGCTGTGGCGCGGCGGCGTCGGAGGCGGCGCGGGCTGCGGGCGCGGCGGCTTGCTCTGTTTGGGCCGCGGCCGCGGCGCGCCATCTGCCTTTGGATCGGCGGCGGCGGCGGCGTGCAGGGCCTGGTGGTCGCGTCGGTGGCACCTTCGGTTAAATCTGTTTTGACCGGTGCAGCCGGTGGTGGTGGTCGTCTCTTCCATCAGATGTGGCTGGCCTGTGGCTGGGTGATCGGACCTCGAGATTCGTCATCTAGTCCCGACTACGAGTCGGGGAGACATAGTTGCCTGTGAAAACCGAGCCGTTGGCGGGCGATGGCGGCGTTTTGCACCGTTACCATGATGAAGGCCTTGTCATGTAACTGTTGTCGACCCATTTGTGCTGCTTCGAGGAAAACCCTAGGATCTGGTCTTCCAGATCGGACGATGGCGGTACTACGGTGCCGTTTCTCTCTTGAGAGTATCATTTATGGAGCAGCGCTGGAAGACAGAGGCAGGAGGTGGAGTGGTTTCGTCTTGCACGGAACTTCGATGGAGCTGTCAAGTCATGCCTGGCCGACAGGTGCTACGCTTAGTCATGCCTGGTTGGCAGGTGATACGCACGACGGATCTTCCAGAGTCCTCGCGTCTGGACGTACGAGTGTACGTAGGGCGGTGGCGCCGTTGGGCGCCGTGGGGCGTCGATGGATGTCCAGACTGGCAAGGATGATGTGGACCTCTCATCTGAAGTTTGGTCAATGATTCGATGATGATGGCGGCTTCTAAAACGTATGTATGTGGTTTATGCTTTAGGTAGGTTGCACCGACTGTTGGTCCCGATATGTTATGTGGATGGATCGGTGATGACACTGGTTTTAGATATGGGAAGTGAGAGCAGTCCACATTATCGAGTTTGTAGATATGAGTGGTGACTTCGGGTGAAATAATTAATAAGGTTGGCTGCATGCATGGATTGATGCTGAGACCGGGGGTTTAACCTCATTTTCAAAAAAAAAAAAAAACACTTTCACTTTTCAACCGAGGCCTGCCTCACAAAATCTTTTATTTTTTCACTCCTCCCACCTAGTCACCTCCCACTCGTCCCGGTCTGCCACTTTCCTCTTCTCCCTTGGCGGCGGTCTCGGCTGTGGCTGCCTCAGGGTGTTGGATTTGACGAAAATAACACCAAACAAGTCTGCCAGAATAGGTTTAGTATTACACAAAGTTAGCATCGTTTACCAACCGCTGCAACCGATGACAAACTAGCAGCATTCGGTGATACCAAAACGCTGCTAATGCTAACTATGGACTAGCAGCGCTCTATTTCGTCGAACGCGGCAGGCTTTCGCCCCGCTTTACATAGTAGAAGCGTTCAGTTTCTTTAAACGCTGCTACTAAATACAGACTAGCCACCCATGCTATTAAAATGGTAACAGTAGAGTCCTGTAGACTGACACTATGCCTATACCGAAAATGGGGGTGGATCTATCCGGAGGTTATGCTGCCATCCATGCATGCATGTTGGGGAAAAACCTCCGTAGTCACCTGATCCAACCGCGTACACACCGCCTTAAACAAAGGTTGGTACTTTTGTAGCATAGGCCACGTATGAAGCGAGTGCGTACACTGAAAAATAACATGTAGAGGAGAAGCATTTTTGTCATTAAAAATAAAATCATTTCTACATAGCCATAGCGACCACATTAAGGCATACACTCCTACCCTTGTTAGCGTTTTGAACATATTTGAAATACATGCACCTAGGATAATCATCTCAAATAAATTGTACTAAATGAGAGCTTATTTTCTTCATCTACACCTCCTCACCATTGGGAAGGACTACACAATCTCCTTGTTGCTCACGTATTCCTTGCTTATAATGCTGGTACCTGCCTGTAAATCGATTAAGGGTGTGTCTAGAACTCAGCCGACTGAGACTTAACAAAGTCTCAGTCGAGTGACGACAACGTGTTTTTTTCTTTTTGCTACAAGCGGCACGGCTAGATTTTACAAACGGCAATGAAAAATGTTGTGATGGTATTGCAAGCAACAACAACAAATGCTACAACCGTTCTAACTAAAATGGTACAACCGTCAATGAAGTACTACCTCCGTCCTGGTTTATTGGTCCCTTTAGTATTTTGTGTCAAACTTTGACCATAGATTTAATTAAAATAATAATAATGCATGTAACCAAAAATTATATCGTTGGATTCGTGTTTGAACATAGTTTCCGGTGATATTATTTTTGGTTACATGCATTAACATTTTTTTAGTTAAATTTAAGGTCAAACTTTAGCACAAAATACAAAGGGGACTAACAAAACCCGGACGGAGGTAGTATGTTGCAACCGGTGAGATGACGTGCTACAACCGATGAGGGATGACATGTTTCAACCAACAAAACGAATGTTGCAACGGTAGGAAAAAATGATGCATGGTCGACTGAGACTTGGTTAAATCTCATGCCCGATCGATTAAATACAACAGAAATAAAGCAGGTACCGGCTGGATGATTCATCACCAAGTCGTCAGGATTCATCAATTCACAACTAAAAGTCGTCTGTATTCCACCAATCACAAACCAAAAGCTAGGTGTCTTTCTTAGAAAACTGTCTTGGATCGAACTAAAGCCGCCGGTGGTCCAAAGAAAAACAAGACTTCGTGGTTTATACTATGTAGCCTGCAAATTAGATCATTAGACCTTACATGAAGAGAACCACAAATTAGGTCATTAGACTGCATGGTTGTCGTATCTCCCATGTTGAAAGACTTCTAGAAGTCGTCTGTATTCCTCCAATCACAAACCAAAAGCTGTCTATCTTAAAAAATGGTCTTGCTTAAACAAAAGCCGCCGGTGGTAGAATGATAACTTAAAGAAATACAGGTTCCGTTGAGTTCCGTTTAACATGAAAAAAGTAAACGCCAAGGCTAGCTCATACGAGTATCATGGGTCTCAAAGCCTGGTAGAGCATGGGGTGTTTGCACTCGGATCCCTCTCGATCTGATCCTGATTAATAATAACTAAAACAGGCCATGGAAGCCACATCAGAAACCCTAGTACCTATCCAAGAGCTGGTCAGGAAGACGACTGAGAGACTTGAAACCGATTTCTCCAAGATTGGAACCAAGATTCATAGGTTCCCGCGTGGCCTGAAGGGAGTCAGCGGCAAAGGCGGCCGCTACATCATCCCGAGCTTCGTGGCCCTCAGCCCGTACCACCATGGCTCACCCCAGCTGCAAGAAATGGAGGAGGTCAAGCACGCAGCGGCGCATTACTTTTGCGCAGAGTCGGGCCACTCGGTGGAGGAAATGTACGACAAGATCCTCTCCATCGTCGGCCAAGTCCGCTGCTGCTACGCGGAAGATGCGATCGCGGGTTTCAACAACGCCGAATTTGCGGCAATGATGTTCCTCGATGGTTGCTTCCTGCTGCGCTATATTACCTTTGATATGGAAAGTGCTCTTCTGACAAATCGGATGACCCTGTCCACCGGGCCTTGCATGCTGAGGGACATCTTTCTGCTGGAGGACCAACTACCTTGGTTGGTGCTGGAGGCTCTCATGGCTTTCACCAATAACATTGTTCTTGTGTACAGGTTTGTTTATAACATATCGTTCGATTTTGACGCCATCTCAGTTTCAGACTAGAGACTCTCTGAAGATGAGTTCCAGAGGTACAGGCCGCCACATCTCCTTGGGCTGTTCCGATACTATCAGATAGGTGCCATGCCCCCCGAAGATCCTAGCTACAGGCGCAGATGCCGTGCGCTAGCTAGTGGTGCGACCGAGCTGTCTGAAATCGGTGTCAAGTTGACCGCCAGCGACAACAGATGGTTCGCAGACATGAGCATCCGTAATGGACCCCTCGCCGGTGCGCTGTCGCTGACGCCATTGTTCCTCAGCGACTGCACTGCTTGCTGGCTCGTCAACATGGCGGCCTTTGAGGCCTGCACGTCCACCAGCTATCCCTCCGATGGTTTCGTCGTTAGCTCGTACCTCTCACTCCTGGCGATGCTCAAGGACAAGGAGGAGGACGTGCACGAGCTGCGATCTAAGCACCTCCTGCGCAGCTTCTTCAGCGACCAAGAGGTGCTAGGCTTCTTCAAGGGCCTCACTCGCTACATGCGCCTCGGCCGACGCTACTACTCCATCTTGGAGGAAGTTGAACATTACTAGCGTGAAAGGCCTGTGAGGATTGCTGTACATAAGTTTCTCTACAGAAACTTCAAGACCATAGCCGCCGTGCTCTCCATTGCCGGCGTGCTTGTAGGCATCTTCAAAACCCTCCTTAGTCTCAAGGAGCATCGACAGTAGGTTCAGTTCACGACTTCATGTATGTTCGTTGTAAACTTGAGTTCTCTCCAATTGATTCACCTATTGCCTGCGGTGCGAAGCTGTACTGCGTACCGTGCACTACCGGAATCGCATCCTATGCCGACAGCCAGGGCCGTCGGCATAGCCCTGACTAGCCGTCGGGACAGGCCTATGCCGACGGCCCCCGTCGGCATAGGGCCGTCGGCAACATATCCGTCGGCGTAGCCAGGATGACCGTCGGCATAGAAAGGCCGTCGGCATAGACCCTATCCCGACGGTGGTCGTACATCTATGCCGACGGCCCTGGCCGTCGGCAACGTTATCACCTAACGGCGGCCGCCCGTCAAGTCTTTATCCGATGCACCTTGCCACGCGTGGCAGGTCTATGCCGACAGCCCAGCCGTCGGCATAGTTTCAAACTAAGCCGACGGCTGGGCCATCGGCATAGGCATGCCACGTGGCAAGCAGGCGTCACCCCTGAGGCAGGTATATGCCGACGGCCTTAGTTCCAAACTAAGCCGACGGCTAGGCTGTCGGCATAGCCCTGCCACGCAACAGCCACTGGGAGCTCCTGGGGCAGGTCTATGCCGACGGCCTAGCCATCGGCTTAGTTTGGAACTATGCCGTCGGCATAGTTTGTGTCTGTTTTTTTTCTTTTTTCTGTTTTTTCCAGCTCAATTCATTTGAATATATACATACAGCATATATAAGAATCATACAACAATATATGCATCACGTAACAATAAGGAGCAGCATCACACAACAAATTCATCATCACACATCATAAGAAGCATCGCAAAGCATGAACATATAAGTATCATCACCACCAAGCATATAAGAATCTCACAACAATAAGATAAGAAACATCACAAGCATATAAGTATCATCACCACTAAGACCGCCACAATGTGACCCAAAGGCTTAAGCGCCAGGATGTCGAGCACCGCGGAGGTCGTCACCGCCAAGACCGCCGAAGCCCAGGTCGTCACTGCTAGCGGCAGTGGTACCGCCAAGACCGCCTCCACCTCCGCCTCCGTGGATCGGAGTGGTCGGGCTCCGTGACTCGGGAGTGCTGCGAAGACCACCGCCAACGGTTGATCCACCGGTTCCCTGGATGTTGAAAAGACATATTAACGGGATATATGACTGTGTTGAAAGGCATGATATGCTTTGAGTGAATAGATTGGGGATGAACTAACCGGCGAGGGGCCAGCGTTTTGTGCCACAAACTCGTCAAAGGTCAGCAACGTTGGTTGTGCTGGAGGACCCTCTGCTGATGGCCATTGAGGACACCTGCCGGCCACCATTTCCTGAAAAGCGTCTTTGCATCTGGCGATCCCTCTGCTGAGGGTATGCATGAAGGCGGTCGTGCCACACCATGGTCTCCTGGCGTGTGTACTCCATGTAGGCCTACAGTATGACATGATGGAATTCATAAAACTACTAAATGCGGAAAATAAAGTGAGCAATGAAGATAAGAGGGAAAATACTTACAGTTTGCCGCTCCTGAAAGAGGGATCGTGATTACCTTTGCTCATGGGCGTGCTCGTGCACTGGCTCAGGCTCGGGTCGATCCGACGGAGCTGTGTGTAGGAGATAGTAGGAGTGATCACAGCATCGAGAATCGCCTCCCGACCGTGCTCCTTCGGCCACATGCCCACCACCACCCTTTCGTCCAGATCTGCCGCAATGGGGTCAGGTGTGTCAGGATGTAACCTCAGATACCCATCGGATTAGGCCTTCTTCCTATGCACGGTCTTCTTGCCGTGGTACTTGGGCTCGCCAGGCTTGGGGTCCTTCCACGTATGGGCGATCTCCCACGCCTGCATGTGTGAGAGCGGCCGCTTCAGTTTCTCCTCCTGCACCACCAAACAGAGGTTAGTCATACATAAGAAAGTGATGGTAAATAGAAGAAGAAGAATGTTTAATGGGGTTAGTCATACATTAACTGCCTTGTGGAGATAGTGGTTTCAGTTTCCATGAGCATGTAGTCCCTCCTTCCCTCGGTTAGCCTTGTTTTTGACTCTCATAGCTGTCGAGGCTCCAGCCTCATCACACCAAAGATCCACCAATGCCGCCCAGGACTCATCTTTTCCATAACACCAATTTGGACACACCTACATAATGAAAGCATAATGGCATGTCAACACGAAACGGTGAAATGTACCACAAGGTAATGAAAGCATAATGAAAGCATAATTAAAAATCTTTTATACTTACCTTCAAGAACTCGTCCCTCTCCAAGGTAATGCCCATCCTCTGCGCTTCTTCCTTGGTCATCTTCACAGCAAGATAGTCGTGATAGTATGTCGAGATGGCCACATAGCGCACCTCGTACTACATCTGGCGGGCCTTCTTCTTGCATTGGCGCAGCACGATCTGGTCTGCTCTGGCCCTGTGCTCCTGAAGAACTCGATAGAATTTCTACAATCATGCATGAAACAAGAATGGAAGAAGCCATGAGTTAAATCATTCATGAAACTAGAATGGACTTGTGCTTCTGAAGAGAACTCACCCAGAAAGTGGTGATCACGGCCTTGGCATGGGTCCCATGGTCCACGTGGAGGGCCGCTTCCCAGTGCTCCCAACTCGTGGCCAAGACCCGATGGTCTGGGTGCCTGACTGGATCCGGACAGTACAACCCCGACCAGTGTAACTTCAGCAAGACGGTGATGAGGCCGTTGGGAATATGGACCCCTTTAGAATATATCCAGTTGCTACAAAAGAATGAACTATTAGCATGTGACAAGCAAAATAAATAACAACCGGAATGAGCATGTGACAAGCAAAATAATGAAATTATTATAAAGTGGCACTTACTCTTTCCCCGTGGGCTCAATGAGCCACTTCTGCTCCTCAGTAGCAGGAACCTGCTTTGGTAGCTTTGCGTTACCACGCAGCCACCCCTTGTTGTCAACCCCCTCCCCGCCACCACCATCATCCCCGCCACCACCCTCCTCCTCGCCTGCCTCCCCCTCCCCAACCTCCTCCTCATCCTCCTCCTCCTCGTCCTCCTCCTCCACCTCCTCCTTGACCCCATCCCGAACCTCCTCCTCCTCCTCGCTAGAGGAGGGTACCTCACTAGAGGAGGGTACCTCACTAGAGGAGGGTACCTCACTAGAGGAGGGCCTCAAAGACAACACCCCTAAGTCGGTGAGGGTGCGCTCTTTCTGGCCGCGACCCCCTGTAGTGGCTCTCCCCCTCCACCTCACCCTCTAGGGGCTCTCCCCCCGCCCCCTCCTCCTCTAGGGGCACCTCTCCCTCGACCTCCCTGTGAGGAGTCATTGTCAAGTAGCCGGGGGAAGGATTACGTGCTCGACCACTCCGACTAGGCAGGCTGACGACCTTGCGTAGGAAACCCACGCCATCGGCCTTCCCCTTGCCCATGTTCCACGAACCTGCATTCAAAAGAGAATAAGCAATTAGTAAATTAATGAAATGAAGAAAAAGGCATGATAATAAACACATTAATAAAAATGGGTCCTAATCCGTGTTGAATCCACCTACATCTCTAATAGGTAAAGATGGGTCCTAATCCCACCCGAGGATGTGTAGATTGAGTACGTTCTCCATTCTACCCAGTTCTGAGACAAAATTTCAGCAGCACCTCCCCGCTGTTCTCCAAATACACGTCTTAGCAAATAGCCGAGAGAATGTGCTCCGGAGAACAATGGGGAGGCGCCGCCGAAATCCTGTCTCAGAACGGGGTAGAACATGGAGAACATACCCAATCTACACATCCTTGGGCTGTCCGTGGAAAACGTTGGACAATCTGAAAGAGCTGCGGTGATAAATATGCAATTGAATGCATATTTATCGATGCAACCCTTTCGGACGGGAGACGCCTAAGTTACGCTAGTTGACTTGAGAATGAAATCTAGTGATATGAAGAAATGGAGGAGATGGACTTGTAGCTCACCCTCGGTTGTAGAGGAAGTAGTCGAACAGTAGAGGGATACTCAGGGGGACCAACGCGTCCGACAATGGTCACTCCGATGAAATGCGACACCACAAAGTGTCGGAGTAATGGGCCACGGGTAGGAAAACCCAAGCCCCTGGACCTTTCAAAACATCGGGGCCGACTGCGCCCCTCAAGACCCCAAGACGAAGAGCCGCCTTCTGAGAGTCGGCGACAGAGCCGCCGACCGCTTCTCCATGGAGTCCCAGAGACGGCCTCAAGATAAGCCGACTCCCAGCCAGCGACTTCCGATGAAGCCGGCTGTGGGGATTCGGCCCGCGACTCCAACTACTTCCCCGTGCGATTCACGGACGGATGGGATAAAGCCGCCGCAACCCATCCTCGCCCGCTCATTATAAAGCGATGGCATGGCCACGAGCGCCATATCGACGGAGATCTCCGTCCGTGGCGCTGCATTTGCCATGCCGGCCCTGACGTCAGCCCCGTGGGCAGATCCCTGTACCCACGATGTTCTGTCTTTACGACCCGAAGACGGCGGGACCCGCTTGTCGGCGGGAGTGCAGAAGACGGCGAGAGCGCCCCAAGACGGACCCGCTGGGAGTCGGCCGCGGAGAGTCAGCCGGCCCCTCCCACGGGCTCCATGCGCCATTAACCAGACAAGAGAGGGGATGGCAACAGTGATCGCCCACCAGGCGGCGGCACTGTTGCCATGACCCCGCAACCAAGCTCGTGTCATTAGAAGAGCGGCTACAGTAACCCGCAGCCGGCAAGACCCGCTAGCGGCGGACACGGGCTGTCGGCTCCATGCTGAACCGTCGGCGGGCCCTAGAAGTCGGCGGAGAAGACGGCGACTTAAGAGACGGACGGCTGGGACCTGCACCCAGCCGGATTACCATTGTGCCCCCGGGGGGTAGGCCTATATAAACCCCCCGGGGCACCCATGCAAAGGGTTGGAACCTAGTAGTTTGACACACACATAGAGGGAAGAGAAGAGCTAGCCGTGCCCTTCTCCTTCCTCACCCCGAACAGCTCAAGGAGCAATCTTGTACTCACTTTGCCATAGTGATCATCCGGAGACCCCGCAGAGCAGCAGTAGGGGTGTTATCTCCAAGGAGAGCCCTGAAGCTGGGTAAGATTTGCCGGCGTGCATGCCTTCGCCTCATCCCGTTTCCAGGCACCGGCGACGTTCTACTCGCCCCTCCATGATAAGCCATCCTTTGGCATATGTCGCACCCAACCCCGGACATTTGGCGCCCATCGTGGGGCTAGGTGCACCGTCGTCCGGAGACCTGCTCTGGACGGGAACCCTCTTCCTCCCTGGCAAGCGCAGCCAGCCCGGCATGCCAGACGGAGTCTGCGCCGACGGCCAGATGCATGGCCGAGGTCACGCGCTGGCGAGCTGCCTCGCCGAACTTGTCGGCGAGGTTCGCCTCTCCGACGAGCCTGCATCCGACGCAGGCACGGACGGCCCCGAGAGCCTCCTCGCGGGCCTCCTCGAGCAGCTCCATGTCGCCGGCGAGCCCGCCGCCGACCTGAAGTCCGTAGGCTCCACCTACCCGATGTTGGTTGACTCCGACACCGCGTCGCTCGACGCGTTCCCCACCAACGTGGTGGTCTACGATGAACCGCTCCCTCGCGCGGAGAGCGGCGGAAGCACCGTCACGGAGGTGCTCGTCATCGGTCACAGCGAGCCTTCCAGTGAGGGAGCTCGTGACCCTCTCGACGCGGTTCTGCAGGACCTAACCGCGCCTATTTCGGAAGACGCCGACGCTGGGACAGTGGAAGCGCGCCGCCTCCAGCTCCTCGTGGGCGCAATGAAGCTGGCAAGCATGAGACGCTTGTCAGAAGCCTACCAGCGCGAGATGGATCGCGCCGTGGGCGGCTCGCCGCTCGACCGGGGCCCTAGCCGCCTAGGCGGCGGTCCAGCAGCGGCGTAGCTATCGCTAATCTGTTTGGGGCCAATCGCCTGCAGTACGCCATGCCCGCGGAGAACATCCGCGCCGCCCAGGCGGCGGCAGGCGAGCTGGATAACTTCGAGCGCGAGGAGCGCCGCCTGATGACGGAGCGAGTCCAGCAGCTCCTCGATGCGGCTGTCGCGCAAGACGAAGCCGGCTGCCGCACGGAGGCGCCGCGACGACAACACGGCGACTTGCCTCCCTGCCGAGATCAAGGCGCGACGTCTCGACGCCGACCGGGCGGCGTCCGTGGAAGAAAAAACAAGGATCCGGCTGTCAGCCATAGTCGGACCCACATCTCCATCGAGCGCGACGAAGACGGCCGCCCGAGAGCAGTGGAGCGGCGGGACGACTATCTGCCTCCTTCTCCCTAGTCATCTTTCCGGCTTACATCAAGGGGGCGATGAAAACAATTCTGATAATCATGTGACTAACCCTCATATCCTTTTTCAGTCTCATGATGATGGTGCAGATGACACAGGAATTTATTCTGAAGAAAATGATGTTGAAATTGTCCAAAACGGACCCTTATTTCATGTGACAGAAGATGCCAGCCGCGCAGAACACGAGGTCGATTCCCCTGCGCTGGCAGCCTCGGGATTCGCAGGCGGCAGATCCCGTGCAGATACGCTGCAGCAGCGGCAGACCGAGGTGGGCTCGTCCTCGGGATCCGACGTGCCCTGCAGGGTGGGTGTGGCCCAATCCACGCCAGCCACCTGCGGCTCGGGCCGTGGGACGGTCCAGGAGGTGCCCGACCACACGCCTGGTGTTGGCCCGCAGGCGGCCACGCGCCGGCTGTCTCCCGCAAGAGAAGTGGGGCCCGTGACAGATGCTGCTGCGTCTTCGCCTTCACCTGCCTCGTCAAACTGTGCAGGCGCGTCGCTGCATGGAGAAGCGGCGGGTGTGCGGGACCCTGTGGCGGGATCTTCTGTGGACGGGACGACTACTCCTTCAGTTGTGCCACCTCGTTCCACACGTGTGGGCACACGGTTACAAACAGGGAAATTGCAGCCTATGAATTACTAAAGAATTTTGAAGTTTGGATTAGCTTGTTGTACAGGAGAACCACGGTCTGTTGAAGAGGCATTGGGGGATGCTAAGTGGCACAAGGCCATGGAGGAGGAATACATGGCTTTGAAGAAAAACAAGACTTGGCATCTCGTTCCATGTGGTCAAGGTAAAAATTTGATAGATTGCAAATGGGTTTATAAAATAACAAAGAAAGCAGATGGATCTATTGATCGCTATAAAGCTAGGTTAGTAGCAAAGGGTTTTAAACAGAGGTATGGTATTGACTATGAGGATACTTTTAGCCCAGTTGTTAAAGCTGCTACTATCAGATTGGTTTTGTCTATTGTTGTATCTAGGAGATGGAGCCTAAGGCAATTGGACGTACATAATGCGTTTTTACACGGCGTTCTGAAAGAGGAGGTTTACATGAAACAACCACCTGGGTTTGAAAACAAGGATGCACCTTTCCATGTGTGCAAACTTGATAAGGCTCTATATGGTCTGAAGCAGGCCCCAAGAGCCTGGTATTCTCGTCTGAGCATGAAATTGCAAAGGATTGGTTTTGTTCCTTGCAAGTCTGACACTTCATTGTTTATTTTCAATAAATCCAATATAACAATGTACATGCTCATATATGTTGATGATATTATTGTTACTAGTTCATCTGATGAAGCAGTAACGGCACTCCTAAAGGACCTTGGCTCAGAATTTGCTTTGAAGGACCTAGGAGACCTGAATTTCTTCTTGGGCATTGAAGTCACGAAAAACAAAGATGGTATAGTCTTATCTCAAGAAAAGTATGCAACTGATCTTTTGAAAAGAGTTGGGATGCAGAACTGTAAGCCTTCACCAACTCCATTATCTAGCTCAGAAAAGTTATCCCTGCATGAAGGTGAGCCCCTAAGTTTGGAAGATAGCACTCAGTACAGAAGCATGATTGGTGCACTCCAATACCTCACCCTTACTAGACCAGATTTATGCTTTGCTATGAACAAAGTTTGTCAGTTTCTGCATGCACCTACCACCTTGCATTGGACTGCTGCTAAATGTATTCTGAGATATGTAAAATATACAGTTAATGTTGGAACATTCAGCAGGTCTCAGTACACTCTTGTCAGTGCATTCCCTGACGCTGACTGGGCTGGAAGTATAGATGACAGGAGGTCCATAGGTGGCTTTGCCATATTCTTTGGTCCCAACCTGATATCATGATGTGCTAAGAAACAAGCAACTATCTCTAGGTCTAGTACAGAGGCTGAGTATAAGGCTCTGGCAAATGCTACTGCAGAAATTATTTGGCTTCAGTCAATGCTGAAGGAACTTGGGGTAATACAGGTGCAAGCTCCTTGTTTATGGTGTGATAATCTTGGTGCTACTTATCTCTCTGCCAATCCAGTTTTTCATACCAGAACAAAGCATATTGAGATAGACTTCCACTTTGTAAGAGAACGTGTTGCTAACAAACAGTTGGATGTCCGTTTTATTCATTCTGGAGATCAGATTGCAGATGGCTTCACCAAGGCATTGCCCACACAAAGCTTTGAGAAATTCAGGCGTAATCTCAACTTGGTCAAGTTGTGATTAAGGGGGTGTGTTGAAATATATCTCTTGTGGCCCTGCCCTAGGCGCATATATATTGTTAGTTGGAGTTCTGGTTAGACTAGAGATAGATTAGTATCTACTTAAACTACTTCCTCTCTATCTCCTAATCCCTTGTACTCCAAGACATGTATGCGATCATGGGATATGCCCCATCTCTATCAATAAATACCACGCGGCCCTCTCACGAGAGGATAGAACGCTTCTCATCGTTTTCTACACATACTCTAGGGCCTTTTCATGAATTTATTAGAGAACACCCAATTCTCACAGACTGCGACGTTAACAGTCAAATTCATATATGTGTGTTCCTCAGAAGATGTTCTGCAGGACAACATCTCTGCTTACCCGAATAAGCCACTTGGACACATTAAGATAAGTATCAACCTGCCATGCAGATCAGGAGAGTATTGCATCTTCACGGAGTGGGATAGGTAATATAGGGATACTCTCCTCCCAGCTGACCAATAGCTTGTCTCCCACTTCTACTTCACGGGATCTCCGATCACATAGAGTGGGTTACCACTATGGACAACTCATGCGGTGGATCTCAGACCCATCTCCATCGATGCATTATCTATCACATTACGTGATAGACCCTTTGTGAAGGGATCTGCCAAGTTTTTCGACGTTTGGATATAATCCAAAGTAATAACTCCGGAGTTCCTCAATTTTCTGACAGATTTTAGTCTCCTCTTCACATGCCTTGAGGACTTCATATTATCCTTAGAACTGTTTATCTTGATGATCACAGTTTGATTATCACAATTCATCAGGATAGGGGGTATTGGCTTTTCAACCATAGGTAAGTCCATCAAAAGGTCACGAAGCCACTCTGCTTCAATAGTGGCAGTGTCTAATGCTGTGAGTTCTGCTTCCATAGTTGACCTCGTTAAGATGGTCTGCTTGCAAGACTTCCAGGAAACAGCGCCACCACCAAGTGTAAAAACATAACCACTTGTGGCGTTAATCTCATCAGCATCAGATATCCAGTTCGAGTCACTATAACCCTCCAGTACCCTTGGATACCCGGTGTAGTGAATCCCATATCTTGCAGTGCCTTTCAAGTAGCGCATAACTCTCTCAAGCGCACGCCAATGATCATCTCCCGGTTTTGACACAAACCGACTCAGCTTGCTGACAACAAACGAGATGTCAGGCCTCATGGCACTCGCCAAATACATAAGCGAGCCAATAAGCTGAGAATACCTCAGTTGATCTCTAGCAATCCGTCGATTCTTTCGAAGCAACACACTAGCATCATATGGAGTTGGAGAAGGTGTGCAGTCACTATACCCAAAACGACTCAAGACCTTTTCCACATAGTGAGATCAAGCAAAGGTGATCCCACCATTCTCATCTCTCAACAGCTTGATGTTTAAGATAACATCAGCTACTCCTAGATCCTTCATCTCAAAACAGCGAGAAAGAAATCCTTAACCTCCTTGATTAAATCAAGTTTGGTTCCAAAGATCAATATGTCGTCGACATACGCATAAAAGAATAACTCCTTCGCCCCCACCATAGCGATAGTACACGCACTTGTCGCCATCATTTACTACAAAGCCGACAGCAGTTAATGTTCTTTCGAACTTCTCATGCCACTCTTTAGGAGCTTATTTAAGGCCATATAAAGACTTTAATAACTTGCACACCTTCCTTCCCCGACTGGTACTACAAAACCATCTGACTGATCCATGTAAATTTCCTCCTTCAACTCTCCATTGAGGAAAGTTGTCTTAACGTCCATTTGATGAACCACAAGACCATGTGAGGCAGCCAGTGATAGTAGCACCAGAATTGTGGTCAGTCTAGCCACGGGTGAGTAAGTATCAAAGAAGTCTTCACCTTCTTTTTGGGTATAACCCTTGGCCACAAGCCGTGCCTTGTACTTTTCAATCATACCATCAGGTCTAAGATTCTTCTTGAACACCCACTTACATCCTACAGGTTTGCACCCATAAGGACGGTCAGTGATCTCCCAGGTACCGTTAGCTAAGATGGAATCCATCTCGCCACGCATGCCTTCCTTCCAAAGATGGTCAAAGATCGGAGATGGATAGGCTTCTGAAATAGTCCTGGGTGTGTCATCCACGAGGTACATAATGAAATCATCACCAAAGGACTTTACAGTCCTCTGTCTCTTACTCCTCACAGGAGTTCCATTTTCACCATCAACAGGATTCTCAACGTGTTCCATCGCAATGGTGGGTTCACGAATTACAGCGAATTCCTCACTAGATGGAGTAGGTATCTCCTGATTTGATGAACTCGACATATCCTTCATAGGAAATATGTCCTCAAAGAAAGTTGCATCATTCGACTCCATAATCGTACCAACATGCATGTCGGATACCTCAGATTTTATTATTAAAAATCTATAGCCGATGCTATGAAAAGCATAGCCCAGAAGAACACAATCCACGGTTTTTGGTCCAAGCTTGCGCTTCTTGGGAATTGCTACATTGACTTTCGCCAAACAACCCCAAGTACGTAGGTAAGAGAGTTTCAACATTTTCCTTTCCCATTCCTCAAATGGAGTCATGGTCTTATGCTTTGTGGGAACTCGGTTTAGGACATGACACGCAGTCATTAGTGCCTTCCCCCACCATTCCTTGGATAGACTCAAGTGTCTAACATGGTGTTAACCATATCGCTTAGAGTTCGGTTCTTTCTTTCTTTCGGCTACCCCATTTGACTGGGTGAGTAGGGAGGCGTCCTCTCATGGATTATACCATGTTCCGTACAAAACAGATCAAATTCATTGGAAAAATACTCTCCACCACGATCGGACCTAAGCAGTTTAGTTTTTCAATCAAGTTGGTTCTCTGCCTCAGCTTTATAGTTTTTGAAGAAAGTCAAAGCCTCATCTTTTGATTTGAGAAGATACACATAACAATATCTAGTGGAGTCATCAATCAACGTCATGAAGTATCTCTTTTCACCTTTTGTCAACACGCCATTCATCTCACAAAGATCAGAATGTATAAGCTCTATTGGCGCCAAGTCTCTTGCCTCTGCAGTCTTATGGGACTTGCGAGGTTGCTTAGCTTGCACACATACTTGGCACTTAGAGCCTTTGACAGCAGAGATTTTCGGAATTAAATTCAGATTGGCTAGCCGCGTCATGCACCAAAGTTAATGTGACAAAGTCATGAATGCCAAATATCAGACTCATTGTTGTGGCAAACATTATTAATAACTTTAGTGCAAATATCTGACAAAGATAGGCGGAACAAGCCTCCGCTCTCATAGCCTTTTCCAACAAATTGTCCATACTTAGAAATTACAACTTTATTGGATTCGAAAACCAATTTAAAACCATCTCGACATAAACGGGAACCGCTAACGAGATTTTTATTGATGGACGGCACATGATGAACGTTCTTCAGACGCACGGTCTTCCCCGAAGTAAACTTCAGATCGACCGTACCAACACCTCGAACGATGGCATGTGACCCGTTCCCCATCAGCATGGGAGAAGTCCCAGTGGCCTGGTAAGAAGAAAACATGGAGGCGTCAGCACAAACATGTACATTGGCACCGGTGTCAATTAACCAATCAAGGGTTTGGAATACTGAAAGGATGGTAGGAAAAATACCGTACCCTGATTCCTTCATATCAGTATCACCGATGACAACATTAGCGGACTTGCCGCTCTTCTCATGTTCGCGCTCCTCAAAGCGGTTAGGACACTTCGGAGCCCAGTGATTAGGATCACCGCAGACATGGCAAAGTCCCTTCCCCTTCTTATGAGAATTCTTCTTGAAGTTGGTAGAATGTGATGGCTTGTTCTTCGCATCAAACTTGCCTTTACCCTGAGTTTTGTTCTTGTTGTTTTTGACCTTGTTGGGCCGGAAGTTCTTCATCTGTACCATGTGGGCACTAGAAGCTCCCTCAGCAACTCGAGCACGTGTGTCTTTTTCTCTCGCCTTCTCTTCAACATCAAGAGTACCAATGAGATCCGCAATGGAAAACTCATGTCTCTTGTGTTTCAGGGAAGTAGAAAAATTGTTCCACGAAGGTGGAAGCTTGGCAATGATGCCTCCGGCAACAAATTTGTCCGCAACACACACTTGAAGTACTCAAGTTCTTTATGAGCGATCGTATCTCATGAGCCTGCTGTACAACAGAGCGCTCATCAGTCATCTTGTAGTCATAGAATTGCTCCATGACGCACAACTCGCTATCAAGGCCCGAGGCACCAAACTTGGCCTCGAGCGCAGCCCACATGTCCTTGCCGTTTTCAAACGACATATACGAATCCACAATGGAATCATCCAGAACACTCAGAAGAGCGCCTTTAAAGAGAGTATCGATCTTCTCAAAAGCTTCCAACTGTGCTGGATTAAGATCACCCTCAGGCTTGCCCTTGGTGGCGTCATAGTAGCCCATGGTCTGAAACAAGTAGACTGCTCTCGTGCGAGTAAATTGCCTATAATCAGGTTTTTGTATTGTTGGAAATATGAGCAAATTACTACGAGATTTAATCCGAATAAACAAAAGATAAATCATGATAGCAATAGCATAGATTAAACTAATCATGTGAACTAGCATAACAGATGAACAGATCACATCTAGGGCACATACTAGAAACATGAATTCTACCACGATCTCGAACAGGAAGGACACCAGCGTTGACGTTGTCGCCCATGTCGTCGAGGATGAGGTTGCCGAGGTCAGGGAAGAAGTCGTCGTTCGCGAAGTCGTCGCTGCCAGCAGTCGCATGAAAAGGCGCCCCCAAAACCTGATCGCCCCTCTCCCGTACAGGATCACGAGAGGCAGGATTCCGGAGGCCTGCTGTCCCTTCTCGCGGTGCACGGTGCACGCCGGAAGGAGGGATGGAGAAGACTTGCTTGGCGGCGCAATGATCTGAAACAGTGGTGAGAAACCATATGGAGCGGCGGCGGCTAGGGTAGGTCGTGGGAGTAAACCCCACGTCCAAGTCGTCACGATCCAAAAGGATCGGAAACGGTTCAATAATTAACGCGTCCGTTAATTAGGCGTGGCGGCGTGGCGTGGCGAGCGAGGAGGAGGAGCGCGCG
Source organism: Aegilops bicornis (assembly GCA_021605145.1). Classification (NCBI taxonomy): domain Eukaryota; kingdom Viridiplantae; phylum Streptophyta; class Magnoliopsida; order Poales; family Poaceae; genus Aegilops; species Aegilops bicornis. The sequence continues at coordinate 778,522,503 of CM038675.1, forward strand.
TGTAGGTCTCCTCTTCTCATGCTCTTACAAGTGGTAGAAGAGCCCACCTTATAAAAAGATACAACTCTCTCTCAACTTATGAGGTGGGACTAAACTTTAGCCTTACTCACTCCACTCACATGTATGCATGAATGGGCCAAGAGAATTTCAGAATTTTAGTTGGGCTTTGAGCCAAAGGCCTACTAGCAAAATTCCAACACTCAAGTGCCTTTCGGATTGCCCTACGCGCTTGGGCGATGGAAGTTCTCCGGGGCATTTGAAGGAGCACGGCTGCCTGCCATCATTAAGACGTCGCAGCAGGTACCTGCCATCATTAAGACACCGGTGCTTGCGTCGGTCCGGTCTCATTTCCCAGATAAGGATCTTGGCGAGCTTGTCACCGAGGCGCTTGGCCCCAGCTAGAGATGTTCTTCGAGGAGGTCCAGGAGGAGGACAAGTTCACCGCTGGGGTCTGCGAGGTGCAAAGTATAATAGAGAGGGGCAATTCAATTGTATTGGACTTGTTTTTTTTTTTTTTTGAGAAGAATTGTAGTGGACTTGTTTGGAGAGAGGATAAGCACGTTATTATCTCTTTGGAGTTGATCTCATCCGTGTACTGCCACAACAACTAGACTCACGTTTTTAAGGCACAGTTGCGCACAAGCTTTTGTTGGCCGCGAGGTCTCCTGTTTTCAAGGCACAGTTCTTTGGAGAAATGAAGGAGAAGTCGTCTCCTGGCGTCAAGGTTGAGGGCATGGAGGCCGCAGTCTTCAAGGCCATGCTTCATTTCATCTACACTGACACGGTGCCCGAGCTTGAGCAAGGGCTTGAAGAGGTGGCGGCGGCAGCGATGGGTCAGTATCTTATGGCCGCTGACAGGTATGGACTGGACAGACTCAAGACGATATGTGAAAACAAGCTCTCCAGTGGCATTACCGTCGACACGGCGGCGACTACTTTGGCCTTCGGAGCAGCACAATTGTTCGCATCTCAAGGCCAGCTGTGTCGAGTTCATCGTCAGCACTCATGAAGTTCTTGAAGTTGTCTTGGTGACGGAGGGGTATATAAAGATGGTAGATCTTCTCAAGTCTGGACCCTCCCTCCACAAACCGTAGGATAGTATGGTTATTTCATCAAACCATATACTCATATGTATATGTGACAGTATGAGGCATTGTACCTATTTTTTATTAAACTTGAAAAAATAACGCATGCGACATGAATCAAATTCAAGACCTCTTGGTCTAAGGCCCACCACTCTAACCATCTAGTACGCCCTAAGGACTATGCCTAGTTACTTCTTTTTCTTATTTTACTCTACTACGGTTCGCGGCTGGGTTGGCCCATTGTGTTGAACCAGCCCGTTTATCACTATTTCTTTTACGTTTTTTATATTCTCTTTTTTTTTCTGTTTCATTTTCTTTATTCTTTTTCAAGAAATGCTCATACATATAAAAAAATCTCAAAAGTTCCAAAAATGTTTGATTTTTATAATTTTGTTAATAAAGTACAGATATTTGCATTTTAAAAAATGTACATATATGTCAAACATTATTTGTTTAAATAGAAAAATTCTGACATCAATATAATTAAATTTCTGAACATCTATTAAATAGAAAAATTGTTCGTTCATTGTTTGATTAAACAAAAATCTTCGCTTATTGTTCGTTTAAATAGAAACATGCTTAGATAAAAAAATCGAACACTTCTAAAATTTCTGAAGATCTATTAAATAGAAAAATAATAATGAAAATATATCAATCGGTGACCGGTTTATTGTTTGATTTTTGATTCTTTTTCATTTTTGTTGTTTTTCAATTATCATATTTTGTTTTTATTTTCAAAAAATGCTCACATCAATGTAATTGACCCAAAATTTTCCACACACTTGCATCACTATGACAGCATCCATGATAATAATTTAGATTTTTGACATTTTATACATTTTCTAGGGTTTTTCGGTGAAAAAACCAAAAAACACTAGGCGAACATTACACTATGTCCGTTCAGTGTCCTAATTATTCCAAATTTTGCATGGAGGCCTGCCATAATTATGGCCACATGCTGGGAAAATTTGGTACCATTTCATGCATGCCAAGAAGCACACCATGTTTAAAGGTGGTGGTTCGGGTAGACTGGTACGGCAAGTCTGGATCACTAGTAGAAAAAGGACCTAATATGAGACACATTAGTGCTGGTTTGATTTTGAGCCGGCACTAATGTGTCCATTAGTGCCGGTTCCAACGGATAGCCGGCCGTTCTCATTAGTACCGGTTCGTGGCGAACCTTTAGCACCGGTTCGTGCCACGAACCGGTACTAAAGATGGTGGTGGCAGGGTGTTGTCAGTCTGGGGCCCCTCCAACACCTTTAGTACCGGTTCGTGGCACGAACCGGTACTAAAGGTCGACCTACATAAACCCTTCGTCCACCCGAGCCACTCAGTTCTTCCCCTTTCCCCTTACTTCCTCTGTTCTTCCCCTCTCTTCCTCGAGCTCCTCACAAATTTTGCCCAAAATTTGTCAAAATTTGAAGGCCCCCATCCATTCAAATGATCACAAAGGTTAGCAACTTTGTCCTTTCAACTCTCATTGCTAGATTAGCTCTTGCAATGCTTCGTATAGTGATTTATTTAGGAGGAATTATATTTGCTAGTATTTGATTTATATGCAATTTGAGGTCAAAAATAACACTTAGTTTGCATATGTAGGTGTGGTTTACTTAGTGCCTTCTAAATCTCTGTCGTAACCACCGTCGATCGCCCGCACCGTCCCGTCGCCGGCACCACCTTGTGGTGAGGCTCTTGTTCATGAATGTTTTACATTACCAAATTGATGTTTGTGTGATTTGGATATATAGTTACTCGTATAATTATCTTACCCGTATGTTGTTTGTTATACATAGTGCCATGGTTTTGATATCAGTCCCCGTCGGCCCTCGTCCTTGTTATGATTCGGATGTGGTATATTCTCTTTTAAAACTAGTTGTTGCATTTTGTGTTTATGACAAATTATGCCCATCAAATTGACATAGATATTTTTATCTAGGAGGTATGTGAACCGAAATTCCAACCGACCCTATTGTCGAGAGGTTAAATTTAGTTGAAAGAGAAAACGAGTATTTGAAAGAAAAATTGAAAAGAATTGAGGGGAGAAGATGGAATTGGAGTTGCATGTTGCCGATGTCGTTGATGATCACAAGATCAAGATGGAGAAAATGAGGTTGAAGATTAGAAAGATTAGAAAATATGCCATTGATAGTGTGGCTTGGTATCATTATGTTGTTGGATCAATTGTTACCTTAGTTGCGGTCTTCATCGCATTTGTTGTTGCATTTAAATTCTTTAGCTAGAGAGTTATTTGTATGTTGCATTTAATTAAGTGTTGTATATGAACTTTATGTATGAACTTGTATTAATTTGGTCTATTCGGTGTTGTGTAATGAAGATGAGCCGACAATGGATGTATGATGATAGATGCTCTCCCGAGTTCATTAATGGCGTGTATACTTTTCTGCTTGCTGCTGAGGCAAACAAGCGGGCGGATGGTTTTATGCCTTGTCCATGTGCTGGCTGTAAGAATGGTCATGCCATTACTCACGTCAAGAACCATTCACGTCCACCTATTTGAGTCCGGTTTCATGCCCCACTATAATGTTTGGACCAAGCACGGAGAAATAGGGGTTATGAAGGAAGACAATGAAGAAGAAGATGACGAAGGTGGCTATCCTGGCCATGGGTTCCCTGAATATGATGATACAACAATGGGGGAAGAAGCTGAGCCGGCAATGCAGGAAGAAGCTGAAGAAGAGGCATCAGATGAGCCCGCTGATGATCTAGGTCGGGCCATTGCTGATGCAAAGAGAAACTGCGCAAGTGATCTGGAGAGGACGATGTTGCAGCGCATGTTAGAGGATCACAAGTAATTGTTGTACCAATTCATGCGGTCGACAAAAAAGTTGGGCACCACACTTGAATTGCTGCAATGGAAGGCGAGAATGGTTTATCCGACAAGGGATTTGGAAAGTTGTCGGTAATGATAAAGAATATGCTTCCAAAGGACAACGAATTGCCCGGGAGTACGTATGAAGCAAAGAAGGCTGTCTGCCCTCTAGGGTTAGAGGTGCAAAAGATACATGCATGCCCTAATGATCGCATCCTCTACCGCGGTGAGTACGAGGATTTGAACGCTTGTCCCGTATGCGGTGCATTGCGTTATAAGATCGATGGCGATGACCCCGGTGATGTCGAGGGTGAGCGCCCAGAAGAAGATTCCTGCCAAGGCGATGTCGTATGCTCCTATAATACCACGGTTGAAACGTTTGTTCCAAAACAAAGAGCATGCGGCGCTTATGCGGTGGCACGCAGAAGACCGTAAGAAAGAAGGAAAGATGAGAGTACCCGCTGACGGTTCGCAGTGGAGAAAAATCGAGAGAAAGTACTGGGAGGAGTTTGCAGGTGACCCAAGGAACGTATGGTTTGGTCTAAGCGCAGATGGCATTGATCCTTTTGGGGTGCAGAGCAGCAACCATAGCACGTGGCCTGTGACTGTATGTTTGTATAACCTTCCTCCTTGGTTGTGCATGAAGCGGAAGTTCATTATGATGCCAGTGCTCATCCAAGGCCCTAAGCAACCCGGCAACGACATTGATGTGTACCTAAGGCCATTAGTTGAAGAACTCTTACAACCGTGAAATGGAACAGTGTACGGCGTGGGATGAGCACATGGGGAAGAATTTGACCTAAAGGCGTTGCTGTTCGTGACCATCAATGATTGGCCTGCTCAAAGAACCTTCGTGACGGACAAACAAGGGATACCGCGGATGCACGCACTGTTTGGATGATACCGACGAGTATATATTTGAATAGTTGTAAGAAGAATGTGTACTGGGACATCGCCGATTTCTTCCGAAAGCAGGCATCCCGTGAAGAAAGAAAGGCAAGCATTTCAAAGGTGAGGCGGATCATCGGACGAAGCCTCACCACCGCATCGGTGTTGATGTACATGATATGGTCAAGGATTTGAAAATAATATTTGGAAAGATCCCGCGGACAACCTGTTCAAGGACGCCGACGGACGCGCACTCCATGTGGAAGAAGAAATCTATATTTTGGGACCTGCCATATTGGAAAGACCTAGAGGTCCGCCTCCGCAATCGACGTGATGCATGTGACGAAGAATCTCTGCGTGACCTCGCTTGGCTTTTTGGGCGTGTATGGGAAGACAAAAGATACACCAGAGGCACGGGAGGACCAGCAACGTATGCACGAAAAAAGACGGCATACATCGTGGTCGTGCCAGCTACGCCTTACCAAAGAAGAGAAGGAAATCTTCTTCAATGCCTGCTCAGCATGAAGGTACCGTCTGGCTTCTTCGTCGATTATAAAGGGAATAATAAATATGGCAGAGAAAAGTTCCAGAACCTAAAGTCTCATGACTGCCACGTGATTATGACGCAACTCCTTCCGGTTGCATTGAGGGGCTTCGCCGAAAACGCTCGATTAGCCATTGTGAAGCTATGTGCATTCCTCAATGCAATCTCTCGGAAGGTAATCGATCCAGAAATCATACCAAGGTTACGTAATGATTTGGTGCAATGTCTTGTCGGGCCGAGTTCGTGTTCCCACCATCCTTCTTCAACATCATGACGCACGCCCTAGTTCACCTTCTTGAAGAGATTAACGTTTTGGGTCCTGTATTTCTACACAATATGTTCCCTTTGAAAGGTTCATGGGAGTCTTGAAGAAATATGTTCATAACCGTGCTAGGCCGGAAGGAAGCATCTCAAGGGCCATGAAAATGAGGAGGTCATTGAGTTTTGTATTGACTTTATTCCTGACCTTAAGCCGATTGGTGTTCTGAATCACGGCATAAGGGCAGATCGAAGGAAAAGGCACGCTTAGGAGGGCATCAAATAATATGTATGGATGAGCATTCTCTCACCGAAGCACACTACAGCTTCTCTAAATTCCTCCTTGGTGGCTCCAGATATGGAGGAACACAAGAACTTTCTACAGTCCAAACACCCGGAGAAGTCTCGACGACCGGATTACACGCGAACAAACGAGGACTTTCGCGGTTGGTTGCAGAAACGTGCCCTGAATGATGGCGATATTCAAAATGACATGTACTCGCTGTCCCAGTTACCATCTTCGAATATAATGACTTTCAAAGGGTACCAGATAAATGGGAATACATTTCAAAGGAAACATATTATTATTACATAGAGGACATATGGGAACTTAACTATGGATCAGGTGATTTGAAGGTCCCTTTGTTTCGGTGCAAATGGGTCAATATGACACGAGGCGGGGTAATGGAAGACCCGCAGTACGGAATGACAACAGTGGATCTCAACAATCTTATGTATGCATTTAACCATTCGTCCTAGCCAATGATGTGGCACAGGTTTTTTATGTGAAAGACATGTCTACCAGGCCGAGAATAAGAAAATATAAGGAAGCGAATGGATCATACGACGAGCCAAAACGCCACATAGTTCTTTCAGGAAAAAGAAACATCGTGGGAGTGGATGACAAGACAGACATGTCAGAAGATTATGAAAAGTTTGATGAAATTGCTCCATTCACAGTGAATATTGACCCGAGCATCCAGTTAAATGATGAATATTTTTCATGGCTACGGCGCAAAGGGACACACGAGAAGAAAAAGTTTCACACCCAAAGATCTGGGATGTGATCGGCTTCACTATCATCACTTTCTTCTGTGTTTCACACCCAGGAGGGAATGTCTGTAAAAGTTAGGGTAGTTAATTATGTGTTTTGGCATGTGAAACAAATTCTTTTCATGCATTTACTGATTTTTTCCAGCTAAATGACCCTGAAATTGAAAAGCATTTGAAATGAACTCAGAAAAGGTTGAAAGTTGGCATTGTATCATAATTTCATACAAATAGCATGTGCAAAAAAGTAGAGAGGGTTACGGCAAAAACTCGATAAACTTCGTGTACAAAATGGACAATCTCTTTCGAATTATCAGGGTTTCCGACGAAAACTGAAATGTTACAAAGGCATTTCATTTTTTAAATAACCTAAGCATTACCAAATTGAATATAATGATAAAAAACACTAATATTAGACATAACAAAAAAGAATCACTGAAAAAACTTTTTTCAAAATTAAGTTATTCACAAACTAGTGATTCACACAAATTTCAAATAATTCAAAATTTAAACTATTCAAATTTGAGAACTACCGGCACTAACAGAAAGTTTGTAATTTTTTATACCTAAATCAAAAATATTCATAAAGAAACTCTAAATACAGCAAAAAACCACTAAAAAATAAATAAAACAAAAATAAATAAAGCGAAAATATTAACAAAATAAAAAAGCCCGCCTACTGGGCCAAAGCGGCCTGCATACGACTAGGAACACAACCTTCAGTTGGGCCAGGATGCAGGCCCAAGAAGGCCCAAAGAGGCTCTGTGGCAGAAGAGGACAAGTAGGCCCAGTAGGCCTGCTTAGGAGAGGAGCTCGAGAGAGCTACCGCACTGGGGCTTATAAACAAGTGCGGTAGCCCCTCGGGTAGCGCCTGGAGCCAGCGCACCCCCTTTAGTATCGGGTCGTGGCTCCAACCGGTACTTAAGACCCTCTTTAGTACCGGTTGGAGCCACCACCCGGTACTAAAGGGGGTGCGCTTCCCGCCGCTTGGCTTGGTCAAAACAGACCTTTAGCACCGGTTGGTGGCTTCAACCGGTACTAAAGGTCCATCCTACATATACATCACTTAAAAAAATTCAGTTTCCTCTGCTTTCTTCCCTCCGATTCCTCTCCTCCGTCAGACCGCCTGCCCCGATCGACGCCGTCCCGTCGATGTCGCCGCTTCGCTCGTCGCCGACCCCGCCGTCCCGCCTCGTCGCCGCTTGCCGACGCCGCCGCCTGCCGTCTCTGCCCTGCCGCCCGCCCGACGTTGCCGCCTGTCTTCGCCTGTTGCCGCCCGTCTGCCGCCGTCATTGCCGCCGCCCATCTGCCGCTCGCCGCCCGTTGCCGCCATTGGTGAGCTTCGCCCGCCGCCATGTCCACACACACACACACACACTACACACACACACACATTATTAGTTTGTTTGTTATAAATTTTTCTGTTTTTAGTTATAGAAATGTTAGGAAATTATTCTGTTTTTAGTTATATAAATATTAGAAATGTTAGTTATATAGAAATGTTATAAATGTTTTTGTTTTTAGTTGTAGAAATATTTATAGAAATGTTAGCAATTTTTCTGTTTTTTAGTTATATAAATATTAGAATTGTTATAGAAAAATGTTAGTTATATAATCAGGAAATTTTAGAATTAGTTTTAGTTAGATGAATTAGATTAATGTCAAATTGTTAGAATTTGCATATATATAGAATTTTAGTTATCACAATCCAATCATTTAAAAAATGTTACTTTTTGCGGGCATATAGTATTTGTTCTCGACGATATGCCCGGCCCTCATCCTCGCTTGTCGAATTCGCTCGCATTTGACGCCCCGCTTGAGAGGACCCATGTCCGGACCTGGCTCCGCTGGTTGGCACCGGGAGGTGCTACTGAGGGGCGCATCATTGGTGAGGAACCCGACCTCGGGTCCCGTCATCGACCCTGATCTTCCTTGGTGGCGTTCGCGTGGGCCACATTCGGTGCAGAGGCAGCCGGCCCCGCCGGAGGTGGTGCGTCGCCATGTGAGGGAGGAAGATGAGCACGTCCATCGCTACATGGCTGCTATGGACGACGTCAGGTTCTCCACTACTTGGCGGGTTCTTTGGGCAGATGACCGGAGATATGATCATGTGATGGTTCCTTCTCTTTGGGTGTGCACCGCCCGCGCCCCAGGAACCGCGAGTGGCAACCTAGATTCTTCTGTAGTACTCGATCTTTATTAGGTACCTAGCCAGTGATGTATTCGATATATAATATTCGAGACGATGTATTCGAGATTATATATATTAAGACGATGATGTATTCGAGATTATATATTCGAGACGATGTATTCGAGATTCAGTTTTTCCTTATTGATTAATTGCATGCATGCATTGTAATTTGAATACTAAATTGTTTTATATTTCTTCTGTATTAATTAGTAAAGTAAAAGCTATGGCGGACAATACCGGCAGAGAGAGAGAAGAGGAATTGTTCGACATCATACGCATCCCTCATAGGGTAGATGATCTGAATGAAGATGACGGCTCCCAATATCTGAACAATACCGGAGAGGGTGATGAAAAGATATTCGATCTCGACGACCGAGCTGATGAAGTCATGAACTATGATTATGATGACACGTATAATGTTAGTGATGACACGCATAATGATGATCTTCAAATAACAAAGACTTCCGGCGAGGTATATATTTATATAAGCATGCATCCTGGTGACCATCACATGTTTTTTTATTGAAGATATATTAACGAATCGATCTTTTTTCTTTCAGCCCTCCGGATCGAGCAAATCTGCTTCTACAGACAGCAAGACAAAGCGAGGCCCGGGCAGATTGTTGAAGGATGGTGTAAAGTACCACATCGAATCCACCAAACTTAGTGGCGAACCCCTCACGCCTAAGAACGCTATGGACAAGTGGACTCTGCCATCATGGAGTTCTTGTGAAGGACAAACTCGATCTCCATTCAAGAATGGAAAGAGCCAAAGACTAAACGTCTGTGTGTTACTTGGGTCGATGATGAGCCAAAAAGACCTAGTGAAATCTCCGATGGAACATTTCACCCTACCAGATCATTTCACTAAAGCAGATGTGGAGAAAGTCAAGGCCGCTGCTCTTAAGAAGATGGCAATTGCATTCAACACCCACAAGAAAACTGTATGGGCCAACTACCTCGCTAATGAAAGGAAGACTCCAGATTTCAAGGGAACACTGGAGAAGCAAAGAGAACACTGGGACGATTTCATGACCTTCAAGGATTCAGAATTATCTAAGGAACGGTCAATGAAAAACAAGGCAAATGCCGCAAGAAAGACGCAGTTCCATAGGCTGGGTCCAGGTGGCTACACGGTGGGATTGCCTAAGTGGGATAAGTCTGAGCAAGAGATGGAGGGTGCAGGGGTCACTCCGACATTAGAGCTGGCCCCCTGTGCGTAACTTGGTTCTATGCGCATGGGGGCGTTGGACCAAGACAAGCCTGGTTTCAAGAAGGCAAGTCTAAAAGGAGCCGAACAAAAGATACTTGACGAATAGAAGAAGCTCGAACAGGTGTTCACGCCAACAGAGAGAACGACGAGCTTACGCCGCCTCGAAATCTGAACACCCGGGAAGAACATGAGGCATGGGCGTTATTCCCGGTATGAGGGCCTTTCGGATCGGAATGACGACTACTGGTCCTGCAAGAAAGAAGATGGAGGAGGAGAAGAAGAGGAAGCTGGAGGAGGAGTAGAGGAAGCAGGACGCAGAACGCCTTCAAGGCCTAGAAGCAAGGCACGCGGACTGCACTCAAATTCCAGCAGCAGCAGAGTGCATCGACTCACTTAGCCAGGAAAGGGGGTCTCAAGAGCGACAGCAAGAAGCGAATGATCGTCCAGCATTGGATAGCATCGTCCCATATATCCCGAGAAGCAGCATTGGTTCTGCCCGGGCGACACACTGCTGGAAACATACCCCGTGGATGACATCATAGAGAACACTAACTGTGAGCTACGCTCCAAAATGAAGAACATATCCATGAAGGTGGCGGACGGCGTTGCTTTTCCAAAGTGACCTCAAGCAACCTACCATTGCATCCCGATTACAGAGGGCTATGCTCGTGTCATGGTTGATGAAGTGGTGGACCCATATTCGGGGCTAACGCTTGACATTCCTGGAGGTGAAGACGAGTGCACACTGGGAGAGGCCATACATCATATCATCCTATGGAGAAAGGATTGCATCATCTTTCAAAGTCCACCGACACCGCTGCCCGCCGACTCCTCGAAGTCCGCCACCGAGTCAGCAGACTCGCCTCCAAGTCCACGAACGCGTGAGACGACTCCTCCTCGAAGTCCGCCACCTCCTCCGCCGGTTTCAAGTCCGGCACTGTTTCAGGCCACACCTCCTGCTTCAAGTCCGGCACATCGTCAGGACACTTCTCCTGGTCCAACTCCACCTCAGCCGTCTCCGCCATCTCAGCAATCGCAGAAGAGACATGCCGCAGCTTTGGTGCATAGCGGTACGAGTCGAGGTAGTTCAGGAAGTACAGACGGAGACAAGCGATATAAATATGGTCCAAGCCTCGCTCCTCTTCCTCAGAGGCCTTATGACATGACCGAGGAGCAAAACGCAGCCATAGTGCAGGCCCAAGTGGACGCCCATTTTGGATCAAACCGCACCGCTGCCAAAGGAGAAAGTGCTCGAGAAAATGATTGACCACTTCATTCATATGGCTAGAGCACCAGCTCCCAAGCCTGTTGACTCAGACTATCAGCCACAAATCAGGAAGCTACATCGAGCACGGTTATGAAGGAAGCGAAGCTCGAGCTCGAGCCAACAAGCAGCTGGCAAAAATGTGAGAAACCGTTCTCACTGGGAAAACAGGCGGCGCAAGCGACCCCCGCTTGTTGTGCCAACAACACATGAGAGGAGTACGCTACCAAATATTATTGTGGGAAAACCGTTAGCGTTCCCCAGCAGGGCGATGTGGTAATAACGGAGGAGCATATCATGCAAGCTGAAATGCTCAAGATCTCTGTTGGACAACTCCTCGAAATCGAGCCCATGTCTCCGCTTAAAGAATTGGAAATAAAATGGAAATATGCCTAGGGCCAATCTTTGGTCCATCCAAACAAGGTCAAGGACCTCCCAACGAGAATGTATGAATTGCATCAATTGTACATGAACATGACTAAGATTTCCAATCGAGTGTCCCTCATGGTGAATGTCAAGAAGGATCATTATTACCATGAGAAAGCTCTGTCCATTGAGTATACAGAACTTTTTCGGTTATACAATCAAGACGCACTCGACAAGTCTATCGTCAGTTGCTATTGTCTGTAAGTGATTTCTTTCTGTAATTTAAGTCTCAAGCTAATTATGTAGTGATAATTTTGATCAATCATTACATGTAATTATCCTTACTATATTATTTCCTGTGGTATTATATGCAGGATGAAGATGTATGAAATGAAAAAAATCTGGACGCTATGGCATTGGGTTCATTGACCCAAATACCGTTAATGAGGACATATGGAAGTTTCCATATTATCAAGCTGGTGTAGAGGCCAGCATGGTAGAGTTCGTGAAGCGCCTCAATAGCAATGAAGATATACTACTTCCTTACAACTTCTCGTGAGTCACACTGTCTTGTACTACAAATTCTGTTTTTGCTTACTAGCTAGCTAGATGTTAATAATTAAGTGTATACGGTTTACGGTAGTTGATTAATTTTATGCACATGCCCGCTTATTTAAGACATGCAAACATGTGCGCATGCAGTTGGCACTGGGTCTTGATAGACATTAAAGTTGAGGAAGGAAAAGTTGAATTACTGGACTCACTAACTAAAGAAAAAGTGACTTCACCATCGTGAAGGGATAGTCAACAGGTAATTTCAATCATTATTAACTATATATATCTCGGCCTATTATTAGTTCGTCATTTCCTGATATGAACTATTTAATAACCCCTTTATTAATTTTCTTTGCCATGGGCAGGGCATGGGCAAAGTTCATCGCGGTGACTCCAAAGTAATGGAAACAAAAGTTGTTTTGGCATCGACCAAAGGTAAGTAATTAAGTAGTACTAGCTAGCTACCATCTCTTTAATTCTTGTTTCAATATCATTAATTAATTATCATGCTTGATTAATCATTATCTGATTCAATTCCATTCTTGTAAAGGCCCTGAAGCAGGCGCCGGGGAATAATCTGTGTGCATTCTACGTTTGCGAAAACATTCGCATGATGACGTCTGAAAGGAGCAGATCTGATAGACAGGACTGGGTATGTTTGTCAGAACACTATTCACACCATTATCGATATCTAGTCACATAACTAACACACATGCATATTGATCTCATTCTTAACAGTTCAGAGAGGTGCGGGATAAGCTCCTACCATCGGAACGCATACTAGCACTTCAAGAGGAAATAGCCGGATTTTTGCTCGACCAGGTCATAAATCCCAAAGGAGAATACTATTACCCGCTACTGCCCTCATGAACCACTTGTCATCGTGCTCCGGAGGCACCAACATATGTAGGAGAAATTGTATATGTATATACATGTGTATGCGTGAATAATGGTGTTGGTTGTGAGACACTCGATGATATATATATATATATATATGCATAACGTGTACAATTTGTAGTATCGTGAAATACCAGCAAACAAAAAAATGTAATTGAAAATTAAAAAAAACACCCAAACATTTAGTACCGGTTGGTGTTACCAACCGCATTAAAGCCCCACGCAAGACTCGGGCCTGGCTCGTACCACGTGTGTTCAAGATTTTTAGCTACCGGTTCGTGATTTAACCGGTACTAAAGGGGGGGGGACCTTTAGTCCCCACTCTTTAGTGTCGGTTGTGGAACCGGCACTAAAGGCCGTTACGAACCGGCACTAAAGGCCGGTTCTGCACTAGTGGATGCACTCTTTTCACATGAATAAAATGGACCCAATTTTTTAGCTGCAGCGCTGGTGGAGGAAGCAGCGCTACTAATAAGTATTTTAGCTGCAGCGCTTGTTCAGAAACGCGCTACTGGTAAATAATAGTTGTAGCGCCCTAGCAGTAGCGCGGGTGCCCGCGCTATTGGTATGTAAAAAACCAGCGCCACTAGTAAGCTTTTCTCTAGTAGTGTACCCAAACTGCTTTCATGCCGGACATGAACATCCTTGAAGGGGTTGTGGTCCTTCATGAAACGCTCCATGAGATCCACACGAAAAAGTTAGATGGGGTTGTTTTCAAAGTGGATTTCGAGAAAGCGTACGACAAAGTCAAATGGCCCTTCCTTCAACAGGCCTTACGCATGAAGGGTTTTGATGAAGCTTGGCCAGGTAGAATCCTTCACGCAAAAAGGGAGTGTTGGAATTAAAGTGAATGACGATATAGGTCATTATTTCCAGACACACAAAGTCCTGAGGCAAGGTGATCCAATGTCTCCTATTTTGTTCAACATTGTGGTTGACATGTTGGCAATTCTCATAGGAAGGGCAAAGGAGGCCGGTCAGGTGGGTGGCTTGGTGCCTCATCTAGTTGATGTCGTTGTGTCAATTCTGCAGTACACTGATGATACAATCATCTTCATGGAGCATGACTTGGCAAAAGCGAGAAATATGAAGCTGGTGTTATGCTTATTTGAACAATTGACCGGATTAAAAATTAAGTTTCATAAAAGCGAATTGTTCTGCTTTGGTAGAGCCAAGGAGGAACAAGAGGCTTATAGGCAATTGTTTGGATGTGAATTAGGGGCTTTACCTTTTACTTACCTAGGTATACCTATTCACCATCGTAAGCTAATGAACAGAGAGTGGAAATGCATCGAAGATCGGTTTGAGAAGAAACTTAGTTCCTGGAAGGGCAAACTTATGTCTTATGGAGGATGGTTGATTCTTATTAATTCGGTGCTCACGAGCATGCCTATGTTCCTCTTATCTTTCTTTGAAGTTCCAGTTGGTGTTAGGGAAAGGCTGGACTTCTACCGATCAAGGTTTTTTTGGCAGAGTGATGAACTAAAGAGAAAGTACCGACTCGCCAAATGGGATATCATCTGTAGACCAAAGGACCAAGGGGGTCTGGGTATTGAGAATCTTGAGGTCAAGAACAGATGCCTTCTCAGTAAGTGGTTGTATAAGTTATCAGTTGAGACTGACGCAACGTGGACGCAGATTCTCCGTAACAAGTATTTGCAGTCCAAGACTTTGTCCCAGGTGACAATGAGACCAACTGATTCACCGTTTTGGAAGGGGCTTATGAGAGTTAAGGTAGCCTTCTTTAATAGAACAAAGTTTATTGTCGGTAATGGCAACAATACCCATTTCTGGGAGGATACTTGGCTTGGTGATACGCCATTGGCGCTCCAGTATCCGTCCCTGTATCGTATTGTTCAACGACGTAATGCGCTAGTAGCAACGATTATGCAGTCCATTCCCATTAATATTCAGTCTCGGAGGGTGCTTGTTGGTGACAGGTGGGAAGCATGGCTTCATTTGGTGAGTAGACTGATGGAGGTTCAGCTAGCTCATCAGCCCGATCAGTTGTGTTGGAAACTTACTAGGTCTGGAGAATTTACGGTTAAGTCGATGTACTCCCTCCGTTCCCAAATATAAGTCTTTCTAGAGATTCCAACAAGTGACTACATACGGAGCAAAATGAGTGAATCTACGCTCTAAAATATGTCTACATACATCCGTATGTGTAGTCCATTTGAAATGTTTAAAAAGACTTATATTTAGGAACGGAGGGAGTATATCGATGTCATTAACTCTAGTGTCATTCCTAGTCCCAAACATGTTTGGAAAGTAAAAGTTCCTTTGAAGATTAAAGTGTTTATGTAGTTTGTACATAAACAAGTCATTTTAACAAAGGATAACTTGATTAAGACAGGATTTACTATGTGTAGTTTCTGTAATCGGGACGAGACCATTAAAAACCTCTTCTTTGATTGCCCGTTGGCGAGAGTTTTGTGGCGTACCGTGCAAATTGCCTTTAACATTACTCGTCCGAATTCGGTCAGTACGTTATTCGGAACGTGGGTTGTTGGGATAGAGTCCGATACAGCTAGACACATTCGTGTAGGAGTATATGCGTTGATGTGGGCAATTTGGAACTGCAGAAATGATTTGGCTTTTAACAGAACAACAACTATTCATTTTTTGCAGGTTTTATTCCGAGCTACGACGCTGATCCGTATGTGGTCCTTACTCACTCCGATGGAGGCCAGGGAGCGTTTGGTTACTGGATCTGTCCGGTGGGAGATGATAGTGCGGAATATATTCAACCGGTTTGGATGGCGGTCATGTAATAGGATAGTTGATTAGTTTACCTATCTTTGTTTTGCCAGCCGGTTGTGGCTCTAGGGCATTTTGACTTTGGCGTTGAGGCTCTTTGTGAGCTAGTCTTTCTTTTGTTTCCAGACTTTAAGACCTTGTTGAATCTATTTTATTTATAAATGTGATTCGTATGCATCGTTCTGATGCAGAGGCCGGGGAATCCTTTTTCTAAAAAAAAACCTTCACACCAAGATCTGAAAGAACTCCATTGCAGATCATGCTGCTTTGTGAACCGATTCAACGGCCTGCCAGAGGCGGTAGAACCGAGTTTTTATGGCACGTCGGTCAGGGATCATCCCCAAGTCTGCCAGATCCTGACGGGGTCGTCTTCATCCAAAGTGATCGGAGAAGAACGCCACCGCAAGTAGGCACTGGTTAGCGGAGGAAAATGAATAAGAGATCGGTTAGATATACTCAATGATAATCTCTTCTAGGACTCCAAGTTACCAAGACAAATAAACAAGACTATTCCTAAAATTTACCGGACTACATAAATTAAGGAGTATCGCCAGATTTGGACTATATAGATACTAATCGTTTGATAGCGTCCACCATCCACCTTCCGCCATGGCTATTGCCTGCACAAACCTCACCAATGTTGTGCGTTCGGTGCATCTGCTCAGGATCGATGGCTACAGCATCACCAAAGCCATGCACAGGGACTGCTGGATCAAGTCCAGGTGGAACGTCGGCGGGTACCAGTGGGGAGTCCACGTCCATCCTGCACTGCCGAACGACACCATCGACCATAGACCCTGGGTCGCGCTGAGGCTTGTCTTCCTCAGCGAAGGCTGCACTAAGCCCAACGTCGAGGCGAGCATGCGCTGCCGTTTGGTGGATCCGAGGGGGACGGCCGATCCGTCCGAAGAAAAGAGTATCACGTGTAACTTCAATAATCGTCCGAAGCGCCAGCTTGGGGTCTCAGGAGATTGCTCGGATCCAGCTTATCTCATGTCGGCACGGGAACTAGAGGCGTCGTGCTATCTCAAGGACGACTCCTTCACCGTGCAATGCACTGTCACGGTGCTCAAGGACTTGGCCGAAGTAACGATCCGGGACGACGAACCATGGCCCGTCGTGCCGTCCTCGGGCTTGCATCACCACCTCGGCGAGCTGCTGCGGAGCGGCACCGCGGCGGACGTCGAGTTTATCGTGTCGGGGGAGTCCTTGGTTGCTCACAAGAACATATTGGCGGCGAGGTCCCCTGTGCTCATGGCCGAGTTCTTTGGGCACATGAGGGAGGCGAGCTCTCGGGTCGTCGTGATCGAGGACATGGAGGCAGCGGCGTTTAAGGTCATGCTGAACTTCATCTACACCGACACGGTGCCGGAACTTGATGAGCAGGGCGAGGCAGCGACGTCGATGGCTCAGCATCTACTTGTGGCTGCTGACAGGTATGGACTGGACAGGCTCAAGCTGATTTGCGTGAACAAGCTATTCAGTTGCATCACCGCCGACACAGCCGTGGCAATTTTGGTTTTGGCCGATCAACACAACTGTTCCCAACTCAAGGCCAAGTGCGCAGAATTCTTGTTCAACACACTCCCGCGATGCTAGATTCTCCAGTCGCGATGAAGGTGTACAATGAAGCACCATTAAGTCTAGCTACCCATGGGGCTAAATCTAAAAGTAACTTATATAATTTCGCTAAACCATATCTAGATGTGCTCTAATTATTGCACATCTAACTCATACGTTATTGATTTTATGCGGGAGCTTATACTGTCCATCTTTTCGCTGCCGAAGTATGTCCATCTTCTATTCTTTTTTCGGACGATATTCAACGTATTTTATAAGCAATTGGTTGCCTGCGTTTTCCCATTCAGTTTGATGTATCTTGGAATTGTTTTTTTCTTCTGAGAATCAGTATCTTGGAATTGTGGAACCTTGTGATATTTAAACATGCCATTTATGTAGTCTGTATGAGTTTGATTGATTGTTATTGTGGCGCATAGCTTCTGGCCATCATTTTGGTTATTTGTGCTCCCAGTTTGTTGAGGTCTAAATCATTGGATGGGAAAAAAGAGCATATGCGAATGAGAAAGCTAAGCTCATGGCGCTACCAGACTCAGTTAATTACCTGATCGAATCGGACATGTTTGTCCTGGTTTGTTTGCTAATCTTGGCATCCAATGCCTTGACTACTTGCAGAGCTTCAGTATCCCGCTTCTCTTCTCGTGCAACTAATCTAAAAAATATATTATATTTTGGGATGGAGAGAGTACATTTACATTATCTTTTATCATCATAACAAACATTTTTACTACGCGTGCGGGGGGAGGGGGTTGCCAAAATTCTATGAATATCTGTTTTTTTCTTTTTTTGGCCTATCATGGCCAATATATTTCTTGCGAGAACGACGCTTTTTATGTGTCGGGTTATGCACATAAAATATTTGGAATGTAATGGCTAGGGTCGATCACTTGAATCATTTTTTTTGCGGGGTGGATCCTTGGATCGTTACAACCATGTGATACACACATGAAAGAACCATGTGATACACACATGAAAGATACAAAAACAGACCCAGTTTATATCACACACATACCCTAGAATTCCTAAGTACAACTAACCTCCAAGCATATCTTTTTTTTTTGGGACTTCAAGCCTACTTTTTTTTTGGAAAAGAAGGTTGAAAACCCCGACCTCTACATTCATCAATGTGATGCACGATGCAGGGGCCTAGAGAGCAAATAGGACCCTGCAGGAGGACGAATATGGAATTCTTCCTGGTCACTGAGATTTGTGGATAATTTAGATATTCGGATCCTGCTCTTCTAAAAGGAACATCCATTCAATGACTTTGGCACTGGGCGTTTCAAAAATGGGTACTATGGATCGGATGAAATTAGAGATAAATTTGTTTATTTTTTCCTTACATCCCCCCACCCCCCTCGGTGCGCGCGCCCAAATATCATTTTTGTTGATGTAAGGCAACGAAGGCCAAAGTCGTCAACCAATTGAGAACAGAACATTGCAACTACGATAGAATAGAACCATTACAAAGATCTGTATTTAACTTCCATGACTAAGTTTGACTTTTCCGGCAATAACTCCTTCTAGAAGAGATAAACGTCCTCACACTAATCCAAGCCTATCTCTTAACAGTTGGAAACGTAAGAAAAGGTCAAGGGCATGTAGAATGTAAAGAATTCTGCCTATTTGCAGCATAGATGGATCGTTATTTGTAGAACAGGTTTCTGAATTTGGTTAAACGAAGGCATCACTCACGGGCTTCCCATTGAGAAGCTCAACAGTTAAAAACGACCTGGCCAAGCATTCATTTTGAAGTGTCCGATGATCTGATGGGTGTATGTGTGTAATTTACACACATATGCAAACTTTCTTATTATAGGAAAAAATATTTCCATTTATTAAAAATAATTATTTGAGAATTTATGTTGTGGAAAAACATACTTCCTCCGTTCTCAAATATTTGTCTTTCTAAAGATTTTAACAAGTGACTACATATGGAACAAACTGAGTGAATCTACACTTTAAAACATGTCTACATACATCCGTATGTTGGCAAATGTTTGTTCGGTGTTTTCAAAATTTCATGCATTGAAAGAATGCATGTGTTTAAGAAATGATGATAATTTTTCAAAGTTCACAAGTTTTAATATATGTAAATAATAATTTTTAAAAATTATAAATATTTATTACTGTATGTATTAAAAAGTGAAGAAAACACATTTAGAAGCTCCAAGATAAGATTGGAAATCAGGTACGGCATTAGTTGCATGCGTGATGAGCCTGGCAAGTACAGGCAAGAAACACACAACGCATCATGCATATCCTTCCTTTTTTTTGAAACAAATCATGCATATCCTTCTATGCATCACCACGGGAAAAGGGCCCACGGCCTGGTCACCACTCACCACACGGACCGTGCCCAGTAAGCGTCGTCAAAGCCCATAGGGGGCGCCGCCTCTTGCCATTTCTACTTGAGCGGTTGCCGCCGCCGACGAGGCTCGCCTTGTCTCTGCTCCTCCCACACAGGCTGCCACCGATGGAGACGGTGGCGGGCGGACCTGGTTCTCGCCCGAAGAAAGGGAAACTGGCGCCACTCGAGGCTTCGGCGGAAGGGAGAGCCACCGGCAACCAAGGGCCGCGGCCCGGATCTGGAGAAGACGATGGGGCCGGCGAGGACCGCATCAGCCAGATGCCCGACGCCATCCTGGGAGAGATCGTCTCCCTCCTCCCCACCAAGGAGGGCGCCCGCACCCAGATCCTCGCGTCCCGGTGGCGCCACCTCTGGCGGTCGGCCCCTCTCAACCTCGACTGTGGCGAACTCGACTGCAGCCGCGTGGATCGCGTCATTTCGCGCATCCTCGCCGCCCACACGGGTCCCGGGCGCCGCCTCTGCCTACCCGCGCTACACGCAGGGTCGGCTCTGTTCTCCGGTCGCCCGGCCGCCAAGCTGGAAGCCTTGTTCCGGTCCCCCCGCCCTGGACAACCTCCAGGAGCTCGAGTTCTGCTACTTCGTCTCCAACAGACAAATACCGGGAGCGCCCTTGTGCCCGCCGGCGTCCGCCTTCCGGTTCACTGCCACGCTTCGCCTAGCCAGTATCGAATTATGCCACCTCCTCGACGGTATCGTCCAATCTCTTCATTTCCCCCAGCTTAAGCACCTTGCGCTCACCGAGGTCGTCATCTCCGAGGGCGCACTGCACGGCCTGATTGCCGGGTGCCCCACATTGGAGTGCTTGCTGCTTTGGAACATCTCCGGATTCCGTTGTGCCCGGATCAACTCCCTTACCATCAGAAGCATTGGCGTGCTCGCTCCTGATGACTCTATGGCTACGCCCTTGTTTGAGGAACTTGTAATTGAGAATGCCCCGCTTCTTGAAAGGCTGCTCCGGATCGAACTGTTGGATGGCTTGCGAGTATCGGTAGTCAATGCGCCTAAGCTGGAGACCTTATGCATGATTGATGAAACAGATGCTTCCACTTTCCACAAGACTATCAAGGTACTTCTAAATTGCATTATTTTTTTTGTTTAGAGAAATGTCATGTTGTCGCTGGCCTAATGTTGTGCTTCATGCTTCATAAAGGATGTGCGTTTTGATAGGCTCACGACGATGTTGGGCACTGTCAAGATTTTGGCTTTTAGTATGCGTATTTTCAGTCTGGATATGGTTGTTGACTCGATGAGATTCTTTCCCAGCTTGGAGAAGTTGTACATGCAGAATCAGGTGATCATATCATACGTCATTTGATAATTCATTCTGTTCAGCTGCTTATTGTTCTAACTTTTGAAGTTGTCAATTATTTTTCTGTGTATGCTGTTTTCCAGTCATGGAAAAAAAGGCCAAGGAATGGCTGGCGTCGTAAACATCGAAATCCTAATATCAGATGTCTTGATATTCATCTGAAGACAATAGTATTGGAATCTTATCAGGGCACTGCATCTGAAGTTAACTTCTCCACATTCTTTATACAGAACGCGAAAGTGCTAGAGTCAATGACGTTTCAGGTTAAAACCATTGACGACGAGTTCATTGCGAAACAGCAGAGCTTACTTCAGGTGGAGAAAAAGGCTTCAAGAGGTGCTCAGTTTCACTTTACGGCTGATAGATGTCTTCGGAATATTTCAGACATTATCCATGTCCGTGATTTGGATCTAATTGATCCCTTTGTACGTCGAAGCTGATACTGGGCTCGATGCCTTCAAGAGCTGTCCATGGCTGTTTTATTTTTTTGTTTTGTCTTCTCGTGTTTGCTTTAGGTTTTATTATCATGGAACCTTATGACATTTACACATGTTATGTGTGTCGTCAATTTTATGATATGTGTGGCAAAATGTAGAGTTTCAGAAGCTCAAATGGCACAGCTGTGTGCATCATCTCGCTGAAGATTTTAACTGATTGATACTATTTTCCTGTAGTTTCTGTGACTGGACTGAATAACTTGTTACTGTGGTCCATAGATTCGTGCCATCATTTGTATTATTTTTGGATGTCAGTGAAATTGGTGAGCTTTGAATGGGAGGTGTGTTTTGAATGGGAACGGGAGGTGTGTATGTAGACTAGTACCTGACTAGAGAATATTAGTAGCAGATGGATTTGAGGTTGTAATTCTTGTGTCCATAATTTTGCTTGCTAATCTTGGCATCCACTGCCTTGTTGTGTCCAGGAGTATATTCATGGGTATGCTTTCATATCGCCCCGTAATTTGTGCGAGCTTTATGCTGCTTTTTTTACAATGATTTCAAGTTCCAGCCTTACTTATACTTGCAAGTTGCATTGTATTTCTATTCTGCATGCCACAGTTTTTTGGAATTTTTGTCAGGCTAATAACTTTGGTCATTGAGTTTCTTTGGATAGTAATTAATGTACCTCGCTACTGGAATTTTCACGTACACCGGGTGTAATACTCTTCGCCGAGTGCTAAAACACGGACACTCGGCAAAGCAAGTTTCGCCGAGTGTCACTCTCGGCAAACCCACCTTCATGGCAAACTGCCATCTTTGTCGTCACTGCCTCACGGCAAAGAGGCACCGCACGGCAAACCCTGCAAACACTGAGAGCCGCTCACGGCAAAGAGGAGTCACGTGGCATGCCCGTCCGCAACAGACGGCTCCGTCAGTTACTGCGTACTTTGCCGA
Source organism: Aegilops bicornis (assembly GCA_021605145.1). Lineage (NCBI taxonomy): Eukaryota > Viridiplantae > Streptophyta > Magnoliopsida > Poales > Poaceae > Aegilops > Aegilops bicornis. The sequence continues at coordinate 778,545,059 of CM038675.1, forward strand.
GTGTCGCTCTGAGCAAAGCATATGCAACATCCTATTTTTTTTATGTGTGTTCTTTCTAACTGACATGTGGTTCCACTGGTGACATTTGTCAGTAAAAGTTTTAAATAACTTGCTAAATATTTTTTTAAATGACGATATCTTCGCCGAGAGCAGCTCTCGGCAATCCTTCTGACCAGTAGGACAGCGTGGCCCACATGGGGGCTGACAGTTTACATAGCTTTGCCGAGAGCTAGTCTCGGCAATGCTCTCCTTTTTCGAGAGCTTCTCTCGGAAAAGTTGTGGCACAACAGTAGTGTCTCCCAAACGACCATGTTTCCGACAGGAGCTCTCGGTAGTATATCGTTTTCCGAATGTTGCTCTCGGAAATCTTTCCCATCCATTATTCTGTCAAGCTATTTCTTTTCTGATCCCTGCAGATAAAAACAACTACAATGCAACTTGATCATATATAGGCATAATTTGATCTAGTCCACACATATATAGGCACAATTTGATCTAGTCCATATATATATGCATAATTAGGGATAGTCCACATATTGTCACACACAAGTCGAATGTATTATCCTAGTAGACGTCACACACAAGTCACAAATTCATACATATTGTCACTATTTGCAAAACACGTGCACATCACAATAGAAGTACACTTGTTCATATATAGATCATCTTGAGGAGGAGAGGCCATCGGGTTAACATTCTAGAGGAGGAGGAGGGGCATCACTTGCACTGCTTCGAGATTGCATAAGAACCTATAAGAGTAGAGTCACGTGAGGGTGGTTCGTTCCTATGTAATGAATCTTCTACTCTAGTTTAGATAATGTTCTACCTATAGTTGATCCTCAAACAGCTTCAACCTCTTGTTCATGTCTTCCCGTTCCTTTTCTCTGGAGTCCTTCTCAGCCTGCCGCCTTTGCTCCTCTTCAACAGCCCGCTGCGCCATTAAATCCTGTAACATGGCATTAGGCTCATATAGGTTGGAGTGCTATTTCGAAGCATGGACATAAATGAAAAGTTAGGATGCTAACCTTGAGACACGCTATCTCACGTGATGCGGCGGTTGGGCGACTCTGTATGTACGGAGTTGAGCTAGTGCTCGACGCATGTATCTCGTGCATCTTGTGATGCCCGGAGGTGGCGATCGCCCCGTTGCAAAGGAGGTGGCGGCCATGGCCCTTCCCCTCGCCAGCAATGATGAGAAGCTCAGGGTCAAGGGGCTTGGACGTAGGTTCGGCTTCTTGCCCGTGCACCTCCTGGAAGACCTCTTTGAAGGTCCCCCACTTCTCCTCCGCCGACTCGCTGCAGAACTCGGCGCCATCCTTCCCCTTGTGGCCTTCTCTCCAGGCTTCCAGGATGTGGACCGGGCGACTCTCCTTCGCTTCCTACAAAATTAACCATCAAGTTTAATGAACCAAGATGCACCGTACGAAAAATTAACATCTTAATCCACATACCATGTGTTGCTTCAGAGCGGTTAGGTTCCGGCTCCCCTAGACATGAGTCGGGCCTGTCATTTTGGCTCGATCATTTCCCTTCTCCACATGTTGCGCCTGCCATGCTGGGTTACACCACATGTCAACCAGGGCCTCCCAACAATCGTCCTTCAACCAGGGTTCCTTCACCTAGTCAGACAAAATCGAATAATTGAGGAACAAGAGGGATGAATCAAAGTACTATCAACCGATGTAGTCACTTACCACTGACAGGTATTCTTCTCGCGACATGTTGGTATAGCAAGCAGTCTTCCTTGTCATCTTCTCTCCCTTCTCATCGAGCGGCCAACACTGCATCACGGCTTTGTACTGCAGCATGTGCTTGAGGTCAGAGAGTATCTTTCGGGCAGATCACGATGCCTTTGATCGCCTTCTGCTTCTCACCATCCACACAAGCAAATGTTTCCTACAAGAAAGCATAAGGCATCTTCTCAACATCCACGCAAGCAAGGATTTGGATATGGAAAAATGCAGTGGTCGGAGCGAAGATACTTACAAAAAAGTATTGATGACCCGAGTGGCCATGGTGACATCGTGCTCACCCTTGTTGTGTAGGTAATGCTCCCAAGTTAAACCTAGCGACGGCGGATCGTCATCACCCGGCTTGGACAATCCAGGGAAGTGCTTCCTCAAGAGGGAGCCGATGACGTGGTTCGTGGCGTGCCTCTTAGGTTGTGTCGGGATAAATTCCCACCGACTGCATCATATAAAAGACAAGCATATGTGAGTGTCAAAGTTGTGGCATCCAAAATATGATGCAAATGAAATGCTTGCTTACCCCTCTCCTGTCGGGCAAATGACAGGACAGTTGCTGGCAGCAGTTGGTTCCGGGACCTTCCCCGGACCACGTCCGGATTTCTTCCTCTTGGAAATGTTGCTCGAGGTAGACCCTGAGCCATCCGAGGCCTCCATGTCGCCCGACTCGGTAGCGAGCGGATTTGGTGTATCTAAGTCCACTCCGAAATCGCCATCCGATGATGACGATGCCTCAGTTGTGACCTGATGGGAGGCGGACGACTCGGTCCTACCAGTCGGGACTCTCCGGTACTTACTACCAGTGCTCCCATCAGAATCTGAAAAACAAAATATATATGGTTACTCTCAGTTCCAAAGCAAAATCTTCCTAATCTAAGTGTCATATCATATATGGCAAAAAATAACACAAATAGCTCAATCAAGTCTCAGATATATAGTTCCATTTACTAATGCCATAGCACTGAGAACGAAACAAGCACAAGTATATAGTTTCATTGATCTACTCTAGTATTTATATAAAAAAGCACAAGCATAGAGGTGCTGATCCTTCACAAGATGTCGAATTCTTCAAAGAAGGTGTCGATCTCTTCAGGTATGTTCAGATACAGGAAGTTCAGGTATGTTACTGTACTGACGCATAGTCTGACCAAAATTTGAGTGCTCATTCGGCAAAAACTAAGCATCCACAGCCTTATCCCCACGCCAAACCACTTACCAACGACAAGCATTAGTTTAGAGACAAGAAGTTCAGAGAACTAGTTTCAACTAAAACTAAATACTTCGAGCACTCATTTGGTTTAACTAAAACTAAACCAGTCAAACATAGGAGTCAAAACCAAAGCATCCACAGCCTTATTCTCCATGGCAAATCACTTACCGACGACAAGCATACGCAGTGCTGAATCTGTTCTATATATATTGGCCGTAGCACATTACTAGTATTTACAATGATCATCAGTCGTAAAATTAAACCAGAACAGTAGCAACTAAACTCTTATTACTCGGTTAGTTAAACTAAAAGTCAAACAAACACTCTAGGCATTACTCCAAACTTCCAAACTTCCATACTACTCTAGGCATTACTAAACAGGACCATCTTCCTCTACTACTTTTAATCACATTTGTGCATAGTTCCTACATTTGTGCAAAATATCCTACTTTGGGCATAGAATCTGATACTAACCTGAGGGCATCTCTAGCTGCCGCGCTACCGGAGGAGCTCCGCTGCGGCGGCCGTCCTTGGGCCGCATCGAAGAACCGCCGCGCCGGCTGCCGGCCATGAAGCTTGGGGGCGGTGGCCGCAGTTGGGGGCGGTGGAGGAGGGGGTGGCGGTGGCCGCAGTGGGGAGCGGTGGAGGAGGGGTGGCGGCCGCAGTTGGTGGCTGTGGAGGGCGGTGGAGAAGGGAGTGGCGGTGGAGGAGGGGGTGGCGGTGGCCGCAGTTGGGGGCGGTGGAGGAGGGGATGGCGGTGGCCGCAGTTGCGAGCGGTGGAGGAGGGTTGTCGGCTGCAGTTGGTGGCGGCAGCGGTGGTGGCGATTTCGGCGTCGGCGGCGGCGGTGGCGCAAGGAAGAGAGGAGACGAATGAAGATAAAAACGAAGGGGGAAAGGTTAAGATCTAGGTTAGATGCTTTACCGAGAGCTCCTCTCAGAAAAGGTGGCCATTACCGAGAGCCGAGAATCAACCCTCGGTAACCACTGCTCTAATTTTTCCCCCTTCTCCTTTTGTTTTTGTTTTGCACTATCTTTTTTGTATCTCATATTTCATATGCTTTTACGACCAAAGTTTGTAAATTCCATGACTTTTGATGAATTTTTTCAAACTCAACTTTAAAGAGTGTAAAGTAAAAAACATGAGAAGAAGCAGTTGTTAACCGTGGCCTACCACCTCTCTCGGTGCCGGTCAACTTTCTAGACCGGCACCGAGAGAGAACTTTAAAGAGTGTAAAGTAATAAACATGAGAAGAAGCAGTTGTTGACCGTGGCCTACCCCCTCTCTCGGTGCCGGTCAACTTCCTAGACCGCCGGGGCCACCGGATAGCCCATGCATATACATGCGATGGCCTCCTTTGGGAGCACAAGAAGTTTCGAGGCCAACGGAGCAACATGACCCGCACTTCCTGCACAAACCAGACACATTCCCTCTCGATACCCATAGACTATCTCAAAGAACGGGCCTAGACTTGGTCTGTCATCTCGCGATGACATGCACTAACACGGAGAAGCAGTTATTCACCATGGTCTACACCCTCTCGGTGCCGAATAATGCCCTAGACCGCCGGGTCCACCGGATGGTTGCTCGATATAGAGACCGCCGAGGGGGAGGGCACCCCTACATGCGTGTGGCCCATGCATATGCATGCAGGTGGTGTGCTATTTGAATAAGAAACGCTCGTACTTGACGTGACACGTGCCTCACAAACCATACACACGGGCGGGAACGTCGAGGACCGGCTGCGTCCGTCCCCGAGACAGAATCTTCGGTGGGTGATACCGTGACAGAACGAGCCTAGACTTGTTCTGTCATCTCGCGATGACATGCACTAACACGGAGAAGAAGTAATTCACCGTGGACTACACCATCTCGGTGCCGAATAAAGCCCTAGACCGCCGGGGCCACCGGATGGTTGCTCGATATGGAGACCGCCCGAGCGGGGGGGAGGGTACCCCTACATGCGTGTGGCCCATGCATATGCATGCAGGGGTGGTGTGCTATTTTAATAAGCAACGCACGTCCTTGACGTGGCAAGTGCCTCACAAACCACACACACACACGGGCGGGAATGTCGAGGACCTGTTGCGTTCGTCCCCGAGATACAGTCTTCGGTGGGCGATCCCGTGACAGAACGGGCCTAGACTTGGTCTGTCATCTCGCGATGACATGCACTAACACGAAGAAGCAGTTATTCCCTGTGGCCTACCCCCTCTAGGTGCCGAACAACACCCTAGACCGCCGGGGCCACCAGAGGGGTGCCGATCTCTAGAACCGGACGAGGCCCATCCGAAGAAGAAAACACAAGACGAAAATTATGATGTGATAAGGTTGTTTGCCAAGCATGGAAGAAAACAACAAAGAAAGAATAATACATACTATCGAGAATGCACAAGAAGGAAAGAGATCTAGGTTAGATGCTTTACCGAGAGCTCCTCTTGGAAAAGGTGGCCATTACCGTGAGCCGAGAATCGACCATCGGTAACCACTGCTCTAAATTTTTTTCACCTTCTCCTTTTGTTTTTGTTTTGCACTATCTTTTTTGTATCTCATATTTCATATGCTTTTACGACCAAAGTTTGTAAATTCCATGACTTTTGATGATTTTTTTCAAAACTCAACTTTAAAGAGTGTAAAGTAAAAAACATGAGAAGAAGCAGTTGTTGACCGTGGCCTACCCCTCTCTCGGTGCCGGTCAACTTTCTAGACCGGCACCGAGAGAGAACTTTAAAGACTGTAAAGTAATGAACATGAGAAGAAGCAATGGTTGACCGTGGCCTACCCCTCTCTCGGTGCCGGTCAACTTCCTAGACCGGAATACACGGATAGCCCATGCATATACATGCGATGGCCTCCTTTGAGAGCACAAGAAGTTTCGAGGCTAATGGAGCAACAGGACCGCAGACTTCCTGCACAAACCGGACACATTCCCTCTCGATACCCATAGACTATCTCGAAGAACGGGCCTAGACTTGGTCTGTCTTCTCGCGATGACATGCACTAACACGGAGAAGCAGTTATTCACCCTGGACTACACCCGCTCGGTGGCGAATAATGCCCAAGACCGCCGGGGCCACCGGATGGGTGCTCGATATAGAGACCGCCCGAGGGGGGGGGGAGGGCACCCCTACATGTGTGTGGCCCATGCATATGCATGCAGGGGTGGTGTGCTATTTGAATAAGCAACGCACGTCCTTGACGTGACACGTGCCTCACAAACCACACACACGGGCGGGAACGTCGAGGACCGGCTGCGTCCGTCCCTGAGACAGAATCTTTGGTGGGTGATCCCGTGACAGAACGAGCCTAGACTTGGTCTGTCATCTCGTGATGACATGCAATAACCCGGAGAAGTAGTCATTCACCATGGACTGCACCCTCTCGGTGCCGAATAACGCCCTAGACCGCCGGGGCCACCAGATGGGTGCTCGATATGGAGACTGCCCGAGGGGGGAGGGAACCCCTACATGCGTGTGGCCCATGCATATGCATGCAGGGGTGGTGTGCTGTTTGAATAAGCAACGCATGTCATTGACGTGGCACGTGCCTCACAAACCACACACACGGGCGGGAACGTCGAGCACCGGTTGCGTTCGTCCCGAGACAGAAGTCTTGTGGGCGACCCTGATGTAACGGGCCTAGACTTGGTCTGTCATCTCGCGATGACATGCACTAACACCAAGAAGCAGTTATTCCCCGTGGCCTACCCCCTCTAGGTGCCGAACAACGCCCTAGACCGCCGGGGCCACTGGAGGGGTGCCGGTCTCTAGAACCGGACAAGGCCCATCCGAAGAAGAAAACACAAGACGGTAATTATGATGTGATAAGGTTGTTTGCCAAGCATGGAAGAAAACAACAGAAAAAGTATAATACATATTTTCGAGAATGCACAAGAAGGAAAGAGATCTAGGTTAGATGCTTTACCGAGAGCTCCTCTTGGAAAAGGTGGCCATTACCGAGAGCCGAGAATCGACCATCGGTAACCACTGCTCTAAATTTTTTTCACCTTCTCCTTTGGTTTTTGTTTTGCACTATCTTTTTTGTATCTCATATTTCATATGCTTTTACGACCAAAGTTTGTAAATTCCATGACTTTTGATGATTTTTTTCAAAACTCAACTTTAAAGAGTGTAAAGTAAAAAACATGAGAAGAAGCAATTGTTGACCGTGGCCTACCCCCTCTCTCGGTGCCGGTCAACTTTCTAGACCGGCACCGAGAGAGAACTTTAAAGACTGTAAAGTAATGAACATGAGAAGAAGCAATGGTTGACCGTGGCCTACCCCTCTCTCGGTGCCGGTCAACTTCCTAGACCGCCGGGGCCACCGGATAGCCCATGCATATACATGCGATGGCCTCCTTTGAGAGCACAAGAAGTTTCGAGGCCAATGGAGCAACAGGACCCGCACTTCCTGCACAAACCGGACACATTCCCTCTCGATACCCATAGACTATCTCGAAGAACGGGCCTAGACTTGGTCTGTCTTCTCGCGATGACATGCACTAACACGGAGAAGCAGTTATTCACCCTGGACTACACCCGCTCGGTGACGAATAATGCCCTAGACCGCCGGGCCACCGGATGGGTGCTCGATATAGAGGCGCCCGAGGGGGGGAGGGCACCCTACATGTGTGGGGCCCATGCATATGCATGCAGGGGTGGTGTGCTATTTGAATAAGCAACGCACGTCCTTGACGTGACACGTGCCTCACAAACCACACACACGGGCGGGAACGTCGAGGACCGGCTGCGTCCGTCCCTGAGACAGAATTTTGGTGGGTGATCCCGTGACAGAACGAGCCTAGACTTGGTCTGTCATCTCGTGATGACATGCACTAACACGGAGAAGTAGTCATTCACCATGGACTGCACCCTCTCGGTGCCGAATAACGCCCTAGACCGCCAGGGCCACCAGATGGGTGCTCGATATGGAGACTGCCCGAGGGGGGGAGTTAACCCCTACATGCGTGTGGCCCATGCATATGCATGCAGGGATGGTGTGCTGTTTGAATAAGCAACGCATGTCATTGACGTGGCACGTGCCTCACAAACCACACACACGGGCGGGAACGTCGAGGACCGGTTGCGTTCGTCCCCGAGACAGAGTCTTCGGTGGGCGACCCCGTGACAGAACGGGCCTAGACTTGGTCTGTCATCTCGCGATGACATGCACTAACACCAAGAAGCAGTTATTCCCCGTGGCCTACCCCCTCTAGGTGCCGAACAACGCCCTAGACCGGGAGAATACTGGAGGGTGCCGGTCTCTAGAACCGGACAAGGCCCATCAGAAGAAGAAAACACAAGACGGTAATTATGATGTGATAAGGTTGTTTGCCAAGCATGGAAGAAAACAACAGAAAAAGTATAATACATATTTTCGAGAATGCACAAGAAGGAAAGAGATCTAGGTTAGATGCTTTATCGAGATCGCCTCCCGGAAAAGGTGGCCATTACCGAGAGCGGAAAATCGACCCTCGGTAACCACAACTATAATTTTTTTCACCTTCTCCTTTTGCTTTTGTTTTGCACTATCTTTTTTGTATCTCATATTTCATATGATTTTACGACCAAAGTTTGTAAATTCATGACTTTTGATGAATTTTTTCAGAACTCAACTTTAAAGAGTGTAAAGTAAAAAAACATGAGAACAAGCAGTTGTTGACCGTAGCCTACCCCCTCTCTCGGTGCCGGTCAACTTTCTAGACCGGCACCGAGAGAGAACTTTAAAGAGTGTAAAGTAATAAACATGAGAAGAAGCAGTTGTTGACCGTGTCCTACCCCCTCTCTCGGTGTCGGTCAACTTCCTAGACCACCGGGGCCACCGGATAGCCCATGCATATACATGCGATGGCCTCCTTTGGGAGCACAAGAAGTTTCGAGGCCAATAGCAGACAACATGACCAGCACTTCCTGCACAAACCGGACACATTCCCTCTCGATACCCATAGACTATCTCGAAGAACGGGCCTAGACTTGGTCTGTCATCTCACGATGACATGCACTAACACGGAGAAGCAGTTATTCACCATGGTCTACACCCTCTCGGTGCCGAATAATGCCCTAGACCGTCGGGTCCACCAGATGGTTGCTCGATATAGAGACCGCCCGAGGGGGGAGGGCACCCCTACATGCGTGTGGCCCATGCATATGCATGCAGGGGTGGTGTGCTATTTGAATAAGAAACGCTCGTACTTGACGTGACACGTGCCTCACAAACCATACACACGGGCGGGAACGTCGAGGACCGGCTGCGTCCGTCCCCGAGACAGAATCTTCGGTGGGTGATCCCGTGACAGAACGAGCCTAGACTTGTTCTGTCATCTCGCGATGACATGCACTAACACGGAGAAGAAGTTATTCACCGTGGACTACACCATCTCGGTGCCGAATAACGCCCTAGACCGCCGGGGCCACCGGATGGTTGCTCGATATGGAGACCGCCCGAGCGGGGGGGAGGGTACCCCTACATGCGTGTGGCCCATGCATATGCATGCACGGGTGGTGTGCTATTTTAATAAGCAACGCACCTCCTTGACGTGGCACGTGCCTCACAAACCACACACACACGGGCGGGAATGTCGAGGACCTGTTGCGTTCGTCCCCGAGACAGAGTCTTCGGTGGGCGACCCCGTGACATAACGGGCCTAGACTTGGTCTGTCATCTCGCGATGACATGCACTAACACCAAGAAGCAGTTATTCCCCGTGGCCTACCCCCTCTAGGTGCCGAACAACGCCCTAGACCGCCGGGGCCACCGGAGGGGTGCCGATCTCTAGAACCGGACGAGGCCCATCCGAAGAACAAAACACAAGACGGTAATTATGATGTGCTAAGGTTGTTTGCCAAGCATGGAAGAAAACACCAAAAAAGTATAATACATATTATCGAGAATGCACAAGAAGGAAAGAGATCTAGGTTAGATGCTTTACCGAGAGCGCCTCTCGGAAAAGGTGGCCATTACCGAGAGCCGAGAATCGACCCTCGGTAACCACTGCTCTAATTTTTTTCACCTTCTCTTTTTGTTTTTGTTTTGCACTATCTTTTTTGTATCTCATATTTCATATGCTTTTACGACCAAAGTTTGTAAATTCCATGACTTTTGATGAATTTTTTCAAAACTCAACTTTAAAGAGTGTAAAGTAAAAAACATGAGAAGAAGCAGTTGTTGACCGTGGCCTACCCCCTCTCTCGGTGCCGGAAACTTTCTAGACCGGCACCAAGAGAGAACTTTGAAGAGTGTAAAGTAATAAACATGAGAAGAAGCAGTTGTTGACCGTGGCCTACCCCTCTCTCGGTGCCGGTCAACTTCCTAGACCGCCGGGGCCACCGGATAGCCCATGCATATACATGCGATGGCCTCCTTTGAGAGCACAAGAAGTTTTGAGGCCAATGGAGCAACAGGACCCTGCACTTCCTGCACAAACCGGACACATTCCCTCTCGATACCCATAGACTATCTCAAGAACGGGCCTAGACTTGGTCTGTCTTCTCGCGATGACATGCACTAACACGGAGAAGCAGTTATTCACCTGGACTTCACCCGCCGGTGGCGAATAATGCCCAAGACCGCTGGGCCACCGGATGGGTGCTCGATATAGAGACCGCCGAGGGGGAGGGCACCCCTACATGTGTGTGGCCCATGCATATGCATGCAGGGTGGTGTGCTATTTGAATAAGCAACGACGTCCTTGGCGTGACACGTGCCTCACAAACCACACACGGGCGGGAACGCCGAGGACCGGCGGCGTCCGTCCCCGAGGCAGAATCTTTGGTGGGTGATCCGTGATGTAACGAGCCTAGACTTGGTCTGTCATCTCGTGATGACATGCAATAACACGGAGAAGTAGTCATTCACCATGGACTGCACCCTCTCGGTGCCGAATAACGCCCTAGACCGCTGGGGCCACCAGATGGGTGCTCGATATGGAGACTGCCCGAGGGGGGGAGGGAACCCCTACATGCGTGTGGCCCATGCATATGCATGCAGGGGTGGTGTGCTGTTTGAATAAGCAACGCAGGTCATTGACGTGTACGTGCCTCACAAACCACACACAGGCGGGGAACGTCGAGGACGGTTGCGTTATTCCCGAGACAGAGTCTTCGGTGGGCGACCCCGTGACAGAACGGGCCTAGACTTGGTCTGTCATCTCGCGATGACATGCACTAACACCAAGAAGCAGTTATTCCCCGTGGCCTACCCCCTCTAGGTGCCGAACAACGCCCTAGACCGCCGGGGCCACCGGAGGGGTACCGGTCTCTAGAACCGGACGCGGCCCATCCGAAGAACAAAACACAAGACGGTAATTATGATGTGCTAAGGTTGTTTGCCAAGCATGGAAGAAAACAACAAAAAAGAATAATACATATTATCGAGAATGCACAGGAAGGAAAGAGATCTAGGTTAGATGCTTTACCGAGAGCTCCTCTTGGAAAAGGTGGCCATTACCGAGAGCCGAGAATCGACCATCGGTAACCACTGCTCTAATTTTTTTTCACCTTCTCCTTTTGTTTTTGTTTTGCACTATCTTTTTTGTATCTCATATTTCATATGCTTTTACGACCAAAGTTTGTAAATTCCATGACTTTTGATGATTTTTTTCAAAACTCAACTTTAAAGAGTGTAAAGTAAAAAACATGAGAAGAAGCAGTTGTTGACCGTGGAATACCCCCTCTCTCGGTGCCGGTCAACTTTCTAGACCGGCACCGAGAGAGAACTTTAAAGACTGTAAAGTAATGAACATGAGAAGAAGCAATGGTTGACCGTGGCCTACCCCTCTCTCGGTGCCGGTCAACTTCCTAGACCGCCGGGGCCACCGGATAGCCCATGCATATACATGCGATGGCCTCCTTTGAGAGCACAAGAAGTTTCGAGGCCAATGGAGCAACAGGACCCGCACTTCCTGCACAAACCGGACACATTCCCTCTCGATACCCATAGACTATCTCGAAGAACGGGCCTAGACTTGGTCTGTCTTCTCGCGATGACATGCACTAACACGGAGAAGCAGTTATTCACCCTGGACTACACCCGCTCAGTGACGAATAATGCCCTAGACCGCCGGGGCCACCGGATGGGTGCTCGATATAGAGACTGCCCGAGGGGGGGGAGGGCACCCCTACATGTGTGGGGCCCATGCATATGCATGCAGGGGTGGTGTGCTATTTGAATAAGCAACGCACGTCCTTGACGTGACACGTGCCTCACAAACCACACACACGGGCGGGAACGTCGAGGACCGGCTGCGTCCGTCCCCGAGACAGAATCTTCGGTGGGTGATCCCGTGACAGAACGAGCCTAGACTTGGTCTGTCATCTCGTGATGACATGCACTAACACGGAGAAGTAGTCATTCACCATGGACTGCACCCTCTCGGTGCCGAATAACGCCCTAGACCGCCAGGGCCACCAGATGGGTGCTCGATATGGAGACTGCCCGAGGGGGGGAGTTAACCCCTACATGCGTGTGGCCCATGCATATGCATGCAGGGATGGTGTGCTGTTTGAATAAGCAACGCATGTCATTGACGTGGCACGTGCCTCACAAACCACACACACGGGCGGGAACGTCGAGGACCGGTTGCGTTCGTCCCCGAGACAAAGTCTTCGATGGGCGACCCCGTGACAGAACGGGCCTAGACTTGGTCTGTCATCTCGCGATGACATGCACTTACACCAAGAAGCAGTTATTCCCCGTGGCCTACCCCCTCTAGGTGCCGAACAACGCCCTAGACCGCCGGGGCCACCGGAGGGGTACCGGTCTCTAGAACCGGACAAGGCCCATCCGAAGAAGAAAACACAAGACGGTAATTATGATGTGATTAGGTTGTTTGCCAAGCATGGAAGAAAACAACAGAAAAAGTATAATACATATTTTCGAGAATGCACAAGAAGGAAAGAGATCTAGGTTAGATGCTTTATCGAGATCGCCTCTCGGAAAAGGTGGCCATTACCGAGAGCGGAGAATCGACCCTCGGTAACCACAACTATAATTTTTTTCACCTTCTCCTTTTGTTTTTGTTTTGCACTATCTTTTTTGTATCTCATATTTCATATGATTTTACGACCAAAGTTTGTAAATTCATGACTTTTGATGAATTTTTTCAGAACTCAACTTTAAAGAGTGTAAAGTAAATAAACATGAGAACAAGCAGTTGTTGTCCGTAGCCTACCCCCTCTCTCGGTGCCGGTCAACTTTCTAGACCGGCACTGAGAGAGAACTTTAAAGAGTGTAAAGTAATAAACATGAGAAGAAGCAGTTGTTGACCGTGTCCTACCCCCTCTCTCGGTGCCGGTCAACTTCCTAGACCACCGGGGCCACCGGATAACCTATGCATATACATGCGATGGCCTCCTTTGAGAGCACAAGAAGTTTCGAGGCCAACGGAGCAACAAGACCCGCAGTTCCTTCACAAACCGGACACATTCCCTCTCGATACCCATAGACTATCTCGAAGAACGGGCCTAGACTTGGTCTGTCATCTCGCGATGACATGCACTAACACGGAGAAGCAGTTATTCACCATGGACTACACCCTCTCGGTACCGAATAATGCCCTAGACCGCCGGGGCCACCGGATGGGTGCTCGATATAGAGACCGCCCGAGGGGGGAGAGGGAACCCCTACATGCATGTGGCCCATGCATATGCATGCGTGGGTGGTGTGCTATTTGGATAACCAACGCACGTCCTTGACGTGACACGTGCCTCTCAAACCACACACATGGGCGGGAACGTCGAGGACCGGCTGCGTCCGTCCCTGAGACAGAGTCTTAGGTGGGCGATCCCGTGACAGAACGTGCCTAGACTTGGTCTGTCATCTCGTGATGACATGCACTAACACGGAGAAGTTGTTATTCACCGTGGACTACACCCTCTCGGTGCCGAATAAAGCCCTAGATCGTCGGGGCCACCGGATGGGTGCTCGATATGGAGACCACCCGAGGGGGGGGGGAGGGCACCCCTACATGCGTGTGGCCCATGCATATGCATGCAGGGGTGGTGTGTTATTTGAATAAGCAACGCATGTCCTTGACATGGCACGTGTCTCACAAACCACACACACGGGCGGGAACGTCGAGGACCGGCTGTGTTCGTCCCCGAGACAGAGTCTTCGGTGGGCGACCCCGTGACATAACGGGCCTAGACTTGGTCTGTCATCTCGCGATGACATGCACTAACACGAAGAAGCAGTTATTCCCCGTGGCCTACCCCCTCTAGGTGCCGAACAACGCCCTAGACCGCCGGGGAATACCGGAGGGGTACAGTCTCTAGAACCGGACGCGGCCCATCCGAAGAACAAAACACAAGACGGTAATTATGATGTGCTAAGGTTGTTTGCCAAGCATGGAAGAAAACAACAAAAAAGAATAATACATATTATCGAGAATGCACAGGAAGGAAAGAGATCTAGGTTAGATGCTTTACCGAGAGCGCCTCTCGGAAAAGGTGGCCATTACCGAGCCGAGAATCGACCCTCGGTAACCACTGCTCTAATTTTTTCACCTTCTCTTTTTGTTTTTGTTTTGCACTATCTTTTTTGTATCTCATATTTCATATGCTTTTACGACCAAAGTTTGTAAATTCATGACTTTTGATGAATTTTTTCAAAACTCAACTTTAAAGAGTGTAAAGTAAAAAACATGAGAAGAAGCAGTTGTTGACCGTGGCCTACCCCCTCTCTCGGTGCGGAAACTTTCTAGACCGGCACCAAGAGAGAACTTTGAAGAGTGTAAAGTAATAAACATGAGAAGAAGCAGTTGTTGACCGTGTCCTACCCCCTCTCTCGGTGCCGGTCAACTTCCTAGACCACCGGGGCCACCGGATAGCCTATGCATATACATGCGATGGCCTCCTTTGAGAGCACAAGAAGTTTCGAGGCCAACGGAGCAACAAGACCCGCAGTTCCTTCACAAACCGGACACATTCCCTCTCGATACCCATAGACTATCTCGAAGAACGGGCCTAGACTTGGTCTGTCATCTCGCGATGACATGCACTAACACGGAGAAGCGATTATTCACCATGGACTACACCCTCTCGGTACCGAATAATGCCCTAGACCGCCGGGGAATACCGGATGGGTGCTCGATATAGAGACCGCCCGAGGGGGGAGAGGGAACCCCTACATGCATGTGGCCCATGCATATGCATGCGTGGGTGGTGTGCTATTTGGATAACCAACGCACGTCCTTGACGTGACACGTGCCTCTCAAACCACACACATGGGCGGGAACGTCGAGGACCGGCTGCGTCCGTCCCTGAGACAGAGTCTTAGGTGGGCGATCCCGTGATGAGCGTGTTTAGACTTGGTCTGTCATCTCGTGATGACATGCACTAACACGGAGAAGTTGTTATTCACCGTGGACTACACCCTCTCGGTGCCGAATAAAGCCCTAGATCGTCGGGGCCACCGGATGGGTGCTCGATATGGAGACCACCCGAGGGGGGGGGGCACCCTACATGCGTGTGGCCCATGCATATGCATGCAGGGGTGGTGTGTTATTAGAATAAGCAACGCATGTCCTTGACGTGGCACGAGCCTCACAAACCACACACACGGGCGGGAGCGCCGAGGACCGGCTGTGTTCGTCCCCGAGACAGAGTCTTGATTGGGCGATCCCGTGACATAACGGGCCTAGACTTGGTCTGTCATCTCGCGATGACATGCACTAACACGAAGAAGCAGTTATTCCCCGTGGCCTACCCCCTCTAGGTGCCGAACAACGCCCTAGACCGCCGGGGCCACCGGAGGGGTACCGGTCTCTAGAACCGGACGCGGCCCATCCGAAGAACAAAACACAAGACGGTAATTATGATGTGCTAAGGTTGTTTGCCAAGCATGGAAGAAAACAACAAAAAAGAATAATACATATTATCGAGAATGCACAGGAAGGAAAGAGATCTAGGTTAGATGCTTTACCGAGAGCGCCTCTCGGAAAAGGTGGCCATTACCGAGAGCCGAGAATCGACCCTCGGTAACCACTGCTCTAATTTTTTTTCACCTTCTCTTTTTGTTTTTGTTTTGCACTATCTTTTTTGTATCTCATATTTCATATGCTTTTACGACCAAAGTTTGTAAATTCATGACTTTTGATGAATTTTTTCAAAACTCAACTTTAAAGAGTGTAAAGTAAAAAACATGAGAAGAAGCAGTTGTTGACCGTGGCCTACCCCCTCTCTCGGTGCCGGAAACTTTCTAGACCGGCACCAAGAGAGAACTTTGAAGAGTGTAAAGTAATAAACATGAGAAGAAGCAGTTGTTGACCGTGGCCTACCCCCTCTCTCGGTGCCGGTCAACTTCCTAGACTGTTGAGGCCACCAGATAGCCCATGCATATACATGTGATGGCCTCCTTTGAGAGCATAAGAAGTTTCGAGGCCAACGGAGCAACATGACCCGCACTTCCTGCACAAACCGGACGCATTCCCTCTCGATACCCATAGACTATCTCGAAGAACGGGCCTAGACTTGGTCTGTCATCTCGCAATGACATGCACTAACACGGAGAAGCAGTTATTCACCGTGGACTACACCCTCTCGGTGCCGAATAATGCCTTAGACCGCCGGGGCCACCGGATGGGTGCTCGATATAGAGACCGCCCGAGGGGGGGCACCTCTACATGCGTGTGGCCCATGCATATGCATGCAGGGGTGGTGTGCTATTTGAATAAGCAACGCACGTCCTTGACGTGACACGTGCCTCACAAACCACACACATGGCGGAAACGTCGAGGACTGGCTGCGTCCGTCCCCGAGACAGAATCTTCGGTGGGTGATCCCGTGACAGAACGAGCCTAGACTTGGTCTGTCATCTCGCGATTACGTGCACTAACAAGGAGAAGCAGTTATTCACCGTGGACTACACCCTATCGGCACCGAATAACGCCCTAGACCGCCAGGGCCACCGGATGGGTGCTCAATATGGAGACCGCCCGAGCGGGGGAGGGCACCCCTACATGCCGTATGGTGTGGTGGCATGTACAAAGAGGCTGCATGCATCTCCGGGTTGTGGCCCCCCTCACGGACCGCGATGACAGAGTAGTAGGCGTTTTTCGGCAACGATTCGGCGTGAATATTATTAAATACTCGGAGCACGATAAAATCATGAGTTATTTACACGAGGTGGGCACATGTGCTATAGGACTGATGGTAATTTTTCATAATTTTTGTTGATGGAGAAGTATCTGAACACTTCCCTCTTCGCGGATTGCTCTTCGCGTGTCTACGACTGTGGCCGGCGGCTTCCGAGGGCTAGCACATGCCGCCAAATATTGCATAGGCGGCCTCTCACAAGTCTGGAAGTGTTGTGGCGGTTGCAAATGCCTGGCACGCATCTCCGAGGTGTGCCCCCCTCATGGACGGCGCCGCCGCCGGCACCTGGAGGGGGGAAACGGACGCGTCGGGTCTACACAGATGGGATCTTGCCGTGTCTTTGGCCTAGACTTGGTTTGTCATCTCGCGATGACATGCACTAACACGGAGAAGCAGTTATTCACCATGGACTACACCCTCTCAGTGCCGATCAACGCCCTAGACCGTCGGGGCCACCGGAGGGGTGCCGGTCTCTAGAACCGGGCGAGGCCCATCATTTGAAAAAGAAAACACAAGACGGTAATTATGATGTGCTGAGGTTGTTTTCCAAGCATGGAAGAAAACAAAAAAAGTACAACAAAAAAATTATAATACATATTAT
The DNA here is from genome assembly GCA_021605145.1 of Aegilops bicornis. Lineage (NCBI taxonomy): Eukaryota > Viridiplantae > Streptophyta > Magnoliopsida > Poales > Poaceae > Aegilops > Aegilops bicornis. The sequence continues at coordinate 778,562,703 of CM038675.1, forward strand.
GGAGAATGCAGAAGAATGATGCTTTACCAAGAGTCCCTCTCGGAAAATGCGGCCATTGCCGAGTGCTTCTGGATGACCCTCGGTAACCACTGTCGGTGCGACTCTCGGATAAGCCCCCGAGATCTAGGTTAAGACTTTTACCGAGTGTCGCCGAAAGTTGGCTCTCGGAAATGTTTCCCGCGGGGACTTATACAAAATTTCCTCCTCGCGCGCGCTCACTCCTTCCTCTCTGTTTCTCTCTCGCCCCTGCCCCCTTTGTCCGCCGCCCCCATCAGTGTAGCCGCCCCATCCGTCTTGCTCTGCCGCCGCCGCCTCCTCCGGCCCCCCACCGCCACCTCCACCGAGCCCCCCCCCCCCCACCGCCACCTCCACCGGCCTGCCGCTGCCGGCGCCTCCCCCGACCCCTCCACCTCCACCAGCCCCCCCCCCCCACCACCACCTCCACCGAGCCCCCCCCCCCCCCACCGCCACCTCCACCTCCTCCGAGCTCGTCCACCTCCACCGGCGCGGCATCCCCTCCACCTAGGTCTACCACGTCCAGCATCCAGCTCCCCCGCCGCTCCCTTGCCCCATTGGTGAGCCCCTACTAAATCTCGTTTTTTTTGAAACAAAAGGTGTTTCCCCCCTCTCCATTATAAAAAAAGGTGTATATCTATATGCATAATGAATAATGTGTGTGAGTGTGTGCTTTTTATGTGTGTGTCGGTGAGTGATGTTGGTGTGTGGGTGGGTGGATGTGTTGTTGATGTGTGTGTGTGTGTGTGTGTGTGTGTGTGTGTGTGTGTGTGTGTGTGTGTGAGTGAGCGATGTTGGTGTGTGTGGGGGTGAGTGTTGTTGGTGTGTGGGTGTGTGTGTTGTGGGTGTTGTTGTTGAGATATGTTTGACACAACTTCGTTCTTTCATGCAGGACATGCATCTATTTTGACAATAGAGAGAGTAAATTCTATTGAACGCTTCAAGGGTAATCTCTTCCCGTTCATGTGTAGGTTTTCATTATTTGTAGATCACCTAAATAGTCGCGTAACCTAGGTGTCTCCCATTCGGAAGGGTTGTATCTATAAATATGCAAGTATTTGCATATTTATAACCTCAACTCTTTAGAATTGTCCATGTTTTCCATGGACAACCCGAGGATGTGTAGGCGGGTCGTTTTCATGATGTACTTAGATCCGAGACAGAATTGCGACAGTGTCTCCTTGTTGTTCTCTAGATACACATCCTCTTGGCTTATTGCTGAGACGTGTATTTGGAGAACAGCGGGGAGGTGCTGCCGAAATTTTGTCTCGGGTCGGAGTACGTCATGAAAGCGGACCCAGCCTACACATTCTCGGGCGGGATTAGGACCTATCTTTACCTATTACATAGCTCAGTGCATGTCGTAAACTTGATGGAACCACTTGCTACATAAAAAAATTATGTGTGTGTTTCACTTTATATTAAAGGATGGAAGAACGTGAGTGGATGTACACCGGACATCCCAGCATGGAGGGTATGACCCCTGAGTGGAGGTCGAAGACCAATGATTTCCTGGAATTAGTATTTGCTGGAGAAACGCCAGTTCGTGGAATTTGGTGCCCATGCACGGAGTGTGATAACCAGACTGAAAGAGATAAGATTACTATGAGTAAACACTTAGGCAAATATGGGTTTACGCCAGGCTATTACCGGTGGATCTTTCACGGTGAGACAGAACAGTCCAGGGCGGCGGTGGTGCGACGACGCACCGGCGAATATGATACTCGGATTGAAAACCTGTTAGATGACATCCGCCGTGCGGATCCGCGGGAGGACCCGAACTCCGAGGAGCCATCGGAAAGCCCTGAAGAGTATCATGCAGCTTTGTTTATGCACAAAAACCCCTTCACGCCCATACAGAGGTTACTCAACTAGATGGCATTGCACGCCTAATGGCCCTGAAGGCAAACCATAACATGAGCATAATTTGCTTCAATGAGTTATTGTCAGTTATTGCTAGCATGTTGCCTAAAGAAGATATATTGCCAAATAACATGTACGAGTCGAACAAAATCCTCGGTTCACTTAAGATGCCGTATGAGCAAATACATGCTTGTCCAAATAGATGCATGTTATTTAGAAATGAACATAAAGATACGAATTATTGTGTCCAGTGCAAATCCTCTAGGTATATTGAGGTAATAGATGATGATGTTAGCAAGAGGCAGCTCACAATTGTCGTCAATATCCTTTGATATCTTTCATTCACAGAAAGGATCCAGAGGCTTTATATGACCGAGGAAACTGCCCAATATATGAGATGGGCCGCCGAAGGGAAGAGGTACAAAAAGATGCAACATCCACGGGATGGTGAAGCATGGAAGAAATTTGTTGAAATTCATAAGAAAACGGATGACTGGAAGAGTGTAGCTGTTGGGATAACAACCGATGGGTTCAATCCATATGGTTTGATGGTTGCCATATACAGTTGTTGGTCAGTATGTGTTATCCCCCTGAATCTGCCCCCTGGCGTTTGCATGCAACGACATCACATGTTCCTGACGTTGATAATTCCAGGTCCTAACTATCCCGGGAAGCATATGAGTGTGTATATGGAGCCATTGGTGGACGGCTTACTTGTTGCTTGGAACAACGGGGTCCGGACATACGATGCCGTTTCAAAGAAGCACTTCAATATGCATATCTGGTACCACACATCGCTACATGACCTACCGGCACGTGCGATACTTTGTGGTTGGTGTGTAAAGGGGAAGTGGCCTTGCCCAGTGTGTCGACAGCGTATGACTTTCATTTGGCTGGCTAAGGGTCACAAGTATGTATGCTTTTACCAACATCAGCAGTTCCTTCGTCTTGATCACCCATATAGGCAAGACGCTATGCACTTCCAAAAATGTGTTATTGTTTATGACGCGCCACCACCTATTATGACCGGTGCCCAGCTTAAGGATGATTTAGATTCTCTCAAGGAAAAGCTCGATGGGAAAGGTTTTGTGGGATATGGAGAGACACACCAGTGGACTCACATTCCAAGCTTATGGAGGCTCCCTTACTTTAAAGATCTTATACTTCCACACAACATTGATGTAATGCACACTGAAAAGAATATTGCAGAGGCCTTACTCGGCATGCTCCTCGACACCGAGAAGTCAAAGGATAACATTCAGGCTAGGATTGATCAAGCCAAACTATGCAACAGGCCAAAATTAAATTTGGTGCCTCGTGCAAAAGGCAATTCTTGGAAGAAGCCACCAGCCCCTTTCACCCCTTCAATGCCCCAAAGGAAGGAAATTCTCCAATGGATTGTGAACAACTTGTACTTCCCTGATGGATATGCAGCTAATATCATGAGGGGAGTGAATATGGCTACAAAGCGAATAGTAGGCCACAAGAGTCATGACTACCATGTATGGCTTGAGCGGATAATGCATGTGATGATTTGAGGGTATGTTAGAGAGGATATTTGGCGAGTGCTGGCAGAGTTGAGCTACTTCTTGCATCAGCTTTGTGCCAAAGAACTAGATTATGAAGTGGTTGCAAAGTTGGAGGAACAAGCACCTGAGTTGCTATGCAAGTTAGAGATGATATTTCCGCCAGGTTTCTTTAATCCGATGCAACATATGATCTTACATCTCGCGTATGAGGCTAGAATTGGAAGACCTGTGCAGTTCTGATGGCAGTATGCACCTGAACGGGAGTTCAAGCATCTTCGTGGGAAATGTAAGAATAAAGCCCGCATTGAAGCCTCCATAGCCGAGGCATACCTGAACGAGGAGGTGGCCACGACCACGACAAAGTACTATCATGACAGTATCCAAACTAGGTTAAATCCAGCTCCTCATTACAATGAAGACCCGACCAGTAATGTTTCCGACCTTAGCCTCTTCGAAGGCCAAGGTGGCAAAGCAAGTGGACTGAAGCCCAAGAACTTTTCACCTACTGACCGGTCGACTATTATGATCTATGTCTTGACCAACATGGAAGAAGTGCAACCGTACATAAAGTAAGTGTAGAACACCTTTATTGACAACTACTCACTAGTCTTGAGTTCTAACTCAAATTATTCCTATTGCTAGGGAATTCCAGAACGAATTCTGGAAGCTACCACGGCCTCCTAGCGACGAAGAATCAGCAGACCTTCTTGAAGATACCAATGCTGATGGCGGTTTCATTTCTTGGTTCTCAAGAAAAGTAACTTTTCTAACTTTATGTTACTTCAAGTTGATCTTACTTGCCTGTAATGCTTCCACTAATGAACCAGACAATCTCCTATTAATCTTGTAGGCATATCAGGAGGTTGATATGGACGCCAAAGTGAGAGAAGTAGCCAAAGGTTTTGAATAAGAGGCCAAGTCATTTATCGCTTACGACATGAATGGGTAACGCTTCCACACTGATAAACACACGCATGAGAGGCCCAACCGAAGGTCAATAAATAGTGCGGTCTATTGTCTACGGACAGATGGACGTCACTACTATGGAACCATCGAAGAAATTTATGAGTTGCAGTATTGTGGTTTACAAGGAGTGAAGCCCATCATATTCAGATGCAGCTGGCTCAATCCTAAGAAAGTGATACGAACCCCTAGTATCGGCTTTGTCGAAGTTGAACGAGCATCGAAATATGCAGGAAATGATGTCTATATTATGGCTCAACAGGCTACACAAGTGTTTTTTCTCCCATACGCGTGCACATCTACGGAATATATCGATCTCTTGAAGTGGGATGTCGTGTACAAGGTATCCCCGCATATAAACCCTAACACATACGAGGGAGAGTTCTTTCAAGAAGCAGACACTGACGAAGATGAAGATGATGCAAAGGAAGATGATGGCGTGCATCACGAACATGATGCTATGGAACATGAGGCCATGGATGACATGGAAGTAGATAATGCAGAGGATGAATACGAGGATGTTTCTGACCCTCGAGATTTGGCATTACTTATGTGATGGCACATGGGGCTAGATGAGGATGAGGGCCCCCCTGAAGACTTCGAGGATGAATGTATGAACGGGCGTGATAGCGATGAAGAAAAGCCCTGATCCAAATGTTGCACCTAATATTGACCCTTATTTCTAACAACTCCATGTAATCGTGTGAGAACTCTATGTATGTGTGTCACAACTCTATGTATTCGTGTGTGTAACAACTCTATGTATTAGTGTGTGCAACAACTCTATGTATTCGTGTGTGCAACAACTCTATGTATTTGTGTGTGTAACAACTATATGTATTATTGTGACAATTCCATTTATTCTTCACATGTGATATATTTATTGTATTTACATCAAGTTGTATCATCTGTACTAACTGGTTTGTTCTTCTTCGTATCAGGCGATTGAAACATGACAGGTAGCAAGAAGATTCCAAAGGAAAATTTGAAAAAAGTGAATGATCTGTACAATGATCAACCTGCTCGACCAGTGAAAGCGGTGGCTGCTCCTTCATCGGTTGCCACAACCGCCAAGAAGGCCAAAGGATTGGCGGGTCTAGACACCCGTCCGGAAAAACGTGCGAAACAAGGTCGAGTACCACGCAGGGGAGGAGTAGGAGGCGGATTAGGAGGGGGGGTAGGTGAGGCAGGAGGAGGAGGCGGACGAGAAGGCGGACGAGGAGGGGGAGTAGGTGAGGCAGGAGGAGGAGGCGGACGAGGAGGCGGGCGAGGAGGGGGGGGGTATGTGAGGCAGGAGGAGGAGGCGGACGAGGAGTACGTAAAGCAGCCCGGAATAGAGCACCCCTTTCTTCTCCTGGACCCTCTGATGCAGTGCTTCATCGTGCTCAGGAGGAGGAAACAGAGGATGGAGATGAGGCTGATACGTCTCCAACGTATCTATAATTTTTTATTGTTCCATGCTATTATATTACCCCTTTTGGATGTTTATGGGCTTTATTTTACACATTTATATCATTTTTGGGACTAACCTACTAACCGGAGGCCCAGCCCGTATTGCTGTTTTTTTTCCTATTTCAGTATTTCGAAGAAAAGGAATATCAAACGGAGTCCAAACGGAATGAAACCTTCGGGAGCGTGATTTTTGGAACGAACGTGATCCAGAGGACTTGGAGTGCAAGCCAAGAAGCAGCCGAGGCGGCCACGAGGGTGAATGGCGCGCCAACCCCTACAAGGCGCGCCCCCCTGTCCCGTGGGCCCCTCAGGCGGCCACCGACGTACTTCTTCCTCCTATATATACCCACGTACCCCGAAAACATCCAGGGAGTCAACGAAAAACAATTTCCACCGTCGTAACCTCCTATATCCGCGAGATCCCATCTTGGAGCCTTCGCCGGTGCTCCTCCGGAGCGGGAATCGGCCACGGAGGGCTTCTACATCAACACCATAGCCCCTCCAATGAGTTGTGAGTAGTTTACCATAGACCTTCGGGTCCATAGTTATTAGCTAGATGGCTTCTTCTCTCTTTTTGGATCTCAATACCATGTTCTCCCCCTCTCTTGTGGAGATCTATTTGATGTAACTCTTTTTGCAGTGTGTTTGTCGAGATCCGATGAATTGTGGGTTTATGATCAAGTTTATCTATGAGAAATATTTGAATCTCCTCTGAATTCTTTTATGTATGATTGAGTTATCTTTGCAAGTCTCTTTGAATTATCAGTTTGGTTTGGCCTACTAGATTGATCTTTCTTGCCATGGGAGAAGTGCTTAGCTTTGGGTTCAATCTTGCGGTGTCCTTACCCAAAGGATGCAGGGGTTGCAAGGCACGTATTGTATTGTTGCCATCGAGGATAAAAAGGTGGGGTTTATATCATATTGCTTGAGTTTATCCCTCTACATCATGTCATCTTTCTTAATGCGTTACTCTGTTCTTATGAACTTAATACTCTAGATGCATGCTGGATAGCGGTCGATGTGTGGAGTAATAGTAGTAGATGCAGGCAGGAGTCGATCTACTTGTCGCGGACGTGATGCCTATATACATGATCATGCCTAGATAATCTCATAATTATTCGCTTTTCTATCAATTGCTCGACAGTAATTTGTTCACCCACTGTAATACTTATGCTATCTTGAGAGAAGCCACTAGTGAAACCTATGGCCCCCGGGTCTATCTTTTATCATATAAGCTTTCAATCTACTTTTATTTGCGTCTTTACTTTTCCAATCTATATTATAAAATACCAAAAATATATTTATCTTATCATACTATCTCTATCAGATCTCAATTTCATGAAGTGGCCGTGAAGGGATTGAGAACCCCTTTATTGCGTTGGTTGTGAGTTCTTTGTTTGTTTGTGTAGGTGCGTGGGACTTTTGAGGAGCCTCCTACTGGATTGATACCTTGGTTCTCAAAAACTGAGGGAAATACTTACGCTACTATTGCTGCATTACCCTTTCCTCTTCAAGGAAAACCAATGCAAGCTCAAGACGTAGCATAGGCGTGTGAGGAGGAGGACGAGGAGGATTTTGCGCAGGAGGTGGTGGAGGATGAGGAGGAGGTGGTGGTGGAGGACGCCGCCGCCGAGAGGAGGCTGGTTGTTCGTCAGGTTTCTGAGGGTGGGAATGGACCCTCACGGGTGACAGAGCAGCACGAGGTGAGCGGTTCGCAACCGAGCGGTTCGACTATCAGCACTACTTCCAGAGGGAAAGTGTGGCTGCGTGGTCCTTCAAAGCTTCAAAGATGTCCATATGTGCATAGAGATGTGTTGATTAAACCAATGGGAGAGAAGTAAGTGGTTATCTCGACTCATCCCATATAAATTGTACCTTTTGTCATTTCCTCACATATAATATGACTTCACTCTTCGAAATGCAGAAGCTTAGTAAAAGGTGGTGAGAGGCGTCTGTCACGGTCGCCGAGTGGCATCATTGGGGGTCTTTGTAGGTTAAATTATCTTGGACTAGTCACTTTGTCGAACGGTATCATTGAGCCAGCTTGGTCATGGGATCACTACAAACTTGCACCGGATTTCCTGGATATGCGTCAGTGGGTTTATGATAACAGAGCCATGCGAGTGGTCAACGATTTCTGGGTAAGTCCTTTCAAACACCTAAATGTCAATACCAAAAGGTTTAAATTTGCCATAGTCATGATTTAACCCTTCTCACATGTATGCATGTTTGTAGGATTTCTATACATGCGTTGAGGGTCAAAAGGATCGTGCAAATGTGGTGGTTGAGAATATTGCCGAGAAACTAATCCACGACATGCACTATGAGGAGCGCGTCCGATTAGTGGTCAAGTATCACGCGGACTATCTCAACCATAGGATTTCCAAACAAGAGGCTCGAGGGACGCATCTTTCACGGGACAATTACTTCAAGGCAAGTGACTATGGATGCTTGCTATTCCCTACATTACCGCAAAATTAGAATCCTTACTAAGATGTATTTGTTTAATTTATAGGTGATTCCTCGGTGGTGCGCTGACAAACGTCCATGCTGGGAGAAGATCGTTGAACGGTGGACAGATCCAGGGTGGCAGGATGAACACAAAGTAATATCTGAATGGCGTAAGTTGATGGGGGTCGAGGTCACCGTCAAGGCAACCTCACCATCCCAGATGTCGTCTCAAAACATGTAGGCAACCACATCCTTTTCTTTTCATCATGTTCTCTTTCATTTGTGAGCATTCCCTTGATTGTTTGGATCGCTTTCTTTTGCATAAAGAAGACACTGGCAAGGATATCACTTACTGCGAGGCATGGACCATCAAACGTACCAAAGACGACAAGGACAAGGACCCTCTCCACCTGGAGAGGGACTGGATCAGCTCTAAAGCCCGGTCAGATGGAGAGAACTACACCAAAAAATTGAAGGAGACGTACGGGCCTGACGTTGACCCTCACGTGCTACCGTTTGACCCTCTTGTGGCCATTGCCGTGGCAGGCGGTAGACCGAATGGCAGAATGGCGGTTCACCTTGATTTTGTCATAACCTCCTCCCTTCCGAGAGTCAACACGCTCCGTGCTATGAGTACTGGCTCTACTGCTACCGTAGAGCGTCACGTACCACATTCCGTGAGCATTATTGAGGATATTCAGGTCAGTGCTTCTTCATTGATCCTTCATGGTCCTGCATATTTGCATTTCAACATGAATGACATTTGCATTGCCATATTGTAGACTCGACTGATTGACACCGAGAAAGAACGAGATGAAAACCGGGCCAAGCTGAAGGCACAAGGTGATCTAGTGAAGTCTTTACAACATATGGTGGCCAATCTTTATTCCATGTAAGGCCAACCAGTGCCAGAGATGCCACTGACGGCAGAGTGGAACATTGTGAGTTTCGTTCAAACTATTTCTATCACCATTTTCGGCATTACCATATGCATTCATCTCACTATTGGGTCAATCCATCATAGCTCAACCCATCACAAGGTTCAAACAATGTTCCGGTAGTTCCACCTCAAGTTGGTGGAGTTGGGGCAGCAAAGGGAATGATGCCTTCTAATGTTTATGTTATCACTCCGGTTGATGGAGTTAGGGCAGCAAACGGAATGATGCCTTCTAATGTTGATGTTATCACTCCGATCTCCAAAATTGCGTGAACTTCATGTTATGTTATGTTTGTAACTGTGCCTTGTATGTTGAGAACTCTTGCATCTTGAGACTTGTAAACTTGTGGTAGTCGAGTGTCTTCACTACTATTTCAACTTTTATGCACTATTGCTTTTATGTGGAATGTTTTTCAAAATCAATCATTGCTTATTTTGTTCAATGATGCCTATATGTGACATGTTCTATGTGTGATGAACTATATGCTGTTGCTGTATATGTTTCGCTGCAGGAAAGAAATAGAAACAGGAAAAAAAAGGCTCCTGGGCATACCATTGCCGAGGGCGGCTCTCGGCAATGACTGTGAAACTGGACCAGAATGCACCCTTTACCGAGAGGCCTCTCGGTAAACGTGTACCAAACAGTATACCCTGACACCTTTACCGAGAGGCCTCTCGGTAAAGGATAATAACCTGTAGCCCTCCTGGCAACTTTACCGAGAGGCCTCTCGGTAAAGGAAAAAGGATTGCCGACGGTGGCTCTCGGCAAAGTATTTTCACTGCTTTTAGGAGAAGTGACGTGGACCTCCCCTATTGGCTTAGTTTGCCGAGAGCAACACTCGGCAAAGATAGAGTTTGCTGAGAGTGGCCCTCGGCAAAGATGGCCCTCGGCCTGTTTCTCCTGGTCCCACATGTCGGAAGCTGACACGTGTCAGCCTGCTACTGGCTCTCTTTGCCGAGAGTGGCACTCAGTAAAGTTGGGACTCGGCCTGTTCTCCTGGTCCCACATGTCAGGAGCTGACACGTGTCAGCCACCTATTGGGCGGCTTTGCCGAGAGTGGCTCTCGGCAAAGTTAGCCCTCGGCCTGTTCGCCTGGTCCCACATGTCAGGAGCTGACACGTGTCAGCCACCTATTGGGTGGCTTTGCTGAGAGTGGCTCTCGGCAAAGTTGTCCCTCGGCATGTTCGCCTGGTCCCACATGTCAAGAGATGACACGTGTCAGCCACCTATTGGGTGAATTTGCCGAGAGTTGCTCTCAGCAAAGTTGGCCCTCGGCCTGTTCGCCTGGTCCCACATGTCAGGAGCTGACACATGTCAGTCTGCTACTGGCTCGCTTTGCCGAGAGTGGATCTCGGCAAAGAAGGCCCTCGGCCTGCTCCCCTGGTCCCACGTGTCAGGAACCGCCGTCACCGTCTGCTATCCGTTAGCTGCTTTATTTTGCCAAGTGGTACTGTTTGGCTCTCGGCAAAGTCTTTGTCGAGTGCCCGTGTTCTGACTCTCGGCAAACTCCTGTTTGCCGAAAAGGTTTACGCCGGATGGCTTTTGCTGAGGGTGACACTCGGCAAAGGCTTTGCCGGTGGTTTTCGGCCCTTTCCCGAGTGTTCATGGCACTCGGCGTACATCAGAATTCCAGTAGTGACTGTTTTTCACTTGCCCAACGACAAGATTTGAATGACGTCTGATGTGCTCAGTGCACGCCAAATATTTGAAAGTGTGGCAAGATTTGAATGTCGTTTGATGTTTCCAGTGCATGCCAAATATTTTAAAGTGTGGATGGTTCAGTTGAAAAAAGATGGCCATGTGGCTAGAAGTAGTGATCTAGAGCATGTAAGAAGCAAGGCGGAGTGCTCCGGATCAGTAACGATCTCGCGGCCCTCGTCCATGCCCCGAGCGGAGCTGGTACGTTTCCTCCGCCGCCACCGACACCAGTTTGGGCGACCTGTATCTCCTACCCTTCAACTCCAGGCATCTCCGCTGGGTTGCCTCGCCGACACTGCTTCCAGTCGCTGCGGAGCTTAGATGCAGATTTTGCGAGTCGCACAACTCGAAGTAATGCATCCGTCTCGAAATATAAGATGTTTTTGCAGTTCGAACTTACTGTAGGTGATTGCAGCACAAGGCCTAAGTAATTGATCCTGATTTGTAGTTAGCGACGTACTAACAGAATCCAGAAATGTAACTTAGAGCATGCTGAGAGCAAGTACAATAGGATGACGTAGGCGGGCTGTAAGCCTTTAAATATTATATTTTGGATGAGTTGGAGGAGAGAGAGAAGGAAAAGGAAGGGAAGCTAGCTACTGATTAACAGCCGGCCGCAACACGTGCTCCTAAGCATGTTGTGAGAGTGGAAGGTGGGTCATGTATAAAAAAAGTAGTACATATTTACATGCAACTGCTGTACTTGCCAGCTATAAGTTTGGCTATAGATGATGTAGCAAGACAATCTAGCCAACAGCTGGCTGTACCATTAGCCATGCTCTGATATGAATAATTAGGAGAGAATAATCAACTAAGGGCATTTGTAACCGATCCTTTATAACCGGTTAGAGGAATAAAATTCTGATTTACTTTTTTAACCGACACCTAATTGTTCCTCAATCGGCGCTAGTGGAAATAAATTATCCTCAGTCGCGCCGCGCCTCCCTATATTTACTTCATTGCTCGGCGGCCGAGTAAAAAAAATCTCCTCTCCTCCTCTACCTCCCTCGCTCCACTCCCCCGCCGCATTTACATCGGCGCCGCCCATCCCACACCCCGACGGCCACCGTCTACCACCGCAGATGCTCTGTAGGCTCCACTGCGGTCCTTGACACTCGGATTTGTGCCTCCCTCGTCCCGTTGCCAATGCATAACCGGTAGATCTGCGGCTGTCGTCGCCGCCAAATTTGGTGCTTCCGGCCGCTGGCAACTACACCTTCCGGCCACCTCGCGCACATCCGGCCTCCACCGAACATCTCCTCTCCCTTCGCACCACCTACTGAGTCCAACAACTCTGGGTCTGTATCTTCCACAGGAACCAATCAAGGCGACGCCCCGGCATAGAGTGGCGGCTCTAGCACAAGGGCGACCAGGGCGGCCGCCCCGGATCCCTGATTGTGGAGCAGGGAACCCCCCTACTGCTTCCCTCCATCTCCTGCAGCGGTGCATTGCCATGGGAGGCAGCATCAAATTTCCATGTCCAGATGAAATATACAGGAGTGGTTGGAGGGATGGGTTGCCCTGGACTGGCCAAATAGGCAACTGCTGTAGAAGTTAACCACGTTGCCTTAGTACACGTAGGATTAGGAAAAGGAGTAAGTATGAGTCCTAGTAGTATTAGGATTCCTAGTCCTAGTCTATTTCCATAGTCCCTTATGGACGTGTATAAAAAGCACCCCAGGGGTGCTCCTTGTAACCAGAACAACGAAAATCGATCAGAAAAGCAAAGCAATATCAACAGGCTCGATACGAGCCTTTGGCGATCTATCGATCAGTTTGTTTCGTTCGTGAGGTTCCGCCGAGACTGCTGAAGTTATCTGTCCATGTATACGTGCGCGTGCGTGTGTTGCGGCTAAAGGAATCCATCAAGCTGCTTGCTTGGTTGGTTGGCTAGCTTTGCACGTACGTACGTGTAGTTCCCGGGTGATCTGATCTAGCGATCAAAAACCAACAATTGGTATCTAGAGCCTCGACGATCTACGATCTACGATGACGGACAGCGACGCTGAGTCGGTCAAGTCCGGCAACGGCGGTTCCAAGGCGAACAAGAACAGCAGCAAGGTGAAGAAGGGCGGCAAGTCAGCAACAAGTGGTGGCGGAACGGGCGGCGCCAACGTACTGGCGCATCGCAACATCCCCATCCAGTACCCGATGCTCACCGACGCCAACTACGGCGTGTGGGCGGTGAAGATGACGAGCAGTCTCCGAACCCTACGAGTGTGGGAGGCCATTACGGACGACGACGTCGACGAGGAGTGCGACGAAGGTGCCATGGCCGCCATAGCCCAATCTGTGCCAGATTCCGTGCTGATGACATTGGCGGAGTTCGAGACAGCAAGAGGCGTGGAACGCACTCAAAGAGATGAGGATTGGAGAAGATCGCGTCACCAAGGCTCGGGCACAAGTGCTGAAGCGCCAATTTCACAAGTTGCAGATGGAGGAAACTGAATCGGTGAACGACTATGCCATGCGTCGACTACATTGGTGGGAGAGATCCGGCGGCAGTGCGAAGCTCGAGGAGACCGAGATTGTAGAGAAGTTTTTCAGTTCGGTGACTGATAAATTCACGTACATCATCGGCACGCTCGAGCAGCTTTACGACATCGACGACATGACCATAACGGAGGCGATCGGACGCTTGCGGACATGGGAAGAGAATGCTCGTGGTTGTCGGAAAGGCAAAGGAAGAGGTGGTGACCAACTCATGTACTCACGCGCAGATTGGGAGTCCCCAAGTAGCAAAGGAAGGCGCAACGCTGGCGAAGGCTCAAGCAACGTGAAGAGCGGCGGACAAACCGGAAAAGGCAAAGGAAAAGGCAAGCCACAAGATCATGGTAAGGCGGACCGATCTAAAGAGCGGAAGCCACGGAACTTGGATATGTCCAAGGTCAAGTGCTATAACTGCAACGAGATGGGTCACTTTGCAAAGGATTGTCCGGAGCCTAACAAGCGGGAGATCAAGGCAAATTTGGCGAAGCAGGAAGACGAACGTCCAGGTCTTCTGATGGCCGAAGTTTGTGATCTCGTCCAAACGATGGTTGCAAAACCAAACCGGAAGGTGCTACTGCATGAGAAAAAAGTAACACCAAAGTTATCCGGAAGCCAGAACGTGTCGTGGTATCTAGACACGGGTGCTAGTAGCCACATGACGGGGTGCAAGGAGAAGTTCCTCGAGCTAGAATATGATGTTCAAGGCTCGGTCAAGTTCGGTGATGGTTCAAATGTGGAGATTTGCGGGCAAGGTTCTATCCTCTTCGAGGGTCTCACAGGAGAACATCGCATACTCACCGGAGTGTATTACATCCCACGGCCGCAACAACATCATCTCTGTCGGGAAACTTGATGAGAATGGATGCAAGGTGGATATCGAGAACGGAGTGATGACGATCTTCGACAACCTCCGAAGCGTGCTAAGCGGCGTGTGAATCGCACACGGAACAGGCTCTATATTCTCAACCTTGATCCATCTCAACCGGAGTGTTGGCTCGCCAAGAGTGATGATGATTCGTGGTTATGGCATGCTAGAGTTGGACACGTTAACTTCTACGCCTTGAAGAAGATGTCAAAGATGGAGATGGTATCTGGGATGCCGTTTATCGACCATGTTGATCGAGTATGTGACGGGTGCTTGGTTGGAAAACAGAAGCGCAGGCCGTTCCTGCTCGATCTACCTATCGTGCAAGTGATGCACTCGAGCTGCTCCATGGTGATCTATGTGGCCCTATCACCCCAGCAACTCACGGAGGAAAGAAGTACTTCTTCCTTGTGGTAGATGACTACTCGAGATACATGTGGGTCGTTCTCCTACGATCTAAAGATGAGGCATTTGAAGCGTTCAAGAAGCTGAAGGCTGCAACGGAGATGGAACACAAGTTGAAGGTTCGCGCTCTACGGACAGATCGCGGCGGAGAGTTTATGTCAAACGAGTTCAACGACTACTGCGAGAAGATTGGCATAAAGAGGTTCCTCACGGCACCTTATACGCCACAGCAGAACGGGGTTGTTGAAAGGCAATCGAACCGTCGTTGACATGGCGAGAAGTTTACTCAAGAGCAAGAACTTGCCGGGACTTTTTGGGGAGAAGCTGTCTCGACGGCGGTCTATCTTCTCAACCGGGCTCCAACGAAGGCGGTGATCGGCAAGACTCCGTATGAAGCAATTTACGGACGTAAGCCGAATGTGTCTCATCTACGGACATTTGGGTGCGTGGCGCATGTGAAGACGGCGGAGCCGCATCTCTCAAAGCTTGCCGATCGTAGCACCAAGATGGTGTTCATCGGATACGAGAGGAGTTCCGGCACCAAGGCATACCGCTTCTATGATCCACGAACCAAGCGTCTACGGATTTCACGTGACGTTGTGTTTGAAGAAAACCAAGCGTGGAATTGGAGCGCAGCAGCCGACGATGCTCCAAACGGTAACATATTCACAGTTGAATTTCCAACTGATGATGATGCGAGGAGGATGTCCAGATGGTTGGCAAGACACCCAACCAAGGTGACCACAATGGAAGTGATCATCATGGTGCTGACACCGACGACGGCGTGCATGGGTCGCAAGGTGATAGCGACAACGACACGCCGCGACGGGCGGAGATCTCGACAATGAGGCGCATAATGATGATGACAATCAAGATGATGGTCACGATCACGACGACTACGCCCGACGACGAGGATGCCAACGACCCGGCATCTACCACGCCGAGACTCAACCGTCTTCCTCAAGTGCATCGACACCGACACAATTTGTGTCGCCCCTTCACAAGCCACGACGGATTCTTCCGGCCTCGTCGCTTCTAAGCCCCTCAAGAAAGTCTACAAGCACGCAAAGCCAGTTACACTCGAGTACTCCGATTTGTGTTTACTCGGAGTTGAGGAGCCGGCGAACCGTGAGAGGCGAGCAAAAGTTCAAGTTGGATGCACGCCATGGATGAGGAGATGAAGGCGATCGAGAGCAATGGCACGTGGACTTTGGTAACCCGACCTCCGAACCAAAAGGCCATAGGTTTGAAGTGGGTTTACAAGTTGAAGAAGGACACGAAGGGTGCCATTGTGAAGCACAAGGCAAGACTCGTCGCAAAGGGCTACGTACAACGTCAAGGAGTTGACTATGAGGAGGTGTTTGCACCGTTGCTCGAATCGAGACGGTGAGAGTGCTCCTAGCTTTGGCAGCACAAGAGGATTGGAAGGTTCATCATATGGATGTGAAATCCGCTTTCCTCAACGGCGACCTCAAAGAAGAAGTGTACGTGGAACAACCCCTCGGCTACGAGAAGAAAGGCGAAGAAGGGAAAGTTTACAAGCTCAAGAAGGCACTCTACGGGTTGAAGCAAGCGCCAAGAGCTTGGAACGCAAAGTTAGACCGAAGTTTGATCTCGCTCGGGTTCAAGAGATGTCCCCTCGAGCACGCGGTCTATACAAAGAACTCCAAAGGATCAAACCTGCTAGTTGGAGTTTATGTCGACGATCTGATTATCACCGGAGATAGCGTGCATGAAATTGAATGTTTCAAGGCACAGATGAAGAAGAAGTTTAGCATGAGCGATCTGGGATTACTCAGCTATTACTTGGGCATCGAAGTGAAGCAAAGCTCGGAGATTTCCCTATGTCAATCGGCTTATGCGGTCAAGTTATTGGACAAGTGTGGCATGACAGATTGCTACGACACAAGCTCCAATGGACCAACGCCACAAGTTGAGCAAGCGTAGCTCAAATCCGCCGTGGACACCACAATGTATCGAAGCGTTGTGGGCAGCCTAAGATATTTGGTGCATACCCGACCTGACTTGGCTTATTCAGTCGGGATCGTGAGTCGTTTCATGGAGAATCCGACAACCGAACACATGAGCGCGGTCAAGCAAATCTTGCGCTATGTGAAAGGCACTATTAATCTTGGATGCACGTACAGAAAGGGAAAGGAAGGATTGATCCTTCGTGGATACTCAGATAGCGACATGGCAGGTGATGTGGATGACCGGAAAAGCACAACGGGCATGATATTCTATCTTGGCCCAAATCCTATCAGCTGGAATTCTCAGAAGCAAAAGGTGGTTGCGCTGTCTTCATGCGAGGCAGAATACATAGCGGCAAGCACGGCGGCTTGTCAAGCAGTGTGGCTGAGAAGACTCCTAGCTGATCTTGCAAAGCGGGAGGTGCAGAGGGTGTCATTGAAAATCGACAACCAAGCTGCAATCTCATTGTGCAAAAATCCGGTTTATCACGAAAGGAGCAAGCACATAGATACCCGGTTCCACCATATCCGGGAGTGCATTGAGGAAGGGATGATCGAGGTTCAGCACGTGAGCACCAAGGACCAGCTTGCCGACATTCTCACGAAGTCCCTCGGCCGACAGAAGTTCATCGAGATGAGGAACAAAGTCGGAGTACATGAGATGAAGTCAAGCAACAAGGTTAAGGAGGTGAATGTAGAAGTTAACCACGTTGCCTTAGTACACGTAGGATTAGGAAAAGGAGTAAGTATGAGTCCTAGTAGTATTAGGATTCCTAGTCCTAGTCTATTTCCATAGTCCCTTATGGACGTGTATAAAAAGCACCCCAGGGGTGCTCCTTGTAACCAGAACAACGAAAATCGATCAGAAAAGCAAAGCAATATCAACAGGCTCGACATTTAGCCTTTGGCGATCTATCGATCAGTTTGTTTCGTTCGTGAGGTTCCGCCGAGACTGCTGAAGTTATCTGTCCATGTATACGTGCGCGTGCGTGTGTTGCGGCTAAAGGAATCCATCAAGCTGCTTGCTTGGTTGGTTGGCTAGCTTTGCACGTACGTACGTGTAGTTCCCGGGTGATCTGATCTAGCGATCAAAAACCAACAACTGCCACAACTCGATCACAAGAAAATAGCACCGGCAGCCATCCTGTATAAAACCAGTTAAGAGCTACTCAAGGGGAGTCAAAGAACTTCGACATCGGCCTAAGCCCGCCATACAGCCAACATCTGGCCTCGTCTAGTATACTGTGATGAACCTGTGTTACAGAGCTCGTTGTGGCATTGAAAATCCTTGCATTGCGCTCCTTCCAGAGGCAGCAGGTGACCAGCAGGCACACGGCCCTCCAAGTGTGTCTGTTGGCCTTCAGCAGTGAGGAGGTCTGCCTTCAGAATCGCTGCCGCAGGCGCCCGCGGTCGTGCAACTGAATGCTGTCGTATGGAGGCCCCAGCGTAGCCGCCGTTCTTGCCCAGACCATGGTGGAGAAAGGGCAGTTGGCGATGAGATGCGCGGCCGTCTCTAGAGCGTGCTGACAAAATGGGCAGAGGGGATCATGAGGGATTTGCCGCTTCGCTAGGTTGTCCGCCGTGAGGCACTTTCCCCTTAGTAGTAGCCAAGCAAACGCCTTTGCCCGCGGCACTGCCTTGGCCTTCCAGATGATTTCTTTGTCCGTGGACTGGATGGATCCCTGGAACAACATGCGGTAAGCTGACGCGGCCATGTACTCCCCAGAAGTAGTCCATTTCCATATTATCGAGTAAGGCATGCCCTCTCGGAAGATGATCGTCTGTGTTGCATCCCAGAGCTGATAGAGTTCTCGTAGGGCAGCCGACGAAGGGTTGGCCTTGACGTATTGCATCCGTCTGTCATCTGTGATCACCTGGCGCAGCGACATGCGACTCCCATTGTAGTGCCGGAAGAGGTTAGGCCAGCGGTCAGCTGGACGACATCCGTCTACCTAGTGGGAGCGCCAGAAGTTAGCCCTAGAGCCGTCGCCAACGTCGATCGTCCTGGAGGCTCTGGAAACACACTCGGCCATGGGGGCAGTGGGCAGGGTGAGCTCATGCCATGTCCTACCATCGTCAGACCAGGTCCTCCAGTGCCAGCGCTCTCGAAGGGTCGCTCCATGCAGCTGCAGGTCACTGATCCCCAAGCCACCGAAAGCCCTCGGTTTGCAGACGTCTCGCCAGCGCACAAGGCACCTGCCAGCCGGAGAAGTCTCGTCTACCGCCCACAGGAATCCTCGACGCAGCCTATCCACCATCTTGAGAATCCACTTTGGCTGAGCAAGTGCCATGATCATATAGATGGCCATGGTTGACAGAACAGTCCGCACCAACTCAATTCTACCAGGCAGGGCGATCAATTTTGCTTTCCATCATTGTAACTACTTTGCCAGGGAGTTAAGTATAGGTTGCAAGTCATCTTTCCTGAGCCGGTCGGCCGATAATTGCAGTCCCAAGTAGGTGACTGGGAATGCCTTAGTCACACATTCTGTATCTTGCACAGCAGCGTCAACGTGCATGTCCTCACATCTGATGGGTGTGATAGCGCTCTTGGCCCAGTTCGTTCGCCGGCCCGAATGGAAGGCATCGAGTAGGCTGATCGCAGCATGGAGTTCTGTCCTTGAGGGATTGATGAAAGCTACCATGTCGTTAGCATACATGGACACTCGAAAAGGCATGAACTGCTTCCCAATATCTGCCAGGACCTTGCTTCTGCAGGCCGCATCGAAAAGGGCAGCTAGGGCGTCCATGTCAACCATCAATTTTGTGTTCCTGAAGTATTTGATGTAGCCAATATCATTGCCCATCTTGGTATTATGAAGTAAGATCACGGCGTGTAGCGGTATTGTCATAGGGGTAGTACAGTGAAGTCATCTTGAATAATTTTGCCTGAACTGTTAAACTCTTATGATTTCGGTATATGGTTGTAATGGAAGATCTTCAAGGTCGACAAGATTCTTATGAACTTGTGTCATTCGTGGCCGTGCAGTTCCTGGACGTCCACATATCCCACTACGATTTGGATTCAGGACAACCTCAAGTAAACTCTCTACTTCATCTTTACATGGTTGTTTGCAAATTTAGATGTGCAATATAAAATTTTAATATCGATGTAACAATGTGATTGTGCAACCATTTCATCTCTCTAGAATTAAGGGAATGTTCAGATTATCTAACAGGCTCTCTCTCCATTGTTTTTCCAACATTTACTAGATAGTGGCAATTTTTACTTTAGCAAGAATTGCTATTTGAGCTGATTGTAGGTTTATTTCCTTGAGGAAACTGACTGTCAGCTGTTGTGGTTTTCTTGTGCAATATAAGCTCACCTTTTCTTTCTACTTTCAAGTACAACATTGACTGGGTCTGTCTCTAAATCGATAATCGTAGAGTTTACAAATGCAATTGATTAGGACCCGGGGAGCACAAACATTACTTGAGGATCACATGGAAGCAATTGCATGAAGTATGGAAGTGAGCGTGCTCTATCCTGAACCGAGGGGACAATACGTGCATATCGATGACCGATTCCAGATCCGAGGCAAAAACTTTCCAGATCTAGGTCACAATAAAGCAGTTCGTGCCAAGCAACGGTGGAGCAGAAATGTGGTGGCTTTAGATGCGCAGCCTTATGTACGAGATCATCAGAACATTAAATAGGGACTGGAGACCAACAATGTGACTTGTGGATATCTGGTGCTACTTGACACCTCTATCAATGCAGTGCACAAAGAACAAAAACATTCACCTAGCACTGCTACTGTACCTACGGATGCACATCCAAGTGTTAACTCTTCCGAAAATTAAAAGCAAGAAGATGATTCAGAGTGCCTTATAACTGTAGAAAACATAAACAACAAGCTTGAGTGGTAAAAACACATATGAAATTCACAAGGTTCTTTGTAGGTAGCTTAACAAAAAAATGACTGCAAATGTAAACTAGGTCCCAAACCAACCAGGAATCATTTTGCCTAAATCTGAAGCAAGCTACGGTAAACCAACAAGGCTAAGTGGGTACTTGTCTAGGTGAGTGCGGGACAATGCACCCAAAAACATGACATATACATGACCTGACATTTCAATAAAACAAAAATATATGGATTTCCACTCTAATAGTTGTATGACTTGATAAACATATGTGTTGTAGCAAAGATATATGACACAGGGAGGAGTGGAGCCTAGGTCTCTCGCGGTGTGTTCAGTGAAGAGAATAGGAAATATTTTATCAATCTTCTTATATATATATATAGACACACACACACATAAACACTATTCTGATCACGTGATCAGAATAATATTCTTATCACAACATGAACTTCCCGAGTAACGCGCCTGACCTTCCCAAAATACTAGGTTGAACTTCAGCTAAAAGGTGTCCAAATGGGGCTTGCGATATACCGTTGGAAAGCTATGGACACCAGTATCATGACCCAAATTAAATTTTTGGCAAAATGTAAGCGGTTTAAGAGCAGTTTTGAAAACCGTTTTCTCTTCATACAAAAAACGTGAATCGTATTTTTGATCGCATTTCTAAACCGTTTATCGAAATGAGGTAAATAATATGGCGTTGGAAAGCTGCTGCAAAACCGCTCCTTCGACATGTTGAAAGGTTTCTCTAATTCCCCATGGATAAAGATTAATTTGGAAAATTGTAAAATTTCATAAACCGAACAGCCGAGTTCGTATTTTCAATGTAATTTCTAAATGGCTAATCCAATTGAGGCAAATGATATGGCGTTGGAAAGCTTATGAAAATGCGCTACTTCTTCAAGTTGGAAGTTTTTCCTAATTTTGAACGGTTTAAAAGTGATTCATAAAAAGGTACAAGTTGCACCGAGTTCGTATTTTTGAGCAAATATTTAAACCGTACGTCCGAATGTAGCAAATGATATGGTGTAGGAAAGCTTGAAGAAATGCGAAACTTTTTGATATATATTGTTTCTCCCAATTCCTTGCTGTTTTAAGTCTATTTTGAAAATAGCTAAAAATGTATTTTCGCCGTAATTTCTACAAACTTTATCAGAATGGGGCAAATAATATATCGTTAAAAACCTAAGGAAAATGCGAAACTTTTTCATGTTGATGGTTTTCTATGATTCCTAGCCGTTTTTAAGTTTGAAAATGGCGAGATCATTTGTTCTGCCTTTATCGCGAAACAGATTCTTCGAAAATGCACCGTGTGAAGATCCTGAACTTCTCGGCATGTCTACTTGAACTTCACTCTGTTTTTCACGTGCTTTTTTGCTCGTAGATCTCCATCCACTCACCAGAACTCTTACCGAAATTGAGCAAGTAATATACCGGTGGAAAGCTGATGTAAACACGCAGCTTTACCTTGTTGATAATTTTTTTCATACTCGCGACGATTTTAAAAGTTTTTCATCTCAAATTCATTCACTATAGTAGTCGAACTTCCTGTTGTTTTCACGTTGAACTTCTGTGATGTATTTTCGTTTGTAATTTTCTCATCCATTTCGTCAGTGTTACACAAATGATATTCTTTTTGTACAAACCTCTCTCACAATTTTATTTAACTTCCTCCGACCGAGGACTTGAACTTACACAAATGATATTCCTGTCGTTTTGAAGTAAATTAGAGAAATAATGAGATCATGATTTCTGCCTTCATTGCGAATGGAAACGCACTGCGTGAAGTAGTTGAACTTCACGGGCATGTCTTTTTGAACCTCACTCTGTTTTTGTCGTGCTGTTTTTTGCACTGCGTGAAGTAGTTGAACTTCTCGGACATGTCTGTTTGAACTTCACGTTGTTTTACTTTATTGTATTTTTCTTATACGAAACACACAACATGCAGTATGTGAACTTCTGGATGTTATCACTTTGAACTTCTCTCTGGTTTGAGTGAATTATTTTAAAACACAACAAACAACATCATTTGATGTATTTTCGACATCTAAACACACAGTGAACCTCTCTCACAAATTTTTTGAACTTTTCCTCGCCGAGCACTTGAACTTCTAGCAACCATTTTTTTCATTTATGAGATTGTTTTCAAAAGTGCAAAAAATGGCGTTGTGCTTTTTATTTTTTTGAAAAGGTAAATCCTAGGTTTTAATAAACTCTGAACTTCTATGTTATTTCAATTTGAACTTCACCTTTTTATATTTTGAGTAAAGAATTGTATTCGATTTTTATATGGAAAAAATCAAAAATGGAAATACAAGACGGGCCTCTCTCGTAAGAATTTTTGAACTTCCTCGGACAGAGCACTTGAACTTCTTTCAACAAACCTTTTAAGCTTTTAATTTTCTATACTTTTATTCTCATTTGAAATGCATTACTTGCGGTAGTTGAACTTCTCGTTACTTTCACCTTGAACTTCTGTCACATATTTTTGTTCAACCTCTCACAAGAATTTTTAAACTTTCTCGGGCCAAGCACTTGAACTTCTAGCAAAAAAAATTGTTTAGCCTTTGCCTTTTTATTGTTTTTTTCATACAAAATGCACACTATGTAGTACGTGAACTTCTGACAGTTATCAACCTGAACTTCTCTCGGTTACGTGAGAATATCTAAGTTTTTTCAATTTTTTCAACCTCTTATCTGAAACGCGTTTTGTGTAGTATTTGAACTTCCCGCTGTTTTCTCCTTAAACTTCTGTCACGTATTTTTAAGAAACGTGATAGAACCAATTTTTGTTCAAATGTTTGAACTGCCCTCTCTTAAAAAATTGAACTTATTGGCTTTTACTCCTAAGCATGGGATAAATATGTTTTTGTATAAAGTTGAAATTGCTATGCTAATTCAATTTGAACTTCTATGTTTTTGCTCTCCCGAGCACAAATTTGAGTTTTTTTTATAAATTTTGACCTTCTCTATTTTTTAATTTGAACTTCTTAGTTTTATTCTTAGAAAATTTTGGATCTTTTAATCCATTTTAATAAAACTTTTGGACTTGTTTTGTTTTTTAGAGGAAAAAATATGCTATGTGCAGGGAGGAAAAAAATGAAATATGCTAGTTATTAGAGGAAAAAATCACGCATGTGCAGGGAGCAACGTGTGTCCTTAAAATAGTATCAACGGCTTGTTTTTATTTCTGTAACAGGAAAATCCTAATTTTGTAATAGAGATTGGACCTCTCTGTTATTTATATTTGAACTTCCGTGTGTTATGTCTTTAATTAACAGAAAAATCCTAGTCTGTATTAAACATTGAACCGATGCATTATTTAAATATGAACTTCTAGGTTATTTTTATAAATGAACAATTCAATTAGAGAGAAACTTTTGCGCACAAGAAGAGAGCATCGGGGCGGAGTGAACCTATGCAGCCCCATTTTCTTTAGCCCATAATAATGATATTTTCGCACAGGAAGAGAGCATCCGGAATTCCGGATGGATTGAACCTCTGCAACCCCATTTCTTCAGCCCAAAATAATGTTTTTTTGTCACCTATGATGGAGCGAACATATCGAACACCACAATTTGAACTTCCAAAACATGAAACCGAAATTTTTTGCTGGTCGTCTCTCTACACATCCACTTAAACTTCAACAGAAAACACTGAATTGGATGTGCATGTTGCCGTCTCTGCCATCAACCAGGGAGCGTGAGGCTGCCAGAAATTTTTTGTGATGTGGGGAGGGGCACGGTAGCACGGGATGTCGGGGGTAAAAGCACGAACGTGATGGATCCTCACCAGATTCGGCAACCACGAGGTGCTTCAGGATCCGCACACCATAGGAGATGAGATGGCGGCGGATCTCATCTGATCTGCATCTGGTGTGCGGCTTGTCGCCGGTTGGTGCGGGGGTGCGACGACGGCACCGGTTGCGGCGGCGATCGCCACCGGAGCGATTAGAAGCGGGAGTGCTGCACGGCGCCGGTTGGGGGAGGGGAGGCAGCACCGGAGTCGGTTGGGGCGGGGAGGGGGCGGGAAGAGCAGCGGCGGCCGGTGGTGGAGGCGTGAGGCGTTCGCAAGATCCGGCGGCGCACGTGGGTCTTCCAGGGAGGGCGCGCGGCGGCGGGTGGATCCGGTTAGGCGGCGCGCCGAAGGGGGTCTCCGGGGTCGGGGCGTGGCGGCGGGGGTCCCCAGGGATGCGGTGCAGCGGCGGGGGTTTCCGGGAAGGGGCGCGACGGCGTGGGTTTCCAGGGGGCCAAAGCATCGTGGGGATAGGGGGATCCGGAATGTAGGCGGTTGCGTGAGTGGGGGAGAAGAGTTTTTTTTTCTATTTTATCGCGTGGGCTACCGCACCGGTTCGGGAGGATCTGCTCGCGCTCTTTATATAGCGATCGCCGTGATCCAAATAACTATTCTAATCCCCTCCAGAACTTTCATACCCGCAGATAAAAAAAGCACCCAGTCCCACACCTCATCTTTCCTGATTCCTCCCGCGCCGCCCCCTCCCCTGCCCCGGGAACCAGCTGCCGTGCCGCCGCCGGTCCCAAATCCGGTTGGCGCGCCGCCCCCGGATCCGGCCGCTACGCCACCCCCGTCCATGAATCCGACAACCGTGCCGCCTTTTCCCCCGGATCCGGCCGCGACACCACCCCCGTCCACGAATCTGACTACCGCACCGCCTTTTCCCCCGAATCTGATCCCGTCGCCGCCTGCCGCCACCACGAAACGGCCATGCCGCTATTTTTCGGACACGGCCGCGCCGCGTGCCTCTGGTGCGCCGCCGTGCCTCTCCTGCTACCCAGAATGCCCCGACCTCACCTAGGTTCTCCTCCCGGTGACGAACTCCTGCCATGGGCGCCACATCCCTGCTCCGCCGCGAACGACTCCCGGTTTACTCCGCCGCCGTCAGGCCACCCGCCACCACCGACAAAGACGCTCGGCAAAGGCACCAACCACAAGCCTCCTCCCGACCCCAGCTGCTTCCCACGTTGCCATGTTGAAATTCTCGTGGAGGCTGCTTTGACCTTCCTGGGTTTTTTGTTGCTCGACAGTGAGACCCTGTTGACTTCCCGCCGACGTTGTGGAAGACAACCACTGCCTGGCCCACCACCTCCAGCCACGGCCGGGGCCTGGCTCCGCCCCCATCCACAGGCGATGTGTCCAGAGTGCCTTCACGCACAGATCCTCCCCAAGGACGACGTCGTCCGACAGTTCGCCTACACCTACGGACACATCCCAACTTCTCCTGCACGGGCGCGACATGCAACACCACATCGCCGTGGACACCTACCGACCAAACAGTCGGTTGAAACCCACCGCCAACGAGTGTTTCAGGCCCAACCTCCCGAGCTGATGAAACCACTGCCACTTGTTCTATGTTTCCTTACATCTAGGATCTGACGAAACCACTGCCACTTGTTCTGTTGCTCGAGCGAATCACTGCGGGGAAGACGAGCGGCTGATGGGTACTGTTGCAGAGAGGATGACGAGCGTGAAGCATTGTTATGTTGGGTGCGTCCTGTGCTAGAACATTGTTATGGTGTGGTCATGTGTGTTGTGTGTGTGCACGCGAACTGAAGAAAAAGTTTCAGAACATGTAACCAGCTCGTGTGCACAACAAGTGTTTGTGTTTATTCCGACAAGATAATAGTATTTTATTTCTTAGCGAGAAAGAGTAATACACATACCTTTTGTCTCTGTATGTGCACACAATATATATGTTCCTATGTAATCTTGTGATTCAAAGTTCAAGTATATATTCTCATGTAAACAAAAAAAATCATGGAATTCAAAGAATAAAAACTATGGAGTTTCATAAAAAAATAGCACGGGAAGTTCATGTTTCAGAAATTCCGAAGTTCATGTGTAGTACATACAGAAGAAAAATCATCAAATGAAAAAAAAGACCGCCGAGGCCATTTCACTAAAAAGCAAAAAATGCATAAAAATGTCACCACAAAATTCTATAAGACGTTCAAATTTAAAAACCAAAGCAGGTCGACGTTAAAAAATGAAGTTTTTAATACCTAGAAGTCAAATTTGGAAGGTCAAAAATTTGAGCAAGAAGTTCAAATAAAAAGGTACTTCAAAAATCTTTATAACGGATTTTCCTCGTTTATAAAAAAATCAGAGAAGTCCAAATTAAAAAAGAGGAGCATTTCAATAATCAGAGAAGTCCAAATTAAAAAAGAGGAGCATTTCAAAAAATCAGAGAAGTCCAAATTAAACATAGGATTTACCTGTTCAAAAAATAAAAAACACAACACCATTTTTTGCACTTTTAAAAATAACTCATAAATGAAAAAATGGTTGCTAGAAGTTCAAGTGCTCGGCGAGGAAAAGTTGAAAAAAAAACTTCTGAGAGAGGTTCATCGTGTATTTAGATGTCCAAAATACATAAAAAATATGTTATTTTTTGTATTTTAACATAATTCTCTCAAACCAGAGAGAAGTTCAAAGTGATAACAACCGTAAGTTCACGTACTACATGGTGTGTATTTCATATACGAAAAAATACAAAAAAGTGAAACAGGGTGAAGTTCAAACAGAGATGCCCCAGAAGTTCAATTACTTCACGTAGTGCAAAAAACACCACATAAAGAATCAACACGTCGAAAACAGAGTGAAGTTCGAACAAACACGTCCTAGAAGTTCAACTACTTCACGCAGTGCAAAAAACAACACGTTAAAAACAGTGTGAAGTTCGAACAGACATGCACGAGAAGTTCAACTACTTCCCGCAGTGTATTCCCATTCGCGATGAAGGCAGAAATCATGATCTCGTCGTTTTCTAATTTACTTCAAAACAGTAGGAAATCATTTGTGGAAGTTCAAGTCCTCGGTCGAAGAAAGTTCAAAAATTTATTGTGAGAGAGGTTTGTACAAAAGAAATATCATTTGTGCGACATTGACGAATGTATGAGAAAATTACAAAACGAAAATACGTCACGGAAGTTCAACGTGAAAACAGCTGGAAGTTCAACTACTACATTGAAAGAATTTCAGATGAAAAACTTTTTAAACCGTTGTGAGTATGAAAAAATGATCAACACGAGAAAGTTGTGTGTCTACAGCAGCTTTCCATCGGTATATCATTTGCTCAATTCCAGTGAGTGTTCCGATGCGTGGATGGAGAGCCACGGGCAAGAAAAGCACGTGAAAAACAGAGTGAAGTACAAGTTTTCATACCGAGAAGCTCAGGTACTTCACGCGATGCATTTTTCACGAATATGTTTCGCGATAAAAGCAGAACGAATGATCTCGCCATTTTCCAAATTACTTGAAAACGACAGGGAATCACAGAAAACAATCAACATGAAACAGTTTCGCATTTTCCTTAGCTTTTCAACGGTATATTATTTGCCCCATTCCGATAAAGTTTGTGGAAATTACAGCAAAAATACGTTTTTAGCGATTTTGAAAACTGACATTAAACAGTAAGGAATTGGGAGAAATAATATATACCAAAAAGTTTCGCATTTCCTCAATCTTTCCAACGCCATATCATTTGTTGCATTCGGACAGAGTGTTAAAAAAATAGATCAAAAATACTAACTCGGTGAAACTTGTACCATTTTCTAAATCACTTTTAAAACGTTCAAAATTAGAAAAAACTTTCGACATGAGAAAGTAGCGTATTTTTATAAGCTTTCCAACGCAATATCATGTGCCTCAATTGGTTTAGCCGTTTAGAAATGACATCGAAAATACGAACTCAGCTGTTCGGTTTGTGAAATTTTACGATTTTCTAAATTACTCTTTAACCGTATGGAATTAGAGAAAACTTTCAACATATGGAAGGAGCGGTTTTGCAGCATCTTTCCAAAGCCAAGTTACTTGCCTCATTCCGATAAAAGGTTTAGAAATGCGACCGAAATTACGATTCACGTTTTTTGTGTGAAGAAAAAACGGTTTTCAAAACTGCTCTTAAACCGCTTACATTTTGCGAAAAATTTAACTCATGATACTCGTGTCCATAGCTTTCCAACGGTTTATAGCAAGCCCTATTTTGACAATGTTGCGGGAAGTTCAACATAGCACAGGGGGAAGTTCAGGTCAAACAACTCAGGCAGTCAAATCGCAAAAAACGCGAGTTCTTCACGACCCGAGTGCAAAATCCGCCTATGAGCGAGATTCCTATCTAAAACGAGTATTTAGTTGCTAAAAATCGTTTGAAGATTACACTTACATCACATGGAACACGACTAACCAGAAAAACTCGCGGTAGAAGGCACGGTTGCGAAGATAGCCCGAAGGTCGGGTTCGTACAGAGAGAAGTTCAGGCGCGTTACTCAGGCAGTTCAGGTTGTGATCAGAATATTATTCTGATCCCGTGATCAGAATAGTGTTTATATATATATATATATATATATATATATATATATATATATATATATATATATATATATATATATATATATATATATATATATATATATATATAGAGTCGCGCTATTGGTCACCCTGGGTGAGGAATTCTTATTCCTCACCCTAGCCGGACCACACACTTCACGGAAGAAACAAAAGTTGTGACATAAATTTACGTCGCGCATGGCCCTGCCAAAAAGAAGACCGGACTTGCGGGGTAAATTTACCTCACGCATCTTTTTTTCCAGGGATTACCTCGCACGTCATTATAGTGCTAAAATAATCGGGAGAAACCCCACTATGGATCGTGGGATGGTGGAAGACTGGGAGGTGTCTGCCATTTTCCAAACCGTCTCTGTCACACAACCTGTGCACCGCCCTACCCCCGACCTGCTTCGCACTAGCCATGGCGGCTCCTCTTCTCAAGAGACCGGCAGGGCAGGCCACTCTATCCCTGCGGCGGTGGCTTTGCAGAAGGAGAATAGGTCGTCCCACCAGCGGGATCCAATTCAACGCAAGCGACGGAGCCAAGTCTAACCTCGACCTGAACGCCAGGGCAGCGCTCGCCCGTGCGGACGTGCTCCGCGAGCTATGGGACTATGTTTCTCTCATCTCCCATCGTCATCTCCTTGGTTGAAAGGACCTGAGATCTCGCCGGCCGCAAGTGAGTCATCATGGTATATGTATCATCGACCTCCTCTTCAATTTGTTCACTTCTCCTAATTCATGCGCTCATGAGCTCAAGCTTTGCCCCTTGCCTCTCTCGAACATCGAACACGGCCGCTTCCATCTACCCTGGTGACTTTCCTACCTATTTTTTATAGACTAATTTTATTTTATTTTTCTGATGTCGTCACGAGTGCATCAGATTATTTGTGTTATATGTTTGGCATCTAAACGGGGTTGGTAAGTTGTGATGGGCAATCACTTGTCAAGAAGTTACTCGTGCCTGTTATGATGACAGCAGGATGAAATTACCATGCCATGTGAAATTTAAAATGCTTATGCTAAGGTCTCAGATTTTGAGAATTTCTCCTGCCACGTCTGCCACAAAGCTAGCATGGCTGCGACCGCAACATATAGCTACTTAGCAATTTATCTTCAGCTTGTAGTTTGGGTACTGGCTAGATGGTAATTTTGTTGTCCAAGTTCTTTTCTTGTTTTTTGATTTTCAAGGAGATGCCAATACGCAATCCCAAAGGAAGGTACTTGTCTCCAACTAGTGTTGTTTCTTGATGTTGTCTCCTTAAATTGAAGCACGACTAATTCTTTAGTTCAAGAGTTCAATATTTTTGTAGTAGGGATCCAACTAGCCTCACCTTATAAGTAAGCTCTACCTGCTGTCATCAATGATGATGAACTCCATCAGAACATCTATTTTTTCATCTGAAGAATTCCCCTTTTGTGAATCAACTTTGGTTCTATGGCCTGATTGCCTTATCAAACTAATTAATTTTCCTTGCCCTTTTTTTGGGAAGCTATGGGGAGAAAGAACTTGTTCTAGAATATAGGTTTGTACCACATTACATGATGTGCAAATCTCACTGCAAATACGCTTTGTATTGTTTAGAAAAGTCCTTGTTCTTTTACTTAAGAGTCATAACTATAGAGCTAGTGCTCCTCCAAACATTATTGTAATGTTAGTAGTTAATGTAGATCCTGGAGGTGCTGCTAAAATTTCCTACTAGAGATAAAAGAAATAATTTCTGGGATTTCTGTCTGTTTAGAGTGCATATGTGACTTTCCTATCATCCAGGTATGGATTTAAAGTAGATGTACCTCATGTTGGAGTTGAAGTAAATACTGCACATACTTTTTGTAGAGTTTCCTATCAATTTTGAGCTCCTTGTGTGTCACCAGTGATTTTTCACATAAAAATTACGAAATTATGTCACTAATTTCAGGTAAAAATTATATCACCAAAGGCATCCCCAGGCATGCCACTTTTCACAATTGAAAAAAATATGATAACCTTTTAGTCCTCAACAAACGTATCGATGAACTTTCACAATTAGTAATGCAAATTAGCGACTGCTTTACTTTTCTTGTTTTCTACTGCAATTTGCAAGGAACTCAAAAGATAGTTGTACATTTGCTCACCTTCATCCTGGTCCATATATTGTTTGGGCAATGTAGAATGTCAGAACTTGCAGTTTTTTACAGGTTTGAATAGAAATTCATCAACACATTTTTTGGGGACTAGAAAATTATCAATCAATTGGATGCCGAATTTTGTAATTCAGGAATAGATGACTCTCCATGCTCTCATATGAACGTGTTTCTAGATCTTCTGGCTCTGTTATGCATGGATCTAACTAGAAGCTTCATTTAGTTGGCATGCCATTGTCTTCGGTTTGAGATTCATGATGTTACTACTTGTTCTACACAGATGAAAGAGATTGATGTGTATATGGGCATTTCCAGTTTCTACCTTAAATATTTGTTTTATTTTCAACCTTAGAAATTGGTACTTTGAATCATTATTATTTCCATTTTTCTGGCTGGGTTGTTGTCTTCAGAATACCATTTTCTGTTTAGAATGTTTTCACTAAAGGAAATTTTAATGGAAAACCCCACAGTTTTATTTCTTACTCCAGTTATCTATGTGTTGATTTCTTGTTTGAAACTGTTGGGTATTCATATTAACAAAGCTCCAGATGTTTGACCCATCAGCATTGTGCTATAGGGTTTTCATGCATGTTCCTTGGCATAAGATGAGATAAGCACTCTTTCATTTTAGGTGGTAACTTAATAAAGTGATTCAGTATGAACTAATGCAGTAGATGGGTGTTCTACAGATGCAGAAGTATCAAGGACTGCGCCGGGAGAAAGCACATGGTGCTGTATTGCGGTAATAGCGGGATCGTGTCACCTATGAGAACAAGCACAACAACAAGCACGTGCAGCTGCTCAACCTGTTGATGATCACCGCGAATTTAGAAGCCCAACTGAACCTGCCAGTGCCATAAGATGTTGAAGAACTCTAAATTTCTATGCCATGAATTGAACATGTCATTCAGCTCTTCTCTGGTTATTCAGTCTGACAAATAGCAAAATTTGTAACAATATGGCAAAGATTTCACCGCCATCTTTTTCATGATGTATAGTGAATACTTGATTGGAGCGCAATGCATTTACCTATTGAAATATTCTATCGATAAAATCGTTCCGTGTGAGAGCTTGTCGAATTTCCTTGTAGAAGTACCACTGGAAATTTGTTCTAATTTGTGTACTTCAGCAGATTGTGATAGGCTTGTCATTGTCAACAAGTATCTTTGTTGACTGTATCCGAGAAAATTTATGTTTATTTCTTGGATTAAGATATTCTTCCTGTTTGTATCTTCCTCTAGTATTTTGCCTGATGGTTGTCTACCGAATCATGTTGATAGTTATAGACCACAAACAAAAAGATTCCTGATATGCCAATTCAGGATGCACGGTATTCTCTTAATACTATCAATGTGAAGGAACTCCTTTCTTCTCAGTTCTCGTCTTCAGCATTCTCCGCGAGGTAAGTTCTATCTGTTTGATTCTGTAGCTCTATTGGAGTAATTAGAATATGACAGTATGTGTCTTGATTCTGCTCTGACATGATAGTATATGTCTTGGTAAATACGTATCTCTGAATCTTGAAACTCTGAAATTCTCGGATTCCAGTGCAAGTTCAGTGAAAATAGTGCATGCCAAAATATGATGCAGTACACTATATTAAGAAGTAAAGTTCATGCATACACCAAAATCCATCCAAATTAACTCAGAAATTCTCTGAATTTTTAGTATACCACGTAAACTACAGTACGCAAATAACTTAACAAATTTCTTTGAGCTGCAAAATAACTCAACTAATCAGGATTTCCTCTAGCTCAGAAACCTCCTATCTGGCAAAAGAATCATCGCCAGCCCCAATATCGATCACCTCTTCTGTCCTGGTGGGATCATCTTCGAAATTCTTCGCCCCTGCAGGGGTCATCTTTAGTCTTTTCACATATACACACAGTAGGGTTGGAATAGAATTCGCCTCTTTGTGGCATGATTTCCATGGAATGTCCCATAGATGCTTTCTGGACTACTCACACCTGTGATGAGAATTCGTCCCGTGACATATATCCCATGTTTGTAAATACGGTGTAGAGTTTTTTTAACATTTTACTGTGACAATATATCTCAAGCGAAAAGCAATGTCATAATTCAAAATGAACCAAGAGATATAGCTAACAGGGATTTGCAATGAAACAACAGAAGCATCAGAGCATCACCTTGGTCGAGCAATAGCAAGTATTCTGGCCATGTTGCCATTATTGTCAGAATCACTTCTATCGCAGAAAATGAAATCAATTTAAGTCGTGAGAGATGAGTGTGCCCAAATGGAGTCAACTCATCTTTACTTGACAATGATCCTTCTGTATGGAAATATGGAAAGAGTGCTCTGAGGGTAGGTAAAGTATCTTCTTCACCTCGCTACAAGCAGCATAAATATGGACATTGCTTCTGTGGCCTAGTGCTCCCAACAGCAGCCCTACCTCGTTAGGAGTTAGTGGGCACATACGTTGCCTTCTTCCTTTTCTCTTGGTTATTTGTCTCAGATCTGAACACAAAAAGTTGGCGATAGGTAGCTTTACCTCACTATCAAAGTATTGAGACCTGAAATTGTTCATACATGCAAGGTTTACATCGCTTCCAAATGGCACCTTGATCTCAGCTCTCCTTTTCTCTGCCATAGTAACACCTTAAAAGGCAAGCATATCACTTTCAAATCTGCCATAAAGCCATGGAACATATATTGATAAAAAAACAAAAGCATAATGATGCATGCTGCAATATTTTACAAACAAAATATTATTCATTTCTTCTTTATTTTTAATTAATTATCCAATTAGCCTTCATAAGTTTGGTGCTCCATTATCTTTTAGTTATAAACTGACAGGCTCTGAAAGGCAACTAAATAGTAATCACTAAATTGTACTGGCATTAGCTGCTCTAGGATAAATAAAATCCATGCTTCATTCTTTCCAAAAGAGTGAAGCGGGGAGTATTCTCAAACTAGAAATGTTAAAACAAAGTTTCTTAGCGGAAAATATTTGGCGATGATCACAATTAGCATATGAGAAGAAAGTAAACATTGAGACAGAGTCCATGTCTCTTCTATTTTCGGATGAACTAATAAGTCAAACATTGTTTATAAAATCAACTAGCGCGTACAAGTAGTTGAACACTTTTTGTACGATTATGTACACACACATAAACCTTCAGCTGCAAAATAATGACCCTCAACATAAAAGCAAATATTTTATCCCAAAAACATATGAAAGAATACAGTCAAGGGATGGGTGTTTTTAGCCCAAAAAAGACAAAAATAATACTGAATTAATTTTGACAGTGCATCAACAGGAGGTAGATTGAGATGTAATCCCATGGAAACCCATAGTCAAATAGATTTTGAACAATCCAACAGTACATATGCTTCTGAAACCAAAGAGAAACAATCAGCACGACAACAATTAAGCACTAGGTTAATGCCACAAATTCTCATTGGTAGCAGAAACCTGAATACCTTGGATCACTTTATTTGTTGCAACATAGAGAGTTGGTGCATTTAATCACTTTCAACTCATTAGACAAAATTTGTATCTCTCCAGTAGCAGTCCACTTTTTTCACCATGAAAACACTATTTCAGAGCAGCAATAATACTGAATTTTGATACCCAAATAACAAAGGTACCTGCAGGTTTTTGAAGCAAAGATCTCATGTTTTCCCAACTCTAACTACATTTACACATTTTGCAGAAAAGGGAGGGAGAATATTGAAGTTACTACACGACAATAATCTTAGAAGTGGCATGGTGCCTAAACAACAATATTTTTTGACAAAATACTCTTGTCAATTCTACGATCATCTAACATAACCCAACAAAAGAATCAGGAGGAGGGGAGCCTGGGAGAGATTTTTCAGACGAGGAAGAGGAAGAGAAATAAGAGGGTGATGGAGGAATACTTACAGGAGAGAACCAAGCAGTCGTCGTCCTTGATGCAGGTGTCACTGGCGATCGTGTATGCAGGGGGGAACGTGGGGACAAGAACATCTCGGCTTGAAACAAGTATTTAGTGTAGGATAGCTATGCCCTAATAAACAAATAAATTCAGGGCTGAGATCAAAATCAAAAATACAATACTTCACCTCTGCATATGAGCAATCTATCAAAATTCAGGTAACTGAAGTTCTTACTAAATGTGACCAAACTGGAGCATGGAGCAAATACTTCCCATGGGAGAATAAATCAATACATGCTCCTGGCATGGAAATCAGATCAGTCCATAATTAAATTTAGCTAACAACAGTATACCTATAACATTTTTAAAATAGCAACACAAAGAAGAGAAGGTTGCTGTTTTTGCGTGACATGGAAAGAAGATCATTGTACGATGAAATTCGGCTAACAACAGTACACCTAAGTTCTGAGAGAAATGCACCATCAAAAATAAGGGAATAAACTGAATTTAGAAGATAGCCAAGCACAAATGCAGATTTAGGCCAACATGTATATGTCGAGCCTATGAGAAACATTACATGGCATTTGAAAGATGGAAACATCTAGGTTTGCAACCATCAAATCAACAAATTTGTTTGATGATTCTCCAACTATGTCAGAAATTAAATGATTAATATGGGATTTCTAAAATACTTTTGAGATTCGGAATGAGACAAATGCTACTGTGGTACAGTAGTGGATTCATAGTTGGGAATAAACTTATACACAGGCCAAAGTCAAATCACAAACCTAAGAAATAAGGAAATATCTAAGATGGTCAGATAAGATGTAAATTGACGCCTGAGCTTCCTGCACAATACTCCTCCTGCATAACACCAATTAATCTAAACATCAGTAATGAGTCTAATGACTAATAAGAAGAACACAAACGCACGCATGCACACATATACAGAGGGAGAGAAGGAAAGAGGAAAAGAGACACATCTGTCCAGAGGGTAGCAGCTAAGACACGAAGGCCATGGAGCCTCGTCCAGCTGGTTGAAGAAGTAGGGGCGTGGAATAGATATTGCTGCTGCAACGGCGCATCTTACGCGGGGTCTGCTTTCGTTGGTCGTAGGAAGGGGGCCGC
The DNA here is from genome assembly GCA_021605145.1 of Aegilops bicornis. Lineage (NCBI taxonomy): Eukaryota > Viridiplantae > Streptophyta > Magnoliopsida > Poales > Poaceae > Aegilops > Aegilops bicornis. The sequence goes on from CM038675.1 coordinate 778,598,683, forward strand.
GAGCCTCGCTCCAGACGGAGACCTCCTGCTGTTGTGCGCAACAAGAAAAGAAGTGGGATGGGTTCCGGCGCCGGTGCGACGACGACAGGATATGGCACGAGATCGGGGTCGGGGAATGGCAAGGCAGGCCGGGCCATCGCCAGCGAAGGAAGCGCAGCGTCGCACACACCCGAATCCACCCGCAACTGCCGTCCGCTCGCCGCCGAAATCTACCGCCGCTCACCTCCGAACCGCTCGCCGCATCCGCTCCCAATGGTTTCAGAAATTGCGGGGAGTGGGGTGAGCTCCTAAACGGCTAAAGCCCATGGTAAAAAACTGTTGGTAGGGGGACTAAATTACCTCGGCTGGAGAGGTGCGGGCGGGTGTGATGGAGTCAAGTTGCCGCCGGCTGGCTGGGTCGTTCGACCGGGGTGAAGAATTATTTATTCTTCACCCTGCGTATTAAATAGACTTTATATATATATATATATATATATGTATATATATATATATATAGGGAAAATGCATCCTACTACCGGGTATAGTTACACCCATTTCTCATATACTATTCTGCGTAAAGTTATGTCTCCTGTAGTAAATGTTTTTACAATGCATGCGTGTCAACCGCCTCGTTCTTCCGCTTGATGTTAAGTTAGCCACCACCCCCCCCCCCCCACCTTTGATATGTGACGGTAAAAACAAAGGAATATATAGTAACGACATCACTTCTTATTACTGGCTGCCCTGCCCCGCATTTACACATGGTAAAATAGTTGGTAACATATAGTAACGAAATTAGTTCTTATTACCGGCTGCACTACCTTGCCCTACACCTGCGCCCATGTTCTATGTCTAATCGTGATGTATCTAGTCATGGTAAAAAACAATGGAATGTATAGTAACCAAACTAATTTTAGTTATTGTCTACCATGCATCATTCCTCCATCCTCCAGTCGTAATTAATATGGTCACTTCGTAATGCTAAGCTATAGTAAAAAAGTTGTTGCATGGTAAACTTACTAGTAATTGTCCTAGTAACTTGGGGGTTTGTTTAGTAAACTTGGTTGTATGGTAATTGTGATGGTAATCTAGTAAAGAAGGAAAAAACATACACTAGTGTTTACTCGTGAGTGATCGGGTGTGTGGGGATGGGCTAAAATTGGTAGTAGTTGTGTTACGGTTCGGTACAAAGCCAGATGATAGTAACTGCATTACGATGGATCTAGAAGGAAAAAACATACACTAGTGTTTACTCGTGAGTGATCGGGTGTGTGGGGATGGGCTAAAATTGGTAGTAGTTGTGTTACGGTTCGGTACAAAGCCAGATGATAGTAACTGCATTACGATGGATCTAGAAGGAAAAAACATACACTAGTGTTTACTCGTGAGTGATCGGGTGTGTGGGGATGGGCTAAAATTGGTAGTAGTTGTGTTACGGTTCGGTACAAAGCCAGATGATAGTAACTGCATTACGATGGATCTACCAGGCATGCGGGTGGTTAGCGAGCAGATCGCACAACCTGGTCCGGTCAGGCTAATTAGGCGCGCACAGTGCTAGGCCTGAGCGTAGAATAATTACTATTCATCACCCAGGGTGCAGACTAAGTTATTCTTCAGCCGAGGTAATCTTACGATCACTTCCTAAATAAACTATATTTAGAATATAAATAGTTACATGCATATTGATTCAATATGTAAAATATGGTATAAAAAACAGAAATATAGGTTATAAAACCAGAAAAATCACATTTTATGTATGTTTTACACTTTGTTTTTACATTCGTAATTTTACGTAACATCAAATATTTTTTACGGCGAATACATATTTTCTTACGTTCTCTTTTTATGTAAGAAATAAGACAAAATTTACGAAGCGTAAAAATACGGTGCATTGATGTCAAAATAAAGAGTGGGTGAAGAATATAACACACTAATTGAAAGCACCGTACGAACCTCCACGTTAATCCTTAAAAACTAATGATAGATAACCATTAGACCTTAATCCTACGTCTAGAATTAAACGAGATAAGGAAACTCTATTCCATAATGTTTAGAAGTCCATGCATTGAAAGAGATCCATCCCACCCAAGAGTCCATAGCTACTACGCTGGCAAAGAAACGTGTGATGTTAAAAAAAAAAGAGGAAGCGTGCAATTCCCCAAAACAAAGGAAACATGCAAACTAAATCAGCTAATAAGCTATAGAGTTTTTTTTTTCTGGAAACATACATTTACACATGTCCCCACCCAATGTCCCACATCCTCTCTAGAGATCTATTCAACCGAAGCACTCCTAACTGTCAAAAAAAAACCTAAGAGTTTTAACAACTACAGCCATCCGATGGATGCTAGAGAAAATCTAGAATTTATTATCACAAGATTGTGCCCAGCCTTTCCATCACGTACGTAGTCTTTCCTTTTCACATAGCCACGTTACCCTTCGCTCCAGCCCCATGTCTTTCCACTAGGAAAAAAGAAAATACGAACATCACGGATGGACGTTGTTCTTCTTCCATAAAATCCGCGTACACTATTTTTGTGTACTCTGCATTTTTCTCATTGAGAAATCACCATGCACACAACTACAACCCATACATGCATGTACTATACGCCATGTCCATAAATCATACTGAACTATATATTCCCAAATTTGTACTTGGCATGCACATAGTGTTTTCAGAAAATATAAAGAAATTAGTTTAGAAAAAGCTCTAAATCTTGGTCAGAAATATATTTAATAAAAAATAGCAGATTATATTCAAGAAATCACTAATCATTGCGAGTGCATAATGAATTATTAAAAATACATATAAGGCTTCCATGAATTTAAAAGAGAATTTCAAAAAGTTTAGCAATCTTCCAAACATTTAAAAATAAAAGAATGCGCTTCAAATGAGCCATGGACCGTAGGACGTGTGCGAAACTGATGAGCAATTGACTGGTGGGTGCGATGATGAATTAGATAGGGCTATGTGTGTGTGTGTGTGCGCGCGCGCGCGTGTGCCTGTGTAACACACACAACGTCGGGAGGACGCATGGATGGGGCTGAGAGTGATTGGCATAACTAACTACTGGGAGAGAATAGTTGTTTGTCACACATGTTTTGGAAAAATATTTAAATCGCATAGATGCATTCGGAAACATGAGTAACCGACCAATATTAAAAACATAGAACGTCTTCATATGCATTTGGTCATTGCTAAATTTAGTATACATTAAATATGTGTAATGTTGTTGTTACCATATTTTGTTGTGGCACAAAGTTAAATCTGAAAATTTCAAAGATATATGATAATCCGCTATGTTTTAAGTATAGGCGTACGAAAATATAATATTTTAATGAAAATAAGTAGTCAATATAATGAAAAATATTCCATACTTCCGATTTATATGATATTTATTTTAAATAGTTACTGGAACTTTTTATGTAAAATATTATAAATTTAAATTTTTTACTAGCCTGTGCAGTAGCACGGGTTGACGACTTTGATGGGTCAACGAGAGAAAGTGAGTTAAAACCAAGTTCAGTAACCCAAGTCATCTGCAGATCTGACAGATTCTTCATTCATTTTGAAAGCTTCTCTAGACTGCATCTCCAAGATAAGTACTGCAAAGTTTGAATCAGAATTATAAAGTTTGACAATGATTTATAACATTAGTTAAACTAAAATCTGAATAGATTAATATTAATTCAATATTTTTACCTGCGAGAGCTCCTTCTTCACATTTGCCCTTTTAGTTCTTTTGATTTTTTTGGAGAGCTTCTTGTTTTGTGAATATCCCGCTTCTTTCTGTTTACAATATCTTCATCTGAATTCTTAAAAGATTTGTTTTTACTACTAGATGTTGCTTGTGTTGTGCTTTATGTTCTTCGTGGCCTAGATGACCTAAGAGTACTCTGCGAAGACTCATGAACAGGTACTTCCATATCCATTTTGTAATGTAGATAACAGAACAATCAGTAGTTGTATCATATATTTCAACTAATAATAATAACAATAATGAGCACCATTAGAACAATTTCTAATGACAATGAAGAAATTAGACCATTTAACAAGAGATGTTTGTAAAAATTTAAGATAGACAGATAATAAATACAATTCAATAGATTTTTGTTGAGTTTTGCAACTCAAACTATCAGACAAACTATCTTTGACAGATAATATACATTTAACCCAGAAATTGAAAAATAGACTAATTAATATTGAATATGACAAAAAAATTACATTAACGGTTTGGGCTAGAATGCATGGGAATTGAGTTCTAGGGTTCTAACATTTAACAAACATCCGGATGCGGTAATTTATTGTCAAAATACAAATATACCGAAAAGAGCTTGCGCATTGGTACTAACCTCAGAGAATCGTTGTTTGAGAACTTTGATTCCGTGAGTTGATTCGGTACTCAACGGCGTTGAGTGAAGGAAGAAGAAGTCATGTATTTCACGCCTAGAACAATTCAGAGAAAAAAAAAAGCACAACGTCCGAGGGAGTCAACCAAGCAGAAAATAGGAAGAGAGATAAAATGATTATCTCTTGAAGAATTGGTACCAACCTGAGAAGAGGGTTTCCGGTGAAACGTTGGCAGAAGGTAGGAGACGAAGTGAAACCGTACGGAGGTAAATGGCTAGTGGGTCATGGGGTTAATCAGTGTGGTGCCAGTAAAATATAGTTTACTTACTGCGGCTGTCCCCACAACAACATGACGTTATTGGTAATACACAAGGACACCAAACGCAATACAACCAAATACATTTTGTGTGGATCTGGCTCCCCACGAATCTTGATGAAAACCATCAGTGGATGGTTTACCGGTACCTCCCGACGCCTGCAAAAAATGCAATTCACAGGAGGGTCACACCCGACACCCTTCAGCGCAAACAGATGCATCCTGTGATGTGGCAAGGAGCCCTGCTTCAAGATTCGTGAGAGAAATCGAACGGCTGCTGCTGAGACGTTTGCTCGAACCTGCAGAAAATCTGACGTTTGATTTGTAAGTTTTGTTTACTATCATAAGAGAAGGGGGTTCGTGCTGAGAGGATCCTCCCATTGAATGGTTTGGTTTGCTCAGGGGAATTACAGTTTCCTTCACGATCCCTCCTAAGCTGACGTTTCTTGTTATGATAGTGATATCTCACTGTTGGAAACGGGAGTTTGGCAATGCTTCATGATGTATTGATCGATGCATAGCGCATGTATATATGAAGTACAAGGTGGACCACAACCTCAACTATACAATGACTAGGAGGTGGGCCGGGCTATACAATATACATGCACAAACCATATATCCAACACTCATGAAGGCTAGCTAGGAGAAGGGTGACAAGCGAACTTTTCTTTATGGCATGTTTACGTGGTGGGAGATAGCAAATCCTGCCGCAATTTTTCTCTTCTTCATAGAAATTGTCATGTGTTTATGAAGAAATTGTCATCCTCCCACGATGTAAATTATCATCTACTTTCTCTGTTTTTAAATATTTGTTTTTTTAGAGATTTTAAATGAACTATTACATATGGATATAGTAGACATATTTTAGAGTATAGATTTGCTCATTTTGCTCTTGCTGAAATTTCTAGAAAGACAAATATTTAAGGAATGAGGAAGTAAAATGTTGGTAATTGTGATCCCCTCCCGACGAAGATGCTGCTGCGGTCATTCAACGTATGTCTTCTTCTCCCGGGAAACCAGGGAAAAGGCAAGTGCGCCACGCAGGAGCCGTTATAACCGCCTGAAAAGCGGTGGCCGAAAAAGTTTCTTTTTTCTTTTCTTTTCTTTTTTGAGGATCAAAAGTTTCTTTTTTCTGAAAGTAACGGTGGCGGAAAAGTGAAGGAACGCACCTACACTCGATCGCCCGCTCCCAGAATATTCCCAAGAACAATCCTGGCAATCAGTAATCAAATCCGGCCTCCATTAGCTGGTGCGCCTCCCAAAATTAACCCACCCGCGCGAGTGGAAAGCGGGGAAAAAGCCAGATCTCGCGGCAATGCGGACGGCATCACGGCGCATTACGACCCTGCCGTGCCTAATAATCATACTCCATTAGCAATAGTTTCCGTTCACCATTTCGATTCATGGCCTTACCGAGGTCGCCCGCCGCTATAAATACGTCGGCCGTATCGCTCGATCCGACCAATCCAACGCACCATCATATTGCTCTCTCTGCTCTGGTTGAATTAGATATCTCTGAGGTGCAACAATGGCCGCGAGCAATGACGCCGGCGTGGTGGTCGTCTTCGACTTCGACAAGACCATCATCGACTGCGACAGCGACAACTGGGTCGTCGACGCCCTCGGCGCCACCCAGCGGTTTGACGAGCTCCTGCTCCACCTCCCATGGAACTCGGCCATCGTAAGCCTCTGTTTGTTCGCATCGTACCGCACGTGATGCCTTTTTTGTGTCGCAAATGCACCTGGTAATCGTTCCAATGATTGCTCTGGTCTTAGATATCACTTTACGACTTTTTGCAAACCAAATCTCAGCAGCTGCAGCTCGCATTTCACTCTGAATATTTAAATTTTCGTGGAGTGCGTGCGCACAGAAAGGCCGCGGTTTTTTATGGAATTGTTGCGTTCTTCTTTTAAAAGGACGCCATGATGGGCGAGTTGCACTCGCAAGGCAAAACGATCGACGAGATCGCGGGCAGCATCAGGACGGCGCCTCTGTCCCATCACGTCGTGGCGGCCATCAAGGCCGCACGGGCTCTCGGCTGCGAGCTGCGGATCCTCAGCGACGCCAACGCGTTTTTCATCGACACCGTCCTTGCGCACCACGGCCTGGCCGGCTACTTCTCCGAGATCAGCACGAACCCGGCCAGCGTCGACGCCGGCGGCCGCCTCAGGATCACCCCGCATCACGACTTCCGCCATGGCTCCTGCAGCAGCCACGGCTGCGCCCTCGCCACCTGCCCTCCCAACATGTGCAAGGTGACGCATCAGACACTCTCAGTTACCGCGTTGCTAGATTTCACTATATCCTTTTTTGGCTTAACATTTTGGTGTGGAAAATTCAGGGCAAGGTGATGGAGGGGATGCTGCAAGAACTGTCGGCGGCGGCGGCGGCAGGGACGAGGAGGCCGAGTAGAGTGGTGTACCTCGGCGACGGTAGGGGCGACTACTGCCCCACCCTAAAGCTGTCCGAGCGGGACTACATGATGCCCAGGAAGGGCTACCCCGTGTGGGACCTCATCGCCGGCGACCGGCGGGCCGTCCGCGCAGACGTGCGCGGGTGGGCCGACTTCAAGGACCTGGAGACGGTGCTGCTTGACATCATACACGAATGCGCCGCGGCCGCCATGATGGAACAAGACGGCGGCGATCAGGTGGTGGTGGGCATGGTGGTGCCAGAGTGTCGTGCCCTTTCTGCTCCCAAGATGGCGATGACGGTTCTCCCCAAAGCAATTCATGCGCCCAACTGACACGCATCTTTGCCAAACAATATGGACGTTTGGTGACTCGATGGAAGCATGGGAGATATAATGGCTTTCCCAACGTAAAGTAGAAAAACTATACTGCTCCTGGTTCCTTACGTCTACAGCAGTAGCTTAAGTGTGGGACATGATTAGCTCGATCATACTTCTCTTCGAACTTGAAGCCAATGGAAGGAACCAGGAGCAGTATTAAAAAGTTCATGACCCAAATTATCAAGTGGTAATAACATTTTTTTTAAATTGAATAAATTTTGGCTACATGAACATTTTAATAAAATGCAAGAACACCTTTGAAAATCAGACAAATCACTTTCTGATCTGTTTGAGGTAGGTATAAGAAGTTCCTTCCCTTTGATAATTCTAATTCATATAATATAGGGTAAATGAAGATATCAATTTTTGAGCCATTTAAGGTACAAAACTATCATCTAAGGTTCTAAAGGAAGGAACTACCTATTTCGACCGAGGAGCACATGCCATTCTATAGGCTGGTAGGGAAATTGTGGAAGCTTGGTTTGAACAACCTACTGAGCATTGGAAACAAGCTATAGCACTTACTGCGGAAAATTATATTGAAGCACAAAACTGGTTCAAGATTACGACGAGCTTTGATTTGAATAAGTCCCGTGTTTGTTTTCTTTTTTTTCTATTTATATGTTTTGTTTCCTTTTTAGTATAATAAAATATAAACATCCATTCCTCTAGTTTTTACTATTGTTTTCTATATCTTGGATTATGTAAGGAATGATTGCAATTCTTGCAGCGGTATCCATGGTTACTACTCTTTCTTTCTTGTCCCGCAAAATAGAGAGTGCGCCGAAGCTTCTATCAATAGGCGAGCCATCAAATAATTTTCATTATTCGAAATAGGGTAAAGTGGTAAGAACACTTTTTAAAATAGTGAAGTAATTTTGAATACTTGAATATTTTTATTAAATTCAAGGACACCTATGAAAAATAGAAAAATCACTGTGTAATAATGCGGAAATAATTTTGAAAATTGTGTGAACATTTAAATTAGTTTTTTGATTTTTTTAGTTACATGAACATTTTCAAAATGCGCTAACACATTTTAAAACTCCACCAGCACTAAAAATTAATAAATACTTTTTAACGTACTTAAATTAATTAAACAAGTAGAAATATGCACAAGGAAGGCAAGCAGATCAAGTTTACCTTTGAAGAAGAACACGGAGGGATATAGGTTCCAAATATTGCGGCAATGGTGCTCCGTCGCCATTACGCATGAATACATGAGATTTGAGCACCAATGGTGCATGTTGGGAAAACCAAAGACATGAGCTATACCAAGCAAGAAAAAGGGGAAACAAAGGATCCGTTTCGATCATGAAGCTCCCACCTCAATCATGGATCAAGGCACACTGACATGCCCCCTCGGGAGCTCAAACCTTACTTGAGGATGAAATGGAAGCGGCTTCATGAAGTACGGAGGTGAACATGCTCTGTCCAGAACCAAGGAGTCATGACGTGCATATCGATGACCGATTCTAGATCTGAAGGAAAAACGTTCCAGATTTGGGGCAAAGTAAAGTAGTTCATGCCTCCGACGGCAAAAAACACATATTTGACCTGAGGACGAAAAGAATTCACAATCTGAACTCCTTTCGAAAAAATTTCACCGAACTTACCGTTTCAAGTGGCGCCCGACAGAAAGGCGCCACACTATACTGTGTAGCGCCTGGAGCTTAGGCGCTACACGCCGGTTCAGCGTGGCAGCCCGGGCCCCACTCCTGGTTGTGCAGCGCCTAGCTGAAAGGAGTTGCACATTGTAATGCAGCGCCTAACCGAAAGGAGTTGCACTACCTTATATTAAAATTGTTGTAACTTCTAATCCGTGCATCCGATGAAAACGTGCCTTATATGAAAGTTGTATGTTTTTCCGTGTTCTACGCAATGGTGGCATCTTCATCTATGTTAGGATCAATTTGCTTGATGAAAACCCTGTTGCAAAAGTGCATTATAATATAACTGACATAATTTGTTAAAATTTACAAACTTGGCATGATGATAGCCATTCACCTATAGCTCTTACGTGTTTTCAACCTACATGAGTTTTGCACTGCATAATGTGTACTTTCACGCCATGCCTATGCTTGCCATGTTAATCATCCTTAACATGTTCATTTCTTGGATCTAAGTGACTAACATGATATAAGTGAACTTCTGTTACAGAATGTTACATTTTGTAAGATCCATAGTAATTAATCCTGACATCATATGAATATGATCTAACCCGCCATGAAGCCACGTGACCCCCTCTTGAAGCTACCAAATGCGGCGCGGCTGAAGAAGTGCAAGGCATCAGCGAAGAAGAAGAGGGCGGCGGACGGCTCCGGCTCTTTGAAGCCGTCGAGGAAGAAGCTTGCAGGGTGTGCGACGGGTGCGGCGGCTACCGAAGCGCCGACGAGCTCACTTGTTGAGCCGGCGGCCGACGCCAAGACAAGGTGTTTGAGGAAATGCCCCAAAAGTATAAAATTCGCCAACTTTTTTGTTGTTGTTATTTTTTGAATGCGCACATATAGATAGCTTATTTGCTTCATTGTATATACTTTGTAGCTTCAACGATGAGGCATATATGTCAGCTATGGGTGTTGGCTCCAACAACTCGCATTGGTCTCAAATCAATGACATGCATTTCGATGACCATGAGTTCGAGGTGGACGAGGATGGTGAGGGCATTGTCGACGCACCGAAAGGAAGAGGAGGCAACTACACCAACGAAGAAGACGTCTTACTATCCAATACTTGGTTGCAAGGGTCGAGGGGTCCATCCGTTGGAGGTGATGAAAGTAGAGATGCTTATTGGAACAGGATGAAGGAGCACTTTGATCTACACAACAAGAGTGGAATTGACCGCTCCGACCGATATCTTTGCTCCCGGTGGTCGACAATCAACAAAGATTGTCAGAAGTGGGCGGCCGCACAAAAGGCGGTTGACAAGTTGAGCCCAAGTGGCAGAACTTTGCATTTTATCAGCAGGGTCGTGGCTTGGTGACATCCAGTGTCTTGGTGAAATTAACGTGTCAATCTGGCAGAACATTGCCTTAGGTACTTTAGTGTCTCAAAACATAGTGATGCAAATATTTAGTGGGTATGAAAATGACATAGACTTAAGGTAGACATAAAATTTTCCAACTTTCATAGTTAGATCATATTCATATGATGTTAGGATTAATTACTATGGATCTTACAAAATGTAACATTCTGTAACAGAAGTTCACTTATATCATGTTAGTCACTTAGATCCAAGAAATGAACATGTTAAGGATGATTAACATGGGAAGCATAGGCATGGCATGAAAGTACACATTATGCAGTGCAAAACTCATGTAGGTTGAAAACGCGTAAGAGCTATAGGTGAATGGCTATCATCATGCCAAGTTTGTAAATTTTAACAGATTCTGTCAGTTATATTACGATGCACTTTTTCAATAGGGTTTTCATCAAGCAAATTGATCCTAACAAAGATCAAGATGCCACCATTGCGTAGAACACGGAAAAATGTACAACTTTCATATAAGGCACGTTTTCATCGGATGCACGGATTAAAAGTTACAACAGGTTTAATATAAGGTAGTGCAACTCCTTTCGGTTAGGTGCTGCACTACACTGTGCAACTCCTTTCAGCTAGGCGCTGCACAACCAGGAGTGGGGCCCGGGCTGCCACGCTGGACCGGCGTGTAGCGCCTAAGCTCCAGGCGCTGCGCAGTATAGTGTGGCGCCTTTCTGTCGGGCGCCACTCGAGACGGTCAGCTCGGTGAAATTTTTTCGAAAGGAGTTCAGATTGTAAATTCTTTTCGTCCTCAGGTCAAATATGTGTTTTGTGCCAACAATGGTGGAGCAGAAAATGTTGTGGCTTTAGGTGCACAGTCTTATGTACTGAGATCATCATAATTTTAAAGTGGGATTGGAGACCGACACAGAGTGACATCTAGATATCTGGTCCTACTTGACACCTATGTCAAAGCAGTGCAAAATGAACAGAAACATTCAGCTAGTGCACTACTTTTGTTCCTACTAATGTACATCCTAGTGCCAACTGGTCCAAAATTAAAAGCAAGAAGATGATTCAGAATGTCTAATAAAGGTATAAAATAAAATTCCTCTTGGTCAAGAAAGAATGCCGCCAATTCATCTTGAATTGCTCGCAGGCGATCTGGTGCTAGTAGTTCATCCCGCATCCGAAACATCTAATTTTAAGAAGGGGTCAATATATATATATATATATATATATATATATATATATATATATATATATATATATATATATGAATAAATGAAACTCAACACAAATGATGGTAATAAAATAAAATTGTGAATATTGTTATACGCACTTCATATTGTTTGTCGAGTAGCCCGCTCACAGGTCGTGTGGCGGATGGACTCGCAAATGTAGTATCCACAGAAATCATTCCCTTGTTCCTGCCATAACCACTTTACAAGAAATAGAGGTCAATCAAACTAATAATTAGCAAGCATGTTAAATGGTATTGATGAAACTAGCGCTTGAATCACTAGGAGATGCGCATAATATGCTACTGTAGTACTTACTTTCGGGTGTCTAAATTGCAGCTTCTTCGGAAGTCCCGGAGCTTTTTTGGTGAATTTTCTCCAAACCCTGCCATACAAAGAAAACAATTACTTGATATCAGAAATGAACAAAGTTGCTGATATGGTGGATAATGATCGATTTAACTTACTTCTCGAGCATTTCAGTCATGTCCGCATACTCCTTGGGATCTTTTCGTTTGGAGTCTAAGACAGTTACTACTCCCTGCTCAAGCTTAATCTCTAGGAGAATATAGTGGTACCTGCGCATGCATGCATAACTCATCAATATTACATTACTATAACCTGGACTAATAAGGGAAACCGAATATGCCACAAGTTACTAACACTCACTTGAAGTTGTAAGAAAAGAGTATTATATCCTAGTGTTCATTTATTACCAACGATTGTAGCAAGTTGGCCTCGGTATTTTCGGCATGAAATTCAACCTTAGTTGCATCTATGAGATATGTGTTAATGAACCCAATGGAACCCACTTGTCTTTTCTTCAATTCGGCGATCTTCAATCTGCATAATATAGTGAGGATAATTATAAATACATGCAATGAAAGAGCTGAGTTATATAGAGAGACTTAATGACAGAAGTAGTACTACTTACAGGCAGTAGCAGGTGACCGTTGCTTTATCGAGGGCCAATTGATTCAAAAACTGATAGAACTCCTCAAATGGAATAGGCAACAGTTCAATTCCAACGAGGTCATGCTCCTTTTTAACTCTCACATACAAAGTACTCCTCCCTCAGACTCTCTGCAGGTTTTCATGTACCAATCATGCAATCTTCGCATCATCGTTGATAGAGAGCTTTCATCTTTGACGAGAGGCTTCCCGTACTCGTATATTTGTATCTGCACCTCCAAGAAATCATAATGTACATCGTCGGGCAGGTAATCTTCAGGATTGCCATAACCGGGCACCATCCTCGGATCGACGATGTCGCTAGCTGAGCACCTTGAGCGGGGGCACGATTGCTTCACTTGTTCGCCGAGCTGGGCAATTTGTTTCCCAGCTCGTCGTTCTTTCATTCTTTGATCACTTTTAGTACTTCCCGACCTCTCCGCTTCGGCAAATGCCTTTCCAATAATGCGCTCATAGTTGCCTTTCGGCGAGACTTGGGTGGTTTCCTCAGGGCAGCCAGAGTGCGCTTCGCTTTCACCGGATCTACCTTCTCCTCCGGAGGTGGACGTCTCTTTGCTTTCAACCCTTCAAACCAGTCATGCACTTCAGTCTGCGCGATCTTCACGTTTTCCTCCTCGGTCCTCTCGTACGGTAACTTCTCTGGAGTCTTCACAGAAGGATCAGATTCAGTATCTCCTCCTGCCTTTGGCTGTACTGTTAGACGCCGCGTGAGCGAGCCGGAGCGGATGTCTTCTTTTTTGCTTGCTTACGAGGCGGAGGAGAAGGACTGCGACGCGCCGGAGCAGCCGGAGCGGCGACGGGTCTCTTCCGCCCTTGCTGACGAGGCGGAGAAGGAGGAGGTTGGCTGCTCGGGCGCGCCGGCGCAGACGGAGAAGGAGGCGGAGTGCCGCCACGCGCCGGAGAAGGAGGCGGAGTGCCGCCACGCGTGCCCTGATCATCACTCGCCGGAGGAGGAGGCGGTGGAGGAGGCGGAGTGCACTGACTCGCCGGAGGAGGAGGAGGAGGCGGAGGCGTCCAGTTCGGAATGTTGATGAGCTCCTTCCGCCATAGGCATGGAGTCTTCAGAGCAGAACCCAACCTAGTCTCCCCTTCACCGGTAGGGTGGTCAAGCGGGAGGTCCTCAAATCCTCCGTTATTTCATCCACCATCACCTTAGCATATCCTTCGGAATCGGTGGCGGTGATATGTTGTGCCGGGTCCACTAGGATAAACTTGGCCAACAGCCGCCTTGACCTTCAAAGTCATCCATCGCGCCATAATGTGGCGACTTTGAGACTCCGTGATACCATCCACGGGATAGCCGGCAGGAGCCGTCAAAACATGCTCCGGCTGAAGCAGCAAGGTGGAAGCCACGCTGCTTCTCCGCTGAGATGGCGGGGTAGCTTGGGGGGAAGCTTCGGCTGGTCGTTTGCTGTGATCTGCTGCTTCTCGTTCCTCTTCTCGTTCCTCCAGCCCCATTACCCTTTTGTGCAGCGCCTGCAGTTGGTCCTTCTCCAGTTTCTTCCTCCTCTCGTGGGTTTTGTAACCCCCTGCGTCCGGAAAACCAACCTTCCACGAAAGGGAGCCTGGCGTGCCTCGTGTCCGTCCAGGGTGCTCAGGATTCCCAAGGGCCATTGTGATCTCGTCCTTCTCCCTGTTTGGAAGGAACGTCCCTCGCTGCGCTGCATCGATATAGTGTCATATAGTGTCGAAGCTTCTTGACTGGTATTTGCAGTTGCTCGTCCGTCCACTGGCACTTCCCTGTTACAGGGTCCAAGGTTCCGCCAGCCCCGAAGAACAAAGTCCGGCAACGGTGCAGCGATACATTGTCTCTGGTTCCATCCCTTTATCAAGCAGATCATGCTCAGCCTTGGACCACTTAGGCCGGGCTTTGAGGTAGCCACCTGACCCCGTGCGATGGTGAATCTTCTTCTTCGCAACATTTTGCTTGTTTATAGCCGACATCTTCTTACTCTTTTCCGATGTCTTGTGGGCCACAAATGCGGGCCAGTGATCTTTGATCTTCTCATATTTGCCGATGAATTCTGGTGTCTTATCTTTCTCGACAAACTGGTTCAACTCTTTCCTCCACCTCCTCATTAGGGTTGCCATCTTCTTAAGAGCACAAGACTTGATTAATTGCTCTTTAACTGGCTTCTCCGGATCCTCCTCTGACGGTAGGGTGAAATTTGCCTTGGCTCAGTCCAAAGATCTTCTTTACGCATATCATTGACAAAGACACCTCAGGGTCTTCCTCCTTAGGCTTATACCATTGATGGATGCTGATCGGGATCTTGTCCCTAACAAGAACCCCGCACTGAGCGGAAAATGCCTTCCTTGTCCGCATGGGTTCAATTGGTTCGCCGTCGGGCGCGATTTCTATGATCTCAAACTTTTCATCCGAGCTCAACTTTTTCTTCGGGCCTCGTCTCCTTACCGAAGTTGTGCTCGATCCGGAGGGCTAGAAATTATAAGGAAGAAAGACGAGAGTAATTAATATGTGTACATATACCAAAATAATGGATGCATCAATTAACTAGTCAGCACGGGCTTAACTAATATATATATACCTGGCCGGACTCGGTTCGGTCATCGGAGCCGATCAAGACGGTCTCCTTCGCTTGTACCTCCATTGTGTCACCGGAGCCATCATGAACATAGTCCTCTTCCGGTACCGGCATTAATGGGTCGAAGCCATCATGAACATAGCCCTCTTCTTCACCCAGTCCGGTGTCGTTGAGAAATGATGCAACTTCATCACTTCCTTGTGCGATTATGTGCCCCAACATCGCTTCTGTTTCTTCGTCTCGGGAGTGCTCCATAGTTTCGCAAATATTTACAACATGTCAATTGTTATTCAAACATGGTACAGCCCGGCGCCCTACCCGACAAATTAACTCTCTCGAGGCCACCCAAACTAACATGATTCCTCTTGTGGCCTCGAGAGAGTTAATTTGTCGGGTAGGGGCGCGACTGGAGGGGGTAGGAGACCAACATCGTTTTCTCTCTAGGGTTTGGGGTCGCCTCGACACAACGCTTCAAGGGTTAATTTGGGTGGCCTCGAGAGAGTTAATTTGTCGGGTAGGGGCGCGGCGGGAGGGGGTAGGAGACCAACATCGTTTTCTCTCTAGGGTTTGGGTGTCCTTGAGAGTTTTGGTCGAGCGAGAGGGCCGAGGGGGGTGCTGCCGTTGTATAAGTTATCATGGTCGAGAGGGGGTATATATATCGACCGCCTCATGTCGGGTTATCTCGAGGGGTTATATCGACAACGACGCGACATACATATACATGGGAAAATAATGTTATCGGGGAGGGGGTATCGGTACCCCCCCCCCCTCGTGTTGAAGTTTCTTCTTTCTCCTCTATTCCTTTCTTCTTGTTCTACTCTTCTTTTTCTTCTTCTCGCGAGAACGGAAAATAAGGAAAAGGAAGAAAAGAGGAAGAAGAAAAAAAGAAGAAAAAAAAGAGGAGAAGAAGAAAGGAATAGAGGAGAAGAAGAAAAATAGAAATTTTCTATTTTCTTCTTCTCCTCTATTCCTTTCTTCTTATCCTCTTCTTTTATTCTTATTTCCTCTTCTTATTTATTTCTCCTCTTCTTCCTCTCCTCTTCTTCTCCTTTCTTCCTCTTCTTATTTTCCTTTTCCTCTCATTCTTTTAGTAGCTTGTTTTAAAAAATGTTCAAATAGAAAATTTGAAAAAAAAAACAAAGGTTTTGCCTAATGCATCGTTCATATGAATATACAAACATTTGCATATTTCTACAATAATTAATATCACCAAAAAATTCTATGAACAGAAAAAACCTAACTTTTCTAAAAATCTATCTTTTGCATATATGAAAACATTAATACACATATGAATAAAAATACATATATGAAGAAAAACATGCTCTGAACAATTTTTTTTATACATTTTGAACATCTACATACACATAGCCACATACATACACGTATACATTATATATATATGAACAAAAAAATTAAACTAGTAAAAGTGAAAAAAACAGAGCCGGTGGGCGGCAGCTCACAATGGGCGGCTAGATGACGATGGCGACGGTGGGCGGCGAGGGCGCCGGCGTCTGGGGCGGACGGGCGCTGGGCTCGGGAGGCTGGCGACGAGGACGGCGCGGGTTGGGGGGCGACGGCCTTGGCGGCGGCGGCGACGGCGAGGTGGAGCAGCCTGGCGGCGTCGAGGAGGGTCGGCGTCGTCGGGGGGGGGGGGGGCAACTGGCGATGAGATTCTGAATTTTTGCAAAGTGTTTGCTTATATAGCAAAGCCATTGGTCCCGGTTCGTGAAACCAACCGGGACTAATGCACCCTTAGGTACACATCAATGTCGTTGCCGGGTTGCTTAGGGCCTTGGATGAGAACTGGCATCATAATGAACTTCCGCTTCATGCACATCCAAGGAGGAAGGTTATACATACATAGAGTCACGGGCCAGGTGCTGTGATTGCTGTTCTGCTCCCCGAAAGGATTAATGTCATCCGCGCTTAAAGCAAACCATACGTTCCTTGGCTCACTTGCAAACTCATCCCAGTACTTTCTCTCGATTTTTCTCCACTGCGACCCGTCAGCGGGTGCTCTCAACTTCCCGTCTTTCTTTCGGTCCTCACTGTGCCATCGCATCAACTTGGCATGCTCTTCGTTTCTGAACAGACGTTTCAACCGTGGTATTATAGGAGCATACCACATCACCTTCGCAGGAACCCTCTTCCTGGGGGGCTCGCCGTCAACATCACCAGGGTCATCTCGTCTGATCTTATACCGTAATGCACCGCATACCGGCATGCGTTCAGATCCTTGTACGCACCGCGGTAGAGGATGCAATCATTAGGGCATGCATGTATCTTCTGCACCTCCAATCCTAGAGGGCATACGACCTTCTTTGCTGCGTATGTACTGTCGGGCAATTCGTTATCCTTTGGAAGCTTCTTCTTCAATATTTTCAGTAGCTTCTCAAATCCTTTGTCAGGCACAACATTCTTTGCCTTCCACTGCAGCAATTCCAGTACGGTACCGAGCTTTGTGTTGCCATCTTCGCAATTGCGGTACAACCCTTTTTTGTGGTCCTCTAACATGCGATCGAACTTCAGCTTCTCCTTTTGACTTTCGCATTGCGTCCTTGCATCGACAATGACCCTGCGGAGATCATCCTCATCGGGCACATCGTCTGGTTCCTCTTGATCTTCAGCAGCTTCGCCCGTTGCAGCATCATCATGCACATCGTCTCGTTCCTCTTGATGTTCAGTAGCATCACCGTATTCAGGGGGCACATAGTTGTCATCGTACTCTTCTTCTTCGCCGTCTTCCATCATAACCCCTATTTCTCCGTGCCTCGTCCAAACATTATAGTGTGGCATGAAACCCTTGTAAAGCAGGTGGGTGTGGAGGATTTTTCGGTCAGAGTAAGACTTCGTATTCCCACATATAGGGCATGGACAACACATAAAACCATTCTGCTTGTTTGCCTCAGCCACTTCGAGAAAATCATGCACGCCCTTAATGTACTCGGAGGTGTGTCTTGAACCGTACATCCATTCCCGGTTCATCTGCGTGCATTATATATAATTAAGTGTGTCAAAAATCATTACAGAACATCATGAATAGATAATTAAGTGACCAAATTAATAGAAGTTCATCATCACATTAAAACCAAAGTACATACATAGTTCTCATTAACAACATAAAGCTCTGTAGAGCATCTAAATTAATTAAACCATACACTGAAACTATGTAAAACATTTCAATGCGAAAACAAATGCGATCATAATCGTAACCAATGTAACAACTGATCCAACGGCATAATGATACCAAGCCTCGGTAGAATGGCATATTTTTTAATCTTTCTAATCTTCAAGCGCATTGCATCCATCTTGATCTTGTGATCATCGATGACATCCGCAACATGCAACTCCAATATCATCTTCTCCTCCTCAATTTTTCTATTTTTTCCTTCAACAAATTGTTTTCTTCTTCAACTAAATTTAACCTCTCGACAATAGGGGCGGTTTGAATTTCCGGTTCAACAACCTCCTAGATAAATAAAATCTATGTCACGTTGGTCGGCATAATTGTCATAAACAATAAATGAACCAATAGTTATGAAAAGATAATATATACCACATCCGAATCATAGACAGGATTTAGGGCCGACGGGGGCGGATACCAAAACCATCACACTATATAAGATGCAATAATAAAAGTAAGAAAATTATACAAGTATCTATATAAACATACAAGTAAGAATTTTTTTTCCTTTCAGAAAGAAGATAAGATAAGAACAAGAGGCTCACCACGGTGATGCTGGCGACGAGATCGGTGCGGGCGATCAACGGCGGTGAAGACGGTGACGGGACGTGACGGACCGCTAAACCTAGACAAATATTAAGGACAATGGAGCTTGGAAGTCGAGCTTGGAGAGGAGAAAGCTTAAGTAGTGTGGCTCGGGCATTCCATCGAACACCTCGTGTGCATAGGAGAGCTAGAGCACCACAAAGCTCTCCCTCGCTTGCCACAAAAACAGAGCACTGGGAGTGCTCGCTCATGGGCTTAGGGGTATATATAGGCAACTAATTGGTCCCGGTTGGTGACTTGAACCGGTACTAGAGGGCAGCGTTTGGTCCCGGTTCGTCCCACCAACCGGGACCAATGGTGGTGGGCCAGGAGCGAGGCCCATTGGTCCCGGTTCATCCCACCAACCGGGACCAAAAGGTCCAGACGAACCGGGACCAATGGCCCACGTGGCCTGGCCGGCCCGCGGGGCTCACGAACCGGGTCCAATGCCCCCATTGGTCCCGGTTCTGGATTGAACCGGGACTAATGGGCTGGCCGGGCCTGGACCATTGCCCTGTTTTCTACTAGTGCAACCAGGAACCACTTTCCCTAAATCTCAAGCAAACCACGTTAAACCAATAAGGTGATTGGGTAATTTTCTAGGTGGCTACAGGACAGTGCATGCAATAACATGACATATACATGACCTGTCATTTCCATAAAACAAAAATATATGGATTTCCACTTTGATAGTTGCATGACTTGATAAAGGTCAGTGTTGTAGCAAAGATATATGAGCATGTAATTACGTTTAGATGAACATGAGAAATTATAATAAATAGATTATGCTCAGAATTGGCAATATGGCCTAGAGATTTGAGGCCATGACACAGGGAGGAGCAGAGGCTAGGTCTCTCGCGGTTTGTTCAGCGAAGATTGAATATAATTTTTTTTTACCAAAATGTGAGTATCACTAATATGGGTCAATCTGAATCACTTGACTCTTTTAGGGGAACTTAATTAGTTTCCTCGAAAATAATTAAATTAATAGTGTCGATTAGTTTTTTCTTGGCATCGGTCTCCACCCTTTCATCTCACATCGCCGTTCCCAACCTCGTGTATCCCCTTCCCCCCTATGTTCCGCTGGTGGACTGACTAGTTACCGCACTCCTTCGTCATGAGATACTACCCCAATAATGATCTCCCCAAGTCTAGTGGTAGCTATCCTTCGCTTAACACATCTTTCTAACCCTAGAGAGGGCATAATCGTAAGGACGAAACGACAAATGATAGACGGGTTGGGATAAAATTAAAAAACCACATAATATATAATCAAATAATAGTTGTTCTTAGAGATGTTCTTCATTGTCTTTACTTTTTCTAAATTGCGGGATTTTCTTGTTTCCTTTTTGTCATTCTTCCTTTTTTTTCTTTCCTTTGCAGTTTAATAAAATAGAAACGTGTTCATATAATCTCGATTATTTAAACTGGGGTAAAGTGGTAATAATTTTTTTAAAATATTGAATACATTTTAGATACATGAACATTTTTATTAAAATGCAAGAACACCTTTGAAAACCAGACAGACAATTTTTCAGACCTGTTCGAGGTATGAATAAGCAGTTCCTCCCCTTCGATAAATCCAGTTAAGTTAAGATAGGGAAACTAAGATATCAATTTCTAGGACGTATGAGGCAGGAAACTCTCAAGTAAGATTCTAAGCAAATGAACTACCTAGTACGACCTAGGAGAACATGCCATTCTATAGGCTGGTTTGGAAATTGTGGAAGCTTGGTTTGAACAACCTATTGAGTATTGGAAACAAACTACATAACTTAATCCGAGAAATTATAATGAAGCACATAATGGTTGAAGATTACGAAGATCTTTGGCATGAATAAGTTCCACGTTTATTTTTTATTTTTTCTCTTTCATTCTTCATTTTTATTTTTCATGTTATCCGTTTTGTTTCCTTTTCAGTTTAATAAAAAATAAACATCCATTGCTCTAGTTTTTCCTGTTGTTTTCTATATCATGAATTCTATAAGGAATGATTGGAACTCTTCTAAGAATATCCATGTCTTTGATTCGTTCTTTCTTGTCCTACAAAATAGAGAGTGTGTTGAAGCTTCTATTTATAGGCGAGCCTTCAAATAATTTTCATTATTCCAACTAGGTTACAGTGGTAACAACACATTTTGAAATAGTGAAGACAGTTGAACATTTTTATTAAATGCATGCATTAGTAGAAAACAGGGCTTTGGTCCAAGCTCAGTGTAAACATTAGTCCCGGTTGCACTATGAACCGGGATTAATGTGAGCATTAGTCCCGGTTCGAGCGGCTAGGGCGTCGGGAAGGCATTAGTCCCGGTTCAAATGCGACCTTTAGTCCCAATTTGAGACACGAACCAGGACTAAAGGGTGTGATGCCCTTTAGTCCCGGTTGGTGTCTCAAACAGTCCTAGTTTGAGACACCAACCGGGACTAAAGGGCATCGCAGCCTTTAGTCCCGGTTCGTGTCTCAAACTGGGACTAAAGGGGTTCTGAAATTTGTTTTTTTGTTTTTCCATTTGTTTTTTTGTTTTTAGTTTCTGTTTTAAATTGCTTATATCTTTTAGGATATTTGATGTTTTTGAGTGATTCTTTTTGCATTAGATTCAAAATTTTGTCTAGTTTCTGTTTGTGCCATTAGTTTTCAAATTTGAATGATTTAAATATGAATTTGTTCAAATTTGCTTCAAACCCTAGATTGTGAATAGTTTGAGCTTAAAAATAGTTTTTAGTTTAATTCTTTTTGCTCGTAGTCACATGTCAGATTGGTGTCATAGTAAGATTTATTTGGTTATTTTTAGAATAATTTAAATTTGAATTTTAATTAAAACAGTACTGCTTTGCTTATATAGTTGTTTTAGTCCTTTAATTGTTGTTTTCAATTATTTTTAGTTAGTTATTTCTGTAGATTTTAACATGTACTATGCTTATGTTAGACAACAGTAGATAAATTTTTATATTTAATTAATTTTAATATTGCTACTGTTGTGTATTAATAGTTGTTTAGCCTTTAATAATAGTTGATAGAATTAGTTTTGCTATATTAAAAAGTAATTGTTTTGCCACTTTAATAGAACGTGACTCTGGCTAGGACGGTGCTACCAGATGTAGTCAACGGTAGGATTGGATGGACACCATCCCGGACTAAAGGGTTCAAATTCTACACCCCGCCCCCGTGTATCGCCATTTTAGTTTTGAAAAAAAAACAAAAGAAAATGATTAAAACTTCAAAAATTAAAATATTTTGAGATGTAGTTATGTTACTACATCTACTAGTTAGGAAAAATTTAAAAACTTAAATTTGGACATGTTTTCCAAAAAAGTGTTATGAAAAAGCAAAACGGCTATAACTTTTGCATACGATGTCGAAAAAAATTATATACTCCCTCCGTTCCACAATGTAGTGCCTATAGATTTTTGGAAAAGTCAAACATGACAAACTTTGACCATATTTATGGAGAAAAGTAGGTACATCTAGAATACCAAATGCATATCATTGGATACATCATAAGTTATATTTTCAGAATATACATGTTTGATATTGTAGGTGTAGAGAGTTTTCTCTATACACTTGATCAAAGTTGACAAAGTTTGACTTTCAGAAAAATCTATAGGCACTACATTATGGAATGGAGGGAGCATTATATCAAAATGTTCAGCACGAAAATCCGGTTCCGATTTCGACTGCCATAGGCCGTTTTGCAAATTTTTAGAATCCTCAAATTCTTAAGGAAAAAAAGTTATCCTCAATTTTTTTTTAATTTTTGGTCAAACTATGGTCAATTTGTGGTCAAACTACTTATTCAAAAAATATTAGTTTTACTAAATAATTATTGATTTTAAGAATAATAGTTTCAAACTCAAACGATGGAACGTGTGACTTCATGCTCAAGTTCAACTCCTAAGGTTTAACAGGATTGACAGCTTATTATTGTCAGGAAAACAACAAGTGCAGACTTGGAAACGAGGGAGAATAGAACTCGGAAGTTAAGCATGCTGAGGCTGAAGTAGTGAGAGGATGGGTGACCGGCCGGGAAGTTAGACGATTTGAAATGAGTGGTCCATACTTGAGCAGTGATGAGGGGTGATTAGAGATTAAATTATCAAATAATTCAGAAATTTGAAAATCAAATAATCAATTTTTTCACAAAAATTCAAAAAAAAAAACAAAATTCAAAAAAAAAGTCCCGGTTGGTGTTAGTCCCGACCCTTTAGTCCCGGTTTCAGAAAAGGCCCTCTGGAACCAGGACTAAAGGCCTGTTTTCTACTAGTGACACATTTCAAAACTAGAAAAGCACTTTGTAATAATGCATGAACACTTTTGAAAATTGTGTGAACATTAAAAATGTGATTTTTTAGTTACATGACCATTTTCAAATTGCGCGAACACATTTTAAAATTCCACCAACACAAAAAACTAGTAAACACTTATTAACCTACATAAATTATGTAAAGAAGTAGGGATGTACACAAGGAAGGCGAGCAGATGGAGTTTACCTTTGAAGACATACACAAAGGGCTATATGTTC
Organism: Aegilops bicornis; assembly: GCA_021605145.1. NCBI lineage: Eukaryota > Viridiplantae > Streptophyta > Magnoliopsida > Poales > Poaceae > Aegilops > Aegilops bicornis. The sequence goes on from CM038675.1 coordinate 778,622,149, forward strand.
CAAATAATGCGGCAAGCAATGCCCCAAACATGATTGTGTTTTGTCGCCATGACACACGAATACATGAGATTTAACCGAAAATGGTGCATGTTGGGTAAACGAAAGATGTGAACCATGCCAGGAAAGAAAGAGGGGAAAAGAAAGGACCAGTTTTGATCACGAAGCTACCCACCTCCATGGTGGATCAAGGCACTCTGACGTGCTCCCGTGAAATTATAGAGACACGGGTTGAGGATCTCGTAGTGAAGCGCGGTAGTTCCTTGGGTTACCTTGGACCTGGGGACCTCAAACCTTACTTTAGGATCAAATGGAAGCCATTGCATGAAGTATGGAGGTGAACATGCTCGATCGGGAACCAAGGAGGCAGGACGTGCATATCGACGACCGATTCTAGATGTGGGGCAAAAACGTTCCAGTTCTAGGTCATAGTAAAGCAGTTCATGCCGAACAATGGTGGAGCAGAAAATGTGGTGGATTTTGAGGCGCAGCCTTATGTACGAGTTCATTAGAACGTTAAAGAGCGACTAGAGACAAACACAGTAACATCTAGATATCTGATGCTACTTGACACCTATTTCAATGCAGTGCACAATGAACGGAAACATTCACCAAGTGCACTGCTTTTGTACCTAGTGATGCACATGCTAGTGTTAACTGGTCCAAAAATTAAAAGAAAGAAGATGATTCATAGTGCCTAATGAAGGTAGAAAATAGGAACAACAAGCTTGTGTGGCATACACATATGAAGCTCACAAGAATCTTTGTAGATAGCTTAATGTAAAAGAATGTTTGTACATGTAAACTAGGTCCCCAACCAACCTGGAAGCACTTTGCCTAAATCCGAAGCAAGCCACGTTAAACTAATAAGGCTTAGTGGGTAGTTGTCTAGGTGATTGCAGGACGGTGTTTGGAAAAAACAGGACATCCATACAAGACCCGTCAGTTCAGTATAACAAAAAATATATGGACTTGCACCATTCTAGTAGTATTTCTTGATAAACATCAGTGTTGTATGAAAGATTTATGAACATGTAACTACATTAAGGTGAACCTTAGAAATATTTTTAGAAACAGGTTATGCTCAGAATTAGCAATATGGCCTACAGATTTGAGGCCTGGACACAGGGAGGAGCGGAGGCTAGGTCTCTCGCGGTGTGTTCAGTGAATATTAAATAGGAATTATTTTATCAAAATGTGAGCATCACTAATTTGGTCATACTTGCATGAAAATAATGAAATTAATATAATCGATTAGTTTTTCTTGCCATAGGTCCCCACCGTTTCACCTTACCTTGCCGCACCCAGCCTCTCGTATCCCCTTCTCCTCCTATGTTTGGTTGGTTGACTGACTCATTACCTTATTGCTTCTTCGTGACATATAACCCCAACAAATACCTCCCCAAGTCCAGTGGTAGCTATCCTCCGCTCACCACTTCTCTCTAACCCTAACCCTAGAGAGCTCATAGTCGTAACGAAGAAATGACAAATGATAGAGAGGTGGGGATAAAATTAAAAACCAACATAATACATAATCAAGCAATAGGAGTTATTAGTGTTTTTCTTCGTGCTCTTTACATTTTTCTATATTGCGGGATTTTCCTGTTTCACTATTATCACTCTTCCTTTTTTGTTTGTTTTTTCCTTTCATTTTCCGTTTAATAAAATAAAAACATGTTCAAATAATTTCGATTATCTGAACTGGGGTGAAGTGGTAATAACATTTTTTTAATATTGAAAAAAATGGATACATGAAAATTTTAGTTAAAATGCAAGAACACCTTTAAAAGTCAGATAAAGCACTTTCTCACTTGTTTGAGGTAGGAATAAGCAATTCCTTTTCAGTTAAGATATGGGAAACTAAGATATATATTTATGTGCCATATTAGTTAGGTAACTCTTAACAAAGGTTCTAAAGGAAGGAACTACCTATTCCGACCGAGGAGCACATGCCATTTATAGGATGGTTCGGAAAATGTGGAAGCTTGGTTTGAACAACCTATTGAGTATTGGAAACAAGCTATATCGCTTACTTCTGGAATCTATAGCACCCAACTGGTTGAAGATTACAAAGAGCTTTGATTTGAATAAGTCCCATGTTTCTTTTTTTCTTCCATTCTTCCTTTTTCTCTGTATATTTATCCATTTTTTCTGTTTAAGTTTAATAAAATATAGACATCAACTACTCAAGTTTTTCCCTATTTTTTCTATATCTTGAATTATGTAGAGAATGATTGCAATTGTTACAGCGATATCCATGTCTTTGACTCTTTCTTTCTTGTCCCGCGAAATAGAGAGTGCGCTGAACATTGTATTTATAGGCGAGCGTTCAAAATAATTTCAATATTCCAACTAGGGTAAAGTAGTAAGAACATTTTTAATTAGTGAAGTAATTTTGAATACTTGATTTTTTTATTAAATGCGTGAACACCTTTGAAAATTAGAAAAAACAACTTTGCAATAATGCATGAACACTGTCGAAAATTGTGTGAACATTTAAAATAGTTCATGATTTCTTACTTAGTGTCGGCCCAGTGGAAACCAGGGTACCGCGGCCTGCCAGCAAGATCCTACTTCTTGAGCTTGCGTTTTTTTCCTTGAAGAGGAAAGGGTGATACAGGCAGCATCACGTCGGCCGGTATCTACTACTATTACTCCACACATCGACCGCTATCCAGCATGCATCTAATGTATTAAGTGAACAAAGAAGGAATAACGCCTTAAGCAAGATGACATGATGTATAGGGATATATCCAATCAACATGAATAAACCCCATATTTTTATCCTTAATGGCAACAATACAATACATGTCATGTCCCCTCCTTTCACTGGGTTCGAGCACCACAAGATTGTGAACCCATTGCAAAGCACCTCTCCCATTGCAAGAAAAATTAATCTAGTTGGCCAAACCAAATTAATATGTCAGAGAGAAATACAGAGCTATATAAATCATGCATAAAAGAGTTCAGAGAAGACTCAAATAATATTCATAGATAATCTGAACATAAACCCACAATTCATCAGACCTCAACAAAGTCACCGCAAAAGAAGATTACGTCGAATAGATCTCCAAGAACATCGAGGAGAACATTGTATTGAAGATCAAAGAGAGATAAGAAGCCATCTAGCTACTAGCTATGGATCCACGGGTCCTTGGTAAACTACTCACACATCATCGAAAGGGTAACAAAGTTGATGTATAAGCCATCCATGACCGAATGCCCTTCCGGAGGAGTGCCGGAAAAGGCCCCGAGATGGGATCTCACGAGAACAAAAGAACTACTGGAACGTTGTTTTCAACAAATTTGATGTAGAAGCCATTCGTGACGATGTTTTCAGTAGAACTACCGTGGTGTTCTTTTTTTGTGCAGAAATAAAATTTCTCGGAATGGAACTAATTTTTTTGGAGTATTATTTTACAGTAAAACAAAATTACTGGAGCCAAGAACCACTTGAGGGGGGCCCCTAGCGCTCCCAGGTGGGTTGTGCACACCTGGTGGCCCCGCAGACGCTAACTCCTATGATATAAAATCTTATTTTTGAATAAAAAAATCAAGGAGGAAGTTTCATCACGTTTCATGATACGGAGCCGCCGCCGCCTCCAGTTCTTCACTGGGAGGCCAGAACTGGAGCCCATTTGGGGCCCGGAGAGGGAAATCTTCGGTCTTCATCATCACCAACCCTCCTTCATCGCCAATTCCATGATGCTCCCCATCAGGAGTGAGTAATTCCTTCATAGGCTCGCTGGTCAGTGAGGAGTTGGATGAGATTCATCATATAATCGAGTTAGTTTTGTTAGGGTTTGATCCCTGGTATCCAATATGTTCTGAGATTGATGTTGCTATGACTTTGCCGTGCTTAATGCCTGTCACTAGGGCCCGAGTGCCATGATTTCAGATATGAACCATTTATGTTTTAACCATTATATCTATCTTCTAGATCCGATCTTGCAAGCTATATGCACCTGCTACGTGTTATGATCCATAAACCCCGGGGTGATAGTAATTGGGATACTTTCTGGTGAGGACCGTAGTTTGAGGAGTCCATGTATTCAATATGTGTTAATGCTTTGTTCTGGTTCTCTATTAAAAGGAGGCCTTAATATCCCTTAGTTTTCTTTTGGACCCCGCTGCCACGGAAGGGTAGGACAAAAGATGTCATGCAAATTCTTTTCCATAAGCACGTACGACTATTTACGGAATACATGTCTACATTATATTTATGAACTGGAGCTAGTTCTGTATCGCCCTAAGTTATGACTGTTATATGATGAATATCATCCAACGAATTCACCGGTCCAATGCCTACGAGCTTTCCACATATTGTTTCTGATAAGTTACTACTGCTGTTGTTACTATTATACTTGCTACAAAATCATTGTTATCACCATTACTGTTACTACTACTGTTACCACTACCATCAAAACTATTACATATAGTACTGTGCTACTGACCACTCTGCTAGAGATATTTAATCTTCGGGTGTGGTTGAATTGACAACTCAACTAATAATACTTGCGAATATTCTTTGGCTCCCCTTGTGTCGAATCTAAATTTGGGTTGAATACTCTACCCTCGAAAATTGTTGCAATCCCCTATACTTGTGGGTTATCACCCTCTTGCTGGATCTAGAAGGCGAGGACGTCATCAAGCTGAACGTGTGCTGAACGCGGAGGTGACGTACATTCGGTACTTGATCGGGACGGATCGTGAAGGTGTACGACTACACCAACCGGGTTGATAAACTCTTCCGTGTAGCGATCTTCAAGGGTATGAACATGTTCTCCCCCTCTCATAGCTATGCATCTTTGGATAGATCTTGTGTGTGCGTCGAATTTTTTTTGTTTTCCATGGAACGTTCCCAACAATCTGTAGAGACCGATTAAACTGTTTATGAGTAAGGCTTGCGAAACTTGAGGTTGTGGTAGGAGAGCATGCTTGCGGATTGTTGGGTTGCATATGTAGAATTGAGATCTCCAATAGATGATGAGAAAGCCATCGCAAGTGACTTGGAGGCAATCCTCACCTGGGAGAAATGTCCAGAGATGTTGATTGGAGGCATCGGCGCCGGCATCGCGGAAGAGCACAAAAGGGCAGGACGTCCCTGCCTATTAATGATGGGGAGGGATTGCTGGGAGCGATGATGTTCGAGGATGAATTGATTCATGGAGGTGACACTATGCCATGACGTGTTGACAACACGACAACGACCAACATCATTGGGCAGTAACCTAACGAGTATCTTCTCGATGATCTCCTTGGGCAGGTCCTCAGTAGTGTCAACTCTATCTTGTCTGGCATGGCGCTCCATCGAGTCCATGGCTAACTAAACAAAGCAACACACCTTTTTGAATTAATTTTTGACCGGCTTATATTAAGGAATCACGACAGGCCAAATTTTAACATCCTCCCTCTTACCCCCTAATTTTACATGTGAGGTAAGAGGGTAAGAGTTACTCAGACCATTAGTTAATAATGTCAACGGCTCGGATCTATTATATACTCTTAACTCTCATGTGAAAAGAGGGGGTAAGGGTAAGAGGAAGCATGTTAAAACTGCTCACTAGACATACACATATAAGAGAGAGAGAGAGAGAGAGAGAGAGAGAGAGGGAGAGGGAGGGAGGGAGAGAGGGGGAGAGAGAGAGAGAGAGAGAGAGAGAGAGAGAGAGAGAGGCGGCAATCTCGGCTAACTCGGGGCATGTGGGAGGTCAGACCTTACTTGGCTTCGAATTGGAGACCATAACAAGAGGTGCGGAGATGAACAAACTCAATCCAGAAACCAAGGTGGTAGGTTGTGACGAGCGGCGGCCGCAAACTCAAAGTATGATTTATTTGCTATCAATATTTGGCTAGCCAAATATTGGCAATACCAAGACTAGCCAAATGATGGCATTGCCAAATATTGTCAATACTAAGACTAGCCAAATGCTGGTAACTTTATATGAGATAGGCAAGACAAGTTGGTAACCAACCAATTAGTAGCCAATATTTGACACAATGCCAGACATTAGCAGACCATGGAGGCGCACCGGGGTGGGCGGAGCGAGGCCGGCGGCTCGACGACGTCCTGCCCCTCTGCCTCTTCCATGGCGCAAGACACCTGCTGCCGGGCCCACCCTTCCACCATCTCCTGTGTCGCCTGCGCAGCCTCTCTTCCCACTGCTTGCCGATGAATTGGCCCGCCCATGGGCCTCTCCTGCAACGTCGGCCACCTGCCCCGCCCTACGCCATCTCCTGTGGTGCGCCAAATTCAAAATTCCAAAGGCTATGGCTGGAATTGCCGTTCCGTTCTCATGTCCCTCTTGACTCTACCAAGTCTTTGCATCTTCATTGATTCATCCCTCGAGCCATATCATCTGTCAGATGATGACACTGATTTCCAGAAGAATTTCACACATCTAAGTGATCATGCAGATGCACTGCGAAACCTGACGATTGAGATGGTGTAAGTTCATGCAGCTACACTACGAAAACCTGATGATCGATATGGTACATTTTTGTTTTTCTGATGTCACGATGGAAAGGTGAAGAAGATTCTGCTGAAGAAAAGCGACACAAGGCATTAGTCGCCTTGCTGGTAACCAGCCCATTTGAATCATTTTCGCCTTTCATTTTCTTCAGTATTTGATGCATGTGCATTTTCACATAATTTGTAACAAACCAATTCATAGATTCGTTGCAGATGAATAACTAACCAGGCACAAATCCATTTCAGTATGATCGTGCCCCATTTACTGACCTAACGAACACTCGTGATAATTAGCGTCGTCCCGAGCAAAACCAAATCTGACATCTTAGTCTGAATTTATCTAACACTATGGAATAGAGTAAATGATAACCAAAAGTAAAAAAAATGTGACATTATGATTAGTCATACTATCTGTAATCCATTCTCTTTTGCTTTAAGGGAGTTGGTTTGTTGATAATCATGACCAACTGAAACTGATTAAACCGGTAGAGCCTGACCTCAATTGGCGCGAGTGCTCTATGAAAGATTGGGATTTACCCTGCTAATGTGCCACCTTTGGTTTTGGTTCAGGAAGAAGAAGGTAGTATATGGCGATGAGTGTAACTCGCTTGATGCTTTTTTCAAATCCTTTGTTCTACCAAAAGTACTGGTATTAGCAGGGTTTCTACACATTTGGAATACATTATCAAGAAAATTTAGATATAGTCTAATCAAATTCATTTAAATTCAGTTTGATTATAGGGTCTGTTCATTTTTAACATTGATTTTATCATGTTATAATGTCATACCATATAGTTCTTAAAACTGCATATGTTTTCCTACTGCAGGTGCCACTCACTATCGGAACAGGGCTCTAAGCCGACAGCCAAATGTATGCCGACGGCAGCCGTCGGCCTAATCCGAGCTATGCCGACAGCTAGGTTCTGGCCGTCGGCCTACAATGGCCGTCGGGCTATCCCCGTCTACGCCGACAGCAGCCGTGGGCATATCTCAGCCGTCGGCTTATCCCAGACTACGCCTACAGCTGCCGTCGGCATATCTCGGCCGTCGGCATAGATGCGGGCCCGCTGACAACGGTCATCACGGCCGGCTAACGACGTCTAATCTATGCCGACGGCCGAGACGGGTGGCCGTCGGCATAGATACGGGTGACACGTCACCGATCCAGAGCGCACCGACCAGGACCTATGCCGACGGCTGCCGTTGGCATAGATGACACGTCACCGATCCATGCGTGCCGTCCATCTGCCCTGGCCACAGCCGTCGGCATAGTTTTTTTCTTTTTTTCATATAGTATTATTATTATTAAGCATATATTATGTGTTAATAAGCATACATATAGTATGTGTTAATAAGCATATATATTATGTTAATAAGCATATAGTATGTGTTAATAAGCATACATATAGTTTTTTCTTCTTTCTCTTCATTGTTTTCTTTATTATTATTATTTAACTAACTTACATATAGTATGTGTTAATAAGCATACATACATTATTTTTCGGTTTCAGAAGAGCGGTGTGACCCCCCTCACGAGCGGTGCATGACACCGGCACTGGAGCGGGAACATTTGCATCGGGTCTATCTGAAGGGACTTTGCTCCAAGTGTTTATATATATATATATATATATATATATATATATATATATATATATATATATATATATATATATCAGATGACCTACCACAACCGGGTGGTGTTATGGCATGTCCCAAGAGGCGACACGCATCTCTGTGGTGTGGCCCGTCACTGACGGCGCGCCACGCAAGACCGGAGGGGGGAACAGACGTCGGGTCTACACGGAGTGGATGTATCTGTGGTTTTGGCCCGGATGTTGCTCCCCGGTGTCCCTCTTGGCCGACCTGACACAACCGGGTGGAGAGGTCCACTGGTCAAAGCCCGTCTGTGGGAAGTCAAAGGGCTAGATCTCGTGGTCAACCGCTCCAGGGTTAGGCGGGACGGGGGCCCTGGGGGGTAGCAATGCCACCAGAGCGTCGTACCGGGCCCTCATACATGCGGGGTGGTGTTGTGGCATGTCCGAAGAGGCGGCACGCGTCTCCGGTGCGTGGCCCCCCTCACGGACGGCGCCGCCGCCGGCACCTGGAGGGGTGAAACCGAAGCGTCGGGTCTACACGGAGTGGATGTAGCTGTGGGTTTGGCCCGGATGTTGCTCCCCGGTCTCCCTCGGGGCCGACCTGACACAACCGGGTGGAGAGGTCCACTGGTCAAAGCCCGTCCGTGGGAAGTCAAAGGGCTAGATCTCGCGGTCAACCGCTCCAGGGTTAGGCCCTAGGGGGTAGCAATGCCATCGGAGCATCGTACCGGGCCCTCATACATGCGGGGTGGTGTTGTGGCATGTCCTAAGAGGCGGCACGCGTCTCCGGTGCGTGGCCCCCCAAACGGACGGCGCCGCCGCCGGCACCTGGAGGGGGGAAACTGACGCGTCGGGTCTACATGGAGTGGATGTAGCTATGGGTTTGGCCCGGATGTTGCTCCCCGGTGTCCCTCTGGGCCGACCTGACACAACCGGGTGGAGAGGTCCACTGGTCAAAGCCCGTCCGTGGGAAGTCAAAGGGCTAGATCTCGTGGTCAACCGCTCCAGGTTTAGGCGGGACGTGGCCCTTGGGGTAGCAATGCCACCGGAGCATCGTACCGGGCCCTCATACATGCGGGGTGGTGTTGTGTCATGTCCTAAGAGGCGGCACGCGTCTCCGGTGCCTGACCCCCCTCACGGACGGCGCCGCCGCCGGGCACCTGGAGGGGGGAAACTGACAAGTCGGGTCTACACGGAGTGGATGTAGCATTGGGTTTGGCCCGGATGTTGCTCCCCGGTGTCCCTCTGGGAGGACCTGACACGACCGGGTGGAGAGGTCCACTGGTCAAAGCCCGTCCGTGGGAAGTCAAAGGGCTAGATCTCGTGGTCAACCGCTCCAGGGTTAGGCGGGACGGGGGCCCTGGGGGGTAGCAATGCCACCGGAGCGTCATACCGGGCCCTCATACATGCGGGGTGGTGTTGTGGCATGTCCTAAGAGGCGGCACGCGTCTCCGGTGCGTGGCCCCCCTCACGGACGGCGCCGCCGCCGGCACCTGGAGGGGGGAAACTGATGCGTTGGATCTACACGGAGTGGATGTAGCTGTGGGTTTGGCCCGGATGTTGCTCCCCGGTGTCCCTCTGGGCCGACCTAACACAACCGGGTGGAGAGGTCCACTGGTCAAAGCCCGTCCGTGGGAAGTCAAAGTTACATCCAAATTTAACAGGGGAAACCCCGTTAAACATTTTCAAAATCCTTAAAAACCTAACAGAAAAAAAGTTACAGGGCTTTTAAGATCTAGAGTGGAAAAAATCGAAAAAATTTCAAACTGTGGTCAAACAATGGTCAAACTAATTATTCTAGAATATTAGTGTTACTAAATAATTATTTCAGTTATTTTGAATTTTTGTCAAATCTGGTCAAATTGTGGTCAAACTATGGTCAAACAATGGTCAAACTAATTATTCAAAATAACTATTGTTTTCTAAATAATTATTGTTTTTTAAAACAATAGTTTCAAACTCAAACAGTGAAATGTGTCACTTCATGCTCACTGAGGGTTAATAGGATTGACATCTTACTATTGTCAGGAAAACAACAAGTGCAGACTTGGAAACGAAGGAGAATAGAACCCGGAGTTAAGCGTGCTCAGGCTGGGGGAGTGGGAGGATGGGTGACCGTTCGGGAAGTTAGATGATTTGGAATGATGAGGGGTGATTAGAGATTAGATGATAAATTGAGCAGTGATGAGGGGTGCTGATTAGAGATTAGAGGTTAAAATGATTCAGAAATTTGAAAATAAAAAATTATCCAATTTTTAAAAAAAAAATCATAAAGGTGGAGCTCCACGTGGCCGCGGCCTTTAGTCCCGGTTCTGGATTGAACCGGGACTAAAGGGGGGAGGCATTAGTACCGAACCTTGAGTCCCGGTTCACCAACCGGGACTAAAGGCCCTTACCAACCGGGACAATAGGCCCTTTTTCTACTAGTGACGCTGCCTCTCGGTCGTGGCCCCTCACGGACGGGCGCCACGCCGCACCTTGAGGGGGAACCGACGCGTTGGGTCTACACGCAGTGGATGTAGCTGTGGGTTTGGCCCGGATGTTGCTCCCCGGTGTCCCTTTGGGCCGACCTGACACAACCGGGTGGAGTGGTCCACTGGTCAAAACCCGTCCGTGGGAAGTCAAAGGGCTTGATCTCGTGGTCAACCGCTCCAGGGTTAGGCGGGACAAGGGCCCTGGATGGTAGCAATGCCACCGGAGCTTCGTACCGGGCCCTCGTAAATGCGGGGTGGTGTTGTGGCATGTCCTAAGAGGCGTGCACGCTGCCTCCGGTGCGTGGCCCCTCACAGACGGCGGCGGCCACGCACTGGAGGGGGGAAACTCAAGGCCGGGTCTACACGGAGTGGATGTAGCTGTGGGTTTGGCCCGGATGTTGCTCCATGTTGTCCCTCTGGGCCGACCTGACACAACCGGGTGGAGAGGTCCACTGGTCAAAGCCCGTCCGTGGGAAGTCAAATTTACATCCAAATTTAACAGGGGGAACCCCGTTAAACATTTTCAAAATCCTCAAAACCCTAACAGAAAAAAAGTTACGGGGCTTTGAAGATCTAGAGTGGAAAAATCAAAAAAATTTCAAACTGTGGTCAAACAATGGTCAAACAATGTTCAAACTAATTATTCTAGAATATTAGTGTTACTAAATAATTGTTTCAGTTATTTTGAATTTTGGTCAAATCTGGTCAAACTGTGGTCAAACTGTGGTTAAACTGTGGTCAAACAATGGTCAAACTAATTATTCAAAATAACTATTGGTTTCTAAATAATTATTGTTTTTTAAAACAATAGTTTCAAACTCAAACAGTGAAATGTGTCACTTCATGCTCACTGAGGGTTAATAGGATTGACATCTTACTATTGTCAGGAAAACAACAAGTGCAGACTTGGAAACGAAGGAGAATAGAACCCGGAGTTAAGCGTGCTCAGGCTGGGGGAGTGGGAGGATGGGTGACCGTTCGGGAAGTTAGATGATTTGGAATGATGAGGGGTGATTAGAGATTAGAGGATAAATTGAGCAGTGATGAGGGGTGCTGATTAGAGATTAGAGGTTAAAATAATTCATAAAATTGAAATAAAAAATTATCCAAAAAAATTTTAAAAAAAATTTCAAAAAGAAAAATCATAAAATTTCCTTTAGTCCCGGATGGTGCAACCGGGACTAAAGGTGGAGCTCCACGTGGCCACGGCCTTTAGTCCCCGTTCTGGATAGAACCGGGACTAAAGGGGGGAGGCATTAGTACCGACCCTTTAGTCCCGGTTCACCAACCGGGACTAAAGGCCCTTACCAACCGGGACAATAGGCCCTTTTTCTACTAGTGACGCGTCTCCGGTGCGTGGCCCCCCTCACGGACGGCGCCGCCGCCGGCACCTTGAGGGGGGAAACTGACGCGTCGGGTCTACACGCAGTTGATGTAGCTGTGGGTTTGGCCCGGATGTTGCTCCCCGGTGTCCCTTTGGGCCGACCTGACACAACCGGGTGGAGAGGTCCACTAGTCAAAACCCGTCCGTGGGAAGTCAAAGGGCTTGATCTCGTGGACAACCGCTCTAGGGTTAGGCGGGACAAGGGCCCTGGATGGTAGCAATGCCACCGGAGCTTCGTACCGGGCCCTCGTAAATGCGGGGTGGTGTTGTGGCATGTCCTAAGAGGCGGCACGCGTCTCCGGTGCGTGGCCCCCCTCACGGACGGCGCCGCCGCCGGCACCTGGAGGGGGGAAACTGAAGCGTCGGGTCTACACGGAGTGGATGTAGCTGTGGGTTTGGCCCGGATGTTGCTCCCCGTTGTCCCTCTGGGCCGACCTGACACAACCGGGTGGAGAGGTCCACTGGTCAAAGCCCGTCCACGTGGCCACGGCCTTTAGTCCCCGTTCTGGATAGAACCGGGACTAAAGGGGGGAGGCATTAGTACCGACCCTTTAGTCCCGGTTCACCAACCGGGACTAAAGGCCCTTACCAACCGGGACAATAGGCCCTTTTTCTACTAGTGACGCGTCTCCGGTGCGTGGCCCCCCTCACGGACGGCGCCGCCGCCGGCACCTTGAGGGGGGAAACTGACGCGTCGGGTCTACACGCAGTTTGATGTAGCTGTGGGTTTGGCCCGGATGTTGCTCCCCGGTGTCCCTTTGGGCCGACCTGACACAACCGGGTGGAGAGGTCCACTAGTCAAAACCCGTCCGTGGGAAGTCAAAGGGCTTGATCTCGTGGTCAACCGCTCTAGGGTTAGGCGGGACAAGGGCCCTGGATGGTAGCAATGCCACCGGAGCTTCATACCGGGCCCTCGTAAATGCGGGGTGGTGTTGTGGCATGTCCTAAGAGGCGGCACGCGTCTCCGGTGCGTGGCCCCCCTCACAGACGGCGCCGCCGCCGGCACCTGGAGGGGGGAAACTGAAGCGTCGGGTCTACACGGAGTGGATGTAGCTGTGGGTTTGGCCCGGATGTTGCTCCCCGGTGTCCCTCTGGGCCGACCTGACACAACCGGGTGGAGAGGTCCACTGGTCAAAGCCCGTCCGTGGGAAGTCAAAGTTACATCCAAATTTAACAGGGGGAACCCCGTTAAACAATTTCAAAATCCTCAAAACCCTAACAGAAAAAAAGTTACGGGGCTTTTAAGATCTAGAGTGGAAAAATCGAAAAAATTTCAAACTGTGGTCAAACAATGTTCAAACTAATTATTCTAGAATATTAGTGTTACTAAATAATTGTTTCAGTTATTTTGAATTTTGGTCAAATCTGGTCAAACTGTGGTCAAACTGTGGTTAAACTGTGGTCAAACAATGGTCAAACTAATTATTCAAAATAACTATTGTTTTCTAAATAATGATTGTTTTTTAAAACAATAGTCTCAAACTCAAACAGTGAAATGTGTCACTTCATGCTCACTTAGGGTTAATAGGATTGACATCTTACTATTGTCAGGAAAACAACAAGTGCAGACTTGGAAACGAAGGAGAATAGAACCCGGAAGTTAAGCGTGTTTCAGCCGGGAGTGGGAGGATGGGTGACCGTTCGGGAAGTTAGATGATTTGGAATGATTAGGGGTGATTAGAGATTAGAGGATAAATTGAGCAGTGATGAGGGGTGCTGATTAGAGATTAGAGGTTAAAATAATTCATAAAATTGAAATAAAAAATTATACAAACAAATTTTAAAAAAAAATTTCAAAAAAAGAAATCATAAAATTTCCTTTAGTCCCGGTTGGTGCAACCGGGACTAAAGGTGGAGCTCCACGTGGCCGCGGCCTTTAGTCCCCGTTCTGGATTGAACCGGGACTAAAGGGGGGAGGCATTAGTACCAACCCTTTAGTCCCGGTTCACCAACCGGGACTAAAGGCCCTTACCAACCGGGACAATAGGCCCTTTTTCTACTAGTGACGCGTCTGCGGAAAACAACAAGTGCAGACTTGGAAAAGAGGGAGAATAGAACCCGAAAGTTAAGCGTGCTCAGGCTGGGGGAGTGGGAGGATGGTTGACCGTTCGGGAAGTTAGATGATTTGGAATGATGAGGGGTGATTAGAGATTAAAGGATAAACTAAGCAGTGATGAGGGTGCTGATTAGAGATTAGAGGTTAAAATAGTTCAGAAATTTGAAAATAAAAAATTATCGAAAAAAAATTAATTTTTTTAAAAAAGAATTTCAAAAAAAAAATTTAAAAAAAATCATAAAATTTGTTACCAACCGGGACTAAAGGTGGAGCTCCACGTGGCCGCGGCCTTTAGTCGCGGTTCTGGATTGAACCGGGACTAAACGGGGGAGGCATTAGGACCGACCCTTTAGTCCCGGTTCACCAACCGGGACTAAAGGCCCTTACCAACCGGGACAATAGGCCCTTTTTCTACTAGTGACGCGTCTCCGGTGCGTGGCCCCCCTCGCGGACGGCGCCACCGCCGGCACCTGGAGGGGGGAAACTGACGCGCCGGGTCTACACAGAGTGGATGTAGCTGTGGGATTTGCCCGGATGTTGCTCCCGGTGTCCCTCTGGGCCGACCTGACACAACCGGGTGGAGAGGTCCACTGGTCGAAACCCGTCCGTGGGAAGTCAAAGGGCTAGATCTCGTAGTCAACCGCTCCAGGGTTAGGCCGGACGGGGGCCCTGGGGGGTAGCAATGCCACCGAGGCGTCGTCGGCCCTCATACATGCGGGGTGGTGTTGTGGCATGTCCTAAGAGGCGGCACGCGTCTCCGGTGCGTGGCCCCCCTCACGGACGGCGCCGCCGCCGGCACCTGGAGGGGGGAAACTAACGCGTCGGGTCTACACGGAGTGGATGTAGCTGTGGGTTTGGACCGGATGTTGTTCCCCGGTGTCCATCTGGGCCGACCTGACGCAACCGGGTGGAGAGGTCCACTGGTCAAAGCCCGTCCGTGGGAAGTCAAAGGGCTAGATCTCGTGGTCAACGGCTCCAGGGTAGGCGGGACGGGGGCCCTGGTGGTATCAATGCCACCGGAGCATCGTACCGGGCCCTCGTACATGCGGAGTGGTGTTGTGGCATGTCCTAAGAGGCGCACGCTGCGTCTCGGTGCGTGCCCCTCACGGACGGCGCCGCCGCCGGCACCTGGAGGGGGGAAACTGAAGCGTCGTGTCTACACGGAGTGGATGTAGCTGTGGGTTTGGACTGGATGTTGTTCCCCGGTGTCCCTCTAGGCCGACCTGACACAACCGGGTGGAGAGGTCCACTTGTCAAAGCCCGTCCGTGGGAAGTCAAAGTTACATCCAAATTTAACAGGGGGAACCCCGTTAAACATTTTCAAAATCCTCATAAACCTAACAGAAAAAAAGTTACGGGGCTTTTAAGATCTAGAGTGGAAAAAATCGAAAAAATTTCAAACTGTGGTCAAACATTGGTCAAACTAATTATTCCAGAATATTAGTGTTACTAAATAATTATTTCAGTTATTTTGAATTTTGGTCAAATCTGGTCAAACTGTGGTCAAACTATGGTCAAACAATGGTCAAACTAATTATTCAAAACAACTTTTGTTTTCTAATTTTTTTTAAAACAATAGTTTCAAACTCAAACAGTGAAATGTGTCACTTCATGCTCACTGAGGGTTAATAGGATTGACATCTTACTATTGTCAGGAAAACAACAAGTGCAGACTTGGAAAGGAGGGAGAATAGAACCCGGAAGTTAAGCGTGCTCAGGCTGGGGGAGTGGGAGGATGTGTGACCGTTCGGGAAGTTAGATGATTTGGAATGATGAGGGGTGATTAGAGATTAGAGGATAAATTGAGCAGTGTTGAGGGGTGCTGATTAGAGATTAGAGGTTAAAATAATTCAAAAATTTGAAAATAAAAAATTATCCAAATTTTTTTTAAAAAAATTCAAAAAAAAAATCTCCTTTTGTCCCGGTTGGTGTTACCAACCGGAACTAAAGGTGGAGCTCCACGTGGCTGCGGCCTTTAGTCCCGGTCCTGGATTGAACCGGGACTAAAGGGGAGGTATTAATCGACCCTTTAGTCCCGGTTCACCAACCGGAACTAAAGGCCCTTACCAACCGGGACAATAGGCCCTTTTTCTACTAGTGACGCGTCTTCGGTGCGTGGCCCCCCTCACGGACGGCGCCGCCGCTGGCACTTGGAGGGGGGAAACTGACGCGTCGGGTCTATACGGAGTGGATGTAGCTGTGGGTTTTGCACGGATGTTGCTCCCCGGTGTCCCTCTGGGCCGACCTGACACAACTGGGTGGAGAGGTCCACTGGTCAAAATCCGTCCGTGGGAAGTCAGAGGGCTAGATCTCGTGGTCAACCGCACTAGGGTTAGGCGGGACGGGGGCCCAGGGGGGTAGCAATGCCACAGGAGCATCGTACCGGGCCCTCATACATGCGGGGTGGTGTTGTGGCATGTCCTAAGAGGCGGCATGCGTCTCCGGTGCGTGGCCCCCCTCACGGATGGCGCCGCCGCCGGCACCTGGAGGGGGGAAACTGACGTGTCGGGTCTACACGGAGTGGATGTAGCTATGGGTTTTGCCCGGATGTTGCTCCCCGGTGTCCCTCTGGGCCGACCTGACACAACCGGGTGGAGAGGTCCACTGGTCAATGCCCTTCCGTGGGAAGTCAAAGGTCTAGATCTCATGGTCAACCGCTCCAGGGTAGGCGGGACGGGGCCCCTGGGGGGTAGCAATGCCACCGGAGCGTCGTATCGGGCCCTCGTACATGCGGGGTGGTTTTGTGGCATGTCCTATGAGGCGGCACGCGTCTCCGGTGTGTGGCCCCCCTCACGGACGGCGCCGCCGCCGGCACCTGGATGGGGTAAACTGACGCGTCGGGTCTACACGGAGTGGATGTAGCTGTGGGTTTTGCCCGGATGTTGCTCCCCGGTGTCCCTCTGGGCCGACCTGACAAAACCGGGTGGAGAGGTCCACTTGTCAAAACCCGTCCGTGGGAAGTCAAAGGGCTAGATCTCCTGGTCAACTGCTCCAGGGTTAGGCGGGACGGGAGCCCGGGGGGGGGGGGGTAGCAATACCACCGGAGCGTCGTACCGGGCCCTCATACATGCGGGGTGGTGTTGTAGCATGTCCTAAGAGGCGGCACGTGTCTCCGGTGCGTGGCCCCCCTCACGGACGGCGCCGCTGCCGACACCTGGAGGGGGGAAACTGACGCGTCGGGTTTACACGGAGTGGATGTAGCTGTGGGTTTTGCCCGGATGTTGCTCCCCGGTGTACCTCTAGGCCGACCTGACACAACCGGGTGGAGAGGTCCACTGGTCAAAGCCCGTCCGTGGGAAGTCAAAGTTACATCCAAATTTAACAGGGGGAACCCCGTTAAACATTTTCAAAATCCTCATAAACCTAACAGAAAAAAAGTTACGGGGCCTTTAAGATCTAGAGTGGGAAAAATCAAAAAAAATTCAAACTGTGGTCAAACAATGGTCAAACTAATTATTCCAGAATATTAGTGTTACTAAATAATTATTTCAGTTATTTTGAATTTTGGTCAAATCTGGTCAAATTGTGGTCAAACTATGGTCAAACAATGGTCAAACTAATTATTCAAAACAACTATTGTTTTCTAAATAATTATTGTTTTTTAAAACAATAGTTTCAAACTCAAACAGGGAAATGTGTCACTTCATGCTCACTGAGGGTTAATAGGATTGACATCTTACTATTGTCAGGAAAACAACAAGTGCAGACTTGGAAAGGAGGGAGAATAGAACCCGGAAGTTAAGCGTGCTTTCAAATGGGGAGTGGGAGGATGTGTGACAGTTCAGGAAGTTAGATGATTTGGAATGATGAGGGGTGATTAGAGATTAGAGGATAAATTGAGCAGTGATGAGGGGTGCTGATTAGAGATTAGAGGTTAAAATAATTCAAAAATTTGAAAATAAAAAATTATCCTAAAAATTTTAAAAAAAAATTCAAAAAAAATCATAAAATTTCCTTTAGTCCCGGTTGGTGTTACCAACCGGGACTAAAGGTGGAGCTCCACGTGGCCACGGCCTTTAGTCCCGGTTCTGGATTGAACCGGTTCTAAAGGGGGGAGGCATTAGTACCGACCCTTTAGTCCCGGTTCACCAACCGGGACTAAAGGCCCTTACCAACCGGGACAATAGGCCCTTTTTCTACTAGTGACGCGTCTCAAGGCGTGGCCCCTCACGGACGGGCGCCGCCACGCAAGACTTGGAGGGGGGAAACTGACGCGTCGAGTCTATACGGAGTGGATGTAGCTGTGGGTTTTGCCCGGATGTTGCTCCCCGGTGTCCCTCTGGGCCGACCTGACACAACCTGGTGGAGAGGTCCATTGGTCAAAATCCATCCGTGGGAAGTCAGAGGGCTAGATCTCGTGGTCAACCGCACCAGGGTTAGGCAGGACGGGGGCCCAGGGGGGTAGCAATGCCACCGGAGCATCGTACCGGGCCCTCATACATGCAGGGTGGTGTTGTGGCATGTCCTAAGAGGCGGCACGCGTCTCCGGTGCGTGGCCCCCCTCACGGACGGTGCCGCCGCACCGGAGGGGGAAAAGCCGACGGCCGGGTCTACACGGAGTGGATGTAGCTGTGGGTTTTGCCCGGATGTTGCTCCCCGGTGTCCCTCTGGGCCGACCTGACACAACCGGGTGGAGAGGTCCACTGGTCAACGCCCGTCCGTGGGAAGTCAAAGGTCTAGATCTCATGGTCAACCGCTCCAGGGTAGGCGGGACGGGGGCCCTGGGGGGTAGCAATGCCACCGGAGCGTCGTACCGGGCCCTCGTACATGCGGGGTGGTGTTGTGGCATGTCCTAAGAGGCGGCACGCGTCTCCGGTGCGTGGCCCCCCTCACGGACGGCGCCGCCGCCGGCACCTGGAGGGGGGAAACTGACACGTCGGGTCTACACGGAGTGGATGTAGCTGTGGGTTTTCCCGGATGTTGCTCCCCGGTGTCCCTCTGGGCCGACCTGACATAACCGGGTGGAGAGGTCCACTGGTCAAAACCCGTTCGTGCAAAGTCAAAGGTCTAGATCTCCTGGTCAACCGCTCCAGGGTGAGGCGGGACGGGGGCCCTGGAGGGTAGCAATGCCACCGGAGCGTCGTACCGGGCCCTCATACATGCGGGGTGGTGTTGTGGCATGTCCTAAGAGGCGGCACGTCTCGGTCGTGGCCCCCCTCACGGACGGGCGCCACCACGACACTGGAGGGGGAAACCGACGCCGGGTCTACACGGAGTGGATGTAGGCATGGGTTTTGCCCGGTATTGCTCCCGGTGTCCCTCTAGGCCGACTGACACAACCGGGTGGAGAGGTCCATCGTCAAAGCCCGTCTGTGGGAAGTCAAAGGGCTAGATCTCGTGGTCAACGGCTCTGTGGTAGGCGGACGGGGCCCTGGGTAGTAATGCCACGGAGGCGTCAGACCGGGCCCTCGTGACATGCGGGGTGGTGTTGTGGCATGTACTAATAGGCGGCACGCTGCCTCTCGGTGCGTGGCCCCCTCACGGACGGCGCCACCGGCAAGACTGGAGGGGGGAAATCAAGCGTCGAGTCTACACGGAGTGGATGTAGCTGTGGGTTTGGCCCGGATGTTGCTCCCCGGTGTCCCTCTGGGCCGACCTGACACAACCGGGTGGAGAGGTCCACTGGTCAAAGACCGTCCGTGGGAAGTCAAAGTTACATCCAAATTTAACAGGGGGAACCCCGTTAAACATTTTCGAAATCCTCATTAACCTAACAGAAAAAAGTTACGGGGCTTTTAAGATCTAGAGTGGAAAAAATAGAAAAAATTTCAAACTGTGGTCAAACAATGGTCAAACTAATTATTCCAGAATATTAGTGTTACTAAATAATTATTTCAGTTATTTTGAATTTTGGTCAAATCTGGTCAAACTGTGGTCAAACAATGGTCAAACTAATTATTCAAAACAACTATTGTTTTCTAAATAATTATTCTTTTTTTAAAACAATAGTTTCAAACTCAAACAGTGAAATGTGTCACTTCATGCTCACTGAGGGTTAATAGGATTGACATCTTACTATTGTCAGGAAAACAACAAGTGCAGACTTGGAAAGGAGGGAGAATAGAACCCGGAAGTTAAGCGTGCTCAGTGGGGAGTGGGAGGATGTGACCGTTCGGGAAGTTAGATGATTTGGAATGATGAGGGTGATTAGAGATTAGAGGATAAATTGAGCAGTGATGAGGGGTGCTGATTAGAGATTAGAGGTTAAAATAATTCAAAAATTTGAAAATAAAAAATTATCCAATTTTTTTTTTTTAAAAATTTCAAAAAAAATCATAAAATTTCCTTTAGTCCCGGTTGGTGTTAGTCCCGGTTCTGGATTAAACCGGGACTAAAGGGGGGAGGCATTAGTACCGACCCTTTAGTCCCGGTTCACCAACCGGGACTAAAGGCCCTTACCAACCGGGACAATAGGCCCTTTTTCTACTAGTGACACGTCTTCGGTGTTTGGCCCCCCTCACGGACGGCGCCGCCGCCGGCACTTGGAGGGGGGAAACTGACGCGTCGGGTCTATACGGAGTGGATGTAGCTGTGGGTTTTGCCCGGATGTTTCTCCCTGGTGTCCCTCTGGGCCGACCTGACACAACCGGGTGGAGAGGTCCACTGGTCAAAATCCGTCCGTGGGAAGTCAAAGGTCTAGATCTCATGGTCAACCGCCTGTGGTAGGCGGACGGGGCCCTGGGGTAGTAATGCCACCGAGGCGTCATCGGGCCCTCGTACATGCGGGGTGGTGTTGTGGCATGTCCTAAGAGGCGCACGCTGCCTCGGTATGCGTGGCCCCCTCACGGACGGAAGCACGGCGCACCGGAGGGGGGAAACTAACGCGTCGGGTCTACACGGAGTGGATGTAGCTGTGGGTTTTGCCCGGATGTTGCTCCCCGGTGTCCCTCTGGGCCGACCTGACAAAACCGGGTGGAGAGGTCCACTGGTCAAAACCCGTCCATGGGAAGTCAAAGGGCTAGATCTCCTGGTCAACCGCTCCAGGATTAGGCGGGACGGGGGCCCTGGGGGGTAGCAATGCCACCGGAGCGTCGTACCGGGCCCTCATACATGCGAGGTGGTGTTGTCGCATGTCCTAAGAGGCGGCACGCGTCTCCGGTGCGTGGCCCTCACGGACGGCGCGCCACGCCGCACTGGAGGGGGGAAACTGACGCGTCGGGTCTACACGTAGTGGATGTAGCAGTGGGTTTGGCCCGGATGTTGCTCCCCGGTGTACCTCTGGGCCAAACTGACACAACCGGGTGGAGAGGTCCACTGGTCAAAGCCCGTCCGTGGGAAGTCAAAGGGCTAGATCTCCTGGTCAACCGCTCCAGGGTTAGGCGGGACGAGGGCCCTGGGGGTAGCAATGCCACCGGAGCGTCGTACCGGGCCCTCATACAAGCGGGGCGGTGTTGTGGCATGTCATAAGAGGCGACACGCGTCTCCGGGGTGTGGCCCCCCTCACGGACGGCGCCGCCGCCGGCACCTGGAGGGGGGAAACTGACGCGTCGGGTCTACGCGGACTGGATGTAGCTGCGGGTTTGGCCCCGATGTTGCTCCCTGGTGTCCCTCTGGGCCGACCTGACACAACCGGGTGGAGAGGTCCACTGGTCAAAACCCGTCCGTGGGAAGTCAAAGGGCTAGATCTCGTGGTGAACCGGTCCAAGGTTAGGCGGGACGGGGGCCCTGGAGGGTAGCAATGCCACCGGAGCATCATACCGGGCCCTCGTACATGCGGGGTGGTGTTGTGGCATGTCCTAAGAGGCGCCACGCGTCTCCGGTGCGTGGACCCCCTCACGGACGGCGCCGCCGCCGGCACCTAGAGGGGGAAACTGAAGCGTCGGGTCTACACGGAGTGGATGTAGCTGTGGGTTTTGCCCGGATGTTGCTCCCCGGTGTCCCTCTGGGCCGACCAGACACAACCGGGTGGAGAGGTCCACTGGCCAATGCCCGTCCGTGGGAAGTCAAAGGTCTAGATCTCATGGTCAACCGCCCAGTGGTAGGCGGACGAGGGCCCCGGGGTAGCAATGCCACCGGAGCGTCGCATCGGGCCCCTCGACACGCTGGGTGGTGTTGTGGCATGTCCTAAGAGGCGGCACGCGTCTGGTGCGTGGCCCCCTCACGACGGCGACCGCGCCAAAGACTGGAGGGGGAAATTTACGCGTCGGGTCTACACGGAGTGTATGTAGCTGTGGGTTTTGCCCGGATGTTGCTCCCCGGTGTCCCTCTGGGCTGACCTGACAAAACCGGGTGGAGAGGTCCACTAGTCAAAACCCGTCCGTGGGAAGTCAAAGGGCTAGATCTCCTGGTCAACCGCTCCAGGGTTAGGCGGGACGGGGGCCCTGGGGGGTAGCAATGCCACCGGAGCGTCGTACCGGGCCCTCATACATGCGAGGTGGTGTTGCGCATGTCCTAAGAGGCGGCACGCGTCTCCGGTGCATGGCCCCCCTCACGGACGGGCGCCGCCGCCGCACTGGAGGGGAACCGACTGGCCGGGTCTACACGGAGTGGATGTAGCGATGGGTTTGGCCCGGATGTTGCTCCCGGTGTACCTCTGGGCCGAATCGACAAAACCGGTGGAGAGGTCCACCGTCAAAGCCCGTCCGTGGGAAGTCAAAGGGCTAGATCTCCTGGTCAACCGCTCGAGGTTAGGCGGACGGGGCCCTGGGTAACAATGCCACCGGAGCGTCGTACCGGGCCCTCATACATGCGAGGTGGTGTTGCGCATGTCCTAAGAGGCGGCACGCGTCTCCGGTGCATGGCCCCCCTCACGGACGGCGCCGCCGCCGGCACCTGGAGGGGGGAAACTGACGCGTCGGGTCTACACGGAGTGGATGTAGCAGTGGGTTTGGCCCGGATGTTGCTCCCCGGTGTACCTCTGGGCCGAACTGACAAAACCGGGTGGAGAGGTCCACTGGTCAAAGCCCGTCCGTGGGAAGTCAAAGGGCTAGATCTCCTGGTCAACCGCCTGTGGTTAGGCGGACGGGGCCCTGGGGGTAGCAATGCCACCGGAGCGTCGTACCGGGCCCTCATACATGCGAGGCGGTGTTGTGGCATGTCATAAGAGGCGACACACGTCTCCCGGGTGTGGCCCCCCACACGGACGGCGCCGCCGCCGGCACCTGGAGGGGGGAAACTGACGCGTCGGGTCTACACGGAGTGGATGTAGCTACGGGTTTGGCCCGGATGTTGTTCCCTGGTGTCCCTTTGGGCCGACCTGACACAACCGGGTGGAGAGGTCCACTGGTCAAAACCCGTCCGTGGGAAGTAAAAGGGCTAGATCTCGTGGTGAACCGCTCCAGGGTTAGGCGGGACGGGGGCCCTGGAGGGTAGCAATGCCACCGGAGCGTCGTACCGGGCCCTCGTACATGCGGGGTGGTGTTGTGGCATGTCCTAAGAGGCGCCACGCGTCTCCGGTGCGTGGCCCCCCTCACGGACGGCGCCGCCGCCGGCACCTAGAGGGGGAAACTGATGCGTCGGGTCTACACGGAGTGGATGTAGCTGTGGGTTTGGCCCGGATGTTGCTCCCCGGTGTCCCTCCGGGCCGACCTGACACAACCGGGTGGAGAGGTCCACCGTCAAAGCCCGTCTGGGAAGTCAAAGTCACATCCAAATTTAACAGGGGGAACCCTGCTAAACATTTTCAAAATCCTCAAAAACCTAATGTAAAAAAAGTTACGGGCTTTTAAGATCTAGAGTGGAAAAAATCGAAAAATTTCAAACTGTGGTGAAACAATGGTCAAACTAATTATCCTAGAATATTAGTGTTACTAAATAATTATTTCAGCTTATTTTGGATTTTGGTCAAATCTGGTCAAACTGTGGTCAAACTAATTATTCAAAATAACTATTGTTTTCTAAATAATTATTGTTTTTAAAACAATAGTTTCAAACTCAAACAAAGTGAAATGTGTCACTTCATGCCGATCGAGGGTTTATAGGATTGACATCTTACTATTGTCGTGAAAACAACAAGTGCAGACTTGGAAACGAGGGAGAATAGAACCCGGAAGTTAAGCGTGCTCAGGCTGGGGGAGTGGGAGGATGTGTGACCGTTCGGGAAGTTAGATGATTTGGAATGATGAGGGGTGATTATAGATTAGAGGATAAATTGAGCAGTGATGAGGGGTGCTGATTAGAGATTAGAGGTTAAAATAATTCAGAAATTTGAAAATAAAAAATTATCCAAAAAAAATTTTAAAAATTTTTTCAAAAAAATATTTCAAAAAAGAAATCATAAAATTTTCTTTAGTCCCGGTTGGTGTTACCAACCGGGCCTAAAGGTGGAGCTCCATTTGGTCATGTTTTAGTCCCTGCTCGATTGAACCGGACTAAAGGGGAGGCATTAGTATCGACCCTTTAGTCCCGGTTCACCAACCGGGACTAAAGGCCCTTACTAACCGGGACAATAGGCCCTTTTTCTACTAGTGACGCGTCTCCGGTGCGTGGCCCCCCTCACGGACGGCGCCGCCGCCGGCACCTAGAAAGGGGAAACTGACGCGTCGGGTCTACATGGAATGGATGTAGCTGTGGGTTTGGCCCGGATGTTGCTCCCGGGTGTCCCTCTGGGCCGACCTTACACAACCGGGTGGAGAGGTCCACTGGTCAAAGCCCGTCCGTGCGAAGTCAAAGGGCTAGATCTCGTTGTCAACCGCTCCAGGGTTAGGCGGGACGGGGGCCCTGGGTGGGAGCAATGCCACCGGAGCGTCATAGCGGGCCCTCATACATGCGGGGTGGTGTCGTGGCATGTCCTAAGAGGCGGCACGCGTCTCCGGTGGATGGCCCCCCTCACGGACGGCGCCGCCGCCAACACCTAGAGGGGGGAAACTGAAGCGTCGGGTCTACACGGAGTGGATGTAGCTGTGGGTTTGGCCCGGATGTTGCTCCCCGGTGTCCCTCCGGGCCGACCTGACACAACCGGGTGGAGAGGTCCACTGGTCAAAGCCCGTCCGTGGGAAGTCAAAGTCACATCCAAATTTAACAGGGGGAACCCCGTTAAACATTTTCAAAATCCTCAAAAACCTAACAGAAAAAAAGTTACAGGGCTTTTAAGATCTAGAGTGGAAAAAATCGAAAAAATTTCAAACTGTGGTGAAACAATGGTCAAACTAATTATCCTAGAATATTAGTGTTACTAAATAATTATTTCAGTTATTTTGGATTTTGGTCAAATCTGGTCAAACTGTGGTCAAACTAATTATTCAAAATAACTATTGTTTTCTAAATAATTATTGTTTTTTAAAATAATAGTTTCAAAATCAAACAATGAAATGTGTCACTTCATGCTCACTGAGGGTTAATAGGATTGACATCTTACTATTGTCAGGAAAACAACACGTGCAGACTTGGAAACGAGGGAGAATAGAACCCGGAAGTTAAGCATGCTCAGGCTGGGGGAGTGGGAGTATGGGTGACCGTTCGGGAAGTAAGATGATTTGGAATGATGAGGGTGATTAGAGATTAGAGGATAAATTGAGCAGTGATGAGGGGTGCTGATTAGAGATTAGAGGTTACAATAATTCAGAAATTTGAAAATAAAAAATTATTCAAAAAAAATCAATAAAAAATTAAAAAAAAATCATAAAATTTTCTTTAGTCCCAGTTGGTGTTACCAACCGGGACTAAAGGTGGAGCTCCACGTGGCCGCGACCTTTAGTCCCCGTTCACCAACCGGCACTAAAGGCCCTTACCAACCGATATAATAGGCCCTTTTTCTACTAGTGACGCGTCTCCGGTGCGTGGCCCCCCTCACGAACGGCTCCGCCGCCGGCACCTGGAGGGGGAAACTGACGCGTCGGGTCTACACGGAGTGGATGTAGCTGTGGGTTTTGCCCGGATGTTGCTCCCCGGTGTCCCTCTGGGCCGACCTGACAAAACCGGGTGGAGAGGTCCACTGGTCAAAACCCGTCCGTGGGAAGTCAAAGGTCTAGATCTCCTGGTCAACCGCTCCAGGGTTAGGCGGGACGGGGGCCCTGGGGGTAGCAATGCCACCGGAGCATCGTACCGGGCCCTCGTACATCCGGGGTGGTGTTGTGGCATGTCCTAAGAGGCGCCACGCGTCTCCGGTGCGTGGCCCCCCTCACGGACGGCGCCACCGCCGGCACCTGGAGGGGGAAACTGAAGCGTCGGGTCTACACGGAGTGGATGTAGCTGTGGGTTTTGCCCGGATGTTGCTCCCCGGTGTCCCTCTGGGCCGACCTGACACAACCATGTGGAGAGGTCCACTGGTCAAAGCCCGTCCATGGGAAGTCAAAGTTACATCCAAATTTAACAGGTGGAACCCCGTTAAACATTTTCAAAATCCTCAAAAACCTAACAGAGAAAAAGTTATGGGGCTTTTAAGATCTAGAGTGGAAAAAATCACAAAAATTTCAAACTGTGGTCAAACAATGGTCAAACTAATTATTTTAGAATATTAGTGTTACTAAATACTTATTTTAGTTATTTTGGATTTTGGTCAAATCTGGTCAAATTGTGGTCAAACTGTGGTCAAACAATGGTCAACCTAATTATTCAAAATAACTATTGTTTTCTAAATAATTATTGTTTTTTAAAACAATAGTTTCAAACTCAAACAGTGAAATGTGTCACTTCATGCTCACTGAGGGTTAATAGGATTGACATCTTACTATTGTCAGGAAAACAACAAGTGCAGACTTGGAAACGAGGGAGAATAGAACCCGGAAGTTAAGCGTGCACAGGCTGGGGGAGTGGGAGGACGGGTGACCGTTCGGGAAGTTAGATGATTTGGAATGATGAGGGGTGATTAGAGATTTGAGGATAAATTGAGCAGTGATGAGGGGTGCTGATTAGAGATTAGAGGTTAAAATAATTGAGAAATTTGAAAATAAACAATTATCCAAACAAAATTTTAAATTTTTTTTCAAAAAAGAAATCATAAAATTTCCTTTAGTCCCGGTTGTGTTACCAACCGGGACTAAAGGTGGAGCTCCACGTGGCATGACCTTTAGTCCCTTCGATTGAACCGGGACTAAAGGGGGGAGGCATTAGTACCGACCCTTTAGTCCCGGTTCACCAACCGGGACTAAAGGCCCTTACCAACTGGGACAATAGGCCCTTTTTCTACTAGTGACGCGTCTCCGGTGCGTGGCCCCCCTAACGGACGGCGCCGCCGCCGGCACCTGGAGGGGGAAACTAAAGCGTCGGGTCTACACGGAGTGGATGTAGCTGTGGGTTTGGCCCGGATGTTGCTCCCGGGTGTCCCTCTGGGCCGACCTTACACAACCGGGTGGAGAGGTCCACTGGTCAAAGCCCGTCCATGGGAAGTCAAAGGGCTAGATCTCGTGGTCAACCGCTCCAGGGTTAGGCGGGAAGGGGGCCCTGGGTGGTAGCAATGCCACCGGAGCGTCGTACCGGGCCCTCA
This sequence comes from Aegilops bicornis, assembly GCA_021605145.1. NCBI lineage: Eukaryota > Viridiplantae > Streptophyta > Magnoliopsida > Poales > Poaceae > Aegilops > Aegilops bicornis. The sequence continues at coordinate 778,649,490 of CM038675.1, forward strand.
ATCATGCGGGGTGGTGTTGTGGCATGTCCTAAGAGGCGGCACGCGTCTCCGGTGCGTGGCCCCCCTCACGGACGGCGCCGCCGCCGGGCACCTGAAGGGGGGAAACTGACGCGTCGGGTCTACACGGAGTGGATTTAGCTGTGGTTTTAGCCCGGATGTTGCTCCACGGTGTCCCTCTAGGCCGACCTGACAAAACCGGTTGGAGAGGTCCACTGGTAAAAGCCCGTCCGTGGGAAGTCAAAGGGCTAGATCTCGTGGTCAACCGCTCCAGGGTTAGGCGGGACGGGGGCCCTGGAGGGACACCGGGCCCTCATACATGCGGGGTGGTGTTGTGGCATGTCCTAAGAGGCGGCACGCGTCTTTGGTGCGTGGCCCCCCTCACGGACGGCGCCGCCACCGGGCACCTGGAGGGGGGAAACTGACGTGTCGGGTCTACACGGAGTGGATGTAGCAGTGGGTTTGGCCTGGATGTTGCTCCCCGGTGTCCCTCTGGGCCGACCTGACACAACCGGGTGGAGAGGTCCACTGGTCAAAGCCCGTCCGTGGGAAGTAAAAGGGCTAGATCTCTTGGTCAACCGCTCCAGGGTTAGGTGGGACGGGGGCCCTGGAGGGTAGCAATGCCACCAGAGCGTCGTACCGGACCCTCGTACATGCGGGGTGGTGTTGTGGCATGTCATAAGAGGCAACACGTGTCTCCGGGGCGTGGCCCCCCTCACGGACGGCGCCGCCGCCGGCACCTGGAGTGGGGAAACTGACGCGTCGGGTCTACATGGAGTGGATGTAGCTGTGGGTTTTGCCCGGATGTTGCTCCCCGGTGTCCCTCTGGGCCGACCTGACACAACCGGGTGGAGAGGTCCAATGGTCAAAACCCGTCCGTGGGAAGTCAAAGGGCTAGATCTCGTGGTCAACCGCTCCAGTGGTTAGGGCGGACGGGGCCCTGGGGGTAGCAATGCCACCGGAGCGTCGTACCGGGCCCTCATACATGCGGGGTGGTGTTGTGGCATGTCCTAAGAGGCGATACCGGGCCCTCAATCATGCGGGGTGGTGTTGTGGCATGTCCTAAGAGGCGGCAAGCGTCTCCGGTGTGTGCCCCCCCTCATGGACGGCGCCGCCGCCGGCACCTGGAGGGGGGAAACTGACGCGTCTGGTCTACACGGAGTGGATTTAGCTGTGGGTTTGGCCCGGATGTTGCTCCCCGGTGTCCCTCTGGGCCGACCTGACACAACCGGGTGGAGAGGTCCACTGGTCAAAGCCCGTCTGTGGGAAGTCAAAGGGCTAGATCTCGTGGTCAACCGCTCCAGGGGTAGGCGGGACGGGGGCCCTGGAGGGTAGCAATGCAACCGAAGCGTCGTACCGGGCCCTCGTACATGCGGGGTGGTGTTGTGGCATGTCCTAAGAGGCGGCACAAGTCTCCGGTGCGTTTCCCGCCTCACGGACGGCGCCGCCGTCGGCACCTGGAGGGGGGAAACAGAACGCGTCGGGTCTACACGGAGTGGAAGTAGCTGTGGGTTTGGCCCGGACGTTGCTCCACGGTGTCCCTTTGGGCCGACCTGACACAACCGGGTGGAGAGGTCCACTGGTCAAAGCCCGTCCGTGGAAAGTCAAAGGGCTAGATCTCGTGGTCAACCGCTCCAGGGTTAGGCGGGACGGGGGCCCTGGGGGGTAGCAATGCCACCGGAGCGTCGTACCGGGCCCTCATACATGCGGGGTGGTGTTGTGGCATGTCCTAAGAGGCGGCACGCGTCTCCGGTGCGTGGCCCCCTCACGGACGGCGCCGCCGCCGGCACCTGGAGGGGGGAAACTGACGCGTAGGGTCTACACGGAGTGGATGTAGCTGTGGGTTTGTCCCGGATGTTGCTCCCCGGTGTCCCTCTAGGCCGACCTGACACAACCGGGTGGAGAGGTCCACTGGTCAAAGCCCGTCCGTGGGAAGTCAAAGGGCTAGATCTCGTGGTCAACCGCTCCAGGGTTAGGCGGGACGGGGGCCCTGGGGGTAGCAATGCCACCGGAGCATCGTACCGGGCCCTCATACATGCGGGGTGGTGTTGTGGCATGTCCGAAGAGGCGGCACGCTGCGTCTCGGCGCGTGCCTCACGGACGGCGCGCCGCCGCAAGACCTGGAGGGGGGAAACTGACGCGTCTGGTCTACATGGAGTGGATGTAGCTGTGGGTTTTGCCCGGATGTTGCTCCCCGGTGTCCCTCTGGGCCGACCTGACACAACCGGGTGGAGAGGTCCACTGGTCAAAACGCGTCCGTGGAAAGTCAAAGGGCTAGATCTCGTGGTCAACCGCTCCAGGGTTAGGCGGGGCGGGGGCCCTGGGGGTAGCAATGCCACCGGAGCGTCGTACCGGGCCCTCATACATGCGGGGTGGTGTTGTGGCATGTCCTAAGAGGCGGCACGCGTCTCCGGTGCGTGGCCCCCCTCACGGACGGCGCCGCCGCCGGCACCTGGAGGGGGGGAAACTGACGCGTCGGGTCTACACGGAGTGGATGTAGCTGTGTGTTTGGCACGGATGTTGCTCCCCGGTGTCCCTCTAGGCTGACCTGACACAACCGGGTGGAGAGGTCCACTGGTCAAAGCGCGTCCGTGGGAAGTTAAAGGGCTAGATCTCATGTTCAACCGCCTGTGGTTAGGGCGGACGGGGCCTTGGGGTAGCAATGCCACCGAGGCGTCGCATCGGGCCCTCATACATGCGGGGTGGTGTTGTGGCAGGTCATAAGAGGCGGCAAGCTGTCTCGGTGCGTGGCCCCTCACGGACGGCGCCACGCCGCACCGGAGGGGGGAAACCGACGCTGCCGGGTCTACACGGAGTGGATTTAGCTGTGGGTTTGGCCCGGATGTTGCTCCCCGGTGTCCCTCTGGGCTGACCTGACACAACCGGGTGGAGAGGTCCACTGGTCAAAGCCCGTGTGTGGGAAGTCAAAGGGCTAGATCTCGTGGTCAACCGCTCCATGGTAGGCGGGACGGGGGCCCTGGGGGGTAGCAATGCCACCGGAGCGTCATACCGGGCCCTCATACATGCGGGGTGGTGTTGTGGCATGTCCTAAGTGGTGGCACGCGTATCCGGTGCGTGGCCCCCCTGTAACACCCCAAAAAAAATTTTAACCTTGCTTTGTTAATTAAAATCTTGCCAGGAAATTTAACTTTCCTATTTCTTGGTTTCTCTTGATTTCAAAACCATTCTTTTCTTGGTTATCTTGGAGTTATCCCCTAAATTGAAAACCTTTCACTTTTGATGTTGGACTTGTTTGCCCTCAAGAAAATCTTCTCTTTTATCAGGAGAATTAATTATATAATATTCTCCCTGATCTTTATTTTCTTGAAAAAGGTTTCCCATAGCTTCATGGTTCCATTTGTACTACAACCCTTTTATAAATTCATTCAAAAATCCCACCAAGATTTGGAGATGTCAGGTGATGTTTTTAAATCACTTTTGTGCAAAAATATCTTCTGCCCATTAATTATTTTGAGCTCTACACCATATTTTCAAATCTGGTCCAGAGAGCATTTTTGCACTACAACCTATTCAGAGTATATTAATCAACTTTGTGCAGAAACCTAATGATGTTCTTTGGAAAATTTGAGTAAACCATCCTCTTTTCCACTCTGGTCCAACTCGAGGTTTGGTACAGCAACCACCTTTTCAGTTGCTCCTTTTTCTTCTGATAGTCCTCCTTGCCAAACCCTCAAGTCCAGGAGAGTGGACCTATGGGATGATTCTAAGTGCTTGCAACATTGCCATTTGCTTTCTGTCCAGAACTGAGGTTTTGCAAAACTTGCACTAACAAGTTTCTTCTTTTGCCAAACTAACCCCACCACCCTCTTGTCCATCCAAAGAGACCCTGATCTGGAGAATTTGGCCACCCCAAGTATTGCCTAGATGCCTTTGGCATTTTGACAAACACCCTGAGTGCATAGCCAGATTTGGCATGGTTTCAAGTTTACCTTGTGAACTTGGCCACCTGACCTAACCACCATGCCCATTTACCTTCTGACTAACCCTACCCTAGCCTTGTCTCTTGCCAGCCTCACCATGACCTCTAGCATGCCTTTGTCATTTTGTCGAGCATGTCCCGTGTATGCTCGGGCGCGAGCAGAGCACGATATTGCACGTGCGCGCCCTAGCCGACGCTGTCGCGCCCTTGGTTTGCCACCGCCCTGGAGCCACGCCCACTCACTAACCCTCTCCCGCAATGCCCCAAGCCGCCTCGGCAGCCTACAGCACCATTGCCGAGCCTTTGGCGGCACGCCGGCGTCTGCAGCTGCCTCGGCCAAGTCGGCGCCGTAAGCCGCCAAAGACTCGCCACCTGCCCCTTTGAGCAGTGCGAGCTCATCCACAAGCGTGTCCTTTAGCTCCCGTAGCCGCCACGTCGACCAAGGTACAGGGAGGCGGTTCGCCAGCGATCTTATCCCCACCACCGCGGAACCAACCTCGTCAAGGCTTATAAAAAAGGAGGCCCCGAGCTGCGTTTAGTTAGCTGCGTAGCCTCAAAGATGCTCCCTAGCTCTCCCATGACAGCCAATCGACCGGGAGGTCTTCTTCCCTGCCTCCAGCAACTCCCGCCGCCGCCATCGCCCAGCCACTCCGGCACCACCAGGGCCTCCCCCTCTCCACTCTCTACACCAGAAGCTCTCTCTTCCTCCCGTAAGCCCGTCCCCCTACTCGATTTTGATCGGAAGCCACCGTAGCCCCAAACCCACTTTGCTCCCGAATGCCTCCTCCGCCGCGAAGCTCACCGCCGGTAACTCACTCCGTCCCCGCCGACCCAACGACTACCGGGAGGACCGCCCTGGTCTTGCGGATCCATCCCGACCCTCTGGAGCCCGCAGGGAGCCACCGTTCACCGGCGTTGATCGTCGTTGCCTTGCCGCCGTTCGGGCAGAGGAAGAGGAGGGAGGGATGGACTGGTCAAACCTGACCAGTGGGCCCCCTGGACCCACTGTCAGAGACCCAGCCCCGCCTCCACGTGTTTAAGTGGAAGCACAAAACCCCGAGTACGTCTCGCCTTTTCGAAGTCGTATTCTGCCCGAAACGTTTTCTTTTCTGTTTTATTTTAAAAGCAGATTTTTGATCAAATCTTTGACTGGCTATAACTTTTGAAATATAACTCCAAATGAATTTATTCTTTTTCCGACACCTCTCAAATTCTGTCTAGTTTATTTTAACATTTATTTGAAAAAAATTCAAACAAATTTTTTTGTGCTGTTTTGAAATTGTGTGTTAATTCCAATATTTTAAAAATAGGATTTTGGGAGAGAGAAGAAAACTTTCAAAAGTTTTGGAGAGTCCCCCACCTCTCCACACCTTGAAGGCAAGCATTCTGAACCCCGGCATAATACTTTTGGTGTGTTAGTCGACACGTATATCACACCACCTCCTTTCGAAGAACTCGTTATTTCATGTGATATGATCATTTGTATGAATGCATATTTGTGATTTTCCTTGTTGTTGGAAATGAATATACTTATGACGGTAATCATCCTCATGTGCCTTACATGCATACCGGAAAGGAATCCGAGAAGGCCTCTGCCTTGGGTAGGCGTGAGGTTGTCGCCGGTCTTCGTTGGGACGGTTATGTCCGGTATGGCATAGTAAGGTATAATGAGCGGTGGTCCTGTTGTTTGAAATATTTTTTTGTTATGCTAATCATACAGGGAATGCTTAAACCTCCTGAGTCGACCATAGATTGAGTCTTGTTCCAGTAACCCCATACTTGTTTCGTACTACCATTTGTCCCTGCCATACGTGGGGTACGGTTCAGTCAGTTGTCGACCCCTTTCAAGCACACGCCGTACAGAGAAGCCATGGTGGAAGATATCGGTTGAAGCCGATAGGCATGCCACCTGGTCCGGGGGCATGTGTGTTTCTGGTTGAGACCGAGAGGGGAGGCCACCCCTTAGAGCGCGCGATACAAATTTGATCCCATGCTACGCGAGGTTGTAGCCTCCCCACTTAGAGTTTTTCTTAACAAGTGTCATGGGTGATTCCTGCATAATCGTAAGTTGAGCTGGTGTGTGCAAGTCAGGTGTTTTCAATTAAAAGGCCGTAGGCGGAATTAGTCCCGATGGACTAAAGAAATCCGTTACTCATGGGTAAAGAGTACACCCTCTGCAGAGATTAAACCTATTCGAATAGCCGTTTCCCTGATTAAGGATTTCAGTCTGGGATGGGTCAGGTGTCGGTCTTAGTGTCGGTCTTCGGAGGGGTTATTATTAAAACAGAACTGGATCACAAATTGAGACTTGAAATGTTTATGAATATTATTTGTCATGGACTAACCCATTATATTATCTGAATTATCGAGTATCCCTGGATGGTTCTACCTCCTGGATATTCACTGTGATTATTTATAAGCCCTTTATGTGGTGTCGCTCAAACGCCCGACTGTGGCATTGCTTTCATTTTATTTATAAGCCCTTTATGTGGTGTCGCTCAGACGCCCGACTGTGGCATTGCTTTCATTTTATTTATAAGCCCTTTATGTGGTGTCGCCGACGCCTCGATCGTGGCATTGCTTTCATTTTATTTATAAGCCCTTTATGTGGTGTCGCTCAGACGCCCGACTGTGGCATTGCTTTCATTTTATTTATAAGCCCTTTATGTGGTGTCGTTCAGACGCCCGACTGTGGCATCGCATCCTGCTCCGTCATTACATATTTGTTGTTACTTATTAATAACCTACATGCATGCATCAAGAATTTCATTTCTATGGCTAACGTTGTGATCATAGAATATTTTTAAGGCATGATTGCCGGTTGTCATAAATTATACCTGTGTTCTTAATGTTTGCGAGTACATTCAAAAGTACTCACTGGCTTGTCCCTGGCTATTGTCTTGGCCAGATTTCTCGCGTGGGGTGGAACGTTGCGACGACAGCCCCGGGGACTAAGCAATGACGATAGCAGCCCCGCGAAGATATGAGTTAACCTAGTCAGCTGTTCCTGTGGGAAATGGAGGCCCGTAGACACCGATGTTTCCAAAAGCCGCTTCCGCCATCAACCACTAGAAACCATTTGTTGTACTCACAGACCAGAATGGTCTTGTACCACATATTTTGTATATTTCTTGGAATTTCTGTATCAAGTTGGTGCCTCATCAGCTAACAGTAATCCTGGGGCTGGTGAGCACGACGGCCATTTTCTGGAATTTATTAACCGGAAAACCGGTCGCCACAGACTTGGTATCAGTGCCAAGCTAACCATTGGCTAATCCTATCTTAGCCAGGTCAATAAACTTAGGCAACCAACCCACCAGATCATAACCGAACCCCAGCCAAGCTTCTCGTGCAAGATAGCCACACAGTGACCCGACGCTTTTGGCAGTCGGTGCCCAACCTATCAACCTAGCCCGTCTATCACGCACACGTGACCAGCACCCAAGGTGTCTCATTCACAAGAGTGTGGAGGAAGACTCCGTCGCCTTTTTCTATAAAAGGGCACGCTAGCCCCAACACAAAGACACCGCCATCAAGCAAAACCGAGCCACAATGTTCGGTCCCGTCATGCACAATGAGACCACAAAGAACCAACCTTGGAGGCTTTGCGACCATACTATAAACCTCACCCGCCGTGCCTATGCGTTAGAAGAGCCACCTGAATATGTTGTGTACCAAGGACCCATGAGTGGTGAGAGCCGTCAATTCAGGCCATCAGACACATCTACGGTAGGGGTCTAGCACCGAGCACCCTACAGAGTTCACCGAAGAACAACTTCCTTTGAGCCACAAGCCATCCAACTGGCTGCTCGAGAGGCTATAGTTCATCTCGTGCACTGTCACCCGTAGTTAATCGTCATTGCTCCACTACTACCCCAGCGTGAAGGGTACGGTAGACCACCCCAAGTTGCCAACGGAGATCACGAGACGGATCCTGCTTTGCTGCACCTAGTGCGTTATGTAGGTGCACTGGAGGAACTGTTCGATCAAATCACCATTGATCTGATCGCAGCTCGTGGCGAGCTGGTTCGTCGAGCCTCGGTGAGAGAAGAGATCGAGCACAAAGCCGACAACCCAGTCGTGCTGTTCGGACAGCCGACCGAGACCCTGAGGTCAGCCCCAGCCGTCAGCCAAGGTGCTTTGATGACCCCAGAAGTGCTTCGTCGCCTCTTGGGGGCACACTCCAACGGGGTTGTGACCAACAATCCCCGTGATGGTCATCATCACTACCCCGAGCCTGCAGCCCCTCAATCCTCTCCAGCTAATTCCCAGGGGTGAGAACCGGGGAGAAGCCTCGACATCCACAAGGCACGCCCGCTTGGATGTAAACGAAGTAGACTAAGTCACTCGAGTAGTGTCGAGTCCCAGTGTATCCTCGCTTTGTAATCCTGTGACCACTTAAGTTAACGCAGCCTGTCATCGTGCCTCTGTTTTATATAGTAGCCTTGCATGGATATATAGGCATGAAGTGTGATTTCTCTATCCTTGGCGCCGCTACCAATAACCTCCCCGACAAACCCCACAATGATACGTCACTTTGGTGAGATATGTATCTGTGGCTTTGACTCGACTCCCCGGAGCCGAAATGGGTAAATTTACTACCATTCACCACGGTAAAATGACCCAGCTCAAGTGCTATATAAGGACCCCGCGTGACCTTGGCAAGCATCCCTCGCCTTGTGCACTTTCCTCACAGCATTTTCTTGCCATGCCGAGCCCTAGTATTTATCTGAGAACTCCAGATGCAACCCCCTGTAGTTTTGTCAAGATATTGTGGGATTTTACCTGCAGTACCATGGGCGCTACTCAGCCGCCCCAATACGAGCTGTTCAAATCAAGGATCACCCCTTCCACCTCGAGATATTGGGCAGCCGTGCACATCCCTCCTGTAAACCCAAACCAAGACCCAACAGAAGTCTCCTTCATGGGGAAATCCATGCCGACCCCACATATGGCCGTAGAAGCTGCGGCATACGAAGCACGCGCTCGCCTCTGATTCGCGGTACCCTATGCCAGCGAACGAGGGTATTATTACTTTCCGAGCCGTGCAGCACCCGAAGGAGTAACATCTTTTCCAGGTGGACGTATTGAGAGAGACCCAGTCTTGGCCAACATCGTCCAGTACGTCATCGCTCAAGAGCGTTTAACTCCACGCGTGATGGGTTATCTTTAGACTCTCGCGGATTTAAATCCTCAGATCGCCATCGGCAGATCATTGAGGCCCGACCAGGAGAGGCACATTCATCGTCTGGTCAATCCACTTTTCCCCATAGAAGAAGAGTGTATTCCATTGCAGACACGCTTTCTCGGGACCCCGCCCGCCATCGTTTTCAGTTTAGGCATCGCCGCCGTGTTTATTGCTGTAACATTTATTATTGTGTGGTAACTTATGCGTGGTACCCCGAGTTTGTGCGGCAAGTAAATCGTTTAGTTTTAGTTATTGTTGCAGTTTGACTCTAATGTATTACTGTGTTCTCTCGTGAGAAATCCTGGAGTGAGATTTCTTTTCCCTGTATTGCTGCATCATTCACGACATGGGTTATTTTCTTTCCCGCACACCGCGGCATGCAGACTCACAACCACAACTACTCGAGCTCACACACACACTGATTGCAAAATTTTTGCAACGGTGTTACATCCAACTAAGCACCTCCCGACAACGGTCAGCACCCGACACACCCCACCTACTCCTCGTGATCACCACCACCGCAGAGAGCCAACACCTGAGCAGCAGCATCGCAACGATCATCGAGGATTATCGCGCACATGAGCACGGAGAGCCCCAGCACCGTTACCAGCCCTCCGCACAACAAGATCACGTACTAGTACGGCACCACCGCCGCCATTAGAGCCTCGCCTCGAGCTTCGGCAAGCGGAAACAGAGGAGAAGGAAGGAGGAGGAGGAGCGAGGCCAGGTGTGAGGAAAAGAGGAGAACACCTCGGCCGTTTTATAGCTCGAGCTTGGTGTCCGGTGGGCGAGGTCCACCAGCGCCGCTCGTCGCCCGATCGCCGGTGTTCGGAGGCGAATCCTCGAGCAGTGCCAACAGCGCACTGGCCCACGAAGTGAGTGCACGCTGCACCGGCAGCTAGCACGCCACGCACTACCACAGTACGGCCTAGATGCCCTACGCGCTAGGCGTCACCGGTGGAGAAAGCGCGGGAAAGCACGCGGGAGAGAGGAAGAAGAAAGAGCCGGAGGAATAAGAAGAGGCTGACAGTGGGCCCGGGTCCACCTGTCAGCCAGAGAGAGCACTGTGCTCTCGGGTGCGACCAGCGTATTTTAAGATTTAGAATTTATTCTAAAACTATATCCGGCATAGAAATCTCTCGTTTTTGCTCCTAACCGTGGATTTTTCCACGCCACGCCAGTGTTCCACACTGTATTTTTTTTGCACCACTTATTGCCCTCTCAGTGTAGCCGCTCTTGTTTTGATACAAATTTTGCTATAGAGATAACTCTTAGCAAATCTCGAGGACGAGATTTTTCTTTAGGGGGGGTAGTGTTGTAACACCCCACAAAATTTTAACCTTCCTTTGTTAATTAAAATCTTGCCAGGAAATTTAACTTTCCTTTTTCTTGGTTTCTCTTGATTTCAAAACCATTCTTTTCTTGGTTATCTTGGAGTTATCCCCTAAATTGAAAACCTTTCACTTATGATATTGGACTTGTTTGCCCTCTCAAGAAAATCTTCTCTTTTATCAGGAGAATTAATTATATAATATTCTCCCTGATCTTTATTTTCTTGAAAGAGGCTTCCCATAGCTTCATGGTTCCATTTGTACTACAACCCTTTTATAAATTCATTCAAAAATCCCACCAAAATTTGGAGATGTCAGGTGATGTTTTTAAATCACTTTTGTGCAAAAATATCTTCTGCCCATTAATTATAGCTCTACACCGTATTTTCAAATCTGGTCCAGAGAGCATTTTTGCACTACAACCTATTCGGATATTTCTTTAATACTTCTACCAAAATTTTGGGATGTCAATAGGAGTATATTAATCAACTTTGTGCAAAAACCTAATGATGTTCTTTGGAAAATTTGAGTTAACCATCCTCTTTTCCATTCTGGTCCAACTGGAGGTTTTGTACAACAACCACCTTTTCAGCTGCTCTTTGATCCATGATTCCTTTTTCTTCTGATAGTCCACCTTGCCAAACCCTCAAGTCCAGGAGAGTGGACCTATGGGATGATTCTAAGTGCTTGCAACATTGCCATTTGCTTTCTGTCCAGAACTGAGGTTTTGCAAAACTTGCACTAACAAGTTTCTTCTTTTGCCAAACTAACCCCACCACCCTCTTGTCCATCCAAAGAGACCCTAATCTGGAGAATTTGGCCACCCCAATTATTGCCTAGATGCCTTTGGCATTTTGACAAACACCCTGAGTGCATAGCCAGATTTGGCATGGTTTCAAGTTTACCTTGTGAACTTGGCCACCTGACCTAACCACCATGCCCATTTACCTTCTGACTAACCCTACCCTAGCCCTGTCTCTTGCCAGCCTCACCCGCGACCTCTAGCATGCCTTGGCATTTTGTCGAGCACGTCCTGCAAGGCTCTGGGCGCCGAAAGCAGAGCACGATATTGCACGTGTCGCGCCTCGAAATGACGCTGTCGCGCCTCTTTGGTTTGCCACCGCCTGTGAGCCACGCCACTCACTAACCCTCTCCCCGCAACGCGCCAAGCCGCCCTGGCAGCCTACAGCACCGCCGTCAGAGCCCTTGGCGGCACGCCGGCGTCCGCAGCGCGTCTCAGCCAAGTCGGCGCCGCCCAAGCCATCACCACTCGCCACCTACCCCTTTGAGCAGTGCGAGCTCATCCGCAAGCGTGTCCTTTAGCTCCCGTCGCCGCCACGTCGCCCAAGCTACAGGGAGGCGGTTCGCCGGCGATCTTATCCCCACCACCGCGGAACCAACCTCGTCGTGCTATAAAAAGGAGGCCTCGAGCGCGTTTCGTTAGCTGCGTAGCCTCAGCATGCTCCCCTAGCTCTCCCATGACAGCCAATTGACCCGGGGAGGTCTTCTTCCCCGTCTCCGGCAACTCCTGCCGCCGCCACTGCCCCAGCCACTCCGGCACCACCAGGGCCTCCCCCTCTCCACTCTCTACACCAAAAGCTCTATCTTCCTCCGGTAAGCCCGTCCCCCTGCTTGATTTCGATCGGGAGCCACCGTAGCCCCAAACCCACTTTGCTCCCGAATGCCTCCTCCGCCTTGAAGCTCACCGGGCAACTCACTCTGCCTCACGACCTAACGACTCACCGGGATGACCGCCCAGTCTTGCAGATCCATCCCGACGACCCTCTGGAGCTCATGGAGAGCTGTTGCCGGGCGTTGATCGCCAAGGTTCTCGCCGCCATTGCTCGGGCAGAGGAAGAGGAGGAGGGATGGACTGGTCCAACGACCAAAGGCCCCTGGACCCACTGCCGAGACTCCAGCCCCGCCTCCACGTGTTTAAGTGGAAGCGCATAAAACCCCGAGTACGCCTCCCTTTTCAAGACGATTCTGCCTCAAACGCTTTTCTTTTCTGTTTTATTTTAAAAGCAGATTTTTGATCAAATCTTTGACTGGCTATAACTTTTTAAATATAACTCCCAATGAATTAATTCTTTTTCCTACACCTCTCAAATTCTGTCTAGTTTATTTTAAGATTTATTTGAAAAAAATTTAAACAATGTTTTTTGTACTATTTTGAAATTGTGTGTTAATTCCAATATTTTCAAAATAGGATTTTGGGAGAGAGGAGAAAACTTTCAAAAGTTTTGGAGAGTCCCCCACCTCTCCACACCTTGAAGGCAAGCATTCTGAACCCCGGCATAATACTTTTGGTGTGTTAGTTTACACGTATATCACACCACCTCCTTTCGAAGAACTCGTTATTTCATGTGATATGATCATTTGTATGAATGCATATTTGTGATTTTCCTTGCTGTTCGAAATGAATATACTTATGATGGTAATCATCCTCATGTGCCTTACATGCATACCGGAAAGGAATCTGGGAAGGCCTCTGCCTTGGGTAGGCGTGAGCTTGTCGCCGGTCTTCGTTGGGACGGTTATGTCCGGTATGGCATAATAAGGTATAATGAGCGGTGATCCTGTTGTTTGAAATATTATTTTTGTTATGCTAATCATACAGGGAATGCTTAAACTTCCTTAGTCGACCATAGATCGAGTCTTGTTCCAGTAACCCCATACTTGTTTCGTACTACCATTTGTCCCTGCCATACGTGGTAAGTGCAGTTCGGTCGCTTGTCAATCCCTTTCAAGCACACACCGTACAGAGAGGCCATGGTGGAAGATATCGGTTGAAGCCGATAGGCATGCCACCTGGTCCGGGGCCATGGGTGTTTCCGGTTGAGACCGAGAGGGGAGGCCACCCGTTAGACCGCGCGATACAAATTTGATCCCATGCTATGCGAGGTTGTAGCCTCCCCACTTAGAGTTTTGCTTAACAAGTGTCATGGGTAATTCCAGACACCGGTAAGTTGAGATGGTGTGTGCAAGTCAGGTGTCGGTCTTAGTGTCGGTCTTTGGAGGGGTTATTATTAAAACAGAACTGGATCGCAAATTGAGACTTGAAATGTTTATGAATATTATTTTTCATGGACTAACCCGTCATATTATCTGAATTATCGAGTATCCCTGGGATGGTTCTACCTCCTGGATATTCACTGTGATTATTTATAAGCCCTTTATGTGGTGTCGCTCCGATGCCCGACTGTGGCATTGCTTTCATTTTATTTATAAGCCATTTATGTGGTGTCGCTCAGACGCCCGACTGTGGCATTGCTTTCATTTTATTTATAAGCCCTTTATGTGGTGTCGTTCAGACGCCCGACTGTGGCATCGCATCCTGCTCCGTCATTACATATTTGTTGTTACTTATTAATAACCTACATGCATGCATCAAGAATTTCATTTCTATGGCTAACGTTGTGATCATAGAATATTTTTAAGGCATGATTGTCGGTTGTCATAAATTATACCTGTGTTCTTAATGTTTGCGAGTACATTCAAAAGTACTCACTGGCTTGTCCCTGGCTATTGTCTTGGCCAGATTTCTCGTGTGGGGTGGAACGTTGCGACTACAGCCCCGGGGACTAAGCAATGACGATAGCAGCCCCGCGAAGATATGAGTTAACCTAGTCAGCTGTTCTTGTGGGAAATTGAGGCCCGTAGACACTGATGTTTCCAAAAGCCGCTTCCGCCATCAACCACTAGAAACCATTTGTTGTACTCCACAGACCGTAATGGTCTTGTACCACATATTTTGTATATTTCTTGGAATTTCTGTATCAAGTTGGTGCCTCATCAGCTAACAGTAATCCTGGGGCTGGTGAGCACGACGACCATTTTCTGGAATTTATTAACCGGAAAACCGGTCGCCACAACCCCTCACGGACGGCGCCGTCGCCGGGCACCTGGAGGGGGGAAACTGACGCGTCGGGTCTACACGGAGTGGATGTAGCAGTGGTTTTGGCCCGGATGTTGCTCCCAGGTGTCCCTCTGGGCCGACCTGACACAACCGGGTGGAGAGGTCCACTGGCCAAAGCCCGTCCGTGGGAAGTCAAAGGGCTAGATCTCCTGGTCAACCGCTCAAGGGTTAGGCGGGACGGGGGCCCTGGGGGTAGCAATGCCACCGGAGCGTCGTACCAGGCCCTCATATATGCGGGGTGGTGTTCTGGCATGTCATAAGAGGCGACACGCGTCTCCGGGGCGTGGCCCCCCTCACGGACGGCGCCGCCGCCGGCACCTGGAGGGGGGAAACTGACGCGCCGGGTCTACACGGAGTGGATGTAGCTATGGGTTTGGCCCGGATGTTGCTCCCCGGTGTCCCTCTGGGCCGACCTGACACAACCGGGTGGAGAGGTCCACTGGTCAAAACCCGTCCGTGGGAAGTCAAAGGGCTAGATCTCGTGGTCAACCGCCTCCAGGTAGGCGGACGGGCCCCTGGAGGGTAGCAATGCAACTGCTGCCGCACCGGCCCTCGTACATGCGGGGTGGTGTTGTGGCATGTCCTAAGAGGCGGCAGTCTCGGGTATGCTTCCTCACCACGGACGGCCCGCCGCTCGGCAAGACTGGAGGGGGAAACAGAAAGCGTCGGGTCTACACGGAGTGGATGTAGCTGTGGGTTTGGCCCGGATGTTACTCCACGGTGTCCCTTTGGGCCGACCTGACACAACCGGGTGGAGAGGTCCACTGGTCAAAGCCCGTCCGTGCGAAATCAAAGGGCTAGATCTCGTGGTCAACCGCTCCAGGATTAGGCGGGCCGGGGGCCCTGGGGGGGTAGCAATGCCGCCGGAGCGTCGGACCGGGCCCTCGTACATGCGGGGTGGTGTTGTGGCATGTCCTAAGAGGCGGCATGCGTCTCCGGTGCATGGACCCCCTCACGGACGGCGCCGGCCACGCACCTGGAGGGGGGGAATCAAGGCCGGGTCTACACGGAGTGGATGTAGCTGTGGGTTTGGCCCGGTTGTTGCTCCGGGTGTCCCTCTGGCCGACTGACACAGCCGAGTGGGAGAGGTCCACTGGTCAAAGCCCTTCCATGGGAAGTCAAAGAATTAGATCTCGTGGTCAACCGCCCAGGTTAGGGCGACGGGGCCCCGGGGGTAGCAATGCCACCGGAGCGTCAGATCCGGCCCCTCATACATGCGGGTTGGTGTTGTGGCATGTCCTAAGAGGTGGCACGCTGCCTCCAAAGGCGTGGCCCCCCTAACGGATGGCGCCGCCACCGGGCACCTTGAGGGGGAAACTGACGCGTCGGGTCTACACGGAGTGGATTTAGGTGTGGGGTTGGCCCGGATGTTGCTCCCCGGTGTCCCTCTGGACCGACCTAACACAACCGGGTGGAGAGGTCCACTGGTCAAAGCCCGTCCATAGGAAGTCAACGGGCTAGATCTCGCGGTCAACCGCTTCCAGGTTAGGCGGACGGGGGCCTCGGGGTAGCAATGCCACCGGAGCGTCGTGCATCGGGCCCTCATACATGCGGGTGGTGTTGTGGCATGTCCTAAGAGGCGGACGCTGCTCCAAAGGCGTGCTCCCTCTAACGGACGGCGCCGCCAACTGGCACCTTGAGGGGGAAACTCACGAGTCGGGTCTACAAAGAGTGTATTTAGGTGTGGGTTTGGCCCGGATGTTGCTCCACGGTGTCCCTCCGGCCGACTCTAACACAACCTGGTGGAGAGGTCCACCGTCAAAGCCCGCCCATAGGAAGTCAAAGGGCTAGATCTCGTGGTCAACCGCCCGTGGTTAGGGCGGACGGGGCCCTGGGGTAGCAATGCCACCGGAGCGTCGTCTGGGGCCCTCATACATGCGGGTGGTGTTGTGGCATGTCCTAAGAGGCGACACACTTCTCCGGTCGTGGGCCCCCTCACGGACGGTGCCGCCACCGCAACCGGAGGGGGAACCGACGCCCGGGTCTACACGGAGTGGATGTAGCTATGGGTTTGGCCCGGATGTTGCTCCCCGGTGTCCCTCTGGGCCGACCTGACACAACCGGGTGGAGAGGTCCACTGGTCAAAACCCGTCCGTGGGAAGTCAAAGGGCTAGATCTCGTGGTCAACCGCTCCAGGGTTAGGCGGGACGGGGGCCCTGGGGGTGTAGCAATGCCACCGGAGCGTCGTACCGGGCCCTCATACATGCGGGGTGGTGTTGTGGCATGTCCTAAGAGGCGGCACGCGTCTCCGGTGCGTGGCCCCCCTCACGGACGGCGCCGCCGCCGGCACCTGTAGGGGGGAAACTGAAGCATCGGGTCTACACGGAGTGGATGTAGCTGTGGGTTTGGCCCGGATGTTGCTCCCCGGTGTCCCTCTGGGCCGACCTGAGACAACCGGGTGGAGAGGTCCACTGCTCAAAGCCCGTTCGTGGGAAATCAAAGGGCTAGATCTCGTGGTCAACCGCTCCAGGATTAGGCGGGCCGGGGCCACTGGGGTAACAATGCCACCGGAGCGTCGGACCGGGCCCTTGTACATGCGGGGAGGTGTTGTGGCATGTCCTAAGAGGCGGCACGCGTCTCCGGTGCGTGGACCCCCTCACGGACGGCGCCGCCGCCGGCACCTGGAGGGGGGAAACTGAAGCGTCGGGTCTACACGGAGTGGATGTAGCTGTGGGTTTGGCCCGGTTGTTGCTCCCGGGTGTCCCTCTGGGCCGACCTGACATAGCCGAGTGGAGAGGTCCACTGGTCAAAGCCCTTCCATGGGAAGTCAAAGAATTAGATCTCGTGGTCAACCGCTCCAGGGTTATGCGGGACGGGGGCCCTGGGGTGTAGCAATGCCACTGGAGCGTCGTACCGGGCCCTCATACATGCGGGTTGGTGTTGTGGCATGTCCTAAGAGGCGGCACGCGTCTCCAGTGCGTGGCCCCCCTAACGGATGGCGCCGCCACCGGGCACCTTGAGGGGGAAACTGACGCGTCGGGTCTACACGGAGTGGATTTAGGTGTGGGGTTGGCCCGGATGTTGCTCCCCGGTGTCCCTCTGGGCCGACCTAACACAACCGGGTGGAGAGGTCCATCGTCAAAGCCCGCCCATAGGAAGTCAACGGGCTAGATCTCGTGATCAACCGCTCGTGGTTAGCGGGGACGGGGCCCTGGGGTAGCAATGCCACCGGAGCGTCGTGCGGGCCCCTCATACATGCGGGTGGTGTTGTGGCATGTCCTAAGAGGCGGACGCGTCTCGATCGTGCCCCCTAACGGACGGCGCCGCCACCGGGCACCTTGAGGGGAAACTCACAGCGTCGGGTCTACAGAGTGGATTTAGGTGTGGGTTTGGCCGGATGTTGCTCCCGGTGTCCCTCGGGCCGACCTAACACAACTTTGGTGGAGAGGTCCACCGTCAAAGCCCGTCCATAGGGAAGTCAAAGGGCTAGATCTCGTGGTCAACCGCTCTGTGGTTAGGCGAGACGGGGGCCCCGGGGTAGCAATGCCACCGGAGGCGTCGTCGGGCCCCTCATACATGCGGGGTGGTGTTGTGGCATGTCCTAAGAGGCGACACACTTCTCCGGTCGTGGCCCCCTCACGGGACGGCAAGTGCCGCCACCGGGCAACTGGAGGGGGAAACTGACGCGGCTTGCCCTACACTTGAGTGGATGTAGCTATGGGTTTGGCCCGGATGTTGCTCCCGGTGTCCCTCTGGGCCGACCTGACACAACCGGGTGGAGAGGTCCACTGGTCAAAGCCCGTCCGTGGGAAGTCAAAGGGCTAGATCTCGTGGTCAACCGCTCCAGGGTTAGGCGGGACGGGGGCCCTGGGGGGTAGCAATGCCACCGGAGCGTCATACCGGGCCCTCATACATGCGGGGTGGTGTTGTGGCATGTCCGAAGAGGCGGCGCGCGTCTCTGGTACGTGGCCCCCCTGACGGACGGCGCCGCCGCCGGCACCGTAGGGGGGAAAGCTGAAGCATCGGGTCTACACGGAGTGGATGTAGGCTGTGGGTTTGGCCGGATGTTGCTCCCCGGTGTCCCTCTGGGCCGACCTGAGACAACTGGGTGGAGAGGTCCACTGCTCAAAGCCCGTTCGTGGGAAATCAAAGGGCTAGATCTCGTGGTCAACCGCTCCAGGATTAGGCGGGCCGGGGGCCCTGGGGGGGTAGCAATGCCGCCGGAGCGTCGGACCGGGCCCTCGTACATGCGGGGAGGTGTTGTGGCATGTCCTAAGAGGCGGCACGCGTCTCCGGTGCGTGGACACCCTCACGGACGGCGCCGCCGCCGGCACCTGGAGGGGGGAAACTGAAGCGTCGGGTCTACACGGAGTGGATGTAGCTGTGGGTTTGGCCCGGTTGTTGCTCCCGGGTGTCCCTCTGGGCCGACCTGACACAGCCGAGTGGAGAGGTCCACTGGTCAAAGCCCTTCCATGGGAAGTCAAAGAATTAGATCTCGTGGTCAACTGCTCCAGGGTTAGGCGGGACGGGGGCCCTGGGGGGTAGCAATGCCACTAGAGCGTCGTACCGGGCCCTCATACATGCGGGTTGGTGTTGTGGCATGTCCTAAGAGGCGGCACGCGTCTCCAGTGCGTGGCCCCCCTAACGGATGGCGCCGCCACCGGGCACCTTGAGGGGGAAACTGACGCGTCGGGTCTACACGGAGTGGATTTAGGTGTGGGTTTGGCCCGGATGTTGCTCCCCGGTGTCCCTCTGGGCCGACCTAACACAACAGGGTGGAGAGGTCCACTGGTCAAAGCCCGTCCATAGGAAGTCAAAGGGCTAGATCTCGTGATCAACCGCTCGGGTGGTTAGGCGGGGCCAGGGCCCCAGGGGTTGCAATGCCACCGGAGCGTCGTATCGGGCCCTCATACATGCGGGCTGGTGTTGTGGCATGTCCTAAGAGGCGGCACGCTCTCGATCGTGCCCCCCCTAACGGACGGCGCCGCCACCGGCACCTTGAGGGGAAACTGACGGCCGGGTCTACACGGAGTGGATTTAGGTGTGGGTTTGGCCCGGATGTTGCTCCCCGGTGTCCCTCCGGGCCGACCTAACACAACCTGGTGGAGAGGTCCACTGGTCAAAGCCCGTCCATAGGAAGTCAAAGGGCTAGATCTCGTGGTCAACCGCTCCAGGGTTAGGCGGGACGGGGGCCCTGGGGGGTAGCAATGCCACCTGAGCGTCGTACCGGGCCCTCATACATGTGGGGTGGTGTTGTGGCATGTCCTAAGAGGCGACACACTTCTCCGGTGCGTGGCCCCCTCACAGACGGTGCCGCCACCGGCACTGGAGGGGGAAACCGACGCGTCCGGGTCTACACGGAGTGGATGTAGCTATGGGTTTGGCCCGGATGTTGCTCCCGGTGTCCCTCGGGCCGACTCGACACAACCGGGTGGAGAGGTCCACTAGTCAAAACCCGTCTGGGAAGTCAAAGGGCTAGATCTCGTGGTCAACCGCTCCGGGTTAGGGCGGGATGGCGGCCTGGGGGTGTAGCAATGCCACCGGAGGCGTCGTCTGGGAGCCCTCATACATGCGGGGTGGTGTTGTGGCATGTCCTAAGAGGCGGCACGCGTCTCCGGTGCGTGGCCCCCCTCACGGACGGCGCCGCCGCCGGCACCTGTAGGGGGGAAACTAAAGCATCGGGTCTACACGGAGTGGATGTAGCTGTGGGTTTGGCCCGGATGTTGCTCCCCGGTGTCCCTCTGGGCCGACCTGAGACAACCGGGTGGAGAGGTCCACTGGTCAAAGCCCGTTCGTGGGAAATCAAAGGGCTAGATCTCGTGGTCAACCGCTCCAGGATTAGGCGGGCCGGGGGCCCTGGGGGGGTAGCAATGCCGCCGGAGCGTCGGACCGGGCCCTCGTACATGCGGGGAGGTGTTGTGGCATGTCCTAAGAGGCGGCACGCGTCTCCGGTGCGTGGACCCCCTCACGGACGGGCAACTGTCGCCGCACCGGAGGGGGGGAAATCAAGCTGCTTAGGTCTACACGGAGTGGATGTAGCTGTGGGTTTGGCCCGGTTGTTGCTCCCGGGTGTCCCTCTGGGCCGACCTGACACAGCCGAGTGGAGAGGTCCACTGGTCAAAGCCCTTCCATGGGAAGTCAAAGAATTAGATCTCGTGGTCAACCGCTCCAGGGTTAGGCGGGACGGGGGCCCTGGGGGGTAGCAATGCCACTGGAGCGTCGTACCGGGCCCTCATACATGCGGGTTGGTGTTGTGGCATGTCCTAAGAGGCGGCACGCGTCTCCAGTGCGTGGCCCCCTAACGGATGGCGCCGCCACCGGGCACCTTGAGGGGGAAACTGACGCGTCGGGTCTACACGGAGTGGATTTAGGTGGGTTTGGCCCGGATGTTGCTCCCCAGTGTCCCTCTGGGCCGACCTAACACAACCGGGTGGAGAGGTCCACTGGTCAAAGCCCGTCCATAGGAAGTCAAAGGGCTAGATCTCGCGGTCAACCGCTCCAGGGTTAGGCGGGACGGGGGCACTGGGCGGTAGCAATGCCACTGGAGCGTCGTACCGGGCCCTCATACATGCGGGGTGGTGTTGTGGAATGTCCTAAGAGGCAACACGCGTCTCCAGTGCATGCCCCCCCTAACGGACGGCGCCGTCACCGGGCACCTTGAGGGGGAAACTGACGCGTCGGGTCTACACGGAGTGGATTTAGGTGTGGGTTTGGCCCGGATGTTGCTCCCCGGTGTCCCTCTGGGCCGACCTAACACAACCTGGTGGAGAGGTCCACTGGTCAAAGCCCGTCCATAGGAAGTCAAAGGGCTAGATCTCGTGGTCAACCGCTCGAGGGTTAGGCGGGACGGGGGCCCTGGGGGGTAGCAATGCCACCGGAGCGTCGTGCAGGCCCTCATACATGCGAGGGTGGTGTTGTGGCATGTCCTAAGAGGCGGCACACTTCTCCGGTATGCGTGGCCCCCCCCTCACGGACGGTGCCGCCACCGCACCGGAGGGGGGGAAACCGACGCGTCGGGTCTATACGGAGTGGATGTAGCTTTGGGTTTGGCCGGATGTTTCTCCAGTGTCCCTCTAGGCCGACTCGACACAACCGCGTGGAGAGGTCCAGTGAAAAACCGTCAAGTGGGAAGTCAAAGGAGCTAGATCTCGCGGTCAACGCTCGGGGTTAAGCGGGGGCGGGGCCTGGGAAGTGTAACAATGCCACCGGGCGTCGTCACCGGGGCCCCTCATACATGCGGGTGGTGTTGTGGCATGTCCTAAGAGGCGGCACGCGTCTCCGGCGTGGCCCTCACGGACGGCGCCGCGCCGCACCTGTAGGGGAAATCTGAAGCATCGGGTCTACACGGAGTGGATGTAGCTGTGGGTTTGGCCGGATGTTGCTCCCCGGTGTCCCTCCGGGCCGACACGAGACAACCGGGTGGAGAGGTCCACTGCTCAAAGCCCGTTCGTGGGAAATCAAAGGGCTAGATCTCGTGGTCAACCGCTCCAGGATTAGGCGGGCCGGGGGCCCTGGGGGTAACAATGTCAGCCGGAGGCGTCGGGCCAGACCTCGCATTACATGCGGGAGGTGTTGTGGCATGTCCTAAGAGGCGGCAGCGTCTCCGGCGCGTGGACCCCTCACGCAGACGGCGCCGCGCCACGGCACTGGAGGGGGGAAACTCAAGCGTCGGGTCTACACGAGTGGATGTAGATGTGGGTTTGGCCCGGTTGTTGCTCCGGGTGTCCCTTCCGGGCCGACTGACGACCTGGTGAGTGGAGAGGTCCATGGTCAAAGCCCTTCCATGGGAAGTCAAAGAATTAGATCTCGTGGTCAAGCTGCTCCCTGTGGTTAGGCGGGGCCAGGGGGCCCTGGGGGTAGCAATGCCACTAGAGCGTCGTGCATCGGCCCTCATACATGCGGGTTGGTGTTGTGGCATGTCCTAAGAGGCGGCACGCTGCTCTCAAAGGCGTGGACCCCCTCACGGATGGCGCCGCCACCGGGCACCTTGAGGGGGAAACTGACGCATCGGGTCTACACGGAGTGGATTTAGGTGTGGGTTTGGCCCGGATGTTGCTCCCCGGTGTCCCTATGGGCCGACCTAACACAACCGGGTGGAGAGGTCCACTGGTCAAAGCCCGTCCATAGGAAGTCAAAGGGCTAGATCTCTCGGTCAAACGCTTCCAGGTTAGGCGGGACGGGGCCACAGGGGGTAGCAATGCCACCGAGGCGTCGCATCGGGCCCCTCATACATGCGGGGTGGTGTTGTGGCATGTCCTAAGAGGCGGCATCGCCTCTCAAGTATGCGTCTCCCCCTAACGGACGCAAGGCCGCCACCGGCACCTTGAGGGGGGGAAACTGACGCCAAGGGTTCTACACGGAGTGGATTTAGGTGTGGGTTTGGCGGATGTTGCTGCCGGTGTCCCTCGGGCCGACCTAACACAACCGGTGGAGAGGTCCACCGTCAAAGCCCGTCCATAGGAAGTCAAAGGGCTAGATCTCGTGGTCAACCGCCTGAGGTTAGGCGGACGGGGGCCCCGGGGTAGCAATGCCACTGAGGCCGCATCGGGCCCTCATACATGCGGGGGTGGTGTTGTGGCATGTCCTAAGAGGCGACACACTTCTGCAGTGCGTGGCCCCCCTCACGGACGGTGTGCCGCCACCGGCACCTGGAGGAAACTCACGCGTCGGGTCTACACGGAGTGGATGTAGCTATGGGTTTGGCCCGGATGTTGCTCCCCGGTGTCCCTCTGGGCCGACCTGACACAACCGGGTGGAGAGGTCCACTAGTCAAAATCCGTCCGTGGGAAGTCAAAAGGCTAGATCTCGTGGTCAACCGCTCCAGGGTTAGGCGGGATGGGGGCCCTGGGGGTGTAGCAATGCCACCGGGAGGCGTCAGTCTGTGGCCCTCATACATGCGGGGTGGTGTTGTGGCATGTCCTAAGAGGCGGCACGCGTCTCAGGTGCGTGGCCCCCCTCACGGACGGCGCCGCCGCCGGCACCTGTAGGGGGGAAACTGAAGCATCGGGTCTACACGGAGTGGATGTAGCATGGGTTTGGCCGGATGTTGCTCCTGGTGTCCCTCTCGGGCCGACTCCGAGACAACCGGTGGAGAGGTCCACTGGTCAAAGCCCGTTCGTGGGAAATCAAAGGGCTAGATCTCGTGGTCAACCGCTCCAGGATTAGGCGGGCCGGGGGCCCTGGGGGGGGGGGGGGGTAGCAATGCCGCCGGAGCGTCGGACCGGGCCCTTGTACATGCGGGGAGGTGTTGTGGCATGTCCTAAGAGGCGCACGTGTCTCCGGTATGGACCCCTCACGGACGGCGCTGGCCACGCACCTGGAGGGGGGAAACTAAAGCGTCGGGTCTACACGGAGTGGATGTAGCTGTGCGTTTGGCCCGGTTGTTGCTCCCGGGTGTCCTTCTGGGCCGACCTGACACAGCCGAGTGGAGAGGTCCACTGGTCAAAGCCCTTCCATGGGAAGTCAAAGAATTAGATCTCGTGGTCAACCGCTCCAGGGTTAGGCGGGACGGGGGCCCTGGGGGGTAGCAACAATGCCAACTGGAGGCGTCGTCTGGGGCCCTCATACATGCGGGGTGGTGTTGTGGCATGTCCTAAGAGGCGGCACGCGTCTCCAGTGCGTGGCCCCCCTAATGGATGGCGCCGCCACCGGGCACCTTGAGGGGGAAACTGACGCGTCGGGTCTACACGGAGTGGATTTAGGTGTGGGTTTGGCCCGGATGTTGCTCCCTGGTGTCCCTCTGGGCCGACCTAACACAACCGGGTGGAGAGGTCCACCGGGTCAAAGCCCGTCCATAGGAAGTCAAGGCTAGATCTCGCGGTCAACCGCTCGGGGTTAGGCGGACGGGGCCCCGGGCTGGCGGTAGCAATGCCAGGAGCGCCGCATCGGGCCCTCATACATGCGGGTGGTGTCGTGGCATGTCCTAAGAGGCGGCACGCTGCCTCAAAGGCGTGGCCCCTCTAATGGATGGCGCCGCCACCGGGCACCTTGAGGGGGGAAATCGACGCGTCCGGGTCTACACGGAGTGGATTTAGGTGTGGGTTTGGCCGGATGTTGCTCCTCGGTGTCCCTACAGGCCGACCCTAACACAACTGGGTGGAGAGGTCCACCGGTCAAAGCCCGCCCATAGGAAGTCAAAGGGCTAGATCTCGCGGTCAACCGCTCGAGGTTAAGCGGGGCCAGGGGCCCTGGGGGTAGCAATGCCGCTTGGAGCGTCGTCTTAGGGCCCCTCATACATGCGGGTTAGTGTTGTGGCATGTCCTAAGAGGCGGCACGCGTCTCCAGTGCGTGGCCCCCTAACGGATGGCGCCGCCACCGGGCACCTTGAGGGGGAAACTGACGCGTCGGGTCTACACGGAGTGGATTTAGGTGTGGGTTTGGCCCGGATGTTGCTCCCCGGTGTCCCTCTGGGCCGACCTAACACAACCGGGTGGAGAGGTCCACTGGTCAAAGCCCGTCCATAGGAAGTCAAAGGGCTAGATCTCGCGGTCAACCGCTCCAGGGTTAGGCGGGACGGGGGCCCTGGGCGGTAGCAATGCCACTGGAGCGTCGTACCGGGCCCTCATACATGCGGGGTGGTGTTGTGGCATGTCCTAAGAGGCGACACGCTGCCTCGGCGCGTGCCCCCCCTAATCTGACACCACGCCGCCACCGGCACCTTGAGGGGAAACCGGACGCCGGGTCTACAGGAGTGGATTTAGGTGTGGGTTTGGCCGGATGTTGCTCCCCGGTGTCCCTCTGGGCCGACCTAACACAACCGGATGGAGAGGTCCACCGGGTCAAAGCCCGGCCCATAGGAAGTCAAAGGGCTAGATCTCGTGGTCAACCGCCGAGGGTTAGGCGGACGGGGCCACAGGGGTAGCAATGCCACCGAGCGTCGTCTGCACGCCCTCATACATGCGGGTGGTGTTGTGGCATGTCCTAAGAGGCGGCACACTTCTCCGGTGCGTGGCCCCCCCTCACGGACGGTGCCGCCACCGGCACCGGGCACTGGAGAACCGGCAGCGTCGGGTCTATCTGGAGTGGATGTAGCTTTGGGTTTGGCCGGATGTTTCTCCCCGGTGTCCCTCTAGGCCGACCTGACACAACCGCGTGGAGAGGTCCACTGGTGAAAGGCCGTCCGTGGGAAGTCAAAGGGCTAGATCTCGCGGTCAACCGCTCCAGGGTTAGGCGGGACGGGGGCCCTGGGGGTGTAGCAATGCCACCGGAGCGTCGTACCGGGCCCTCATACATGCGGGGTGGTGTTGTGGCATGACCAAAGAGGCGGCACGCGTCACCGGTGGCGGACCCCTCACGGACGGCGCCGCCGCAAGACTGGAGGGGGGAAACTTGCGTCCCGGGTTCTACACGGAGTGGATGTAGCTGTGGGTTTGGCCCGGTTGTTTCTCCCGGGTGTCCCTCTGGGCCGACCTGACACAGCCGAGTGGAGAGGTCCACTGGTCAAAGCCCGTCCATGGGAAGTCAAAGAATTAGATCTCGTGGTCAACCGCTCCAGGGTTAGGCGGGACGGGGGCCCTGGGGGGTAGCAATGCCACTGGAGCGTCGTACCGGGCCCTCATACATGCGGGTTGGTGTTGTGGCATGTCCTAAGAGGCGGCACGCTCTCTCAAAGACGTGGCCCCCCTAACGGATGAAGCCGCCACCGGGCACCTAGAGGGGGAAACTGACGCGACGGGTATACACGGGGTGGATTTAGGTGTGGGTTTGGCCCGGATGTTGCTCCCTGGTGTCCCTCTGGGCCGACCTAACACAACTGGGTGGAGAGGTCCACTGGTCAAAGCCCGTCCATAGGAAGTCAAAGGGCTAGATCTCGCGGTCAACCGCTCCAGGGTTAGGCGGGACGGGCCCCGGGGTAGTAATGCCACCGGAGCGTCCGCATCGGGCCCTCATACATGCGGGGTGGTGTTGTGGCATGTCCTAAGAGGCGGCACGCTGCCTCCAGGCGTGCCCCCCCTAACGGACGGCGCCGCCACCGGCACCTTGAGGGGAAATCGACGCTGCTGTCTACACGGAGTGGATTTAGGTGTGGGTTTGGCAGGATGTTGCTCCCCGGTGTCCCTCCGGGGCGACCTAACACAACCTGGTGGAGAGGTCCACTGGTCAAAGCCCGTCCATAGGAAGTCAAAGGGCTAGATCTCGTGGTCAACCGCCTGTGGTTAGCGGACGGGGGCCCTGGGGGTAGCAATGCCACCTGAGCGTCGTACCGGGCCCTCATACATGCGGGGTGGTGTTGTGGCATGTCCTAAGAGGCGACACACTTCTCTGGTGCGTGGCCCCCCTCACGGACGGTGCCGCCACCGGGCACCTGGAGGGGGGAAACTGACGCGTCGGGTCTACACGGAGTGGATGTAGCTATGGGTTTGGCCCGGATGTTGCTCCCGGTGTCCCTCCGGGCCGACCTGACACAACCGGGTGGAGAGGTCCACTAGTCAAAATCCGTCCGTGGGAAGTCAAAAGGCTAGATCTCGTGGTCAACCGCTCCAGGGTTAGGCGGGATGGGGGCCCTGGGGGTGTAGCAATGCCACCGGAGCGTCGTACAGGGCCCTCATACATGCGGGGTGGTGTTGTGGCATGTCCTAAGAGGCGGCACGCGCGTCTGGTCGCGTGGCCCTCACGGACGGGCCCACGCAAGCCTTTTTGGGGGGAAAGCTGAAGCATCGGGTCTACACGGAGTGGATGTAGCTGTGGGTTTGGCCCGGATGTTGCTCCCTGGTGTCCCTCTGGGCCGACACAGAGACAACCGGGTGGAGAGGTCCACCGTCAAAGCCCGCTCGTGGGAAATCAAAGGGCTAGATCTCGTGGTCAACCGCTTCCAGGATTAGGGCGGCTAGGGGCCTGGGGGTAGCAATGTCAGCCGGGCGGGCCGGACCGGGCCCTCGTACATGCGGGGAGGTGTTGTGGCATGTCCTAAGAGGCGGCACGTGTCTCCGGTGCGTGGACCCCCTCACGGACGGCGCCGCCGCCGGCACCTGGAGGGGGGAAACTAAAGCGTCGGGTCTACACGGAGTGGATGTAGCTGTGCGTTTGGCCAGTTGTTGCTCCGGGTGTCCTTCTGGGCCGACCTGACACAGCCGAGTGGAGAGGTCCACTGGTCAAAGCCCTTCCATGGGAAGTCAAAGAATTAGATCTCGTGGTCAACCGCTCCAGTGGTTAGGCGACGGGGCCCCGGGGGTAGCAATGCCACCTTGGAGGCGCCGCATCGGGCCCTCATACATGCGGGTTGGTGTTGTGGCATGTCCTAAGAGGCGGCACGCGTCTCCAGTGCGTGGCCCCCTAACGGATGGCGCCGCCACCGGGCACCTTGAGGGGGAAACTGACGCGTCGGGTCTACACGGAGTGGATTTAGGTGTGGGTTTGGCCCGGATGTTGCTCCCCGGTGTCCCTCTGGGCCGACCTAACACAACCGGGTGGAGAGGTCCACTGGTCAAAGCCCGTCCATAGGAAGTCAAAGGGCTAGATCTCGCGTCCAGCAGCTCGAGGAGTTAGGCGGGGACGGGGCCTGGGCGCAATGCCTGCTGGAGCGTCGTCTGGGGCCCCTCATACATGCGGGGTGGTGTTGTGGCATGTCCTAAGAGGCGGCACGCTGCCTCCAGCGCGTGGCCCCCTAATGGATGGCGCCGCCACACCGCACCTTGAGGGGGAAATCGACGCGTCGGGTTCTACACGAGTGGATTTAGGTGTGGGTTTGGCCCGGATGTTGCTCCTCGGTGTCCCTCCGGGCCGACCCTAACACAACTGGGTGGAGAGGTCCCTTTGGTCAAAGCCCGTCCCATAGGAAGTCAAAGGGCTAGATCTCGCGTCAACCGCTTCAGGGGTTAGGCGGGGACAGGGGCCCCTGGGGTAGCAATGCCACCGGAGCGTCGCATCGGGCCCTCATACATGCGGGTTGGTGTTGTGGCATGTCTCAGAGGCTGCACGCGTCTTCAGCAGCGTGGCCCCCTAACGGATGGCGCCGCCACCGGCACCTTGAGGGGGAAATCGACGCCGTCTACACGAGTGGATTTAGGTGTGGGTTTGGCCGGATGTTGCTCCCCGGTGTCCCTCTGGGCCGACCTAACACAACCGGGTGGAGAGGTCCACTGGTCAAAGCCCGTCCATAGGAAGTCAAAGGGCTAGATCTCGCGGTCAACCGCTCCAGGGTTAGGCGGGACGGGGGCCCTGGGCGGTAGCAATGCCACTGGAGCGTCGTACCGGGCCCTCATACATGCGGGGTGGTGTTGTGGCATGTCCTAAGAGGCGGCACGCGTCTCCAGTGCGTGCCCCCCCTAACGGACGGCGCCGCCACCGGGCACCTTGAGGGGGAAACTGACGCGTCGGGTCTACACGGAGTGGATTTAGGTGTGGGTTTGGCCCGGATGTTGCTCCCCGGTGTCCCTCCAGGCCGACCTAACACAACCTGGTGGAGAGGTCCACCGTCAAAGCCCGCCCATAGGAAGTCAAAGGGCTAGATCTCGTGGGTCAACCGCCGAGGGTTAGGGCGGACGGGGCCCTGAGGGGCAACAATGCCACCGGGAGGCGTCGTGCCGGGCCCTCATACATGCGGGTGGTGTTGTGGCATGTCCTAAGAGGCGGCACACTTCTCCGGCGTGGCCCCCCTCACGGACGGTGCCGCCACCGGCACTGGAGGGGGGGGAACCGACGCCACGGGTCTATACGGAGTGGATGTAGCTTTGGGTTTGGCCCGGATGTTTCTCCCCGGTGTCCCTCTAGGCCGACTTGACACAACCGGGTGGAGAGGTCCACTGGTGAAAGGCCGTCCGTGGGAAGTCAAAGGGCTAGATCTCGTGGTCAACCGCTCCAGGGTTAGGCGGGACGGGGGCCCTGGGGGGGTAGCAATGCCACCGGAGCGTCGCATCGCCCTCATACATGCGGGGTGGTGTTGTGGCATGTCCTAAGAGGCGGCACGCGTCTCGGCGCTGGACCCCTCACGGACGGCGCGCCACGCAAGACCTGGAGGGGGAAACTTAAGCGCCGGGTCTACACGGAGTGGATGTAGCTGTGGGTTTCGCCAGTTGTTTCTCCGGGTGTCCTCTGGGCCGACCGACACAGCCGAAAGTGGAGAGGTCCACCGGTCAAAGCCCGGCCCATGGGAAGTCAAAGAATTAGATCTCGTGGTCAACCGCCTGAGTGGTTAGGGCGGACGGGGCCTCGGGGTAGCAATGCCACCGGAGCGTCGTCTTGGGCCCTCATACATGCGGGTTGGTGTTGTGGCATGTCCTAAGAGGCGGCACGCGTCTCCAGTACGTGGCCCCCCTAACGGATGACGCCGCCACCGGGCACCTTGAGGGGGAAACTGACGCGTCGGGTCTACACGGAGTGGATTTAGGTGTGGGTTTGGCCCGGATGTTGCTCCCTGGTGTCCCTCTGGGCCGACCTAACACAACTGGGTGGAGAGGTCCACTGGTCAAAGCCCGGCCCATAGGAAGTCAAAGGGCTAGATCTCGTGGTCAACCGCTCCTGTGGTTAGGCGGACGGGGGCCTGGGGTAGTAATGCCACCGGGGCGTCGTCTGGGGCCCCTCATACATGCGGGTGGTGTTGTGGCATGTCCTAAGAGGCGACACACTTCTCGGTCAGCCCCCCCTCACGGACGGTGCCGCCACCGCAACCGGAGGGGGGAGAAGACGCGTCAGGTCTACACGGAGTGGATGTAGCTGTGGGTTTGGCCCGGATGTTGCTCCCCGGTGTCCCTATGGGCCGACCTGACACAACCGGGTGGAGAGGTCCACTGGTCAAAGCCCGTCCGTGGGAAGTCAAAGGGCTAGATCTCGTGGTCAACCTCTCCAGGGTTAGGCGGGACGGGGGCCTTGGGGGGGTAGCAATGCCACCGGAGCGTCGTACCGGGCCCTCATACATGCGGGGTGGTGTTGTGGCATGTCCTAAGAGGCGGCACGTGTCTCCGGTGCGTGGCCCCCCTCATGGACGGCGCCGCCGCCGGCACCTGTAGGGGGGAAACTGAAGCATCGGGTCTACACGGAGTGGATGTAGCCGTGGGTTTTGGCCCGGATGTTGCTCCCCGGTGTCCCTCTGGGCCGACCTGAGACAACCGGGTGGAGAGGTCCACTGCTCAAAGCCCGTTCGTGGGAAATCAAAGGGCTAGATCTCGTGGTTAACCGCTCCAGGATTAGGCGGGTCGGGGGCCCTGGGGGGTAGCAATGCCGCCGGAGCGTCGGACCGGGCCCTCGTACATGCGGGGAGGTGTTGTGGCATGTCCTAAGAGGCGGCACGCTGCGTCTCGGTATGCGTGGACCCCTCACGGACGGCGCCGCCGCCGCACTGGAGGGGGAAATCAAGGCCGGGTCTACGGAGTGGATGTAGCTGTGGTTTGGCCCGTTGTTGCTCCCGGTGTCCCTCTGGGCCGACTCGACATAGCCGAGTGGAGAGGTCCATCGTCAAAGCCCTTCCATGGGAAGTCAAAGAATTAGATCTCGTGGTCAACCGCTCCAGGGTTATGCGGGACGGGGGCCCTGGGGTGTAGCAATGCCACTGGAGCGTCGTACCGGGCCCTCATACATGCGGGTTGGTGTTGTGGCATGTCCTAAGAGGTGGCAGCGTCTCAGGTCGCGTGGCCCCCTAACGGATGGCGCCGCCACCGGCACCTTGAGGGGGAAATCGACGCTGGCCGGGTCTACACGGAGTGGATTTAGGTGTGGGGTTGGCCGGATGTTGCTCCCCGGTGTCCCTCTGGGCCGACTAACACAACCGGGTGGAGAGGTCCGATCGGTCAAAGCCCGCCCATAGGAAGTCAAGGGGCTAGATCTCGCGGTCAACCGCCTCGTGGTTAGGCGGACGGGGCCACAGGGGGTAGCAATGCCACTGGAGCGTCGTACCGGGCCCTCATACATGCGGGGTGGTGTTGTGGCATGTCCTAAGAGGCGGGACGCGTCTCCAGTGCGTGCCCCCCTAACGGACGGCGCCGCCACCGGGCACCTTGAGGGGGAAACTCACGCGTCGGGTCTACACAGAGTGGATTTAGGTGTGGGTTTGGCCCGGATGTTGCTCCCCGGTGTCCCTCCGGGCCGACCTAACACAACCTGGTGGAGAGGTCCACTGGTCAAAGCCCGTCCATAGGAAGTCAAAGGGCTAGATCTCGTGGTCAACCGCTCCAGGGTTAGGCGGGACGGGGGCCCTGGGGGGTAGCAATGCCACCGGAGCGTCGTACCGGGCCCTCATACATGCGGGGTGGTGTTGTGGCATGTCCTAAGAGGCGGCACGCGTCTCCGGTGCGTGGCCCCCCTCACGGACGGTGCCGCCGCCGGCACCTGGAGGGGGGAAACTGACGCGTCGGGTCTACACGGAGTGGATGTAGCTGTGGGTTTGGCCCGGATGTTGCTCCCCGGTGTCCCTCTGGGCCGACCTGACACAACCGGGTGGAGAGGTCCACTGGTCAAAACCCGTCCGTGGGAAGTCAAAGGGCTAGATCTCGTGGTCAACCGCCTGTGGTTAGGGCGGACGGGCCCTGGGGGTGTAGCAATGCCACCGGAGGCGTCGTCTGGGAGCCCTCATACATGCGGGGTGGTGTTGTGGCATGTCCTAAGAGGCGGCACGCTGCCTCAGGCGTGGGCTCCCCACGGACGGCGCCGCCGCCGCACTGTGAGGGGGGAAATCAAGCATCGGGTCTACACGGAGTGGATGTAGCTGGGTTTGGCCCGGATGTTGCTCCCCTGTCCCTCCGGGCCGACTCGAGACAACTGGGTGGAGAGGTCCACCGCTTCAAAGCCCGCTCGTGGGAAATCAAAGGGCTAGATCTCGTGGTCAACCGCCCAGATTAGGGCGGCCGGGGCCCTGGGTAGCAATGCCGGAAAGGCCGGACCGGCCCTCGTACATGCGGGGAGGTGTTGTGGCATGTCCTAAGAGGCGGCACGCGTCTCCGGTGCGTGGACACCCTCACGGACGGCGCGCTTGGCCGCACACCGAGGGGGGAAAGCGGGCGTCGGGTCTACCGCGGAGTGGATGTAGCTGTGGGTTTGGCCCGGTTGTTGCTCCCGGGTGTCCTTCTGGGCCGACCTGACACAGCCGAGTGGAGAGGTCCACTGGTCAAAGCCCTTCCATGGGAAGTCAAAGAATTAGATCTCGTGGTCAACCGCTCCAGGGTTAGGCGGGACGGGGGCCCTGGGGGGTAGCAATGCCACTGGAGCGTCGTACCGGGCCCTCATACATGCGGGTTGGTGTTGTGGCATGTCCTAAGAGGCGGCAAGCGCCTCCAAGGCGTGGCCCCCTAACGGATGGCGCCGCCACCGGCACCTTGAGGGGGAAACTGACGCGGCCGGGTCTACACGGAGTGGATTTAGGTGTGGGTTTGGCCCGGATGTTGCTCTCCCGGTGTCCTCTGGGCCGACCCTAACACAACCGGGTGGAGAGGTCCACCGGTCAAAGCCCGCCCATAGGAAGTCAAGGGGCTAGATCTCGCGTCAACCGCTCCAGGTTAGGCGGACGGGGCCCCGGGGTAGCAATGCCACCGGAGCTGCCGCATCGGGCCCTCATACATGCGGGTGGTGTTGTGGCATGTCCTAAGAGGCGCACGCTGCTCTCAAAGGCGTGCCCCCTAACGGACGGCGCCGCCACCGGCACCTTGAGGGGGAAACTGACGCGTCGGGTCTACACGGAGTGGATTTAGGTGTGGGTTTGGCCCGGATGTTGCTCCCCGGTGTCCCTCCAGGCCGACCTAACACAACCTGGTGGAGAGGTCCACTAGTCAAAGCCCGTCCATAGGAAGTCAAAGGGCTAGATCTCGTGGTCAACCGCCTGTGGTTAGGCGGACGGGGCCCTGGGGTAGCAATGCCATCGAAAGGCCGTATCGGCCCCTCATACATGCGGGGTGGTGTTGTGGCATGTCCTAAGAGGCGACACACTTCTCCGGTGCGTGGCCCCCCTCACGGACGGAGCCGCCACCGGCACCTGGAGGGTGGAAACTGACGCGACGGGTCTACACGGAGTGGATGTAGCTGTGGGTTTGGCCCGGATGTTGCTCCCGGGTGTCCCTCCGGCCGACTCGACACAACCGGGTGGAGAGGTCCACTAGTCAAAACCCGCCCGTGGGAAGTCAAAGGGCTAGATCTCGTGGTCAACCGCCTCCCGGTTAGGGCGGATGGCGGCCCTGGGGTGTAGCAATGCCACCGGAGCGCTGCATCGGGCCCTCATACATGCGGGTGGTGTTGTGGCATGTCCTAAGAGGCGGCACGCAGCGTCTCCGGTATGCGTGGCCCTCACGGACGGCGCGCCGGCACCGTAGGGGGAAACTAAAGCATCGGGTCTACACGGAGTGGATGTAGCCGTGGGTTTGGCCCGGATGTTGCTCCCCGTGTCCCTCTCGCCGACTCTGAGACAACCGGGTGGAGAGGTCCATCGTCAAAGCCCGCTCGTGGGAAATCAAAGGGCTAGATCTCGTGGTCAACCGCCTCCAGGATTAGGGCGGCCGGGGCCCCGGGGGGTAGCAATGTCACGGAAAGCGCCGGACCGGCCCTTGTACATGCGGGAGGTGTTGTGGCAGGTCCTAAGAGGCGGCACGCTGCCTCCGGCAGCGTGGACCCTCACTTGGACGGGCGCTGCCGCCGGCACCGGAGGGGGGAAATCAAGCGCTGGGTCTACACGGAGTGGATGTAGCTGGGTTTGGCCCGTTGTTGCTCCCGGCTGTCCCTCTGGGCCAACCTGACACAACCGAGTGGAGAGGTCCATCGTCAAAGCCCTTCCATGGGAAGTCAAAGAATTAGATCTCGTGGTTAACCGCCTGTGGTTAGGGCGACGGGGCCCTGGGGTAGCAATGCCACCGGAGCATCGCACGGCCCTCATACATGCGGGTTGGTGTTGTGGCATGTCCTAAGAGGCGGCACGCTGCTTCAGCAAGTGGCCCCTAATGGATGGCGCCGCCACCGGGCACCTTGAGGGGGAAACTGACGCGTCGGGTCTACACGGAGTGGATTTAGGTGTGGGTTTGGCCCGGATGTTGCTCCCTGGTGTCCCTCTGGGCCGACCTAACACAACTGGGTGGAGAGGTCCACTGGTCAAAGCCCGTCCATAGGAAGTCAAAGGGCTAGATCTCGCGGTCAACCGCTTCCAGGTTAGGGCGGACGGGGCACCGGGCGGTAGCAATGCCACTGGAGCGTCGTACCGGGCCCTCATACATGCGGGGTGGTGTTGTGGAATGTCCTAAGAGGCAACACGCGTCTCCAGTGCATGCCCCCCCTAACGGACGGCGCCGTCACCGGGCACCTTGAGGGGGAAATCGACGCGGCCGGGTCTACACGGAGTGGATTTAGGTGTGGGGTTTGGCCCGGATGTTGCTCCCGGTGTCCCTCTGGGCCGACCTAAGACAACCTGGTGGAGAGGTCCACTGGTCAAAGCCCGTCCATAGGAAGTCAAAGGGCTAGATCTCGTGGTCAACCGCTCGAGGGTTAGGCGGGACGGGGGCCCTGGGGGGTAGCAATGCCACCGGAGCGTCGTACCGGGCCCTCATACATGCGGGGTGGTGTTGTGGCATGTCCTAAGAGGCGGCACACTTCTCCGGTGCGTGGCCCCCCTCACGGACGGTGCCGCCACCGGGCACCTGGAGGGGGGAAACTGACGCGTCGGGTCTATACGGAGTGGATGTAGCTTTGGGTTTGGCCCGGATGTTTCTCCCCGGTGTCCCTCTAGGCCGACCTGACACAACCGGGTGGAGAGGTCCACTGGTGAAAGGCCGTCCGTGGGAAGTCAAAGGGCTAGATCTCGCGGTCAACCGCTCCAGGGTTAGGCGGGACGGGGGCCCTGGGGTGTAGTAATGCCACCGGAAGGCCGCATCTGGCCCTCATACATGCGGGGTGGTGTTGTGGCATGTCCTAAGAGGCGGCACGCGTCTCCGGTGCGTGGCCCCCCTCACGGACGGCGCCGCCGCCGGCACCTGTAGGGGGGAAACTGAAGCATCGGGTCTACACGGAGTGGATGTAGCTGTGGGTTTGGCCCGGATGTTGCTCCCCGGTGTCCCTCTGGGCCGACCTGAGACAACCGGGTGGAGAGGTCCACTGCTCAAAGCCCGTTCGTGGGAAATCAAAGGGCTAGATCTCGTGGTCAACCGCTCCAGGATTAGGCGGGCCGGGGGCCCTGGGGGGGTAGCAATGCCGCGGGAGGCCGGACCGGCCCTCGTACATGCGGGAGGTGTTGTGGCATGTCCTAAGAGGCGGCACGCTGCTCTCGGTCAGGCGTGGACCCCCTCACGGACGGCGCCGCCGCCGGCACCTGGAGGGGGGAAACTGAAGCGTCGGGTCTACACGGAGTGGATGTAGATGTGGGTTTGGCCCGGTTGTTGCTCCCGGGTGTCCCTCTGGGCCGACCTGACACAGCTGAGTGGAGAGGTCCACTGGTCAAAGCCCTTCCATGGGAAGTCAAAGAATTAGATCTCGTGGTCAATCGCCTGTGGTTAGGCAGACGGGGCCCCGGGGAGAGTAGCAATGCCACCAGAGCGTCGGACCGGGCCCTCATACATGCGGGTTGGTGTTGTGGCATGTCCTAAGAGGCGGCGCACGCTGTCTCCAAAGGCGTGGGCCCCTAACGGATGGCGCCGCCACCGGCACCTTTGAGGGGGAAACTGACGATCGGGTCTACACGGAGTGGATTTAGGTGTGGGTTTGGCCGGATGTTGCTCCCCGTGTCCCTATGGGCCGTCGACCTAACACAACCGGGTGGAGAGGTCCACCGTCAAAGCCCGCCCATAGGAAGTCAAAGGCTTAGATCTCGCGTCAACCGCTTCCGTGGTTAGGCGGGACGGGGCCCTGGGGTAGCAATGCCAATCGAGCGTCAGCATCGGGCCCCTCATACATGCGGGTGGTGTTGTGGCATGTCCTAAGAGGCGACGCGTCTCCGTCTTGATGCGTGCCCCTAACGGACGGCGCCGCCACCGGCACCTTGAGGGGAAATCGATGCGCCGGTCTACACGGAGTGGATTTAGGTGTGGGTTTGGCCCGGATGTTGCTTCCCCGGTGTCCCTCCGGGCCGACCTAACACAACCTGGTGGAGAGGTCCACCGTCAAAGCCCGGCCCATAGGAAGTCAAAGGGCTAGATCTCGCGGTCAACAGCTCCTGTGGTTAGGCGGACGGGGCCCCTGGGGTAGCAATGCCACTGAAAGGCCGCATCGGGCCCTCATACATGCGGGGTGGTGTTGTGGCATGTCCTAAGAGGCGACACACTTCTCTGGTGCGTGGCACCCCTCACGGACGGCGCCGCCACCGGCACTGGAGGGGGAAACTCACGCTGCCGGTCTACACGGAGTGGATGTAGCTATGGGTTTGGCCCGGATGTTGCTCCCGGTGTCCCTCTGGGCCGACCTCGACACAACCGGGTGGAGAGGTCCACTAGTCAAAATCCGTCTGTGGGAAGTCAAAAGGCTAGATCTCGTGGGTCAACCGCCTGTGGTTAGGGCGGGATGGGGCCCCTGGGGTGTAGCAATGCCACCGGGAAAGGCCGCATGTGGCCCTCATACATGCGGGTGGTGTTGTGGCATGTCCTAAGAGGCGGCACGCGCCTCAGTCGTGGCCCCCTCACAGACGGGCGCTACCGCACCTGTAGGGGGAAACTGAAGCATCGGGTCTACACGGAGTGGATGTATTTGTGGGTTTGGCCCGGATGTTGCTCCCTGGTGTCCCTCTCGGGCCGACTCGAGACAACCGGGTGGAGAGGTCCACCGTCAAAGCCCGCTCGTGGGAAATCAAAGGGCTAGATCTCGTGGTCAACCGGGCTTCAGATTAGGCGGGCCGGGCCCTGGGGTAGTAATGCCACCGAGCGCCGGACCGGGCCCTCGTGACATGCGGGAGGTGTTGTGGCATGTCCTAAGAGGCTGCACGTGTCTCGGTGCGTGGACCCCTCACGGACGGCGCCGGCCACGGCACTGGAGGGGGGAAACTAAAGCGCCGGTCTACACGGAGTGGATGTAGTCAGCGCGCTTTGGCCCGGTTGTTGCTCCCGGGTGTCCTTTCGGGCCGACTGACACCAAAGTGGAGAGGTCCATCGGTCAAAGCCCTTCCATGGGAAGTCAAAGAATTAGATCTCGTGGTCAACCGCCTGTGGTTAGGCGGGGACGGGGCCTGAGGGGTAGCAATGCCCGAGCTGCACCGGGCCCCTCATACATGCGGGTTGGTGTTGTGGCATGTCCTAAGAGGCGGCACGCGTCTCTGTGCGTGGCCCCCTAACGGATGGCGCCGCCACCGGCACCTTGAGGGGGGAAATCGACGCTGCCGGGTCTACGGAGTGGATTTAGGTGTGGGTTTGGCCCGATGTTGCTCCTCGGTGTCCCTCGGGCCGACCTAACACAACCGGGTGGAGAGGTCCACCGGTCAAAGCCCGCCCATAGGGAAGTCAGCGGCTAGATCTCGCGTCAACCGCTTCCGTGGTTAGGGCGGGACGGGGCCCCGGGCGTAGCAATGCCACTGGAGCGTCATCGTGAGCCCCTCATACATGCGGGTGGTGTTGTGGCATGTCCTAAGAGGCGGCACGCGTCTCGATCGTGGCCCCCTAATGGATGGCGCCGCCACCGGGCACCTTGAGGGGGAAACCGACGCTGGCCGGGTCTACACGGAGTGGATTTAGGTGTGGGTTTGGCCCGGATGTTGCTCCTGGTGTCCCTTCCGGGCCGACTCTAACACAACCGGGTGGAGAGGTCCACTGGTCAAAGCCCGCCCATAGGAAGTCAAGGGCTAGATCTCGCGTCAACCGCTCGGGGTTAAGCGGGGCCAGGGGGCCACAGGGGTAGCAATGCCAGCTGGAAGCGTCGTCTTAGGGCCCCTCATACATGCGGGTTGGTGTTGTGGCATGTCCTAAGAGGCGGCACGCCGCGTCTCAGTCGTGGCCCTCTAACGGATGGCGCCGCCACCGGCACCTTGAGGGGGAAACCGACGTCGGGTCTACACGGAGTGGATTTAGGTGTGGTTTGGCCCGATGTTGCTCCCGGTGTCCCTCTCGGCCGACTCTAACACAACCGGGTGGAGAGGTCCACCGGTCAAAGCCCGCCCATAGGGAAGTCAAGGGGCTAGATCTCGCGTCAACCGCTTCCAGGTTAGGGCGGACGGGGGCCCTGGGCGTAGCAATGCCACCGAGCGTCGCATCGGGCCCTCATACATGCGGGTGGTGTTGTGGCATGTCCTAAGAGGCGTGCACGCTGCTCTCAAAGGCGTGGCCCTAATGGATGGCGCCGCCACCGCACCTTGAGGGGGAAATCGACGCCGGGTCTACACGGAGTGGATTTAGGTGTGGGTTTGGCCCGGATGTTGCTCCTCGGTGTCCCTCCGGGCCGACTCTAACACAACCGGGTGGGAGAGGTCCATCGGTCAAAGCCCGCCCATAGGGAAGTCAAAGGGCTAGATCTCGCGGGTCAACCGCCTGTGGTTAGGGCGGACGGGGCCCTGGGGGTAGCAATGCCACCGGAGCGTCAGCATCGGGCCCTCATACATGCGGGTTGGTGTTGTGGCATGTCCTAAGAGGCGGCACGCTGCTTCAAAGGCGTGGCCCTTTAACGGATGGCGCCGCCACCGGCACCTTGAGGGGGAAATCGACGCGGCCGGGTTTCTACACGGAGTGGATTTTAGGTGTGGGTTTGGCCCGGATGTTGCTCCCCGTGTCCCTCTCGGGCCGACCCTAACACAACCGGGTGGAGAGGTCCACCGGTCAAAGCCCGCCCATAGGAAGTCAAAGGGCTAGATCTCGCGTCAACCGCTTCCTGTGGTTAGGCGGGACGGGGCCCTGGCGGTAGCAATGCCACCGAGCGTCGTATCGGGCCCTCATACATGCGGGTGGTGTTGTGGCATGTCCTAAGAGGCGGCACGCTGCTTCAAAGGCGTGGCCCCTAATGGATGGCGCCACCGGGCACCTTGAGGGGGAAATCGACGCTGCCGGGTCTACACGGAGTGGATTTAGGTGTGGGTTTGGCCCGATGTTGCTCCTCGGTGTCCTCTCGGGCCGACTCTAACACAACCGGGTGGAGAGGTCCATCGTCAAAGCCCGCCCATAGGAAGTCAGGGCTAGATCTCGCGTCAACCGCCTTCCAGTGGTTAGGGCGGACGGGGGCCCTGGGGTAGCAATGCCACCGGAGCGTCAGATCCGGCCCCTCATACATGCGGGTTGGTGTTGTGGTACGTCCTAAGAGGCGGCACGCTGCCTCAAAGGCGTGGCCCTTTAACGGATGGCGCCGCCACCGGCACCTTGAGGGGAAACTGACGCTACGGGTCTACACGGAGTGGATTTAGGTGTGGTTTGGCCCGGATGTTGCTCCCAGTGTCCCTCTCGGGCCGAATTAACACAACCGGTGGAGAGGTCCACCGGTCAAAGCCCGCCCATAGGAAGTCAAAGGGCTAGATCTCGCGTCAACCGCCTGTGGTTAGGGCGGACGGGGCCCTGGGCGGTAGCAATGCCACCGAGCGTCGCATCGGCCCTCATACATGCGGGTGGTGTTGTGGCATGTCCTAAGAGGCGACACGCTGCCTCAAAGGCGTGCCCCCTAACGGACGGGCCGCCACCGGCACCTTTGAGGGGGAAACTGACGCGTCGGGTCTACACGGAGTGGATTTAGGTGTGGGTTTGGCCCGGATGTTGCTCCCCGGTGTCCCTCCGCCGACCTAACACAACTCGGGTGGAGAGGTCCACCGTCAAAGCCCGCCCATAGGGAAGTCAAAGGGCTAGATCTCGTGGTCAACCGCCGAGGGTTAGGCGGGACGGGGGCCCCGGGGGTGCAATGCCACCGAGGCTGCATCGGGCCCTCATACATGCGGGTGGTGTTGTGGCATGTCCTAAGAGGCGGCACACTTCTCCAGCGGCGTGGCCCTCACGGACGCAGCCGCCACCGGCACCGGAGGGGGAAACTGACGCGTCAAGTCTATACGGAGTGGATGTAGCTTTGGGTTTGGCCTGGATGTTTCTCCTCGTGTCCTCTCTAGGCCGATTTGACACAACCGGGTGGAGAGGTCCACCAGTGAAAGGCCGTCTGTGGGAAGTCAGGCTAGATCTCGTGGTCAACCGCCTGTGGTTAGGCGGGACGGGGCCCTGGGGGTAGCAATGCCACCGGGAGCGTCGCATCGGGCCCTCATACATGCGGGGTGGTGTTGTGGCATGTCCTAAGAGGCGGCACGCCGCCTCCCAGCTGTGGACCCTCACGGACGGCGCCGCCGCCGGCACCTGGAGGGGGGAAACTTAAGCGTCGGGTCTACACGGAGTGGATGTAGCTGTGGGTTTGGCCCGGTTGTTTCTCCCGGGTGTCCCTCTGGGCCGACCTGACACAGCCGAGTGGAGAGGTCCACTGGTCAAAGCCTGGCCCATGGGAAGTCAAAGAATTAGATCTCGTGGTCAACCGGCCTGTGGTTAGGGCGGACGGGGCCCCGGGGTAGTAATGCCACCGAGCGCCGCATCGGCCCTCATACATGCGGGTTGGTGTTGTGGCATGTCCTAAGAGGCGGCACGCTGCCTCAAAGATGCGTGGCCCCTAACGGATGACGCCGCCACCGGCACCTTGAGGGGGGAAACTTTGGGCCGGGTCTACACGGAGTGGATTTAGGTGTGGGTTTGGCCCGGATGTTGCTCCTCGGTGTCCTCTCGGGCCGACTCTAACACAACCGGGTGGAGAGGTCCATCGTCAAAGCCCGGCCCATAGGAAGTCAGCGGCTAGATCTTCGTGGTCAACCGCCTGTGGTTAGGGCGGACGGGGCCCCGGGGTAGCAATGCCACCGGAGCTTGCCGTATCGGGCCCTCATACATGCGGGTGGTGTTGTGGCATGTCCTAAGAGGCGCACGCTGCCTTCAGCGGCGTGCCTCTCTCTAACGGACGCGCCGCCACCGCACCTTGAGGGGGAAACTGACGCTACCGTCTACACGGAGTGGATTTAGGTGTGTGGGTTTGGCCCGGATGTTGCTCCCCGGTGTCCCTCCGGCGACTCTAACACAACCGGGTGGAGAGGTCCATCGTCAAAGCCCGGCCCATAGGGAAGTCAAAGGGCTAGATTCGTGGGTCAACCGCCTGTGGTTAGGGCGGACGGGGCCCTGGGGTAGCAATGCCACCGAGCGCCGCATCGGGCCCTCATACATGCGGGGTGGTGTTGTGGCATGTCCTAAGAGGCGACACACTTCTCTGGTGCGTGGCCCCCCTCACGGACGGTGCCGCCACCGGGCACCTGGAGGGGGGAAACTGACGCGTCGGGTCTACACGGAGTGGATGTAGCTATGGGTTTGGCCCGGATGTTGCTCCCCGGTGTCCCTCTGGGCCGACCTGACACAACCGGGTGGAGAGGTCCACTAGTCAAAACCCGTCCGTGGAAGTCAAAAGGCTAGATCTCGTGGTCAACCGCCTGTGGTTAGGCGGGATGGGCCTGGGGGTGTAGCAATGCCACCGAGGCGCCGTCTGACAGGCCCTCATACATGCGGGTGGTGTTGTGGCATGTCCTAAGAGGCGCACGCCGTCTCAAAAGCGTGGCCTCTCACGGACGGCGCCGCCGCCGGCACCGTAGGGGGGAAATCACATCGGGTCTACACGGAGTGGATGTAGCTGTGGGTTTGGCCCGGATGTTGCTCCCGGTGTCCCTCTCTCACGACTGAGACAATCGGGTGGAGAGAGGTCCACCGGTCAAAGCCTGCTCAGGTGGGAAATCAAAGGGCTAGATCTCGTGGTCAACCGCTCCAGATTAGCGGCCGGGGGCCACGGGGTAGCAATGCCGCGGAGGCGTCGGACCGGGCCCCTCGTACATGCGGGAGGTGTTGTGGCATGTCCTAAGAGGCGCACGCGTCTCCGGTGGCGTGGACCCCTCACGGACGGGCGCTGGGCCGCACCTGGAGGGGGGAAACTAAAGCGTCGGGTCTACACGGAGTGGATGTAGCTGTGCGTTTGGCCGGTTGTTGCTCCCGGGTGTCCTTCTGGGCCGACCTGACACAGCCGAGTGGAGAGGTCCACTGGTCAAAGCCCTTCCATGGGAAGTCAAAGAATTAGATCTCGTGGTCAACCGCCTCGGGGTTAGGCGGGGACGGG
Organism: Aegilops bicornis; assembly: GCA_021605145.1. Classification (NCBI taxonomy): domain Eukaryota; kingdom Viridiplantae; phylum Streptophyta; class Magnoliopsida; order Poales; family Poaceae; genus Aegilops; species Aegilops bicornis. Next base: position 778,691,771 of record CM038675.1, read on the forward strand.
GCCTGGGGGGAATGTGCAATGCCACTTGGGAGGCTGCATCGGCCCCTCATACATGCGGGTTGGTGTTGTGGCATGTCCTAAGAGGCGCACGCGTCTCCAAAGGCGTGGCCCCCTAACGGATGGCGCCGCCACCGGGCACCTTGAGGGGAAGCGACGCCGGGTCTACACGGAGTGGATTTAGGTGTGGGTTTGGCCCGGATGTTGCTCCCGTGTCCCTCGGGCCGACCTAACACAACCGGGTGGAGAGGTCCACCGTCAAAGCCCGCCCATAGGAAGTCAAAGGGCTAGATCTCGCGGTCAACCGCCTGTGGTTAGGGCGACGGGGCCCCGGCGGTAGCAATGCCACCGGAGCGTCCGCACCCGGCCCCTCATACATGCGGGTGGTGTTGTGGCATGTCCTAAGAGGCGGCACGCGTCTCGATGCGTGGCCCCTAATGGATGGCGCCGCCACCGGCACCTTGAGGGGGAAATCGACGCCACGGGTCTACACGCGAGTGGATTTAGGTGTGGGTTTGGCCCGGATGTTGCTCCCTGGTGTCCCTCTGGGCCGACCTAACACAACTGGGTGGAGAGGTCCACTGGTCAAAGCCCGTCCATAGGAAGTCAAAGGGCTAGATCTCGCGGTCAACCGCTCCAGGGTTAGGCGGGACGGGGGCCCTGGGGGGTAGCAATGCCACTGGAGCGTCGTACCGGGCCCTCATACATGCGGGTTGGTGTTGTGGCATGTCCTAAGAGGCGGCACGCTGCCTTCAAAGGCGTGGCCTCTAACGGATGGCGCCGCCACCGGCACCTTTGAGGGGGGAAACTGACGCTGGGTCTACACGGAGTGGATTTAGGTGTGGGTTTGGCCCGGATGTTGCTCCCGTGTCCTCACAGGCGACTCTAACACAACCTGGTGGAGAGGTCCACCGTCAAAGCCTGCCCATAGGAAGTCAAAGGGCTAGATCTCGTGGTCAACCGCTCCAGGTTAAGCGGGGGACGGGGCCCCGGGGTAGCAATGCCACCGAGCGCTGCATCGGGCCCTCATACATGCGGGGTGGTGTTGTGGCATGTCCTAAGAGGCGACACACTTCTTCAGCGTGGCCTCCTCACGGACGGTGCCGCCACCGGCACTGGAGGGGGAAACTCACGCGTGGGTCTACACGGAGTGGATGTAGCTATGGGTTTGGCCCGGATGTTGCTCCCGGTGTCCCTCGGGGCCGACCGACACAACCGGGTGGAGAGGTCCACTAGTCAAAATCCGTCCGTGGGAAGTCAAAAGGCTAGATCTCGTGGTCAACCGCCTGTGGTTAGGGCGGGATGGGGCCCCGGGGTGTAGCAATGCCACCGGAGCTGCCAGACAGGCCCCTCATACATGCGGGGTGGTGTTGTGGCATGTCCTAAGAGGCGCACGCTGCCTCAAAAGGCGTGGCCCCCCTCACGGACGGCGCCGCCGCCGGCACCTGTAGGGGGGAAACTGAAGCATCGGGTCTACACGGAGTGGATGTAGCTGTGGGTTTGGCCCGGATGTTGCTCCCTGGTGTCCCTCTGGGCCGACCTGAGACAATCGGGTGGAGAGGTCCACTGGTCAAAGCCCGTTCGTGGGAAATCAAAGGGCTAGATCTCGTGGTCAACCGCTCCAGGATTAGCGTGGCCGGGGCCCCGGGGTAGCAATGCCGCCGGAGCGTCGGACCGGGCCCTCGTACATGCGGGGAGGTGTTGTGGCATGTCCTAAGAGGCGGCACGTGTCTCCGGTGCGTGGACCCCCTCACGGACGGCGCCGCCGCCGGCACCTGGAGGGGGGAAACTAAAGCGTCGGGTCTACACGGAGTGGATGTAGCTGTGCGTTTGGCCCGGTTGTTGCTCCCGGGTGTCCTTCTGGGCCGACCTGACACAGCCGAGTGGAGAGGTCCACTGGTCAAAGCCCTTCCATGGGAAGTCAAAGAATTAGATCTCGTGGTCAACCGCCCAGTGGTTAGGCGGACGGGGCCCGGGGGGTAGTAATGCCACTGGAGGCGTCGCATCGGGCCCTCATACATGCGGGTTGGTGTTGTGGCATGTCCTAAGAGGCGGCACGCTGTCTCAGTGCGTGGCCCCTCAACGGATGGCGCCGCCAACGCACCTTGAGGGGAAAGACGGCCGGGTCTACACGGAGTGGATTTAGGTGTGGGTTTGGCCCGGATGTTGCTCCCGGTGTCCCTCTCGGGCCGACCCTAACACAACCGGGTGGAGAGGTCCACCGTCAAAGCCCGGCCCATAGGAAGTCAGGCTAGATCTCGCGGTCAACCGCTCGAGGGTTAAGGGCGGGGCGGGGCCCTGGCGGTAGTAATGCCATCGGAGCGCTGCATCGGGCCCTCATACATGCGGGGTGGTGTTGTGGCATGTCCTAAGAGGCGGCACGCCGTCTCCAAAGGCGTGGCCCCTAATGGATGGCGCCGCCACCGGGCACCTTGAGGGGGAAATCGACGCGGCCGGGTCTACACGGAGTGGATTTAGGTGTGGGTTTGGCCCGGATGTTGCTCCTCGGTGTCCCTCCGCCGACCCTAACACAACCGGGTGGAGAGGTCCACCGGTCAAAGCCCGGCCCATAGGAAGTCAAGGGCTAGATCTCGCGGTCAACCGCTCCATGGTTAGGGCGGACGGGGCCTGAGGGGTAGCAATGCCATCGAGCGTCATCTGGGAGCCCCTCATACATGCGGGTTGGTGTTGTGGCATGTCCTAAGAGGCGGCACGCGTCTCCAGTGCGTGGCCCCCTAACGGATGGCGCCGCCACCGGGCACCTTGAGGGGGAAACTGACGCGTCGGGTCTACACGGAGTGGATTTAGGTGTGGGTTTGGCCCGGATGTTGCTCCCCGGTGTCCCTCTGGGCCGACCTAACACAACCGGGTGGAGAGGTCCACTGGTCAAAGCTCCGCCCATAGGGAAGTCAAAGGGCTAGATCTCGCGTCAACAGCCTGTGGTTAGGGCGACGGGGGCCCCGGGCGGTAGCAATGCCACCGGAGCTGCCGTCATCGGGCCCTCATACATGCGGGGTGGTGTTGTGGCATGTCCCAAGAGGCGACATCGCTGCCTCCGGCGTGCCCCCCCCTAACGGACGGCGCCGCCACCGGGCACCTTGAGGGGGAAACTGACGCGTCGGGTCTACACGGAGTGGATTTAGGTGTGGGTTTGGCCCGGATGTTGCTCCCCGGTGTCCCTCCGGGCCGACCTAACACAACCTGGTGGAGAGGTCCACTGGTCAAAGCCCGTCCATAGGAAGTCAAAGGGCTAGATCTCGTGGTCAACCGCTCCAGGGTTAGGCGGGACGGGGCCCTGGGGTAGTAATGCCACCGGAGCGTCGTATCAACCCCTCATACATGCGGGGTGGTGTTGTGGCATGTCCTAAGAGGCGTGCACACTTCTCCGGGTCGTGGCCCCCCCTCACGGACGGTGCCGCCACCGGGCACTGGAGGGGGGAAACCCAGCGTCGGGTCTATACTGAGTGGATGTAGCTTTGGGTTTGGCAGGATGTTTCTCCTCGGTGTCCTCTAGGCCGACTTCTGACAACCGGGTGGAGAGGTCCACCGGTGAAAGGCCGTCCGTGGGAAGTCAAAGGGCTAGATCTCGTGGTCAACCGCCTGTGGTTAGGGCGACGGGGCCCGGGTAGTAGCAATGCCACCGAGCGTCGCATCGGGGCCCTCATACATCTTGAGGTGGTGTTGTGGCATGTCCTAAGAGGCGGCACGTCTCAGGCGCTGGACCTTCACGGACGGCGCAGCCACGCAAGACCGGAGGGGGAAACTTTGCGTCGGGTCTACACGGAGTGGATGTAGGCTGTGGGTTTGGCCCGGTTGTTTCTCCCGGTGTCCCTCTGGGCCGACTGACACAGCCGAGTGGAGAGGTCCACCGTCAAAGCCCGCCCATGGGAAGTCAAAGAATTAGATCTCGTGGTCAACCGCTCCAGTGGTTAAGCGGGGACGGGGCCCTGGGTAGCAATGCCACCGAGCGTCGTGCATCGGGCCCTCATACATGCGGGTTGGTGTTGTGGCATGTCCTAAGAGGCGGCACGCGTCTCTCAAAGACGTGGCCCCCTAACGGATGACGCCGCCACCGGCACCTTTGAGGGGAAATCGACGCTGCCGGGTCTACACGGAGTGGATTTAGGTGTGGGTTTGGCCCGGATGTTGCTCCTGGTGTCCCTCTGGGCCGACTCTAACACAACCTGGGTGGAGAGGTCCACCGTCAAAGCCCGGCCCATAGGAAGTCAAAGGGCTAGATCTCGCGGTCAACCGCCTGTGGTTAGGGCGGACGGGGCCTCTGGGGTAGTAAATGCCACCGAGCGTCAGCATCGGGCCCTCATACATGCGGGGTGGTGTTGTGGCATGTCCTAAGAGGCGCACGCTGCCTCTCGATCAGGCGTGGCCCCTAATCTAACAGCGCCACCACCGGGCACCTTGAGGGGGAAACTGACGCGTCGGGTCTACACGGAGTGGATTTAGGTGTGGGTTTGGCCCGGATGTTGCTCCCCGGTGTCCCTCTGGGCCGACCTAACACAACCTGGTGGAGAGGTCCACTGGTCAAAGCCCGTCCATAGGAAGTCAAAGGGCTAGATCTCCTGGTCAACCGCTCCAGGGTTAGGCGGGACGGGGGCCCTGGGGGGTAGCAATGCCACCGGAGGCGTCGTCTGATCGGGCCCTCATACATGCGGGGTGGTGTTGTGGCATGTCCTAAGAGGCGCACACTTCTCGGTCAGCGTGGCCCCTCACGGACGGTGCCGCCACCGGGCACTGGAGGGGGAAACCGACGCTGGCCGGGTCTATCTGAGTGGATGTAGCTTTGGGTTTGGCCCAGATGTTTCTCCCCGGTGTCCCTCTAGGCCGACCTGACACAACCGGGTGGACAGGTCCACTTGTGAAAGGCCGTCCGTGGGAACTCAAAGGGCTAGATCTCGTGGTCAACCGCCTGTGGTTAGGGCGGACGGGGCCCTGGGGGGTAGCAATGCCACCGGAGCGTCGTATCGGGCCCTCATACATGCAGGGTGGTGTTGTGGCATGTCCTAAGAGGCGGCACGCGTCTCCGGTGCATGGCCCCCCTCACAGACGGCGCCGCCGCCGGCACCTGGAGGGGGGAAACTGATGCGTCAGTTCTACACGGAGTGGATGTAGCTATGGGTTTGGCCTGGATGTTACTCCCCGGTGTCCCTCTAGACGACCTGACACAACCGGGTGGAGAGGTCCACTGGTCAAAGCCCGTCCGTGGGAAGTCAATGGGCTAGATCTCGTGGTCAACCGCTCCAGGGTTAGGCGGGACGGGGGCCCTGGGGGGTAGCAATGCCACCGGAGCATCGTACCGGGCCCTCATACATGCGGGGTGGTGTTGTGGCATGTCATAAGAGGCGGCACGCGTCTCCGGTGCGTGGCCCCTGAGGGAGTCCTGGACTAGGGGGTGTCCGGATAGCCGAACTATCATTACGGCCGGACTCCACGACTATGAAGATACAAGATTGAAGACTTCGTCCCGTGTCCGGATGGGACTTTCCTTGGCGTGGAAGGCAAGCTTGGCAATACGGATATGTAGATCTCCAACCATTGTAACCGACTCTGTGTAACCCTAACCTATCCGGTGTCTATATAAACCGGAGGGTTTTAGTCCATAGGACGAACAACAATCATACCATAGGCTAGCTTCTAGGGTTTAGCCTCCTTGATCTCGTGGTAGATCTACTCTTGTACTACCCATATCATCAATATTAATCAAGGTGAGTAGGGTATTACCTCCATCGAGAGGGCCTGAACCTGGGTAAAAACATCGTGTCCCTTGTTTCATGTTACCATCCGCCTAGACGCACAGTTCGGGACCCCCTACCCAAGATCCGCCGATTTTGACACCGACATTGGTGCTTTCATTGAGAGTTCCTCTGTGTCGTCACCTATAGGCCCGATGGCTCCTTCAATCATCAACAACGACGCGGTCCAGGGTGAGACTTTTCTCCCCGGACAGATCTTCGTATTCGGCGGCTTTGCACTGCGGCCAATTCGCTTGGCCATCTGGAGTAGATCGAAAGCCATGCCCCTGGCCATCAGGTCAGATTTGGAAGTTTGAACTATACGGATCTTCGACGGATTCCAGCCTTAGCCGAGCGTGCCGCACTGTCTCGATGGGCATGATCTAGCTCTGCAGCCGAACAGTGCCCTGGAGGCCGCACCAGCATCCACCCTGACCCTTAATCCGGAGCCGGATTCCCCGATCGAGGACGAGTGGTTGGACACCGCCTCGGGGGCTACGATCTCTACGGCGATTGAGCCGAACTCCATCCCTGTCCTTTGCAAAGACCTTGACTCCAGGGTGCCGGACTCCTCTCCGGGACTCAACCCTCAGCGCCCTAATCGAATCCGATTGGGCGCCGGTCATGGAGTTCACTCCCGCGGACATCTTTCAGCACTCGCCTTTTGGCGACATTCTGAATTCACTAAAGTCTCTCTCTTTATCCGGAGAACCCTGGACGGACTACGGACAGGAAGGTTGGGATACAGACGACGAAGAAATTCAACGCCCACCCACCACCCACTTTGTAGCCACTGTCGATGATTTAACCGACATGCTCGACTTCGACTCCGAAGACATCGACGGTGTGGACGACGATGCCGGAGATGACCAAGACCCAGCGCCTACAGGGCATGGAAGGTCACCTCGTCATACGATATATACATGGTGGACATCCGAAAAGATGGAAACGGCGATGGAACAACGAAGGATGACCCCTCCAAGAAGCAACCGAAGTGCCGACGTCGGGCGCCATTTAAATCCCGCCACAAAGAAACGGTGATTTCGCACGGAGATAATAACACCCCGGACAAAGGTTGAAGACAACCCCCTCCAGCAGGACTCAGCGCAGGAGGAGGGAGAAGCAAGTCCGCATGACAATGCGGCAGAAAGAGAGGTCGAGGACGATAATTATGCGCCTCCCTCCGAAATGAGGCAAGCCTCGACGACGACGAATTTGTCGTGCCTGAGGATCCCGCCGAATAGGAGCGTTTCAAATGCAGGCTTATAGCCACGGCAAGCAGCCTCAAGAAAAAGTAGCAAGAGCTTAGAGCTGACCAAGACCTGCTAGCTGACAGATGGACTGAAGTCCTTGCAGCTGAAGAGTATGAACTCGAACGCCCCTCCAAAAGCTACCCCAAACGCAGGCTGTTGCCTCGAGCAGAGGAGGAAGCACCCAAGTCACGCCAAGACGACATGGCAGATCGGCCACCACAGGCCGCTGGCTGCAGAAGCCTCTCGGCCCTCCGCTCAAGCCACACCCCGACGCCGCTCAAAAAGTACCAAGGCACGGGAAAAACGGCTTGGACTTGCGAGATATATTGGAGGATAAGGCAAAACATACAAGATCGATCTACGGATCGCGTGGGCGCCCAACGACGTGGGATGATTACCGTCGCGCCGGATACAGCAAACCCGGCCGGGCCGAACACAGTAGACAAAGCTCATATGAGCTACGTCGTGATATAGCCCAATCTGAGGCGCGCAGACACCCACTATGCTTCACGGATGAAGTATTGGATCATCAAATCTCGAGGGCTTCAAAACCAAGAACGTGAATCATACGATGGTACCACACATCCCGCCGATGCGGATCGAGGACTATCTCCTCCATATCCACGGCCCATGTGATGATCTACATGCCATCAAATACCTCCCACTCAAGCTTAAAGGACCGGCTCGACATTGGCTCAACAGCTTGCCAGCAGAATCAATTGGTTGTTTGGGAGGACCTGGAAGCCGCATTCCTTGGTAACTTCCAGGGCACATATGTGCGACCACCAGACGCCGATGACCTTAGCCACATAATTCAGCAGCCAGAAGAATCAGCCAGACAATTCTGGAGACGGTTCCTAACAAAGAAAAATCAAATCGTTGACTGTCTGGATGTAGAGGCCCTTGCAGCCTTCAAACATAACATCCGCGACGAGTGGCTTGCCCGGCACCTAGGACAGGAAAAGCCGAAATCCATGGCAGCCCTCACAACACTCATGACCCACTTTTGTGCGGGAGAGGACAGCTAGCTAGCTCGAAGCAACAACTTGGCCAAACACCCTGATAGTTCGGATACCAAGGACAGCAATGGCAGGCCGCGCCGCAACAAGAACAAGCGCTGCATTAACGGCGATAATGCTGAAGATAAGGCCGTCAATGCCGGATTCAGAGGCTCTAAACCCGGTCAGGGGAAGAAGCCATTCAAAAGAAATACCCAGGGCCCGTCCAACTTGGACCGAATACTCGATCGCTTGTGTCAGATACATGGCACCCCCGAAAAACCAGCCAATCACACCAACATGGATTGTTGGGTGTTCAAGCAAGCAGGAAAGTTAAGTGCCGAACTCAATGACAAGGGGCTACATAGCGATGACGAGGAAGAGCCCCGGGTGCCGAACAATAGAGTACAGAAGGGTTTTCCCACACAAGTGCGGACGGTGAACATGATATACGCAACCCATATACCCAAAAGGGAGCGGAAGCGTGCAGTAAGAGATGTATATGCGATGGAGCCAGTCGCCCCAAAGTTCAACCCATGGTCTTCCTGCCCGATCACATTCGATCGAAGGGACCACCCCACTAGCATCCGTCACGGCGGTTTCTCCGCATTGGTTCTTGACCCAATTATTGACAGATTTCATCTCACCAGAGTCCTGATGGACTGCGGTAGCAGCCTGAACCTGCTTTATCAGGATACAGTGCGCAAAATGGGCATAGAACCCTCAAGGATTAAACCTACAAAGACGACCTTTAAAGGAGTCATACCGGGTGTAGAGGCCAATTGTACAGGCTCACTTACACTCGAAGTGGTCATCGGATCCCCGGATAACTTCCGAAGCGAAGAATTAATCTTCGACATCGTCCCGTTCCGCAGCGGCTATCATGCACTGCTCGGACGAACCGCATTTGCAAAGTTCAATGCGGTGCCGCACTACGCATACCTCAAGCTCAAGATGCCAGGCCCTCGAGGAGTAATCACGGTCAATGAAAACACCGAACGCTCTCTCCAAACGGAGGAGCACACGGCGGCCCTCGCGGCGGAGGCGCAAAGCAGCCTCTCACAGCAATTCTCGAGTCCGGCCACTAAGCGTCCGGACGCTGTCAAGCGCGCCTGGGGAAACCCACAATAAGACCGCCTGGCATGATTCAAGCACGCGTAGCAATCCGGCCCCAACCCCAGCCCTCGCGAAATTGCGAAGCCAGATTACGCTGCATATAACTACGCCTGGAGATACCATGGGCATAAAGGAGAGGGCATTTACCACGGCACGCCCGAATGCGGCTCAACCGCATCAGGCCTCGATTGTGTCATTCTTTTTTCTTTATTCTTTTTCTTCCTTTTCTACTTTCAAGACTCCGTTTTTGAAGTCCTCGTCCAGCACTAGAATCACCGAACTCACGATGCAATAGCTGTAAGCTGTAAAGCTACGCCGAGTGTTCAGTGGTCTCTATTACGAGCATTATACCTGCTTTTACATACCATCCCGCAGCTTACCCCTAGAGGGGGACATGTTAGATAGTCCCATCCCTTGCTTATCGTGACTACTTGTATCGCTCGCCTTCATTGCAGTACCTTTTGAACAAACAATACATAGCTTTTGCCTATTATTGCACTCCTTTCTTTATCTATATATATGTTCATTTCATGACATGTTGCACCCGTACACTTTGGTACGGCTAATACACTGAGGGCTTAAGTACCCCAAAATTATGGTGTGATAAGTCCGAACACTTTCACAAGTGCGGCACCCCGAACTTATATCATTATATGAATCGGCTCCGAATCATGTCTTGGATCAATAGTTGGGTTTGCCCGGCTCCCGTGTTTTGGTACCTTACGTTTCGTTATATCGGCTAAGGTAGCACCGGGAGAACCACTGCGATTGTGCCCTCAGCTTGAGCTGGGTCGAGCACCTCAAAGGAGAAAGCTAAAACTGATCGTCATGATAGGCGAGAGCCGGTCGCTGTTCGAGAGGTTTTTCGGGTCCCTAAAGACTTATGCCGCTTAGAGCGAGGAAACGGAATTGTCCGCCAAGGCATGGATAGCGCCCGAACTTCGATCTTCCGAATACTAGGGGCTTCACTAAATTTAAAACTATAGAATTCTATGGCTAAGTGAAAGTGTTCAAGCATTATAAGTCCGGTTGCCTTGTTCGCTATGCGTTGAGCGCCTCCTAGATGGACCCAAGAATGGGAACAAAAGTGCTCAAGTTTATCCCAACACCCCAAAGACTGCGTTGCATGGGGCTGAAGCCAATGACATGCCATCTCTCAAATTTGATAAACGGCGCACATAAGGTAATATTTTAAATTAATAAGCGTTGCTTAAGCGCATATGAACAAGTTTTCAGCGTACAGGATAACAAATGCGAGCCTATTCAAAATTACATCTTTGGAGCACTCATCCGCTATTCGGCGGGCACCCTTCAGAGGCCCTCATAGTACATTTCGGGCGCAGTGATGCTCCTTGCCCTTCGGTGGCCCGTCCGTCACAAGCTTCTCCGCATCCAGCTTGCCCCAGTGCACTTTAGCACGGGCAAGGGCCCGACGGACACCTTCAATGCAGACGGAGCGCTTGATGACTTCAATCCATGGACACACTACGGGGCAAATCTGCGAATGCTCCTGGAGAGCTCCGAATCCGGGTAAATAATAAGTAATTCAGTTTCGCATGCTTGCTTTGCATAAAGAATGCCTTACCCGCCGCTATCTTCTTTAACGATTCAATTTCTTGGAGGGCTTTGTGGGCCTCGGCCTTAGCAGCTTTGGCACTCTCAAGAGCCGAGGCAAGTTCGGACTCTCGGGTCTTCGAGTCACGCTCCAAACCCTCGTGGCCCCTTTAGTACCCATGTTATTCATGTTACTTTTGCAACCGAAACCTTTCTATAAGGTATTTCTTTAATAAGGTATTACTTACCTTCCTTGTCCTCGAGCTGCTTCTTGGCAAGGCCGAGCTCGTTCTCGGACCACTCGAGGCTTTGCTTCAATGCATCGACCTCCATGATCGGTCTTGGCGGCAGAGGTCGGCAGCGTAACTGCATTCCCATATTGACATACTTATGTTAGACTCCTGCGTATATCTTTTTAGATCCTTAGTCCGGCTTTTCTTTCCGAACACTGAACTAAGCATCAGGGGATACTGTCTATGCGGTAATATTTTTACATATTATAAACTTACCTCAAAACCTGTTAGAAGGCTGGTACAGGCTTGGTCACCATTCTAGGCAGATCGAATTGTGTCGGATCACCGCACTCATAAAGGCAAAGCTCCTCCTTGATGGAAGCGTTGTTAAGCGCCTCCAGTAAGCTATCTGGTGCCTCCGGTTGGACGGAGGACACCGGCGTCTTACCCTTCTTGCGAAGGGACCGCTTGTCGGACTCCAGAACCGCTGAAGGTTCCGACATGGACTCCGGACGAGGGTCGGGCTTAGAGCCCCTGGGGGTATCGCCCCCCACGCGCCTGGAGTCTGGGAGGTTGCCTTGCGGCGCCTCCTGCGCCACCTCCTCTTGACCAAGCGCACCTTGGGGCCCCACCGTTGCATCGTCCGCAGCGTGAGGTGAGGAGGCGGCCGGAAGTGAAGTACTCTCCATTTCGATTTAACTCGTGGGACCCGCCGACGGCGGGCGAACTTCGCCCTTAGGCGGGCTGCATGATTGTTCGGCATTAGAGAACACTATGCAATGATAAAAAAGCCATGGGTATCCGGACACTTACGATCTCGCCAGGGGCTTGGCCCTTGTTGGCCAATCCTCCTCGTCGTTGTCGACGTTGGTGGAGAAGTCCGGAGGAAGGGTTCTTCCGTTCCTGGACCCTCCGGCCTCCCCAGTTGGGGCGGCCTTCCTTTTCCTCTCCTTCCCCGCTGGGGGAGAGGCTTCTTTTTCTTCCTCCTCATCCTCAGGAGAAGATTCTGCTTCAGAATCTGACAGCACCATGCGTCGGGAGCTCCTTCGAGTTCCTGTGGCCTCCTTCTTGGCCTTCTTCTCCGGCACCACATGGGGTACCGGAGCCAGCAGCCCCATCAATCGGGCGTCCGCTGGGTATTCCGGCAAAGGAGCCGGACAGTTAATCTGTTCGGACGTCTTCAGCCAGTCCTGTCAAAGATTAGGGAGTTTTATATCCCAGATAGAGTCAATCTATGAAAAAAGAGTCCCGTAAATGGGAGAATAACTTACCTCGCTGGCTTGACGCTGCGAGCTGAATCCGTGATCTTCGGTAGCGGATGTGGCAGCCTCGGCGCCCTTGAACATCACCTTCCAGGCATCTTCGTACGTAGTGTCGAAGAGCCTTTTTAGAGTTGAGTGCTGTGCCGGATCGAACTCCCACAAATTGAAGGCCCGTTGTTGGCATGGGAGAATCCGGTGGATGAGCATCACCTGGATTACGTTGACAAGCCTGAGATTCTTGTCCACCAGGTTCCGGACGCATGTTTGGAGTCCGGATAGCTCGTCTGAATTCCCCCACGTCAGGCCCGTCTCTTTCCATGACGAGAGCCGTGTGGGGAAGCCAGATCTGAATTCGGGGGCCACCGCCCATTTGGGGTCACGCGGCTCGGTGATATAGAACCACCCCGATTGCCACCCCTTTATTGTCTCCACAAAGGAGCCCTCGAGCCATAGGACTTTGGCCATCTTGCCCACCAAATGTCACGACCGGTTTACCAATAAAAATATTTATTGAGAAACCGATCTATTAATTCCAGTGTGAGGAAAATCCTCCTCACTGGTAGACAAAACCTTGATACAATAAGCCAGTAGCATTTAATATATTACAGGGTCGAGCTGATCTTGCTCAACAATTTTATTACAAGCACGCCAATAATTATACATAGTGGCGGATATGACACGATGGGAGCGGTGGCATACTACTGACTCGAGGTAAAGTAGTGGAATAACACAGTGGAGTGGGTGATATGACTCCTGCACTGGCGGCTCATCGAGCGTCGAGGTGAGGCTCGGTGAATTTTTGGGTAGCGGAAGTGAATATAACACAGTGACTAATCGAGGGGTCGCACGAGACTGACTGGGATTCCTCTAGGCGTCGGACTTGCTATCGAACTCTTCATCCATGAGATTGCCTTCGTCATCATCTGGCCAAATCAACAAGCCAGGTGAGTACGTTGAAAGTACTCGCAAGACAGTTCGGACAAAAGATATAATAAATGTATGCACGAATGCGTCATGAGTAATTTAACAATGCGCAATCAAATCAGTATAGCAAGGTAAGTAAAAAGGGAATCGGCGGTAGTCCGCTCGAAAACCCAAAGAAAATAAACTAAACCGATCGGGTGTAAAGGCGACACCTCGAAGGCTTAACAATTAAGTAAAGCATACCCGCAGTCGAGGCCTAAGAGACACCTCATAAAGGGCTTATACTGAAAGAAAAGACATGCGTGCCACAGTCGAACGTCGGAGCGACATCACAGAAAGGGCTTGTACCAGAGATAAGTAAATAACAATGCCACAGTCGGACGTCTGAGCGACATCGCAGAAAGGGCTTATATCAAAAGTAAACGAATAACAATGCCGCAGCCGGATGTCTGAGCGACATCGCAGAAAGGGCTTATATCGAGAATAAGTAAATAACAGTGCCACAGTCGGACGTCTGAGCGACATCGCAGAGAGGGTTTATATCGAAACAAGTAAATAACATTGCCAGAGTCGGACGTCTGAGCGACATCGCAGAAAGGGCTTATACTTCATTTTACAAGAAATGGTACACACGGATAATATTCATCACAAGACAGTAAACGAGTTAGTCCATCCAGCGAAAATAAACTTTTAACACTCATGTGGTTCTCAGGAGTTTTTGTCTCCGGGACTGACATTTGACAAGATAAGATGAACACAACACTTGGATCTGAATAAGATGATTTCAAGGATTTTTGACTCTGTAGAGTTTGTACTAAATTATCCACAGCCAACGGATTTCCGTAGTCACGGGGGACTAGTTCCGTTTACGGTATTTTGGAGGAAACACAGCTAACCAGTACACACCCATCCTACCTCACGTTGCCAGGAATCACCCTAGACAGCGTTCAAGAAAAACTTTGAGACGGGAGATCACAATCTCGAATAGCATGGGATCAAATTTATATCTGGCAGCGCTCTAAGGGGGTGCCCCCTCTCGGTCCCAACCGGAAACACCCATGCCCCTGACCGGATGATAGGCTTTAATCTAGGGCCATGGAACCCTCATCCCGCCTCTCGATTTGGTGTGTACCAGAAAGTGGTTTGCAACTTACTAAGTCGTATTCCCTATGGAAAACGTGGTAGTAATGCGAAGGGGAGACGGACGGGAACTGGACTGATTTATGTTGACACTGGGTCAACAGTCTGGCATAAGACTGGCATGCTACAACACTGCCATCTTACCCATTGTCATGCCAACTCATGGCCATGCAACTCGTTTCCAACAACTCATGGATTTCCGAAACTCACTTCCCTCAACTTTTTACGTGATAAAACTTTCATCGAGATGCTCATGAACATGCCATGATACTAATTAATGCAAACATGCCCAAACACTCATCATATCAAAAGTTCAAACATGCTCGCCTGATTCGGAGTAGTCGGGGCCTAGCTCGGTGAAGTTCGCGGTTCCGTCACCTCCTTCGGTATCTACGGTATACAAAAATATACGCACTAACGTAAATACCAAGTGGTGCTCAACAATTATTCCAAATATTTTTCAAATAAATCTGATAAAAAAACTAGACAAAATTTTGAAGAGGACAGAAAAAGAATCACTCAAAAATCATTTTCTGTTTAAAAGTTATAAGTGTTTTGGTCCAAGGACCTTTCTGTAATGAAACAGAAAATACTCAGGGGGCAGAACAGTAAAGTTCAGAAAAAGATTCAGATTGGAAAGCGCATTTGTCAGAATACGCTTTCAGAAAACGGTTCGAAAAAAAAGAACAGAGAGGTTGACGGGCGGGTCCCACCTGTCAGGTTTGAAAATTCAAACGAGGGGACGGAGCCTCGCCGGGCGCTCGAGAGTCGCGGTGGTCGCCGACGGCGATCCAATGGCGAGGCAGGAGGATCGGGTGGTACCTCCGTGCTCGATTAAATCATTCCGCGTCGGTGGGTGGTGGTGGTGGTCGCCGGCGAGCACCATGTCGACGGCGGCCCTTGCTCCGGCGGACGGCGGCTCGTGTGGTGTGTGATCTCGTCGGGGGGGGGGGGGGGCTGCAAAGGCCAAATTGAAGCGGGGGTTAGCTTACTGGGTGCTAGAGGAGGCTATCGACGAGATTTGGGCGTCGGGGATGGCCTCACCGGAGTGAAACGAGGTGGTGGCAGGCGGAACGGGTGGCCGTAGTTGGGGGGAGAGACCTCCTCGAGGTCCTCCTAGTGGCCCGGGCGAGGTGTTGGTGAGGTGCGAGGTGGTGCGTGCTTGAGGGCGCAGCTCGGGGCCCTTTTTATAGGCGGTCCGAGGCGGTGGCCGTGAACGGAGTTCTCCGGCCGAAGGTTACGGTGGCGCAGAGCTTGGTCGGGAGGTTTAGGGGTTGAGCGTCATCGTGGAGGCCCACCGGTTCCATTCGCACGCTAAACGGACTTGGATTAGGGAGCTTTGAGTGGGTTTCGATGGAACGGGGTGGCGCGGGCCTGCCGGGCAGAGGGCGCGCTGTGCTTGCCGGGCCACGGGCGACGGTGTGCAGAGGTGCGCTGGGCGTGCATGAGGCCACGCGAAAAGCAGGGGAGCGTTGGCGGTGCTGACGGCGTGGCGAATGGCTTCGAGCCCTACTCGCCGCCAAGGGTGGCTCGGCCACCGCAGAAATCGCTAACGCCGGCGACGCTGGCCGCCACTGATGCCCGCACGCCGTCAAGGGAGCGTGCGGTGCTCGCCAGGGAGGAGGGGTCAGGCGTGAACGCCAGGCGCACAATTGACAGGTGACAACTCTCTGACGAAGAAATGACACTGAACTTCTCTGAATCTCTGAATTTTTCTGAAAGTGCAAAGTGACAGTGCATGCTAGGGGTTTGACAGAATGTTTTTGGCATGTGGGGATTTTTCCTTGAGCTGATCTTTGGTAGTGTGGCCCTCATTGCATCTGGGGGCTGCCTGAATTTTGGTGGAATTTTTGGAGAAGAGTAGATATGAATTTCACCAAATTTGACAATTCTGGTCCAAACTTGCAGAGGCTGAAATTTGAAAATTTTGAAAAGAAGGAGAGTAGATCTTGATGGTTCTAGGTTGTGGGTGCTAGGGACTATCCAGAGGAGTTGATTTGAGATCAAAGTTCAAAGGCATTAAGGTATTTGCTTTGCAAATCACCTAGGCTCAAAAATACGGACATAATTGTTTTGGGCAAAGAAATAAATGAAATAAAGAATCCAAAAATGAGTTGGACTGGTTTGGTCAAAATATTTGGATTGCCTCATAGTGGAAGGAGGGGTTTTGGGAAGATTTACCACAAGAGGCAAGATAAAACCATGGGTGGTTTTTTTATAATAGAAGAACCAAAACTCCTAGGGTTTTCTTCTAAAAAAAATAAATCCAAAAAAATAAATTTGAGAAGGAGAGAATCAGAAGAAAGGTTTTTTAAATAAACAACACCATAGTTGAAGAAGATGCCAAAGTAAAATCCTTTTTCAAAGGGAAAATTCTTGAGAGAAAGAGATTTTTGGAAGGGTTTAAATGACCTCCTTCAAAACCAACCAAGTTTTTGTTAAAAACCAAAAAAAAAAATTTTGGAGTGCCACACCATAGCGCCTCCGCACTCCGCCTGTCGGCCCCCCACTATCTTCGGCTTGACGCTAAAGGTCTTCAACCATAAACCAAAGTGGGGTTGGATTGCAGAGGAAGGCCTCACACACGACGATGAACGTCGAGATATTGAGGATGAAGTTTGGGGCCAGATCGTGGAAATCCAGGCCATAGTAGAACATGAGCACCCCGGACAAATGGGTGAAGTGGAAAACCTAGTCCGCGGAGGAACTGGGTGCGGAACACCACCCTCACATGGGGCCTGAGGGTGGGGATGAGCTGCCCCTCGTCGGGTAGCCGACACGCGATGTCACCGGACAAGTATCCGGCCTCCCGCAGTCTTGTGATGTGCCCCTCCGTGACGGAGGAGGCCATCCACCTGCCTCCCGCCTCGACATGGTTGGAGAAGGTTGAGGTGGGATGTGCAAACTTGGGCGCTGGAGCTCGAAAAGGCGGAAATGGATGAGCAAAGGAGGAAGAAGGCGTAGGTGAAAAGGTGGATCCTTATCCCCTTATATGGACGGACGAAGCTATGCGTCCCCCACCAGCCTGGTAAAACTCGCTTATCTCCCAAGCGTCGTAATCAATGGCGCGGATGGGTTACCCACATCCGTATTGATGGGAATCCCAGAATAAGGGGGGCACGATCTACGCTTTGATAAGATGTGCGAAGGAAACCGCCTCGCTAAACGCGCTGAGGTGGAACAGTAAAAAACAATTCATATAAAGGCCTGGCCGTGGTGTGAAGTCACGCCACGGAATACGTCAGCAGATCTGTGCAAAAGTTATTCTCTCTACGGTGTTATGTGGAATTTGTTTTGCAGAGCCGGACACTATCCTTGTGTTCAAAACCTTCTATGAAGTATTCGGAGGAGGAACCGACTTGCAATGCCGAAGACAATATGCGCGCCGGACTCGTCGTCATTGAAGCCTGGTTCAGGGGCTACTGACGGAGTCCTGGACTAGTGGGTGTCCGGATAGCCGAACTATCATCACGGCCGGACTCCAAGACTATGAAGATACAATATTGAAGACTTCGTCCCGTGTCCGGATGGGACTTTCCATGGTGTGGAAGGCAAGCTTGGCGATACGGATATGTAGATCTCCTACCATTGTAACCGACTCTGTAACCCTAAGCTATCCGTGTCTATATAAACCGGAGGGTTTTAGTCTCAGAGGATCTAACAACAATCATAATATAGGCTAGCTTCTAGGGTTTAGCCTCCTTGATCTCATGGTAGATCTACTCTTGTACTACCCATATCATCAATATTAATCAAGGGAGTAGGGTATTACCTCCATCGAGAGGGCCCAACCTGGGTAAAAACATCGTGTCCCTTGTCTCCTGTTACCATCCGCCTAGACGCATGGGGCCTGGGACCCCTACCTGAGATCCGCCGTTTTGGATGACGACAGCCCCTTCACGGACGGGCGCGCCACGCCGGCACCTGGAGGGGGGAAACTGACGCGTCGGGTCTACACGGAGTGGATGTAGCTATGGGTTTGGCCCGGATGTTGCTCCCCAGTGTCCCTTTGAGCCGACCTGACACAACCGGCTGGAGAGGTCCACTGATCAAAGCCCGTCCGTGGGAAGTCAAAGGGCTAGATCTCGTGGTCAACCGCTCCAGGGTTAGGCGGGACGGGGGCCCTAGGGGGTAGCAATGCCACCGGAGCGTTGTACCGGGCCCTCATACATGCGGGGTGGTGTTGTGGCATGTCCGAAGAGGCGGCACGCGTCTCCGGTGCGTGGCCCCCCTCACGGACGGCGCCGCCGCCGGCATCTGGAGGGGGGAATCAAGCGCCGGTCTACACAGCAGTGGATGTAGCTGTGGGTTTGGCCGGATGTTGCTCCCGAGTGTCCCTCTTGGCCGTCCTAACACAACCGGGTGGAGAGGTCCACTGGTCAAAGCCCGTCCGTGGGAAGTCAAAGAACTAGATCTCGTGGTCAACCACTCTAGGGTTAGGCGGGACGGGGGCCCTGGGGGTAGCAAGGCCACCGGAGCGTCGTACCGGGCCCTCATACATGCGGGGCGGTGTTGTGGCATGTCCTAAGAGGCGGCACGCGTCTCCGGAGCGTGGCCCCCCTAACGGACGGCGCCGCCGCCGGGCACCTTGAGGGGGAAACTGACGCGTCGGGTCTACACAGAGTGGATTTAGCTGTGGGTTTGACCCGGATGTTGCTCCTCGATGTCCCTCTGGGCCGACCTGACACTACCGGGTGCAGAGGTCCACTGGTCAAAGCCCGTCCATAGGACGTCAAAGGGCTAGATCTCGTGGTCAACCGCCTGTGGTTAGGCGCAGACGGGGCCCTGGGGTAGCAATGCCACCGAGGCGTCAGCATCGGGCCCCTCATACATGCGGGGTGGTGTTGTGGCATGTCCTAAGATGCGGCACGCGTCTCTGGTGCGTGGCCCCCCTCACGGACGGCGCCGCCGCCGGGCACCTCGAGGGGGGGAACTGACGCGTCGGGTCTACACGGAGTGGATGTAGCTGTGGGTTTGGCCCGGATGTTGCTCCCCGGTGTCCCTCTAGGCCGACCTGACACAACCGGGTGGAGAGGTCCACTGGTCAAAGACCGTCCGTGGGAAGTCAAAGGGCTAGATCTCCTGGTCAACCGCTCCAGGGTTAGGCGGGACGGGGGCCCTATGGGGAGCAATGCCACCGGAGCGTCGTACCGGGCCCTCATACATGCGGGGTGGTGCTGTGGCATGTCCTAAGAGGAGGCAAGCGTCTCCGGTGCGTGGCCCCCCTCACGGATGGCGCCGCCGCCGGCACCTGGAGGGGGGAAACTAACGCGTCGGGTCTACACGGAGTGGATGTAGCTGTGGGTTTGGCCTGGATGTTGCTCCCCGGTGTCCCTCTTGGCCGACCTAACACAACCGGGTGGAGAGGTCCACTGGTCAAAGCCCGTCCATGGGAAGTGAAAGGGCTAGATCTCGTGGTCAATCGCTCCAGGGTTAGGCAGGACGGGGGCCCTGGGGGTAGCAATGCCACCGGAGCATCGTACCGGGCCCTCATACATGGGGGGTGGTGTTGTGACATGTCCTAAGAGGCGGCACGCGTCTCCGGTGCGTGGCCCCCTCACGGACGGCGCCACGCCGCACCGGAGGGGAAAACTGACGCATCGGGTCTACACGGAGTTGATGTAGCTGTGGGTTTGGCCCGGATGTTGCTCCCCGGTGTCCCTCTAGGCCGACCTGACACAACCGGGTGGAGAGGTCCACTGGTGAAAGCCCGTCTGTGGGAAGTCAAAGGGCTAGATCTCATGGTCAACCGCCTGTGGTTAGGGCGGACGGGGCCCTGGGGTAGCAATGCCACAGTGAGGCGTGCATCGGGCCCTCATACATGCGGGGTGGTGTTGTGGCATGTCATAAGAGGCGGCGCGCGTCTCCGGTGCGTGGCCCCCCTCACGGACGGCGCTGCCGCCGGCACCTGGAGGGGGGAAACTAACGCGTCGGGTCTACACGGAGTGGATTTAGCTGTGGGTTTGGCCCGGATGTTGCTCTCCGGTGTCCCTCTGGGCCGACCTGACTGTCAGGACCCCGATTCCAAATCACATCGACCTAGCCGGTAACACCTCATATCACTTTGCGGCCTCACGCACGGTATTTCCACGGGTGTCGCCTTACCATGGCCCGGGACCGTTTGCGTCTTTTGGCTCACGTATATGACAGTGTCGCTAGCATCCATATGATAAAGAACTCGGGCCGACATGGCTAGTCGTGAACCCAAAGCGGCGCTAACCTATGGGGACATGCATACATGAATCACATCGAGCATGTCGGTCATCAACGTATAGATTCGGGCTGTAGCACTGGGCTAACAGGACTCCGGTGAACCGGGCTGTAGCAGGCTAGGCAGGACTCCGAATAACACCGCGCGACATTTCCCCGAAGGGACAGACATAGGAACGATGTGAAACACATGCCGGCCAGTCAAGTGTCCAAGCAGTAGTGTTGGGCTAGCAGGACTCCGGTGAACCGGTCAGAAGCGGACTACTATCGCCGGAAGCACGAGACTACATTTCCCCATATGAGAGGCTGCCAAGGATAAAAAACTAGTTTGTCGGATCCCACTCATACCAAGCATTTCAATCATACCATAATATGCCCGATATGAGTAAATACAACAAGGCATCACAACAAAACTCTACAACTCAAAGTACTTTATTTAGAAGGCTCCGAGGAGCCATACATAACATATCCATACAGGTAGGGGTCACATGACCCAACACTCAAGTCATACAACATACAAGCACATGCGGAAGCAAACTAGTCTGAGTACAGACTTTAAAAAGAAAGAAAGCTTGTTGAAGCCTTTCTATCTACAAAGGGCCCTTCACAAGCCTTGGATCACCACCGGGTGGCTAGTTCACTCACAATGTCAAGGTCTACATAGAACCCATCGGAAGGGGCAGCGTTATCGTCTGAAAAACATTAATTAAGCAAACATGAGTACGGAGGTACTCAAAGAAGTCTTACCACGTAATCCTATTATACATGCACATTCTCAAGAAGGTGGTGGAGTTATTTGCAGCAAGCCAGCTTTGACTCTTGGCTAAGCTATCCTACGTGACACCACTTGAAAAGCATTTGTCGCACACGAGTCCACTAAACACCATCACAACACTCCATCGTGGATCCTCTCTCGTCATCCCATGAGAGAGCCATCCGCGATACTCACACTTATCTTGAGGCTTTTAATAGTATCCATTTACTTGTCTATGAACTGATATAGGTAACCCAGAAGTCCTTCTCCGTGGACACGGCTATTCGAATAGATCATATTAACCCTGCAGGGGTGTACTTCTTCACACACGCTCTCACCACTTACCGCCGTTTACACGACATGTACTCGGCAACCTTCAAGCGGAAGCCCAACGTGGGTGTCGGCGACAGCCTACCTAAACACACAAGTCCCAAGTCCAGGTTTATCGCCTATTCGGGTTCCATCCACAGGGAGTCCGGCCGCGGTTTCCCATACGGCCCCAAACGATGTGTACAGGGTTCTCGAGATACCAAACGGGCGAATCGGTACACCGGGCCACAAGGTTTACCGCAACACAACCCACCCCTACGGTC
Organism: Aegilops bicornis; assembly: GCA_021605145.1. NCBI lineage: Eukaryota > Viridiplantae > Streptophyta > Magnoliopsida > Poales > Poaceae > Aegilops > Aegilops bicornis. The sequence goes on from CM038675.1 coordinate 778,713,552, forward strand.
AGCTATGGCGGCCCCCCTGACATGCTACAAACACCAGAAACTACTTGCAACTCCCGGACTGAGGACAAGAGTGTTAAGAAGCCGAGAGGGTCAATTAAGGATCCCAATGCGTGGTAGTAACTGTTTCATGGATCACAAACACAGATCTCAGTTCTTAGGGACGGCTTCAATGAAACAACCCACCATGTACTCCTACATGGCCTCTCATCGATACCTTTACCAAAACGTGTTCAACACTTTCACTCTCGAACCCGACACAACCTTTCACTCCAGTTCATCATCCCGATGAGCCGACACTGACACAACTCTAAGCATAGCAAGCATAGTATGGTAGGAAACACAAACATGGCTCAATCAACTCCTACACATACTAGTGGTTTGATCTAATTCTTGTGGCAATGACAGGTCATGCAAAGGAAGTGGGTTCAACTACCGCAAAGCACACAACAGTTTGAATCGCGTTGTCTTAATGCAGATAAAACAAGAGCGTAAGCGAGAACATGGGTTTGTATCGGAATGATCAATGGGTTGCTTGCCCGATGGAGTGGTGGTAGGATATCGCCCTTCGCACGGATATTCGGATTATCCTCGGAGGCAGAACCTATCACGAAAGACATACCGAATATAAACACACATGGCAATATGCAACAATATGATGCATGCTATGACATGGCAATATGGATGTGTATTGGCCTAATGCAAGCTGAAACAAAAGGGATGAACTCATTTGAATCAAAGATTCAAATGCTAGCTCATTTAAAATAGTCCTAAAGGTGTAATATATTATTCTGCTTAAACAGCAAGGTTAACTTGTTTTATCATGCATGAAACTTGTACCAATGGATAGAATGGATTTTTCTGATCATTTTTCATATATAGATCTTTGCATTTGGAGTTACAGATTAAAAGTTATGAATATTTGAAGTTTGAACTATATTCTGGAATTTCCTATATTAGAATAAATCCAGTAATTGATTTATTGCGTCAGCCATGCCCATGCGGCCACCTGGACGTCAGGTCAACGGAGACGCCTGTGTCAACCCGACTGTGGGGTCCAGGTTGTCGTGGTAATTAGCTTAACTAAAATATTGATTAAAACTAATCCTAATTAGTTAGCAGGGCTGGGCCCCACTGTCATTGACTCATCGTAGTCAACCAGGCCCACCAAGTGGTCAAAGTCGACGCCGGCTGCATCGGCTCAGTCTAGCCAGCGAGCCGGGCGGCGGCGAAGTGCGTTTGGCCATTCCGGCGACCAAACGAGCCGCGGAGGGTGGCTATGGGTAGCTGGGGTTGAGCCGCAGCTCTTGGTGGAGTGGGTTGGGGTCGGGGCGGCCGGAATCGGCGCCGGTGACGACCTAGGCGGCCGCCGGAGTTCGGCCGAAGGCGAACTCGAGGCTAGAGGGGTCGGTGAGGTGCGGGGAGTAGGTGATTAGGTGCTACAGTGCGTTAGACACCATGAGGTGGCCGGAGGGTGACCGGGAGCACGTCGGGCGACGAGCCCGCGGGCGGCGGGTGCGGTTGATCCTCGTTTAGTCGCTACACAGCTCGAGAGCGAAAGAGAAAGGGAGGGGAAGGTAGATGGGCTCACGGGCAACTCGGGGGAGCACTCGGTGCGGTCGGGGACGGACCGGAGCAGCGACGGCGTTGAAGGGGATCTCCGGCGACGGTGGACTCGGGCGAAGTCGGTGCGGTCGACTCGGGCTACTCGAGCACGCGGGGCTCGGCTAGCTCGACGAAGACGAGGGCGGCGGAGCTCCTGGACACGGTGAGGAGGAGCACGGACGGCGGGGAGCGCGTCTACGGCGACGGCGTGGCTGCGGTGGCGTCGGCCATGGCGGGGGAGCGCGCGAGAGAGGAGACGGGGAGGAGAGGAGGTGTCCAGGGGGTACGGGGAGAGAGGGAGGACGGTCCACGCCGCTTGGCCGGGCGAGGGAGCGGCGAGGCGGCGACCAGTGCATGGCACCCATGCGGTGCTCGCCCGAGCACTGGCACTGCTGGTTGAGCCAAGCAGCTACATTGGCCATGTTCTTTGGGCTGGGCGGCAGGTGGGCAGGTAGGTGGCGCCCAGTGTAAGTGTTTCCTTCCTATTTTTCTTTTCTATTTTTACAGAACTTTGTGGAGTTTTTAAAAATACCAAAACAGTTTCAAAAATCACCAAACTGCTCCTGGTCCATTGTTGGAATATTTCCAACATGAAACATTTTAGTTTGGCAATATTTGAGCATTTGAAATATTTTATATAATTTTAATTCTCAAACTCAAATACTTATGATTTAATTCAAAGACCTTTGGATGACTTAGAAAATGGTGCACCACTTTTGGTAGAGGCTCTGAACCAAAGCAAAGATGATGAACATTTTGAAGGGCATTTCAGGTTCATTGAAATAATTTTTAGTAAACCCTAGTTGAATTAAGAGGGGTTCTGGGGGTTTCCTGTCTTCCCCATTTCAAATTCAAATGAAAGTTAAACATGATGCACACACTAATGCATGGTCTAACTGGGATGTGACAACTCACCCCCACTCAAAAGAATCTCGTCCCGAGGTTTAGGATCTGTTGTGAAAAAGGTGGGATACTCAAGTCGAAGACGATCCTCCCTTTCCCAAGTTTCTTCTTGCTCGGAATGGTTTGACCATTGAACCTTTAGAAACTTGATATTCTGACGTCGAGTGGTACGCTCGGCTTGATCAAGAATACGAACGGGATATTCTCGATAGGTGAGGTTATCTTGGAGATCAAGCGTTTCGTGGTCTACTCCACGGATAGAATCCGAGAAGCAACGCCTGAGTTGGGAAACGTGGAAGACATCATGGACTCTCGAAAGATGCGGAGGTAGTTCCAATTGGTAGGAAACTTCTCCTCGTTTGGCAAGAATGCGAAAGGGTGCAATGTAACGAGGAGCCAACTTGCCTTTGATACCGAATCGATGGGTTCCCTTCAAAGGAGTAACCCGAAGGTAAGCCTTCTCGCCAATTTCATAAGCCATAGGCTTATGCTTGCGATCATATTGACTCTTTTGACGAGATTGGGCTGTTTTCAATTTCTCACGAACAACGCGAACCTACTCTTTTGCTTCCTGAATCATATCCGGGCCAAAGAGTTGTCTGTCCCCGGTTTCTGACCAGTTAAGAGGCGTTCGACATTTCCGTCCATAAAGAACTTCGAAAGGAGCTTTGCCTAAGCTAGCTTGATAGCTATTGTTATAAGCGAACTCGGCGAATGGAAGGCATTTCTCCCAATTCATGCCGAAAGAGATGATAGAAGCTCGAAGCATATCCTCTAGGATTTGATTGACTCGTTCTACTTGACCACTTGATTGAGGATGAAATGCGGTGCTAAAAGAGAGATGAGTTCCCATAGCATTTTGAAAACTTTCCCAAAATCGAGAGGTGAAGAGACTTCCACGGTCCGAAAGTTAATCTCCAATGGAACACCATGAAGAGACACTATTCGAGAGATGTACAAATCAGCTAGCTGGCTAGCGGTTATACTCTCACGAACGGGTAGGAAGTGGGCTACTTTGGAAAGATGATCGACGACAACGAAGATAGCATTATTCCCTCTCTTGGTCCTGGGAAACCCGGTAATGAAATCCATACCGATTTTATCCCATTTCCATTCAGGAATTTCCAAAGGTTGAAAGGTACCAAAGAGGCCGCTGATGCTCTGCCTTAACTCGATTTACGACGCCGCAATTAGCAATGTATTGAGCGATTTCTCTCTTCATCCTAGTCCACCAAAACCTCTGGCGAGGGTCTTGATACATTTTAGTACTACCGGGATGAATGGTGAGAGGAGAGTCATGAGCTTCCTTAAGGATCGATTGTCGTAGCTGTTGTTTCTTGGGAACCACCGAGCGGTTCTCAAAGAAGACAACACCTCGTTCATCTATGGAGAAACACTTAGCAGCTCCGCTAGCAATGTTCTCCTTGATCCGAGATATTCCCCTATCATACCGCTGAGCAGCTATGATTCGATCCGTAAGGTTAGATTTCGCCACCAGGGTGGAAAGGAATCCTCGAGGAACAATGTGAAGATTAAGCTTACGAAATTCCTCGTGGAGAAATGGTTGACTTTGTTGTAACATCAGATTGTTACAATAAGATTTGCGACTTAGTCGGCCACCATGACATTGGCTTTGCCTCGGGTGTAAGATATTCCTAAGTCATAATCTGTAATCAACTCGACCCAACGTCTTTGCACGAGATTCAAATCCGGTTGGGTGAAGATGTATTTCAGACTTTGGTGATCAAGTAGATTTATAACGATTACCAAGAAGGTAATGTCGCCAGGTTTTGAGTGCATGAACCACTCGCTGCAAGCTCTAGATCGTGTGTGGGATAATTATCCTCATGTGGACGCAATCGCCGGGAAGCGTAGGCAATCACATGACGATCTTGCATGAGTATGCAACCTAGTCCTTGTCGCGAGTCGTCGCAATAGATAATAAAGTCCTTAGAAAAATCTGGTGGAACAAGTACGGGAGCAGATGTTAGGCGTCTTTTCAGTTCCTGAAAGCTGAACTAGCACTGTGGTGTCCATTCGAGCTTCTTATCTTTCTTGAGGAGTTCGGTTAGAGGTTTAGCAACTTTAGAGAAATTCTCGACGAAGCGACGGCAATAGCTCGCTAAACCGAGAAAACTCTGAACTTGCTTGACCGATTCAGGTGGAGTCCAGTCAAGGACGGCTTGAACTTCGCTTTCGGGATTGACAAAGCAATGCCCTTGCCAGAGATTACATGGCCTAGGTAGGTCACTTACGGTAACCAGAATTCACACTTAGAGAATTTGGCATAAAGGCGGTGCTCTCAAGTTTCATCAATACTAGCCTTAGATGTTCGGCATGTTCTTCCTCATTCTTGGAGTAGATGAGTATATCATCGAGGTATACCACAACGAATTTATCCAAATACTCCATGAAGATTGAGTTCATTAACCGAGAGAAGGTGGCTGGAGCATTGGTTAATCCGAAGGACATGACGGTGTACTCGTATTGGCCATAACGAGTAACAAATGCCGTTTTAGAAATGTCCCTGTTCTTGATTTTGATTTGATGGTAACCCAACCTCATATCCATCTTGGAAAAGACTGAGGATTCAGCGAGCTGATCATACAGATCGTTGATCCTGGGGAGCGGATACTTGTTCTTGATAGTGACCAAATTGACAGGTCGGTAATCCACAACCATCCGATCCGTACCATCCTTCTTCTTGACGAAGAGGACGGGCAAGCCCATGGAGATGAACTAGGACGGATGAAACCCTTTTGCAAGGACTCATCGAGTTGCTTCTTAAGTTCGGCTAGTTCTAGGGGTGCCATCTTATAAGGTCTTCTAGAAATTGGGACGGTTCCGGGAACAAGATCTATCACGAACTCGACATCCCCGCTGTGTGGAATACTGGCAGTTCTTCCGAAAGACATCCGAAAAATCACGGACTACCGGGATATCTTCGAGGTCTGGAAGGGGATTGGCATTTAAGGAGTAAAGCTGGCGCTTGGACACTCGGGTTAAAACATTAACTGTCTTGCCCGAAGGATGGGTGAGTTGAACAGTTCTAGTAGAGCAATCAATCTTAGCATAATGGGCTGACATCTAGTCCATACCCAAGATGATGTTTATGTCCGACGACTTGAGAGCTATTAGGGAAGCAAGAAAGACTAACCTCTCGACAATAATTTCATTCCCATGACTTATTCTAGAGGTTTGCCATCTAGAACCAGGGGTCTGAATTTCCATGGAGGTGTGCATAGCACAGAATGTGGTGTTGTGTAATCGAGCATAGCTCTCAGAAATAAATGAATGAGATGCTCCAGTATCAAAAAGAACAGTTGCTGGATGACAATTAACAAGGAGCGTACCGAGAACGTTGGGATCCTCATAGGTTTCCTCAGCTGAAACATAGTTGACGTGGCCACGAGCAGTGGCAGCTGGTTTAGCATGGAGCACCTTTCCTGCTGGCTTACCACGGCCAACAGATTTTCCGATCTGACTGGGTTTGTTCTGGGGGCACTCACGGATATAGTGGCCCGTCTCTCCACATTTGAAACAAGTTATCATATTGGGGCGTGGGGCAGCATTAGCAGCGGGGCCTCCATAAGTCTTGGGCGGAGCATATTGCTGGTTGGGACGAGGCGCCTCAAAGGATGGCCTCGGGGTGAACCTGGGTGGCAGAGCAGTATTTGGAATCCAAACCCGGCGCTTCTGAGATCCAGAGCCGGATGAAGATCCAGAGTCACGGATATGCTTGCGTGAAGCTTCAAAATCAGACTGCCCAGTTTCGGCACTGATAGCCTTATTGACTAACTTCGGAAAGGAGGTGCACTCATGCAGACGGAGATCACGACGAAGCTCGGGGCTAAGTCCCTTGCGGAACCTTGCCTGCTTCTTGGCATCGGTAGAAACTTCTTCGGGAGCATAACGTGCTAATTTCCCAAACTCACGGCTGTAAGTATCCACTGTCAGCCTACCTTGGGTGAAATTGCAGAATTCCTCCCTTTTGCGATCCATGAGACCTTCTGGGATGTGATGCTCACGGAAAGCGGCACTAAATTCAGCCCAAGTAGTAATTTGTCCAACCGGACGCATATCCTCATAATTCTCCCACCAAAGGCTAGCAGGGCCTTCGAGGTGATAGGCAGCAAAAGTGACCTTATCAGCTCCAGCCACGTTAGCAGAACGCAGCTTGTGGTTGATGCTGCGAAGCCAATCATCCGCGTCAAGAGGTTCAATGGAATATTTGAACTTTGGTGGATACAGCTTGACGAAGTCATTGAGTGACACCGAATCATTTCTTGGCTGGCGTGCGGTGTTTTGCTCAATCCGCTCAAGTAGACGATTGGTCTCACGCTTATTGCGTTCTGCTTCCAGCATAACCTCGGCCAAAGATGGCGGTTGAGGCAGATTTGCATTTCCAGCTCAAGCTTCGCCTACCGGAGCGGGCAGGATTGTTATGCGGTGTTGACCATCCCGGGAAGAAAACAATGGTTTAAACCAGGATGGCAGAATTTAGCAAGAAAGTGCGGAATGTAATGGATAACACGGAATGCGTAGATGTTCATCAGTATGACATGGTAATATAAAACTGCCATATATATACCAACGGTCATACACACCATACATAGTTTAGTACAAGCCGATGGAGTACAACTATCAGGAAAGGCGTTACATCTCATCGGAAGCATTCCAACTCCTATACATTATTTTTCTACACTTCCGGAATGATACACACTAAGTCATATTCCACAAGTCACGCAGGACGGCGGAAATACAACTATTACAATACTAGGGATACTACTACTACTCAGACAGCTCCGTAGTAGTCCTCATAGAAGTCACCACCCAAGCTCGAAGTGGAACATGATCATCCGGAAGCAGACGCATCCTGTGGGGCTTATGGACCAAAGGGGCTCGGATGTGGACGTGGTCCAACAAACGGCGGTTGACGAGGCCCACGAGGAGGAGTGATGCCTCCTACCTCACGCCACTCCATAAAGTCTGGCAGACCAGCCCGCACTGGGTACAAGTCCCTCATGTCCATGTATCCGGCTTGCACGGCAGGTGCAAACCGAGTCCGAGTAGCCAAGTGATCAGCACGGGCATTAAAGAGCTCCATACGCAAGGCCCGGTTTTCACGGTCCTTGTCTTCCAGCATCTCCGTGGTGGTGCGAAGCGAGTGAGTTCTCATGGGATGCATCGCTGTACATACCTCGAAGGTAGCCATGCGCCTGTGGGAGGATGCTTGGCATGTAGCGGAAATCGGTGTTGCACAGCAAAGGCAGTTCTGGCTCGAATAATAGTCATCATTGAATAGGCTGCATCTTGCACGGACATCCCAATAGTGATCCCAAGACCATAAGAACAGTGGAGCGGTTCAGTAGCTCCGGGATAAGATGGATAAATCCTGTCCGTGCACAGATATAGGCTTTGATTAAAATCCCTAAACTGCTCCTCGATGGTATATTCAGGATACCATCGGTAACCGGTCTCGATCATCACTCAACCAACATTGTCGTGGTGACCACACACATCAATGCAAAGGGTCGAACCGAACCACTTGGTTCTGGGGACGGGTGGCCATCTGAAAGCACAGCCACAATGCAAAGACTTTAGAATTTCTAGGGAAAATCGGGCAGCATAACATCTGTAAATGCTTAAAAAACAGATTTGAGACATTCATAATCAGATTGCAAAGCCACACAACAACATCATATCAAGGTTCTGGTTCAACTAGTAGCATACCAAAAATAATAGAAACTGAACTAAGGATGTAACCAACAATCCTATAAGTTACTACTGATTAGTAACACGTGAACCTGATAGAGAGAAGAGAGCCTAGTGCTATACCCACGTAGAATGGGAAGAGGATGACTCAGATCAGAGGGCATAAGGTAAAGGAGTAAAAAGAGCCTTACGTTCCCTCCCACAATCAATTCCCCTACATATAACTAAAGCATTTCTAGACTCAACATCGACCAGTTTGGCTTAGCGAACCTACAGTGAAGCCCCGCTCGATGCCAACGCTGTCAGACCCGATTCCAAATCACATCGACCTAGCCGGTAACACCTCATATCACTTTGTGGCCTCACGCACGGTATTCCCACGGGTGTCGCCTTACCATGGCCCGGGACCGCTTGGCGTCTTTTGGCTCACGATATGACGGTGTCGCTAGCATCCATATGATAAATAACCCGGCCGACATGGCTAGTCGTGAACTCCAAAGCGGCGCTTAACCTATGGGGACAGGCATACATGAATCACATCGAGCATGTCGGGTCATCAACGTATAGATTCGGGCTGTAGCACTGGGCTAACAGGACTCGTGAACCGGGCTGTAGCAGCTAGGCAGGACTCCGAATAACACCGCTGACATTTCCCGAAGGAACGGACATAGGAACGATGTGAAACACATGCCGCCAGTCAAGTGTCCAAGCAGTAGTGCTGGGCTAGCAGGACTCGGTGAACCGGTCAGAATGACTACTATCGCTCGGAAACACGAGACTACATTTCCCCATATGAGAGGCTGCCAAGGATAAACAACTAGTTTGTCGGATCCCACTCATACCAAGCATTTCAATCATACACGCATAATATGCCCGATATGAGTAAATACAACAAGGCATCACAACAAAACTCTACAACTCAAAGTACTTTATTTAGAAGGCCCGAGGAGCCATACATAACATATCCATACAGGTAGGGGTCACATGACCCAACACTCAAGTCATACAACATACAAGCACATGCGGAAGCAAACTAGTCTCGAGTACGACTTTAAAAAGAAAGAAAGCTTGTTGAAGCCTTTCTATCTACAAAGGCCCTTCACAAGCCTTGGATCACCACCTGGGTGGCTAGTTCACTCGTCAATGTCAAGGTCTACATAGAACCCATCGGAAGGGGCAGCGTTATCGTCTGAAAAACATTAATTAAGCAAACATGAGTACGGAGGTACTCAGCAAGTCTTACCACAGAATCCTATTATACATGCACATTCTCAAGAAGGTGGTGGAGTTATTTGCAGCAAGCCAGCTTTGACTCTTGGCTAAGCTATCCTACGTGACACCACTTGAAAAGAATTTGTCGCACACGAGTCCACTAAACACCATCACAATACTCCACCATGGATCCTCTCTCGTCATCCCATGAGAGAGCCATCCGCGATACTCACACTTATCTTGAGGCTTTTAATAGTATCCATTTACTTGTCTATGAACTGATATAGGTAACCTGTGAAGTCCTTCTCCGTGGACACGGCTATTCGAATAGATCATATGAACCTGCAGGGGTGTACTTCTTCACACACGCTCTCACCACTTACCGCCGTTTACACGACATGTACTGCAACCTTCAAGCGGAAGCCCAACGTGGGTGTCGGCCACAGCCTACCTAAACACACAAGTCCCAAGTCCGGGTTTATCGCCTATTCGGGTTCCATCCGCAGAGTCCAGCCGAGGTTTCCCATATGGCCCCGAACGATGTGTCTGTGGTTCCCGAGACACCAAACGGGCGAATCGGTACACTGGCCACGGTGCCTACCGCAACACAACCCACCCCTCACGGCCAGCGCTATGGCGTGCCCCAAAGATGCTACAAACACCAGAACCTACTTGCAACTCCTGGAGTGAGGACAAGAGTGGTTAAGAAGCCGAGAGGGTCAATTAAGGATCCCAATGCGTGGTAGTAACTGTTTCATGGATCACAAACACAGATCTTAGTTCTTAGGGATGGCTTCGATGAAACAACCCACCATGTACTCCTACATGGCCTCTCATCGATACCTTTACCAAAACGTGTTCAACACTTTCACTCTCGAACCCGACACAACCTTTCACTCTAGTTCATCATCCCGATGAGCCAGACCTGACACAACTCTAAGCATAGCAAGCATAGTATGGTAGGAAACACAAACATGGCACAATCAACTTCTACACATACTAGTGGTTTCATCTAGTTACTGTGGCAATGACAGGTCATGCAAAGGAAGTGGGTTCAACTACCACAGCACACAACAGTTTGAATCGCGTTTTCTTAATGCAGCAAAACAAGAGCGTATGAGAACATGGGTTTGTATCGGAATGATCAATGGGTTGCTTGCCTGATGGAGTGGTGGTAGGATATCGCCCTTCGACGGATATTCGGGATTATCCTCGAGGCGTAACCTATCACGAAAGACATACCGAATATAAACACACATGGCAATATGCAACAATATGATGCATGCTATGACATGGCAATATGGATGTGTGTTGGCCTAATGCAAGCTGAAACAAAAGGGATGAACTCATTTGAATCAAAGATTCAAATGCTAGCTCATTTAAAATTGTCCTAAAGGTGTAATATCTTATTCTGCTTAAACAGCAAGGTTAACTTGTTTTATCATGCATGAAACCTGTACCAATGGATAGAATGGATTTTTCTGATCATTTTTCATATATAGATCTTTGCATTTGGAGTTACAGATTAAAAGTTATGAATATTTGAAGTTTGAACTATATTCTGGAATTTCATATATTAGAATAAATCCAGTAATTGATTTATTGCGTCAGCCATGCGTCAGCATGACGTCAGGGTCAACGGAGACGTCCAGGTCAACCTGACTGTGGGTCCAGGTTGTCAGGGTAATTATCTTAACTAAAATATTTATTAAAACTAATCCTAATTAGTTAGCAGGGCTGGGCCCCATCATTGACTCCTCGAGAGTCAACCAGGCCCACCGTGGTCAAAGTCCACGCCGGCTGCACCGGCGTCTAGCGGGCGAGCCACGCTGGCGGCGGAAGTGCGTTTGGCCATTCCGGCGACCAAACGAGCCGCGGAGGGTGGCTATGGGTAGCTGGGGTTGAGCCGCAGCTCTTGGTGGAGTGGGTTGGTGTCGGGGCGGCCGGAATCGGCGCCGGCGACGACCTAGGCGGCCGCCGGAGTTCGGCCGAAGGCTAACTCGAGGCTAGAGGGGTCGGTGAGGTGCGAGGAGTAGGTGATTAGGTGCTACGGAGGCGTGCAGTGAGTGCGTTAGACACCATGAGGTGGCCGGAGGGTGACCGGGAGCACGTCGGCGACGAGCTCCGCGGCGGCGGGTGCGGTTGATCCTCGTTTAGTCGCTACACAGCTCGAGAGCGAGAGAGAAATGGAGGGGAAGGTAGATGGGCTCACGGGCAACTCGGAGGAGCACTCGGTGCGGTCGGGGACGGACCGGAGCGGCGACGGCGTTGAAGGGGATCTCCGGCGACGGTGGACTCGGGCGAAGTCGGTGCGGTCGACTCGGGCTACTCGAGCACGCGGGGCTCGGCTAGCTCGACGAAGACGAGGGCGGCGGAGCTCCTGGACACGGTGAGGAGGAGCACGGATGGCGGGGAGCGCGTCTACGGCGACGACGTGGCTGCGGTGGCGTCGGCCATGGCGGGGGAGCGCGAGAGAGAGGAGCTGGGGAGGAGAGGAGGTGTCCAGGGGGTTCGGGGGAGAGAAGGAGGACGGTCCACGTCTGGCTGGGCGAGGGAGGCGGCGAGGCGGCGATCGGGTGCGTGGCACCCATGCGGTGCCGCCGAAAGCACTGGCTGCCTGTGGCCGAGCCAAGCAGCTACCATGGCGGCTTGGGCTGGGCCGGGCAGTGTGGGCCGGTAGGTGGCGCCAGGTAAGTGTTTCCTTCCTATTTTCCTTTTTCTATTTTTCTGTAACTTTGTGGAGTTTTTGAAAATACCAAAACAGTTTCAAAAATCACCAAACTGCTCCTGGTCCATTGTTCGAATATTTCCAACATGAAACATTTTAGTTTGGCAATATTTGAGCATTTGAAATATTTTATATAATTTGAAATGCTCAAACTCAAATACTTATGATTTAATTCAAAGACCTTTGGATGACCTAGAAAATGGTGCACCACTTTTGGCGAGGCTCTGAACCAAAGCAAAGATGATGAACATTTTGAAGGGCATTTCAGTTCATTGAAATAATTTTAGTAAACCCTAGTTGAATTAAGAGGGGTTACGGGGTTTCCTGTCTTCCCCATTTCAAATTCAAATGAAATTTAAACATGATGCACACACTAATGCATGGTCTAACTGGGATGTGACACTGACACTACCGGATGGAGAGGTCCACTAGTCAAAGCCCGTCCGTGGGAAGTCAAAGGGCTAGATCTCGTGGTCAACCGCTCCAGGGTAGGCTGGACGGGGTCCCTGGGGGTAGAAATGCCACCGGAGCGTCATATCGGGCCCTCATACATGCGGGGTGGTGTTGTGGCATGTCCTAAGAGGCGGCACGTCTCGAAAAGCGTGGCCTCACCCCTCACGGACGGCGCCGCCGCCGGGCACTTGGAGGGGGGAAGCTAACGCGTCGGGTCTACACGGAGTGGATGTAGCTGTGGATTTGGCCCGGATGTTGCTCCCCGGTGTCCCTCTAGGCCGACCTGACACAACCGGGTGGAGAGGTCCACTAGTCAAAACCCGTCCATGGGAAGTCAAAGGGCTAGATCTCGTGGTCAACCGCTCCTGTGGTTATGCGACGTGGGCCCTGGGAAGTAGCAATGCCACCGTGAGCGTCGTGCATCGGGCCCCTCGTAAATGCTTGGGTGGTGTTGTGGCATGTCCTAAGAGGAGGCACGCGTCTCCTGTGCATGGCCCCGCTCACGGACGGCGCCACCGCCGTCACCTGGAGGGGGGAAACTGAAGCGTCGGGTCTACACGGCGGAGTGGATGTAGCTGTGGGTTTGGCCCAGATGTTGCTCCCCGGTGTCCCTCTGGGCCAACCTGACACAACCGGGTGGAGAGGTCCATCGTCAAAGCCCGTCCGTGGGAAGTCAAGGGCTAGATCTCGTGGTCAACCACCTGTGATTAGGCGGGGGACGGGGACCCCAGGGGGGTAGCAATGCCACCGGAGGCGCCGTCTGGGCCCCTCATACATGCGGGGTGGTGTTGTGGCATGTCCTAAGAGGCTGCACGCTGCCTCCGGTCGTGGCCCCCTCACAGACGGCGCCGTCGCACACTTGGGCAGGGGGAAATCGACGCTGCCGGGTCTACACACGGAGTGGATGTAGCAGTGGGTTTGGCCCGGATGTTGCTCCTTCCCGGTGTCCCTCTGGGCCGACCTGACACAACCGGGTGGAGAGGTCAACTGGTCAAAGCCCGTCCGTGGGAAGTCAAAGGGCTACATCTCGTGGTCAACCGCTCCAGGGTAGGCGGGACGGGGCCTGGGGGTAGCAATGCCACCGGAGCGTCATACCGGGCCCTCATACATGCGGGGTGGTGCTGTGGCATGTCCTAAGAGGCGGCACGCATCTCCGGTGCGTGGCCCCCCTCACGGACGGCGCCGCCGCCGGGCACCTAGAGGGGGGAAACTAAAGCGTCGGGTCTACACATAGTGGATTTAGCAGTGGGTTTGGCCCGGATGTTGCTCCCCGGTGTCCCTCTGGGCCGACCTGACACAACCGGGTGGAGAGGTCCACTGGTCAAAGCCCGTCCGTGGGAACTGAAAGGGCTAGATCTCGTGGTCAACCGCTCCAAGGTTAGGCGGGACGGGGGCCCTTGGGGGTAGCAATGGAACCGGAGCGTCGTACCGGGCCCTCATACATGCGGGGTGGTGTTGTGGCATGTCATAAGAGGCGGCACGCGTCTCTGGTGCGTGGCCCCCCTCACGGACGGCGGCGCCGCCGACACCTGGAGGGGGAAACTGACGCGTCGGGTCTACACGGAGTGGATTTAGCTGTCGGTTTGGCCCGGATGTTGCTCCCCGGTGTCCCTCTGGGCCGACCTGACACAACCGGGTGGAGAGGTCCACTGGTCAAAGCCCGTCCCGGGAAGTCAAAGAGCTAGATCTCGTGGGTCAACCGCTCCAGGGGAGGCGGGACGGGGGCTTTGGGGGATAGCAATGCCACCGGAGCATCATACCGGGCCCTCATACATGCGGGGTGGTCTTGTGGCATGTCCTAAGAGGCGGCACGCTGCGTCTTGCGTGGCCCCCCCTCACGGACGGCGCCGCCACGGCACCACTGGAGGGGCGAAACGACGGCCTGGGTCTACATGGAGTGGATGTAGCAGTGGGTTTGGCCCGGATGTTGCTCCCCGGTGTCCCTCTGGGCCGATCTGACACAACCGGGTGGAGAGGTCCACTAGTCAAAGCCTGTCCGTGGGAAGTGAAAGGGCTATATCTCGTGGTCAACCGCTCCAGCGTTAGGCGGGATGGGGGCCCTGGGGGTAGCAATGCCACGGGAGCGTCGTACCGGGCCCTCATACATGCGGGGTGGTGTAGTGGCATGTCCTAAGAGGCGGCACGCTTCTCCGGTGCGTGGCCCCCCTCACGGACGACGCCGCCGCCGACACCTGGAGGGGGGAAACTGACGCGTCGGGTCTACACGGAGTGGATGTAGCCGTGGGTTTGGCCCGGAGATTGCTCCCCGGTGTCCCTCGAGGCTGACCTGGCACAACCGGGTGGAGAGGTCCACTAGTCAAAGCCCGTCCGTGGGAAGTCAAGGGCTAGATCGCGTGGTTAACCGCCTGTGGTTAGGCGGGACGGGGCCACAGGGGTAGCAATGCCACCGAGCGTCGTGCGGGCCCTCATACATGCGGGTGGTGTTGTGGCATGTCATAAGAGGCGGCATGTGTCTCCGGTGCGTGGCCCCCCTCACGGACGGCACCGCTGCCGGCACCTGGAGGGGGGAAACTGACGCGTCGGGTCTACACGGAGTGGATATAGATGTGGGTTTGGCCCTGATGTTGCTCCCCGGTGTCCCTCTAGGGCGACCTGACACAACCGGGTGGAGAGGTCCACTGGTCAAAGCCCGTCCGTGGGAAGTCAAAGGGCTAGATCTCGTGGTCAACCGCTCCAGGGTAGGCGGGACGGGGGCCCTGGGGGGTAGCAATGCCACCGGAGCATCATACCGGGCCCTCATACATGCGGGGTGATGTTGTGGCATGTCCTAAGAGGCGGCACGCGTGTCCGGTGCGTGGCCCCCCTTACGGACGGCGCCGCCGCCGGGCACCTGGAGGGGGGAAACTGACGCGTCGGGTCTACACGGAGTAGATTTAGCAGTGGGTTTGGCCCGGATGTTGCTCCCCGGTGTCCCTCTGGGCCGACCTGACACAACCGGGTGGAGAGGTCCACTTGTCAAAGCCCGTCGGTGGGAAGTCAAAGGGCTAGATCTCGTGGTCAACCGCTCCAGGGTTAGGCGGGACGGGGGCCCTGGGGGGTAGTTGTCACAGCCCTAGAGCTTGCTTGTAACTAGTGGCATTGCATCCATGCATCATGTTTAATTCTCATGAAATTTGAAATGGGGATGACCAAGCCCTAGCACCAAATTTGAAATAGGTTCAACTTCAAAATATTTTCAGTAATCCAAATGGCCTTAAAAATGTTCATCATTTCTGGAAAATGTTTTAAACCATAACCGAGAGGTGTTGCACATTTTTCATGACATATTTGGTCACTGGATTAATTCATTAAGTATTTGCATTTGGGCATTTAAATGCTATAAAATATTTTAAATGCTCAAATAATCATAAACTTAAATGTTTGCTGTTCGATATTTTCCAAACAGTAGGCCTGAGCAAGTTTCATGATTTTTGGGGTAGTATTAGTATTTATAATAAAGCCCTGGAAATTACAGAGTAAGAGAAAACTGAAATAAATAGAAAAAGAGAGAGAGAGGAACGTACCTGGCCACGTACCTGCCGCCCCATCCGCCCACCTTCAGAGCAGCCCGGCTGGGCAAAGCCACCAGCCCACCTACCCGCCGCTCATCGCTCTTCCCTCGCTAGTAGGCAGAGGAGGGCACGGCGCCTGGCGCCGAGCTCGCCACGACTCCTCCCTGCCGCTTTGCCTCACCGAAGGGCCTCGAAGCCCCTCCTCTGCGCCAGCTCTGGACCCCCTGGACCCCTCTCGCTTCTCCCTCGCTCTCGTTCCCTCTCCCTTCCTCGCTCTCTCCGAACACACGCCGTCGCCGCCGCTTGCCACCACCGCGGCCACAGCCCTCCTCGCTTCCCAGAGCCAGCGGAGGATCCGCCAGTGCCGCCCTCACCTCCCCGCTGTCACACGCGTGACCGGAGAAGCCCAGGCGCCGCTTCGCCGCTTTTCCTCTCGACCCGGCCGGTCGCCGTCGCCCGATTCGTCGGCTCCGGACCGTCCCCGACCTCGCCGAGCGTCCCGTCGTCATCGCTGTGAGCCCCCGCACCGAACCTTCCGCTCCCCGATGCCGATTTCTTTCCCTAACCGCGCCAACCGAGAGCTCTTCCCCGCCGGCCATGTCGCCGCCGTGGCCACCGTGACCTATAGCCGCAACCGAGCGCTTCACCGCACCCACCATGTTCCCAGGAGCCCACAGCACCCCTCCGCACCTCCTGCCAGTGCCTCCTAGCGACGCGTGCCCGAAGCACCGAGCTCCGGCCGCCGCTAAACACGTCGCCGGGCGCCGATTCCGGTGAACCGGCTGTAGCGGACTACTATCGCCGAAGCACGAGACTACATTTCCCCATATGAGAGGCTGCCAAGGATAAACAACTAGTTTGTCGAATCCCACTCATACCAAGCATTTCAATCATACATGCAATATGCCCGATATGAGTAAATACAACAAGGCATCACAACAAAACTCTACAACTCAAAGTACTTTATTCAGAAGGCTCCGAGGAGCCATACATAACATATCCATACAGGTAGGGGTCACATGACCCAACACTCAAGTCATACAACATACAAGCACATGCGGAAGCAAACTAGTCTGAGTATGAGACTTTAAAAAGAAAGAAGGCTTGTTGAAGCCTTTCTATCTACAGTGGCCCTTCACAAGCCTTGGATCACCACCTGGGTGGCTAGTTCACTCGTCGATGTCAAGGTCTACATAGAACCCATCGGAAGGGGCAGCGTTGTCGTCTGAAAAACATTAATTAAGCAAACATGAGTACGGAGGTACTCAGCAAGTCTTACCACAGAATCCTATCATACATGCACATTCTCAAGAAGGTGGTGGAGTTATTTGCAGCAAGCCAGCTTTGACTCTTCGCTAAGCTATCCTACGTGACACCACTTGAAAAGCATTTGTCGCACACGAGTCCACTAAACACCATCACAATACTCCATCGTGGATCCTCTCTCGTCATCCCATGAGAGAGCCATCCGCGATACTCACACTTATCTTGAGGCTTTTAATAGTATCCATTTACTTGTCTATGAACTGATATAGGTAACCCAGAAGTCCTTCTCCGTGGGACACGCTATTCGAATAGATCATATTAACCTGCAGGGGTGTACTTCTTCACACACGCTCTCACCACTTACCGCCGTTTACACGACATGTACTCGGCAACCTTCAAGCGGAAGCCCAACGTGGGTGTCGGCCATAGCCTACCTAAACACACAAGTCCCAAGTCCAGGTTTATCGCCTATTCGGGTTCCATCCACAGGGAGTCCGGCCGCGGTTTCCCATACGGCCCCGAACGATGTGTACAGGGTTCCCGAGACACCAAACGGGCGAATCGGTACACCGGGCCACGGTGCCTACCGCAACACAACCCACCCCTACGGTCAGCGTTGCGTGCGGCCCCCAGCATGCTACAAACACCAGAAACTACTTGCAACTCCCGGACTGAGGACAAGAGTGGTTAAGAAGCCGAGAGGGTCAATTAAGGATCCCAATGCGTGGTAGTAACTGTTTCATGGATCACAAACACAGATCTCAGTTCTTAGGGACGGCTTCAATGAAACAACCCACCATGTACTCCTACATGGCCTCTCATCGATACCTTTACCAAACGTGTTCAACACTTTCACTCTCAAACCCGACACAACCTTTCACTCCAGTTCATCATCCCGATGAGCCAGACATGACACAACTCTAGGCATAGCAAGCATAGTATGGTAGGAAACACAAACATGGCTCAATCAACTCCTACACATACTAGTGGTTTGATCTAGTTCTTTGTGGCAATGACAAAGTCATGCAAATGAAGTGGGTTCAACTACCGCAGCACACAACAGTTTGAATCGCGTTGTCTTAATGCAGAAAAACAAGAGCAGAAGCAAGAACAAGGGTTTGTATCGGAATGATCAAAGGTTTGCTTGCATGATAGATTGGTGGTAGGATACTGCCCTTCAGACGGATATTCGGGATTATCCTCGGAGGCAGAACCTATCACGAAAGACATACCGAATATAAACACACATGGAAATATGCAACAATATGATGCATGCTATGACATGGCAATATGGATGTGTGTTGGCCTAATGCAAGCTGAAACAAAAAGGGATGAACTCATTTGAATCAAAGATTCAAATGCTAGCTCATTTAAAATAGTCCTAAAGGTGTAATATCTTATTCTTCTTAAACAACAAGGTTAACTTGTTTTACCATGCATGAAACTTGTACCAATGGATAGAATGGATTTTTCTGATCATTTTTCATATATAGATCTTTGCATTTGGAGTTACAGATTAAAAGTTATGAATATTTGAAGTTTGAACTATATTCTGGAATTTCCTATATTAGAATAAATCCAGTAATTGATTTATTGCGTCAGCCATGCGTCAGCTGGACGTCAGGGTCAACGGAGACGTCCAGGTCAACCTGACTGTGGGTCCAGGTTGTCAGGGTAATTA
The DNA here is from genome assembly GCA_021605145.1 of Aegilops bicornis. Lineage (NCBI taxonomy): Eukaryota > Viridiplantae > Streptophyta > Magnoliopsida > Poales > Poaceae > Aegilops > Aegilops bicornis. The sequence continues at coordinate 778,732,624 of CM038675.1, forward strand.
GCTTAACTAAAATATTGATTAAAACTAATCCTAATTAGTTAGCAGGGCTGGGCCCCACCTGTCATTGACTCATCAGAGTCAACCAGGCCCACTGCGTGGTCAAAGTCGACGTCGGCTGCACCGGCGTCTAGCCGCCGGCGAGCCCGACGCGGCGGCGGAAGTGCGTTTGGCCATTCCGGCGACCAAACGAGCCGCGGAGGGTGGCTATGGGTAGCTGGGGTTGAGCCGTAGCTCTTGGTGGAGTGGGTTGGGGCTTCAGGCGGCCGGAATCGGCGCCGACGACGACCTAGGCGGCCTCCGGAGTTCGGCCGAAGGCGAACTCGAGGCTAGAGGGGTCGGTGAGGTGCGGGGAGTAGGTGATTAGGTGCTACAGTGCGTTAGACACCATGAGGTGGCCGGAGGGTGACCGGGAGCACGTCGGCGACGAGCTCCGCGGCGGCGGGTGCGGTTGATCCTCGTTTAGTCGCTACACAGCTCGAGAGCGAAAGAGAAAGGGAGGGGAAGGTAGATGGGCTCACGGGCAACTCGGAGGAGCACTCGGTGCGGTCGGGGACGGACCGGAGCAGCGACGGCGTTGAAGGGGATCTCCGGCGACGGTGGACTCGGGCGAAGTCGGTGCGGTCGACTCGGGCTACTCGAGCACGCGGGGCTCGGCTAGCTCGACGAAGACGATGGCGGCGGAGCTCCTGGACACGGTGAGGAGGAGCACGGACGGCGGGGAGCGTCTTCACGGCGACGGGCGTGGCTGCAGTGGCGGCCGGCCATGGCGGGGAGCCTTGAGAGAGGAGACGGGAGGAGAGGAGGTGTCCAGGGGTACGGGAGAGAGGGAGGACGGTCCACGTCGGGCGAGGGAGCGGCGAGGCGGGCGACCAGTGCATGGCACCCATGCGGTGCTTCGCACGCCGAGCACACTGCTGCTGGTTGAGCCAAGCAGCCACAGCGCTTGTTGCTGGGCCGGCAGGTGGGCCGGGTAGGTGGCGCTGTAAGTGTTTCCTTCCTATTTTTCTTTTTCTATTTTTCTCAGAACTTTGTGGAGTTTTTAAAAATACCAAAACAGTTTCAAAAATCACCAAACTGCTCCTGGTCCATTGTTGGAATATTTCCAACATGAAACATTTTAGTTTGGCAATATTTGAGCATTTGAAATATTTTATATAATTTTAATGCTCAAACTCAAATACTTATGATTTAATTCAAAGACCTTTGGATGACCTAGAAAATGGTGCACCACTTTTGGCAGAGGCTCTGAACCAAAGCAAAGATGATGAACATTTTGAAGGGCATTTCAGGTTCATTGAAATAATTTTTAGTAAACCCTAGTTGAATTAAGAGGGGTTCTGGGGGTTTCTGTCTTCCCCATTTCAAATTCAAATGAAATTTAAACATGATGCACACACTAATGCATGGTCTAACTGGGATGTGACAACTCACCCCCACTCAAAAGAATCTCGTCCCGAGGTTTAGGATCTGTTGTGAAAAAGGTGGGATACTCAAGTCGAAGACGATCCTCCCTTTCCCAAGTTTCTTCTTGCTCGGAATGGTTTGACCATTGAACCTTTAGAAACTTGATATTCTGACGTCGAGTGAATGCGCTCGGCTTGATCAAGAATACGAACGGGATATTCTCGACACGTGAGGTTATCTTGGAGATCAAAGCGTTTAGTGGTCTACTCCACGGATAGAATCCGAGAAGCAACGCCGAGTTGGGAAACGTGGAAGACATCATGGACTCTCGAAAGATGCGGAGGTAGTTCCAATTGGTAGGAAACTTCTCCTCGCTTGGCAAGAATGCGAAAGGGTGCAATGTAACGAGGAGCCAACTTGCCTTTGATACGAATCGATGGGTTCCCTTCAAAGGAGTAACCCGAAGGTAAGCCTTTCGCCAATTTCATAAGCCATAGGCTTATGCTTGCGATCATATTGACTCTTTTGACGAGATTGGGCTGTTTTCAATTTCTCACGAACAACGCGAACCTGCTCTTTTGCTTCACGAATCATATCCGGCCAAAGAGTTGTCTCTCCCGGTTTCGACCGGTTAAGAGGCGTTCGACATTTCCGTCCATAAAGAACTTGAAAGGAGCTTTGCCTAAGCTAGCTTGATAGCTATTGTTATAAGTTTAACTCGGTGAATGGAAGGCATTTCTCCCAATTCATGCCGAAAGAGATGATAGAAGCTCAAGCATATCCTCTAGGATTTGATTGACTCGTTCTACTTGACCACTTGATTGAGGATGAAATGCGGTGCTAAAAGAGAGATGAGTTCCCATAGCATTTTGAAAACTTTCCCAAAATCGAGAGGTGAAGAGACTTCCACGGTCCTGAGTTAATCTCCAATGGAACACCATGAAGAGACACTATTCGAGAGATGTACAAATCAGCTAGCTGGCTAGCGGTTATACTCTCACGAACGGGTAGGAAGTGGGCTACTTTGGAAAGACGATCGGCGACAACGAAGATAGCATTATTCCCTCTCTTGGTCCTGGGAAACCCGGTAATGAAATCCATACCGATTTTATCCCATTTCCATTCAGGAATTTCCAAAGGTTGAAGGGTACCAGCAGGCCGTTGATGCTCTGCCTTAACTCGACGACAGCGCCGCAATTAGCAATGTATTGAGCGATTTCTCTCTTCATCCTAGTCCACCAAAACCTCTGGCGAGGGTCTTGATACATTTTAGTACTACCGGATGAATGGTGAGAGGAGAGTCATGAGCTTCCTTAAGGATCGGTTCTGTCAGAAGCTGTTGTTTCTTGGGAACCACCGAGCGGTTCTCAAAGAAGACAACACCTCGTTCATCTATGGAGAAACACTTAGCAGCTCCGCTTAGCAATGTTCTCCTTGATCCGAGATATTCCCCTCATCATACCGCCGAGCAGCTATGATTCGATCCGTAAGGTTAGATTTCGCCACCGTGGTGGAAAGGAATCCTCGAGGAACAATGTGAAGATTAAGCTTACGAAATTCCTCGTGGAGAAATGGTTGACTTTGTTGTAACATCGATTGTTACAATAAGATTTACGACTTAGTCGTCAGCCATGACATTGGCTTTACTGGGTGTAAGATATTCCTATGTCATAATCTGTAATCAACTCGACCCAACATCTTTGCACGAGATTCAAATCCGGTTGGGTGAAGATGTATTTCAGACTTTGGTGATCGGTGTAGATTTACATAGCGATTACCAAGAAGGTAATGTCGCCAGGTTTTGAGTGCATGAACCATCGCCGCAAGCTCTAGATCGTGTGTGGGATAATTATCCTCATGTGGACGCAACTGTCGGGAAGCGTAGGCAATCACATGACGATCTTGCATGAGTATGCAACCT